>CM062816.1:1210147224-1211347224 GCA_031772625.1 Pinus tabuliformis
ATAGTGTTGGACCTACCAACATTTACTGTATCTCCTCGATATGAAGTCCTAATCAAGCATCACACTGTTTGGTGTAGGAGTCCCATCCAGTATAATGGCTTGGTTGCCAAATACATAGAGATTTGCCTTGACTCTAGCTGTCAGCAAAAGAAAGTGATCCAATCGTATTTTGGAAAATAAAGGTGAGTGTGCCTAGTGAGTGTGAAACACAACTGTGTCTAGGTTGTCTTACTACAAAAGGTGGGGCGGGGGGGGGAAGTGAGCCTCTAAGTGAGAGCTAATAGTAATACCCAAGAATAGACACACATGAACCATAAATTCCTGTCCAACATCTAGCGGAATAGTCCACATTGGACACAATAACTGTTAAAACCATTGAACAAGAGAAGATACATCTACCATCTAGCGAGATAGTCCAAAACGGATGTGATGGTCGTTATAACTGATAGTTAAGGAAATGTTTGTCTAGTATCCCATGGAATAGTCCACAGGGATGAGATAATAGTGGCAATCATTGCAACGCATTCCCAACAAAATAAGCACTAAAACAACTGAAATAGTTCAACTATCTTAGTACATGTGAAAGAAAATATGAAATACGAACGTTCATAGAATATTCTTATAAACATCCATAAGTCATGCATGAAATCGTGTTGGCCTAAAAAGGCTTATGTACTTAAGAAAAATTTCCAAGACACATATTTACATTGTACATCACTAGCCCTAGTAGTAGGACACTAGAGGCACTCCTAGTTCCTCAAACAATTGGATGATCTCTCTAATGCTTTATGGAAGGAGCCATGGTGAAAAGTACTTTTCCCATACAATGAGGGGGTATATATAACCAAAGTGGTGCTGCCTACCCCTTGTGACTCTTTGACTACCCTCATGATTGTTCAACTTCCTTCGACTTTTCAACTGACATGAATATTCATATTCATGTGTGTCCATTGGACTTTCACTTTACAATACATTTGATTTACAATAAACATGGCCCATAATAGTGATGTGGCGGGTGAAAAATCATGACGCGACTTGACATGACACTACTGATATGGATTGGATTGATGTTGTGGTAATGTCAAGTTACTACTGCTACTGAGTGATAAATGTCTTCTTGGATGTGCTTTCTCTTCTCCTTCGCATAGCTTAATGATGCAGGGTCTTCAATGATATTCAATATTGGAATATGGTTTCACACTTGTGTTCCTTTTGCTTTCTCTTGGTAGGTTCATCCATCCATTCGACTACAAGTGAGTCTTTAGGCATGCTTCCTCTTTCTTCTTCTTCTTCATCATCATCTCACCATGATTTGGCAGTGTACATGTTCCTACAATTCACTCATGACGGGATGACATCAATCTAAAAACTCCCTAATCTAAGATGCAATGTTATCCATGGAATGAGCTTGGGACCGATAACAAGATTAAAGAGAGGGCCTAGTAATTGTGCATTGTGCAGTTCTAGGTGATAGGGAGAGGCGGTTGATCACTGAGACTACACAGGGTGAAGCTCAGGCTTGACTGAGGAACTTCTGTGCACAGTCCCTATTGGTAAGAAAAATTATGCAATGGCCACTGGGAGTCAGGATTGTGCAATTCAGGTAGACAGTGGCTGATGCAAGATGGGGCCCTAAGAGGTAGATCTTCGCAGTTTTTAGAGATAGGGAGTAGGCATCAAAGAGATCCGGAGGACAAATCTATGCAATTTGTTGAGGTTAGTGAACTCCAGCTATGGGAGGACACTTGGGGACACCTATGCATGTTCTGGAGGCCGAGGTTGGGGTCTTTGTTCATTGCAGGGTTCTAAGAGACAAGGGGAAGAGCTTGAGGAATATAAGTGAGAAGTGTGTAGTTCAAGTCAGATTGGGAGGAACTACTGCGCAATTATGGGGGTAAAGGGAGACTATTGAGCTCTAGAATTACATAGTACAACTACCTTGGAGGACACTGACTGTGCAATATGTAGTTTCAGGCAGCAAGGTCACAACACTGAGGGCTGAGATTGCACAATGCATAGTTCAGTCAGGGTCTGGTGAAACTGAATTTCCCAACCAGGAATAGTTTAAAGAAAATGGCTAACTATGGGAGAAAGATGAACTTCTGATGAACTTGAACTTGTGATCACACACTTAGCACACTTCGATGACATGACAAACTTAGATCACCAAAGGAACAAGAAAACATTTCCCTTTATGTGACTGTCCAATAACAAGAAGCGACAAGTGTGGCACTTGAGATAGACTTTAGAACAATCATGATGAAACTTATGCAACAGTGCGAAAAACTTTATTTATGAGTGCGATGAGTGTTTACATGACATATCATCACACATTCCAAAAGACGATAGATGATCCAATAAGAAAAATGGGTTAGAGAACTTTATGAAAGCTCATGTAATGAGCTTAAGTGTTTGCAAAAATCAAGGGGAAGACCCCGGCTTCAAAATTTGAGTGCAAGTCAAAATTTTGGAGGGTGATACAACCACTACAACACTTGGCGATACATTGGTTGAATTCCAGCTTCTCTATCTTGGTTATTTTCTTCTGTGCAGGGCCTTGGTCCTTTAGGGAATTGATTCATCATGCATATTACTTTGGCTTCCCCACTTACCCCATGGGAAGAAATGGTTCCTAGTACCTTCTGTTGGCATTATGATACATGTGTTGTCATTGATGGTAACTCACTTATAACATAATTTACAGGTCATTTCATAAGTGATAGAATGAATACAACAAAATACCAAAATGAATACAAATGTGACAAAATGCATAAAAATTTAGAGAAATCAGTTCATAAGAATGATAAAGTTGGATGTTCAATAACTATATGCAGGTTTTGTTAATCCAAGTCATGTATGCACACGAGTTCAGCAAAGAAAAATGGTGTATGGTTTTTGTACCATGTTATTATAGATACTAAGGGTCCTTACGATGGTATTGGCCCATAGTAATGAGTGCGACAACGAATAATGATCCTGTCAAAGATTACCACCAACATTAATGTTGTTTTGACCCGTGGTATTAGATGAGGGATAAACTATATAAAGAATTGAAGATCAAAGGGCTAAGTGTGCAAAACAAAAGAGTTTTTGATGAATACTTCAATATGAAGTATATTTGCATTGTAAGGGCCATAATTATCAGGTTGATATGAAATAATTATGCACCGATGAATACAATGATGGATCAGGATCATGATACCTGAAATGATTATTCATTGTATGATCTGTTCAAGGATTGACTGGATCTATGTATTGACGCATGTTTTTATCTTTTATTATTATGATCTGGGTCTTTTTGAAGTTTTGAAGAGCTACGCAAGTATAGGTCAAAATTTTCGGATCTATACGTTGGTTGGTCTCGGGAAAAGCACGTATACACGTTGGTTCACTTCTTAAAAGTCGCATATATTAAGTAAGGGGTTTATGTTCATAAATGATTGATCAAACTGACCAGCGTTGATGTTTCTCTATTGTCTATCAATGATGTCCTCATGTTGATTTGGGTTGAGTTATAATGTATGAAGTAGATCTATTTGAATGATGAAGTTATTAATTGATTAATGAATGTTAAGATTACTTGTTGATTGTGATTAAAGATCAGAGACAGTTCTGTGATTGGTTCAAAATTTTGCAGTATATCTGGGTGTGATTCAGTGTTATTTTCAGAATTGCATTGCTCAAATTTTTAGTTTTTAGTATATTAAGATCTATACGTGGGTTTCTCTCCAGAAAAACGTGTATGCATGCAGGTTGCCTTTAGTAAAGTAGCATATATAATTTGGCAAATGAATGATCATGGTTACAGTTGATTCTATGTGTTGATACAACATTTCGAGTTCAAATCTATGTACTAGTTCTAGTGATATGACTATTCTAGTTGATTGGTTAAAGTTTTGATTATGTGTTGTAGAAATTCTCATTGTAGATTAATCTAATTATGCAATGTACTAAAGCAAAATACGTAATCTACTTCTACAATCAAACTTGCGGAAGCCTAATCGATTTGAGCAAGATCAAACAAAACAAATATAATAGAGTAGAAGAATCAATCACACATGAAACATAGAAGTATACTATGGGGAAAGCCTAAGCTAAAAACCCTATTATCTGTATTATCGTACAAGTGGAAATATCTCAGGATTACATAAAGCTTTAGCTCTCATAGCTATCCAGCTCTCAGTACAATCCCTCTCTCTAATTATAGACAAACTATACAACTCATATGCCTTTCTCTCTGCCCTCCAAGCCTCCTATTTTCTTGCGCTGTTTTCCCTAGGTCTTCCTGTTGTAACCTTGTGTGACACTGCTATCACACACTACTCCAACACACTGTAAAAATGCACAAATCTAAAGGAATGAATTCCTTCTACATGCAAGATATTTTTTTATAGGAAAATTCTAGAAACTGATAGTACACTATCCCTACCTTTAATCTCAACTGGGTCTTTGTCTGAATTGACATGCATGAGTTATTTATGAGAGAATATTCAATTATCTGGAGTACACTAGTTTCATGCATGCATGCATTAACTGACTGAACTCACAATTAGTTCCACAAACTATCTGGAACTAATTTAACTGGACTTAACTCATTTCACTGAGCTAATTAATTTCAACTCAAATACAACTCATCCTTATCTCCTTAATTAAGGGAAAGCTTCCTCAATCAAAGGGATAACTATTGCATGACTTCACAAAGACTTCATGTTTAAATTTCTCCAACTAATTAACTCAAGATGAATTAATTAATTATTTTTCAAATAGCTGGTGAGACTAAATTTGAATTTTAATTCTCAATTTTAGTTCAAGGACAAATTAAAATTGGAATATTCTTGTTGCCACATTTCAACACTCCCTCTCAACAAGAAAGGGATTATCTACCACCTCGATCATGTCTTTATGGAACTCGAATTTACACGGTGACAATGCCTTAGTCAAAATGTTAGCATCTTGCTCCTCGATCGAAACATACTACAACAACATGATCCTCCTTGCCACACAGTCTCTGAGATGATGATACCGAATGTCGATGTGCTTGGACTTGTCATGAAATACTAGATTCTCAAAGAGTTTGATACAACTCTGATTATCACAATAGATCACATTTGGATCCATCTTCTGATCAAACAAACCAACTAGAATTTTCCGCATCCAAATGGCCTCACATGTTGCCTGAATTGCAGCCATGTATTCAGCCTCTATTGAGCTGAGTGAAACTAACCTCTGTTTCCTGCTATACCAAGAAATTGCAGTTGACCCAAGGTTGAAAATTCCTCCTAATGTGCTCTTCTGATTTGATGGATTCCCTGCCCAATTTGCGTCTGTGAAGCCCTGTAGCTTCACTCCCTCTGTCTATCTATACCATAATCCATACTGAGATGTGCCTCTGAGGTATCTCAAAACATGCTCAGAGGCCTTCCAAAACAGCTTGGTAGGCTGAGCCATAGCTTGACTCAGTTGGTTCACCGCATAGCACAAATCTGGTCGTGTGTTCACTAACTGCATTAGTGAACCCACAAGCTATTGATACACAGTAGCCTCTACTACTTCTCCTAAAGTAGCATCCTCCTTACTCCAGTTACCTGCTAGAGGAGTTTGCATGGGCTTGCACTTCTCCATGTGGAATCTCCTGAGTATCTCATTGGCATACTTGCCTTGAGACACAAACAACTCCCCATCCTTCTGCTACACTTCCATGCCAAGGAATTAGTGCATGAGACCCATGTCTTTCACCTCGAATTCTCTTGCAAGGTCCTCCTTGCAAGACATGATCAACTGATCATCACCTGTCAATATGAGATCATCAACATAAAGAACAATGATCAACTGCTTACCTTCTACCATGATGTCGTATAGGTTCGCATCCGCTTCACTCTTTGTGAAGCCCAACCTGGTGAAGCAGTTGTCCATCCTGGTGTACCAAGCACGAGGTGCTTGCTTCAACCCGTACAAAACTCTCTTGAGTCGGCACACATGCGACTCATGATAGAAGGTCTCAAAACCTTCCAGCTGCTCTATGTACGCCTCCTCCTCAATCTTTCCATTGAGGAATGCATTCTTCACATCCATCTGATGGATCTTCCAACCCATCTGTGCTGATAGTGCCATCATCAATATGATAGATGAGTACCTTCCTATAGGAGCAAAAGTCTCATCGTAGTCAATCCCCTTGCCTTGTGAGAAACCACAGGCAACAAATCTTGCCTTATGTTTCTCCACACTACCATCAGCAGCTTGCTTTACTTTGTAAAGCCAATGGGAACTCACAACTGACTTGTTCTCTGGTCTTGGAACCACATCCCAAACACTATTCCAAACTATGGAGTCATACTCCTCCACCATAACATCAACCCAAATCAGCTGTTGCATTGCTTCCTCAAAGGAAGATGGCTAGGTCTCAACACATTCCCCAATGAGGGCCATGTATCTAGTGTACCTATCAAGTGACCTCCTCTGTCTGTGATGAGAAGATGGTTCTCCCACATTCTCTCTCACATTAGACAACAATTTATCAGCTTCTCTCGTGCACTTCCACCCATCTCTGGAAGACTCTGTTTGAGTGGATGTCTCCACTCCTGGAACTTCTGCATGTGGCTGCTCCACATCAATCTGAGGCTCCTCCTCCTTAGGAACCAAAAGTTCCTCCATAGCTTGTAGTTGGAGCTCCCTCTCAAGGGAAACTTGCATGGTAGGCAAGTACACCTGATAGTTATGAACCATTTTCCTCCAACTGGTAGGAAAGTACACCTGATAGTTATGGGGTGTATCAGTGTACCCCACAAATATCCCCAACTCATTTGTTAGCTCAAGCTTCTTCTGGGCATCCTTGCTCACATGGAAATATACAGATGAGCCAAATATCCTGAAGTGACCCACATCTGGTCTCTTCTTGGAGAAAGCTTCCCCTGGTGTCTTCATCCCAAGTATGCGATGCAAACTTCTTTTCTCCAAATAGACTCTTGTGTTGCATGCCTCAGCCAACAAATGAAGTGGTAGGCCTTGGTCATGCAACATCGCCCACTTTTCCCACACAATCGTTCTGTTCTTCCTCTTAGCCACCCCATTCTGTTGTGGGTTATGAGGTGCCATCAACTCTCATTTAATTCCTTCCACTGCAAAAAAGTCCTTAAACTCTTGAGAGACATACTCGCCACCATTATTGCTTCTTAAGGCCCTCATATTCTTTCCTGATTCTTTCTCAACCAAAGATTTGAACTCACAAAACTTTGAAGAGGTTTGATCCTTCTTCTGCATGAAATAGATCCAGCATTTACGAGAAAAACCATCAATGAAAATCACATAATACCTTTGTTTAGCGGTGGAGGCTATCGAGAATGGTCCAAGATTGTTTCAGCTTGAATGTCTCAATCATGAAAGGAAGACTTGGTGTAATTTCCCAAGGCACAACCTTTGCATGTGTCCACTTGCTCAAGTTTACCTTTGGGAAGTTCGGTAGAAATCTGCTGCATTATCTTCAAGGCCCCATGATACAAGTGGCCCAACCGCCTATGCCATAACTCGCCAATGTCTTGGCTTTGCACCAATTCTGCTTTCGAACTCAATGCAACATAGTCATCTACCTCTAGCTTGTAGAGATTGTTTACTCGAATCCCAATCCTCTTGGTCTGACCCGTGGCTATGTGTCTTAGGAATGCCTTTCGTTTACTTAAGACGACATCATAGCCTTTGTCTTCCAACATCGCGACCAATACCAAGTTCTTCTTCAGTTCAAGCACATACTTTACGTCAGTCAGGGTGAGAGGAGCTCCATGCTCCCTCTAGAAAACAACGTGCCTCCTAAAACATAGAACTTTCCATCATCGCCCATCGCTATGCACATCTTGAGGTCTTTCTCCTCCAAGGTACTGAATAAACTCTTATCACCGATCATGCGGAATGAGGCTCCACTCTCCAGGTACCAAACACAACCCACCATCGATGAAACCATACATGTGATGAGGGTAAAATCCAATTCGAACTGAGAGGCCAGTGCCTCACCTTCCAATCCTTTGGAGGATCCCTTCTTGGATTTCTTTAATGGAAAATTAGTTGCATAATGGCCCACCTCATGACAATTAAAGCATATCACTTTAGATTTATGAATCTTCTTCCCACCATGAGAAGAACTTGATTTGGAATGGGAAGCCTTCCCTTTCCCTTTCCTTGCCTTCCTTGCTAAGGCTAGATTTTCTTCATCATCATGCTTAGATGAAGAACCATATCTGGTGCTTCTCCTGATCTCCTCCTGCATCAAATCTGACCATAGTCGTTCCCAATTCGGAAGTTTCTCTCTTCCATTCACTGAGTTATGATAGCTATGCTAGTTCTTAGGAAGACTGAGGAGAGTAAGACTCACCAGGTCATCATTGGCTATTGTTATTCCCACACTACCAAGCTCATCTCTAAAGGTGGTGAGTTTGTTCAAGTATGTATAAATAGTGTTGCCCTTTTCACACTTGATTTTCTGAAGCTTGTCCTTGAGCGCCAGTTTCCTTTGGTGCTACTATTCTGATATAGGTCCTTCAATGTATTCCACATTGAAAACAGAGTCTCCTTCCCATGGAGACTCAAGACAATATGGTCTCGAACTCCCTCCAGAAGAATCCTCCTCGCCTTCACCACACACTTCTTCCATTCTGCCAATTCTTGTGCATTAGCTGCAGCTGGCTTGGGGATTTCTTGATCAATGAAATCATTCAAACCATTGTCTTCTAATACCTCTTCCATGAGATCCTTCCATGCTATGTAATTCGATCTGCCATCCAATGCATACTCGACTCTCAAGCCATTAAACACCATTGGTGAACTTTGAGGTGTGATAAGAATTAGATTTTGTACCTGCAATCAAGAACTTCAAACTTCGAATTTGTTCCCTTCTTAGTATGATGTTCATAGCTCTAATCACATTTGCTCTGATACCATGTAGAAATTTTCACTGTAGATTAATCTGATTATGCAATGTACTAAAGCAAAATACTTAAACTACTTCTACAATCAAACTTGCGGAAGCTTAATCGATTTGAGCAAGATCAAACATAACACATATAATAGAGAAGAAGAATCAATCACACATGAAACATAGAAGAATACACTAGGGAAATCCTCAACTAAAAACCTGCTATTTGTATTATCATACAAGTGGAAATATCTCAGGATTACACAAAGCTTTAGTTCTCACAGCTATCCAGGTCTCAGTACAATCCCTCTCTCTACTCATAGATAGATTAGACAACTCATATGCCTTTCTCTCTGCCCTCCAACCTCCTATTTCCTTGCGTTGTCTTCCCTAGGTTTTCCTGCTGTAACCTTGTGTGACACTGCTCTCACACACTGCTCCAACACACAGTAAAACTGCCAAATCTCAATTAATGAATTCCTTCTGCATGCAAGATATTTTCTTATAGGAAGATTCTAGCAGCTAATAGTACACTGTCCCTGCCTTTAATATCAACTAAGTCTTTGCCCGAACTGACATGCATGAGTTATTTATGAGAGAATATTCAGTTATCTGGAGTACACTAGTTTCATGCATGCATGCATTAACTGACTGAACTCACAATTAGTTCCACAAACTGTTTGGAACTAATTTAACAGGACTTATCTCAGTTAATTGAGCTAACTAATTTCAACTCAAATAAAACTCATCCTTATCTCCTTAATTAAAGGATAGATTCCTCAATCAAAGGGATAACTGTTGCATGACTTCACAAAGACTTCATGTTTGAATATCTCCAACTAATTAACTCAAGATGAATTAATTATTTTTTTTTCAAATAGCTAGTCAGACTAAATTCGAATTTTAATTCTCAATTTTAATTCAAGGACAAATTAAAATCGAAATATTCTTGTTTCCACATTTGAACATGTATTAGTTGTTTGGGTTTCACTGATTGGTTGATTATGTGTTAGAGATTGATGATTGTTTTACAATGATGATTGAGCATAAGTTTTGATATTGAATCCAGTCTGAAAATTTGATGAAACGCGGTCCATGGATGTTATTGAGGGTTGGAGCCTTCAGTGAGGAAGTCGAAGCTTCCTACCAATAGTAGCCAGTGATCAGATCAAGGGGTTGGAGCTCCCTTCTAGTAGGAGTTGGAGAACGAGTGAAGGTTGTAGCCTTCAGTAGGTGGTGCCTGTGAACTGGTATGAGTCTACACTAGTACAATAATGTAAACAATTTTTGATATTAATAAGTTTTGAAGACTGAGACAACAATAGTGGTGGCTTTCTCCTACATTGGATTTCCACCTTAAGTCCTGGTGTTTATGTGTATTTACTTATGTGTGATACTTTATTCTATTCTTATTGCACCTGTTTAATACTTATCAAATGCCTGATAAATCTCTTACATTCTGGTTCAAAGTTTAATAGATAAAGAATTAGTTGTTTTACAAAGTTTACTAGGAATACTCTAGTTCCTTTTACAACATATGCATATATACACTAGTTGGGTTCAGTCAAGTCTCGTATACATTTCAGAAAAGAAAAATTATTATTGTGAGTTTTAAAATACTGGTTCAACCCCCCTCTCATTATTTTTCCCAACAATTGGTATCAGAGAAGTTCCTTCAAAAGAAGCTTGATCACTTGAAGGAAGATTGATCCAGACTTAAACAGGAACACAACAAATTACAGAGATAACCATAAACACAGATATGCAGCGGAAATAATACTTCATTTCATTAATGTAAAACACTGAAATATGCTTACAAACAGTAATGGAAATAAACCAGCTAGGGCGATGGTAGCTTATCTCTGAGAAGAGATGTGGTGGCTACATGCCTCTGAACTGTGTTACAATGAGGCTCGAAGGCCTATTTATTGTTGAGAAACAATGGAAAACCATTAACATTCCAAAACCTAAACCTAGAAGATGAAACACCAAATTGTGGGCCCCGTTTGGGTAAATTGGTACATCAACTTCCCGGGGTCGTAACTTTGGCATACGGTCTCCGTTTGACACATACGATAGCTCGTTAGAAAGATCTATCCAAGCACAACCACTTCGGGAAGGGAAAAATCGGTCCATGGACCCATGTTGCCCCCAGATTTCCCTAAAATGTTGTTTAGGGCCTCAAAATGGCTCCGGAAGTTCAGGACCCGAAAAACTGCTAAAAATAATAAGTTGTGCTACAATTAAGGAAACTAAAAATGTTGAGAGAAACAATGATGGGGGTCCAGGTGGACTTGGCAAGTGGCTACCAATATCCACCTGGATCATTCCTCCCCCCTTAGGAAGCAATGGTCTGCATTGCGTTGAGTTCCTCCATGAGATGAGGAAACTTTTGCTAAACTTGGTCCCTAGTGAGCCACTTGCCCTAGTGAAGGAGTTGGACTGCTTTGACAACTCGATACAGTTGGATATTCTGTTGCTGAGTGTTCTTGAACTGTGTGTCCATGATTCAATTAGTTTCAGCTTGTTCCATGCAATCTGGATTTAATTTTGTGGGTGTAAGTTGTTCTGCAATGTCGGATGTGTCTAGCAATGGTGGAAAGTATGGCCAAAGGCAGTCCACATTGAACACTGGGTGCAGGCCAAGGAATGGGGGAATGCTGAGCTCAAATGCATTGTCTCCCATAGCCTTAGTAATGGTGTAAGGACCATATCGGAGTGGTCTCAGTTTCCGATAGGCTCCAGTAAGGCGTTCCTTTTGCAAATGCAACCAGACTTTGTCGCCCACCTGAAACTTGTGTGGCACCCGATGTTGATCATGTCGCTGCTTGTACTTGGCATTTGATTTCTCCATAATGTCATGGACCTGCTGGCGAATATGTTGGATGTGCTCAATGAAGCTGGTTGCCTTATCTGTTTCGGACTGGACATGAGCCGAATCTATGTGAGTAGCTGCAAGTGGCATGGCCACGTCAATGGGGCATAGTGGCTGGAATCCCAAGCCCACCTGAAAAGGGCTGTGGCTAGTCGAGTTATGAAGAGCTCAGTTGTAGCTGTGCTGAACATAGGGGAGGCTCTCATCCCATATGCGTGGATGATTTAAGTTGTACATGCATAGAATGTGCACAATCATCCTATTGACAACCTCTGTCTGGCCATCAGTTTGAGAATGGAAGGTTGTGGACTTAGTGAGTTTGGTGTCCAGCATTGACCAGAGACTGGACAAAAATGTACTGAAGAACCGACTATCCCGATCTGAGATGATAGACTCTGGGATGCCAAAGTGCATGCACACTCATTCAAAGAAGAGTTTAGCAGTGGCTTCTGCTGTGATATTCTTCTTGCAGGCCGCCATAATAGCCATCTTCGAGAACCTGTCGACGACCACAAAAACATAGTCATTTCCATGCTTAGTGGAAGGAAGGCCTGACATGTAATCCATGGAGATGGATTCCCAAGGTCGACTAGGGATAGGCAGTGGGGCATAGAGGCCTTGCTTCTTGATGGTCGGTTTGGCAATGGCATAGGCAGTACATGATTTGATGTACTTCCCAACATCCTGTCGAAGATTCGGCCAATAGAAATACTTTTGCAGTACTGCAACCATTTTCTCTACCCCGAAATGCCCAGTAACCTGACTGTAGTGTGCTTCCCAAATCATCTTGGCACACTCACTTGAAGGAACACAAAGGTGACCCTGGTGGCATAATATGGAAACCAGGAGGTGAAAATTTGGAACATGCCGACCCTCCAAGAGTGTCTGGTATGTGTGGCTAAATTCTGGGTCACTTTTGTAGAGAAGTGGCCGATTAGAAGTCTCATGCCCACAAGAGTTGAGCACAGTGGTTAACGCCATGATTGGTGGTCAACTGAGGCAATCTGCAACATTATTGGTGCTACCCTTCTTATACTTGATATTCAAATGAAACTGTTGTAGGTATGTAGACCGCTTCTGATGGCGATCATTCTACAATTTCCATTGGGTCTGTATGAACTATAGGGGTTGGTGGTCTATGTGGATGACAGTTTCCTTCCCCAAAATGTAATTCTTCCATTGTCGGCAGGCTTGCACAATGGAATACATCTCTTTATCATAAGTGGGATACTTCCGGACTGTGTCTGAAAGTGTTTCACTATGATATGCCACTGGATGCCCGTGTTGAGTAAGGACTGCCCTAATAGCATAGTCAGAGGCATTTGTCTTGACCTCAAATGGTTGTTGTAAATCTGGTAATGCGAGCCCTGGTGCCGTGCAGAGGTGATCTTTCAACTCTATGAATGCCTTCTGTTGAGATTTAGACCAAAATAATTTTTCTTTCGCTCCTCCCTTGGTGACTTGACTCAAGGGGCAAGTGATATGAGAAAACCCCAACACGAACCTGTGGTAGAAGTTGGCAAGACCTAGGAAGCTGCGCAGCTCTGTCAGAGTGGTTGGAGATGGCCAATCTTGAATGACTTGGATCATGGTTGGATCCACATGCACCCCCTATTCATCAATAATGTATCCCAGATACTGAACCTGGGTCATGCCAAAAGTGAATTTCTCCAAATTGGCACATAGCTTGTGTTGTTGTAGTGTTTGGAGAACCTATCGGATATGGTCGAGGTGCTCTTCCCAACTCTGGCTGAAGATCAGAATGTCATCCAAGTATACCACTACAAATGAGTTGGTGAATGGCCGCAAGATGTCATCCATTAGCCTCATGAAGGTTGCGGGAGCATTCGTCAATCCAAAAGGCATAACCAACCATTCAAAAAGGCCCTCCTTGGCTTTGAAGGTAGTCTTCCACACATTAGAGGGTTCGATTGGTACCTGGTGATATCCTGACTTCAGATCGATCTTGCTGAAATATTTCGCCCCCTTTAGTTGGTCCAGGAGGTCATCAATTCGTGGGATCGGATGCCTATTACAGACAGTGATCTTGTTTAGCGCCCGATAGTCAATACAGAGTCTCCAAGTCCTATCCTTCTTCTGTACCAACACGATCGAGCTCCCACAAGGCGATGAACTCAGATGGATGTGACCTTTCTGTAGGAGCTCCTGAATCTGCCTCTTGATTTCATCGTTCTCCAAAATGTAGCACTGATAAATTGGTCCATTGGGTAGCGGCTCACCTGGGGTCAGATCGATGGAGTGCTTGACCTGATAGTGCAGAGGAACTCCTGCGGGGGAGGTGAAGATGTCATTGTACTCCTCCATGACCTTGTCCATTTGTAGTTGTCATGCGGAGGGGCCCTGTCTGGAGGCCGTAGCCAACGTCTTCTTATTTCCTTGAGGGCATATCATCAGGAAAACAAATTTCCTGGTTTTGGAAATGAGCTTACTGCATTATTTTGTAGTAATCAAAGAGATGGTGGTAAGCGGTGCTACCTCTGGTATCCTGTACAACTTATTTCCCAATGTAATAATAACAGCACGGGGCCTTGATTCGTACACAGCATGTCGCCTCCACAAGTATGGATGTCCTAATAATACATCACAAAATTCAAGGGGAGCAATGTCACACAATACCTCATCCATGAAGGGCTTGATGTTGTATGGAAGGCGACACTGCTGGCTCACGCGAAGATCCCATCCTTGGTGAAGCCACCCGATGGTGTACAGTTGTGGATGTGCTATGGTCGGTAAGCCCAACCATTTCACGACCTCTATCGGAATGAGGTTCTTTTCACTCCCGCTATTGACAATGAACTGTAGCTGGGAGCCCTTTACCCACATTTGGGAGTGGAAGAGACGCTCCTCCTCCTCTGGATCTTCAGGTTCATTTTTCTGGATCTTGGCAGTAGCAACAGTGGTGTTGGGATCTGCATCAATGATCTGCTTCCCTTTGTCATTCCCCTTGTCGGGTTCTGACTTAGAGTCGAAACATGCATCTAATTTTGAAACCTTTAGCTCAACCACTAGTGACTGCTTGGCCCGACAATCACTTGTGTTGTGAGTGGAACTCTTATGGAACTCACACCATTTTCCCGTGTCCTTTTTCGGCTTCGCGGCGCTGTTCTTTGCTTGCAGCTTCGGCGGGTTGGCTTGGGCTACCCCGCCTTGGCTTTGTCCTTTGTTCTGTGGTTTAGGGGAACCTTTCCCTTGCTTTGGATTTGTAGATCCAAAGTCTCGCTTCTTCTATTTAAACTTCTGCTCGACCTTGACGGCATATCAGTATGTTGTGCCGAGCGAGGAGATGTTCAGGAATTGTATTTCTTCCTGGATGTACTTGTGCAGGCAGCCGTAATATTTGAGTATCAAATTCTTCTCCAAATACTTGATACCCAACTTTGTGCAAAGGGTATGGAAAAGAATGGTGAACTCCGGCACATCTTGGTCCCTTCCTTGTTGCAGCATGGTCCACTTTATGTATTCATCCTCATAGCTTCCGACAGGGTAGTACTACTCCTTGATGGCATCCCAAAATGAACTCCAGGTGGGTGCAGCTGAAAATAGTGAGCTGGTACTTTCATCCTTCTCCTCGCAGTAGGTTTCCCACCAGTCCTTGATTTGGGGGGTTCCTTTGAGAGGAGCGAAAACAATCTTTTCCCGACTCGAAAATTCAAGGACGGAAAAATAACCCTCTAGTAGATTTAACCATTTATCTACGGCATTTGTGTCTATCTAACCTTCGAATATGTGGATTTCAAAATTAACTTGTACCTTAAAGGGCATGGCGTTTCCAGAGTAGCTGCTAGAAGCCGATGCGTTGCTTCTGGGTAGTCGCTGAAGGATCTGGGCAAAGTTGTCCATCATCGCATTCCGTTGTCGCTCGAGGGCTTCTTCGAGCAAGATTTTGATAGGATCTCCTGCCCCCTCATTTTTCTTCTCATCTGCCATGGGAGGTCGTCGGGATTTGCGAGGCTGGTATTGCAAAGGTTCGACCAGTTCAAGCCCTAACTCCTTATATCCTGACCTCGTTGGGGACATGCAAAAAAAAATAGAGAAAAAGCAGACCGCTCTGATACCACTGATCCGGACTTAAACAGGAATGCAAAAAATTATAGAGATAACCATAAACACAGATATCCATTGGAAATAATACTTCATTTCATTAATGTAAAATACTGAAATATGCTTAAAAACAGTAATGGAAATAAACCAGCTAGGGCGATGGTAGCTTATCTCTGAGAAGAGATGTGGTGACTACATGCCTCTGAACTGTGTTACAATGAGGCTCGAAGGCCTATTTATTGTTGAGAAGCAATCGAAAACCCTTAACATTCAAAACCTAACCCTAGAAGATGAAACACCAAACTGTGGGCCCCGTTTGGGTAAATTGGTACATCAACTTCCCGGGGTCGTAACTTTGGCATACGGTCTCTGTTTGATATGTACAATAGCTCGTTAGAAAGATCTATCCGAGCACAACCACTTTGGGAAGGGAAACATCGGTCCATGGACCCATGTTGCCCCCAGATTTCCCAAAAAATATCATTTAGGGCCTCAAAACGGCTCCGGAAGTTCAGGACTCGAAAAACTGCTAAAAATAGTAAGTTGTGCTACAATTAAGGAAACTGAAAATGTTGAGAGAAACAATGGTGGGGGTCCAGGTGGACTTTGCAGGTGGCCACCAATATCCACCTGGATCAAAGATCCTGCAAGATGAGAAATCAAAATGGGTCAACATCTATTAGACCACAACTTTTCAATGGAAATAATTTTATATATTAGAAGACAAGAACTAGATCCTATCTTTAGTATCTTGGAGCAGAAGTTTAGGAAATTGTGGAAGGAGGTTGCCAATATCCAACTGCAATTCCAATAGATGCAACAGAAAAGAAGACATATGAAACCAATGCCAAAGTTGTTAATGCTTTATTGGGAAGTCTAACAAAATTAGAATTTGTCAAAGTTATGTAGCTAAATAAAACAAAATAAAAATGGGACAGAATCATTCAAATCTATGAAGGTGATACCAAGGTAAAAAGTGTTAAGTTCCAAATTTTCAAAATTCAATATGAAACTCTCTGAATTCATAATGATGAAAGTATTTCCAGTTTCTTTCTTCATATAGATGAGATTGTAAATCGCATGAACATTTTGGGTGAAGAAATAAAGGACACTAATTCAGTAGAGAAAATCTTAAGGTCTCTAGCTCCTAAATTTGAGTAAAAGTGTCTTCCATTGAAGAGAAGTATGATCTACAGACTCTTACTATTGTTCAACTTTATGGGATCTTGACTGGTTTTGAAATGAGGAAAGGAGGGCCCCTCAAAAGTTAGAGAAGCCACATTTAAAACATATGCAAAAGGAAAAGAAAAGGAGGAATGCAAGGAATCAACATACATATTAGAAGAAGATGAGGTGAACTTGGTAAAGAAACTTCAATTGGGCACCGAAAGTTCAGAGGTAAGCTTCCCTTCAAATGTTTTTCTTGTGGTAGATTTGGTCATTATTCTGCTAAATTTCCTCATAAAGAAAACCATGACAAAGGGAAGGATTCTACAAAAATTAATAGGAGACGATTTGACAGTAGAAGAAGTTATTATACTCATGAAGATAGTGATGGATTTTCAAATAGTGAAGAAGGTGAATCTGATCAAGATCTTAAATTACTCATGGATTTTGAGAAAAATACCAATGAGTATAATGATAAATTTGTGGATGCATTAGAAGAAAAGGATTTCTTTGAAGAAATTACTCAACTCAAAATTTTCTTGGAAGAAAAAAGGTAGCCATAGATACTTTGAAACTTCAACTCATATAAAAGGAAAAGCATAATGAGAGGTTAGAATGTGAAGTAGTAAGTCTAAGAAAGGAACTTGAGAAAATAGAAACTTTGAATATTAGATTTGCTAAAGGATCTGAAACCTTAGATGAAATTATCAAGGTACAATACTCTCCTCTTATGAAGATGGGTCTTGGATACACTGGAGAAACATATCAACCAGAAAAATCTTCAACCATGACTGGAAGTTATCTAAATGCAACGGAACCAATCAGTAAAGCTTTAGCAATACAACAAAAAACAATCAACAAAGCTTTAGTAATGCAACAAAACCCAACCAACAAATATACAATCCTCAGAAAAATGATAAAGGCATCCCACAGGTAAATCATGTTCACTCTAATCCAAGGATGAATGACAATAAAAGCTCCATTCAAAAGGTAAAAAACACCAGAAGATTCTATGGTCACAAAAATTTCTTCTTTAATGGAAAATGCTTTTCATATCATAACACTGGTCATAAGGCTGCTCAATGTGTTGCATGCAAAACTATCATGACTATAGAAGCAAGAAAACAAATGAATGAGATAGCAGTCAAGAACTCCTATAATATATTCTCACCTCTTATAGATGAAATTGAATGCTCAGTTTGCAATAACTTTGCTGATGAAGAATCTGAATGCAGGAGCAAATTACAACCAACATCTCAAAAGGAGAAACTATCAACAAATTCCAAGGTATGGAAAAGGGAGGTATATTCTGAAAGTTGTGGCATAAGATTGTTTGCAAAATGACAAGAAAATCAATGGCAAATTGATAACGGATGATCAAAACACATGACAGGTGATAAGCATAAACTTATTTCATACAATGCATTAGAGAAAGAAAATAATGTCACTTTTGGAAATGACTCACCTTCTGTCATTAAGGGTAAAGGTTTTGTTTTTCTAAAAGAAAAAGTTAAAGTTGTTAATGTTATGTATGTTGATGGATTAAAGCATAAGTTTTTGAGTGGTAGCCAAATGTGTGATCAAGGAAATGAGGTGGTATTCTGATCACAAGAATGTGTAGTTTGTGAACTTGATACAGGAAAGACCATAATAAAAGGAAAAAGAACCCCCAACAATCTATATATATTTAAAGGTGGCCAAGAACAATGTTACCTAGGCAACGTAGAATAAAACTAGTTATGGCACAAAAGGTTGGGACATCTAAGCTTTTCTCAAATAAGCAAATCAAGAAGGCTCAAAATTGTTCGTGATCTACCCTACATCACCATACCAAAAAGTACCATATGTAAATCATGCCCATCGGGTAAGAAAACTAGAGTTCAATTCAATGCCAAAGAAGGATCAGCAAGTAAGGCTCTTGCACTTATACATATTGATTTGTGTGGACTAGTAAGGAAAAAACTCACCTTGTGGAGAATAATGCTATATCTTGTTCATTGATGACTTTTCTAGAATGCGTTGGATCGGTCTTTTGAAACAAAAAGATGAAGCATTTGATAAATTTAAAGTTTACAAGGCATTAGTTGAAAATGAAGTAGATCTAAAAATCAAACGTCTCAGATCTGACCGAGGAGGAGAGTACATATCAGATGAATTCTTTGATTTTTGTGACCAACATGGCATAAAAAGACAATTTTCTATAGCTAAAACTCCTCAACAAAATGGTGTGGCAAAAAGAATGAATATAATTGTTCAACAAATGGCTCGTGAAATGTTTGATGAGCCTGGAACTCCTGACACCTTCTGGGGTGAAGCTACACATGCTGCAATAAATATTCTCAACAAGGTCCATGTTCATGTGAATAGTGATAAAACTCTATATGAACTTTGGTATGGTAAGCCTCCCACTGTAAAGCATCTTAGAGTTTTTGGAAGCAAATATTTCATAAAGAATAATGATGAAAAACTTGGTAAGTTTTAAGCTAGAGCAGATGAAGGAATACTTCTTCGTTACCCATCTAGAAGTAAAGGATACAAATGTTACAATAAGAGACTTTGGAAAATTGTTGAATGCATTGCTATTGTGATTGATGAATCACGCACATGGCCCAAACAGGTAACATAAGAAAAAGAGGATGATGATGATGAATTCTTCCCCACATCAAGTCGCAATGATATAGAAGAAGAAACTAATGAAGAAACAAAAGAAGATACATCAAACAAAGAAAAGGCTACATCTAGGTATGTTCAAAAGAATCATCCAGAAACTCAAATTCTAGGATAAAAATAATCTGGGGTACAAAGAAGAATAACTCTTGTAGGATCTTCTAGTTATCTAGCTTTATTATCCACCATTGAACCAAAAAATGTAATTCAAGCTAGTAAAGATGAATGTTGGGTTAAGGCCATGAATGAAGAACTTGATCAAATTGAAAAGAATGGTACTTGGGAATTGGTTCCAAGGCCTCATGATAAAAATGTTATAAGGACAAAATGGATATTAAAAAATAAGTTGAATGAAAATGGAGAAGTAATTAGGAACAAAGCTAGACTTGTTTGTAAAAGTTATGCTCGACAAGAAGGTATAGACTTTGAATAAACGTTTGCACTAGTAGCCAAAATTGAAGCCATAATAATGTTTCTTACATTTTCAAGTTTTTGAAATTTCAAAGTTTATCAAATGGATGTAAAATCTACCTTCCTTAATGGAGATCTAGAAGAAGAAGTATATATCGAACAACCAGAAGGATTCATTTTTGGGAATGATGAAAACCTTGTATGAAAACTCAAAAAAGCTTTATATAGGCTAAAACAAGCTCCACGAGCATGATATTATCGTCTTGACAAATATCTTCAACAACAAGGTTTCACAAAAGGATCCACAGAAAACAACTTGTACACAAAAATTGAGGGTGATAAACTACTAATTATTGTTGTTTATGTTGATGATATCATTTTTGGTAGTAATGAAGAATCTATGAGTAAAAAATTTGCTTCTGTTGTGAAACAAGAATTTGAAATGTCTTTACTTGGGGAACTAACCTATTTTCTTGGTCTACAAGTACAACAAGAAAAAGATGGCATCTTTCTCTCACAAACAAAATATCTCAAGAAAATTATGAAGAAGTATGGGATGGAAGAATGCAAACCTATATGTACACCCATGATGATAGAATGTAGCCTCAGTTCTGATGATGATTATCCTGAAGTAAACCAATTAGAGTACATGTCTATGATTGGAGGTCTCCTTTATCTAACAGGTACCAGACCAGATATCATGGATGCGGTTGGGATTGTTGGACGTTTCCAAGCCAATCCAAAGGAATCACATCTTCATGTAGTAAAGAGAATATTGAAATATCTCCAAGGAACCCAAGATTTTGGTCTATGGTATCCTAAAGATGAAGATCTTATCCTACATGCATACACAGATGCAGATTGGGCTAGAAATGTTGATGATCGGAAAGCACTAGTGGACGTGCATTTTACATGGGGCCCCAATTGGTATCTCATTTCATCAAGAAAAAAAGTTCCATTTCCTTACGTACAGTAGAATCAGAATATGTAGCTGTTGCATCTTGTTACACACAACTTTTGTGGATGATGCAAACATTACATGATATACAAATCAAATGTTCTCCACCTATGTCCATCTTATGTGATAATACAAGTGCTATAAGTACTTTGAAAAATCTTGTTATGCACTCCAAGACCAAGCATATTCCTATTAAGTATCACATTCGAAAAGGACAAGTGCTTGAGAAAAAGGTTAAATTGGATTATGTACCCTCCAAAGAACAAGTTGCTGATATATTTACTAAACCCATTCCTAGAGAATCATTTGAATATCTCAGATAGAATCTGAGAGTTGTCTCAGTCTCACTTTACTGTTAAATAAATTTTCTTAGTCTACAGGTGAAAATTCAGAAGGTTGCTGGCTATACGCGAGTTTCATGAAGTATAGTCATGTATATATGCATGTTTCTTTGCAGAAAGTCATGTATGTTTTTCTCTGATAGAAAAATAGTGGGATAGACTCAAGATCAACCTCTGACATGCTTCTGACAACTATGATTTGATTTCTCTTGGTCTGATGATGATGGGTACAGTCTACTGATATGGTATTGAGTTATGTTTTTCTCATTAATATTTCTCTGATTGATGAAGATGCTTTGATGAATGAGTTGTTGAATATGATTAGGTAGCACAGGTTCAGGGGGAGCAGTATCCTTGCAAAATATAATGCATTGTTGGCATTCTAGTTGCTGAATTATGCTATTTTTAAGATCTTTTGGTCTTTAAATATCATGTATATCATTTGATGTAAAGGTCATGTAAAGACCTATGATGTAATAATTGTCATATTCAGTCATGTATAGACTTTTGAGATCATGTCCAATATGTAATCCCACTTAGTTGGGTGGTTGTGTTTAAATGTAATCCCACTTGGTTGGGTGATTGATGTAAGTATGGGTCCTTCGTGATAGGAAGGTAATAGTCATAGAGTCATATACTTAATTTTACATCCGTTAGAGATTTCAACATGTGCTCAAGGGGAGCAATTCAGTAGTTCAGCATATTCAACAGTTCAGATATGGAAGTCTTCATTTAACATTGGTCAGCCATTTTCCCTTGATGTCAAAGGGGGAGAGTCACTTGGTGTTTAGAAAGTAGCTTGATGTTTTGAAAAACTTGGTGTTTGACTTGACGTTATTTACACTTGATGTCATTTACAGGTTGTGGTGACCAAATACCAAATGGTTGCCATCAAGTACAAACAAGGATATTGTTGGCATTATGATACATGTGTTGTCCTTTATGGAAACTCATTTATAATAGAATTCACAGGTCAATTCAGAAGTGACAGGATGAATACAACATAATACCAGAATGAATACAGATGTGATAAAATGCATGACAATTCAGAGAAGTCAGTTCAGAAGAATGATAAAGTTGGAAGTTCAAGAACTATACGCGGGTTATGTTAAGCCAAGTTGTGTATGCACGTGAGTTCAGTGAAGAAAAGTAGTGTATGGTTTTTGTACCATGGTATTATAAATACCAGGGGTCCTTACCATGGTATTGGCCCATAGTAATGAGTGCGACAACGAATATTGATCCTGTCAAAGATTACCACCAACATTAATGTTGTTTTGACCCGTGGTATTGGATGAGGGCTAAACTATATTAATAAGTGAATATCAAAGGGCTATGTGTGAAAAAAGAAATATTTTTGATGAATACTTCAATATGAAGTATATTTGCATTGTAAGGGCCATAATTATCACGTTGATCTGAAATAATTATGCATTGATGAATACAATGATGGATTAGGATCATGAGACCTGAAATGAAAGTTCATTGTATGATATGTTCAAGGATTCACTGAATCTAAGTACTGACACATGTTTTTATCTTTGATTATTATGGTCTAGGTATTTTTGAAGTTCTGAAGAGATACACAATAATAGGTCAAAATTTACATATCTATACGCTGGTTGGTCTCAGGAAAAGCGTGTATACACGCGGGTTCACTTTTGAAAAGCCACATGTATAAAGTAAGGGATCTATATTCATAAATGATTGATAAACTTGATCAATTTTTTTTTTTCTCTGTTGTCTATCAATGATGTCCTCATGTTGATATGGGTTGAGTGATAATGTCTGAAGTAGATCTAATTGAATGATAACTTTCAATTTGGGTATTAATTGATTGATGAATGTTAATATTAATTACTGATTTTGATTGAAGATCAGAGACAATTTTGTGATTGGTTCAGAGTGTTGCAATAGATCTAAGTGTGATTCAGTGTTCTTTTAAGAAATTACAGTGGTCAAATTTTTAGTTTTCAGTATATTAAGATCTATATGTGGGTTTCTCTCCAAAAATGTGTGTATGCACACGAGTTGCCTTAAGTGAAGTAGCGTATAAAATTTTGATAATGAATGATCAGGGTTGCAGTTGATTCTGTGTGTTGATGCAACATTCCAAGTTTAGTTTTGTGTACTAGTTACAATGATCTGATTGTTCCAGTTGATTGGTTAAAGTTTTGAATATGTATCAATTGTTTGTGTTTTAGTTATTGGTTGATTATGTGTTAGAGATTGATGATTTTTTTACAGTGATGATTGAGCATAAGTGTTGATATTGGATCCAGTTTGAAAATTTGATGAAACGTGGTCCATGAATGTTACTAAGGGTTGGAGCCTTCAGTGAGGAAGTCGAAGATTCATACCAGTAGTAGTTGGTGATCATATCAGGGGGTTGGAGCTCCCTTCCAGTAGGAGTTGGAGAACAAGTGAAGGTTGTATCCTTCAGTGAGTGGGTGCCTATGTACTGGTATGAGTCTACACCAGTACAATAATGTAATAATATTTTGATATTAATAATTTTTGAAGACTGAGATAACAAAAATAGTTGTTTTCTCCTACATTGGGTTTACACCTTAAATCCTAGTGTTCATGTGTGTTTACTTATGTGTGATACTTTATTCTATTCTTACTACACCTGTTTACTACTTATCAAATGACAAATAAATATCTTACATTCTGGTTCAAAGTTTAATAGATAAAGAATTAGCTGTTTTACAAAGTTTACTAGGAATACGCTAGTTCCTTTTACAACAGTCGTGTATATATGCTAGTTGGGTTCAGTCAAGTCACGTATACATTACAGAAAAGAAAAATTATTATTGTGAGTTTTAAAACACTGATTCAGCCCCCCCTCTCAGTATTTTTCCCACCACCTTGTTAGCTGAACCCAACCTAAGGTTCAACATGATCAAAATGTTTCAAATTGAAAAGGGTAGTTTATCTCACGAGCTTAATATTTGCAGAGTATAGTTTTTCATCTCTGGTGTTTCTTTGCTGTCAGTAGGCCTGGACAGTACCTCGAAGGAGTCATGTGAAAACAAAAACATTTCTCCACTACCAATGATCTTGGGCAATACCCCAATGGAGTTTCTTTCTTCACCTCTTTGTGCAAGAAACCTTTCTCTTCTCTCACCTTTATTTATTTATTTAAGGATAATTGTACATCGACACTTATTTATTTTGGGGCAAAAGAGGGATCCCAATTTATTGAGAGTAGGAGAGGTTGTTCCTTCAGAGAAGCATATAAATACCTTTGATTTAGGTTTTCTCGTTTAGATTTCCCCCTTCTCCATTTCTACTATTTGGATAAGCCTTAAAACACAAAAGCAGAAAAATGAGTATAGGGACAAGGTTTCCATATTGGACATAGGTTCATGGTTGGGCCAAAACTATCCTTTCAGACACATCGTATTTTTTGTTAGAACTTCATTGGCCAAAATATACAACCAACACAAGGAAAGCAAGAAAAATAATAGCCAAGCATTGTAGTGTCACAAGAATCTTTGAACTTCAACCACATACACACTTGGAAGCCACAATGCAGTAAGGCACAAAAATTATTACATGTCTAAAACAACACAAAATTGAAGCAAAATGTAAAAAGAAAATAAAAAAAGACTATGTACATAGTGTGGGGTGCAGCCACAAATATTCATTAAAAGTATTTCTTTAAGTCTTGGCCATTGATAGGGAGAGAGTCAATCTTCCCATCAAGTGATTGAAGACGATATGTGTGTTGGCCAAGCTTTTCATGGAGTATGTTAGGACCAATCCAGGGGGACTGAAACTTAATATGTTTTCCTTTGTCGTCGTGGGATTTGTCCCACTTCAAGACTAAGTCACCCACAATAAAGATATTCTTCCCTGTAGACTTTCTATTAAACCGTCTCTTGATACAACTTTGATGGAGTGAAAAATTTTCTTTTGATTTCATCCTTTCTTCCTGTAGCTTGTGCAAGGTGTCCATCCTTACCTGAACTAAAAGACATGGCTTGCCTTGGGATTCTTGGGACAATTGGAGAGTATGCAAGTAGATGTTTGGTGGAAGGATGGCTTCTTTTACATACACCAGGAAGTAAGGGGAGGTGTTCAGGGAAGGCTTAGGCATGACTTGGTCATCCGATAAGGCATTCACCAAAGTGGAGTGCCAATTTCGATGTTTATAGAATATGGTCTTCTTCACAATACAAATGAGGTTCTTATTTATGGATTCAGCAATACCATTCCCCTATGTATAGTAATTAGAAAAATTATTCAAGATGATACCATTTTCCTATGCAAAATCATAAATCTTTAATGAGGAAAAATATTTTGCATTATCAAAGACAAGTGACATAGGAACGTTGACCCTGGAGATGATATTTTGTTGCAGAAAGATGATGAATTCTTGATCGTTCACTTGTTTCAAGGTAACTTCCTCCATCCACCGTGTAAAATAGTCTTTAGCAGTTAGGATATAGCGGTGTGGCTTCAATGAGTGAGGGAAAATTTCCCCAATGATATCCAAGCCCCACTATTGAAATGGTTCTCCTACTACAATTGGTTGTAGTGGGGCTACTGTTTTTTTATTTATGCTTGCACACATTTGACAGAGTGGACACTTGCGGCCATAGTTATGAGCATCCTTGAATAATGTTGTCCAGTAGAAACCAACCCGCATGATCTTGTGCATCGTAGTGTTGCCTATGAGATGTCCACCGACTAGTCCATCACGAGATCACGTAAAACCTTATCTAAATCATGTGTCTCCAGACACCTAAGTAATATCTCATTGTGGTGCTTCCTAAATAGCACCCCATGCACCAACTGATATGACAGTACTTTTAGTTAGAGTTCCCTCTTCTGCTGCATAGAGAAGTAGGAGGGCACAATGCTATGCTCAAGGTATTGGTGCACATCGGTGTACCAAGAGTTTCTATCCAAAGTGAGGGAGGCTCGCTTAACATTTTACATTTCGATCTCTTGCTCCCATCCTGCGAGCTCTTCTTATTCCTCTTTTGTGTTGACTTCTTCTGCTACTAACTAGCGAAGACCATAAGTCTTGATGGTGTGAACTAGCTTGATGTAAAGACCATATTCCTGTAATCTGGTCATCTAGTTGACCATTCTTTCAGCCACCTCTTGTTGAACAAGCAGTGACCTGACTGATGGGTGTGGAACAAAGATAATACAATGGTTTCTCGATAGACAGGGTCTGAAGTGTTTTACCACCTTGTACACCACATATGTTTGTTTATCCACAACAGGGTAATTGAGCTCTGGTCCCTGCATGCTTTCATTCATGAAGGAGATAGGTCGTTCATTTTTCAACTCATCCTTCTGAGTGAGCATAGCAGCAAGAGAAGTGTCAGAGGCAAAAGTGTAGAGCAAGATGTCTTTGCTGAAGTGTCAGTTGTACAATGTAGGTGCTTCTTCTATAGATTTATTAATACGGGTGAACACATCCTTTTCCCTTTTATCTCATTTATAGGCTACATCTTACTTGATCATCTCCTATATTGGTTTAACAATATGAACATAGTTAGAGATGAATTTTATAAGGAAGTTAATTTTCCCTAGGAAAGACTGCATGGCTTTCTTGTTCACTGGGTGGGGAATTTGTGTGATGGTCCAGATCCTGTCTAGATCTATCTTGATCCAAATTTTAGTAATGATGTTCCCAAGAAGGTTATCCTTAGACACTACAAAGATACTCCACTTGGGATTCAAGGATATCTTGTATTTTCGGCATCGATCAAAAATATTATTCAAGTGGCACAGGTAGCCTGACCTCTATTTGGAAAATATTGTCACATGATCGAGGTAGACCACAAAGCTCTATCCAATAAGCCTGTGGAAGGAAATTTCCATTGCATGTTGGAAAATTGCAAACACATTGACCAATGAGAATGACATTCATCAGAATGTGAACGTGGCCCACTTTGTGTGAAATGTAGTTTTCAATCCGTAAGGTTCTGCCACCATAACCTGGTTGTTGCCCAAAAATCCAATGAGAAAAGAGAACATTTCATCCCCAGATACTGTTTGCAATATCTACTCCATGGACGACACTGGGTAATTGTCCTTGTTTGAGCCGCAATTGATATTGCGGAAATCTACGTATAGGTGGATCTCCCCAGACTTCTTCCTCATTGGGACCAAGTAGGATACCCACATTGAATGTCGCACTTTTTAAATGATCCGAGCATCTAGTAGTTTTCTCAATTCCTTTTGAATGAGGGGCTCAAGTGTTTGATGAAATTTTCTTAATTTATATTGAAAAGGCTTGGCCACTTCATTTATTGGTATCACATGCTAGATTATTCACGTGTCATATGTCTTGAGATCATCATACGTCCATGGGAAGACATCAAGATACTACTTTAATAGGAAAATAAAGCCTTGTCACTCTTGTGTTGTGGAGTAAGTATAGAGATTAACATACTTTAGATCTTTCTAAGTTCCTAAATTGATTTTCTCATGTGATAACGTAGAACTATGGGTCTTGGCATTTACAGGTCCTTGGAAGTGGTTCTGTAGATCGTACAACTTCTCCAGTGATACCACACCCTTAGGTATGAGGTTGCCTTTGCTTACACTAGCTGGGTCTTGTTGTGCCTTCTCGTGCTTGTCCTCATCAATCGTTGCATCTATGAATATGGTAGTGTTGGCCATAAAGTACAATATCTGTTGGTCATCATAAAAAATTTTGAAGTTTGTTATGTTATCTAGGATAGATGGTTTATACAAAATTTCAATAGAAAATTCGTCCCTTAATGGTAACATCCTAGCAGTTGCATTTTCTAAGGCATCCGTAGTTGCATTATAAATTCTTGGTACTGAAATGATGTTAAAAGCTTGGAAGTGAGAGATAAGTCACCATACCTCTTATTGATAACTCTTAAGACATGGTGACACATAGTGTATAGTGCTACATACCTAACGTACAATGATTTCTAAATCACCTACCACTTTCAAGAAAGAAACATTGAGGTCAATGGCTTTTTGTAAGCCCAAGATGAGTGCTTCATACTCTGCAGTGTTGTTCCTGCACTCGAAATCCAAGCGACTAGGGATTAAATGTTTTCTCTGCAGTCGGTCTATTTAAACACAGCCAGATTTAGAGTCCTCTTGTGTCTTGGATCCATCAAAGTACATTGTCCACATATCATTTGTACAAGGATTGCTTACTACACTATTACTACTATTGCTACTACTACTACCACTACTATTAGTTGTACAAAGTTAATTATTGCTAGTTGGACATGGAAGGAGGTCCAATTTTGTGTTTGGTGGGACTAGGGATGGTTGTGCAAGATAGTACCCCAACTATGTCTCCAAAAATGAATTACCAAAAAAAGGTTCTGTGAAAGCCAACGACTCATTGTGCCCATTCAAGGGAGTCATCATGTGCTTCATGTATCTCTCTGACTCTACCCGAATATGATTATTCCTTCCTCTGTACGAAAGCCATAAGTGTAACAAGCATGTGGCAAAGTATCCTTGTAGCTTGCTAGACCATTCTCTTCTCAGTAATACCCCATATGCTTCTGGGATGTCCACAATTACAATTTTGATGCATTGATGAACTCATCCATTAGTTGATAACTAGATGATAAAGTCCTTGAGTTCACCAATTTCTGGAACATAAGTCCTATCTAGATGAATGATCTGTGCATCTATCCTCTCCCATTGGGCATTGATCTTCTTGGCCATAGATAGTGGCATAACATTACCGATGCACCAAAATCAGCCAAGAAATTGTTTACATTGAAGTTAACGATTTCAAATGTTACCAAGAATAGTGGGCAGAATGTGTTTGCCTCTAGGCTGAGTGCATTGAGTACAAATGCGAGATCGTTAGGAGACTTACTAATTCCATTTCTTGAAGAGGTAGCATTACCGGTAGAAGTTTGTCTCAGTGCTTGTAGAAGGATGTCTCATTGTCCCATGATCTTGGTAAGTTCAAACTGGGAAATGTTTGCATAAACCTTCTTCATATCTTCTACAATATTGTAATCTATAGCAGGAATACTAACCAAGGTGTCCGGGAGTGGAGATGGGTTTATGGTTTCCAATGGAATGGTTCTGTCTTTACTACTGGAAAAAACACTTTTCATTGGAACTTTTTTCCCGGACTTACTCTGAGTGTTTTGCAGTAAGTTAGCCGAAGGACTTATTTTTCTTAACAAATTTTCTCTGATTTTCTATTTTGGCACCTCAATCACAGTGGTCGGCCCTTGACTTCTTAAGTTGTATCGGTTACTCTACTTCTGAGCTGGACCATCAATCAAAGTTTCCTTATCAACGATACCTTTTTGGGATGCAGAACACAATGATACATGTTTACTACATGCCCAATGCTTGGAACTTCATCAACTACAACAACTTCTTCTTCCTCTTGATCAGGCTCAACATGATCCTTGATCATGACTGTGTCAAAAACTGCGTAGCTATTTTGCTTACGATCTGGTTTCAATTCTCGATGGAGATTGGGGGAAGGTTGTGGTACCAAACAACTACTATACCATCCAAGGTACATGGGAAAAGTCTACAAGCAACATCATTGTAACATATGTTAAGTGTTTTCATGTGTAGGTTAAAGTTGACTAAGTGGTCTTTAGCCTTCACTGTCTTATCATGTTCATATTTTGTTAAGAGCTTCTCCATGTATCTCAACATCTTGTGTAGGATACCCGAAAGTGCCAATGGGCCCTAAGTCATCCAATCTAGACTCTGCTCTGCTATGTATTCTTCTTCATTGTCTTCCTCTTCCTCTTCCTCTTCTAAATTTGATGGTTCCTCCTCTTTTTTTTCTTCATTCCCTTCCTCTCTTCCTCCCCCGCTAGAAACTGAACCCAAAAGTAAAGGGTTGCCTCCTTCTCATCCTTGAAAGAGAAGAGGTTCTTCTTCCTGTTCAATAGCTTCTTCTAGTTCTTCAAGAGTGGCGAGAATTTCTTTTTCAATATACGAGACCACTACTCCTGTGGGGGTTGTCTTGTTCTTATCTTGAGAATATGGAAGAGCAATTACTCTCGAAATCACTCCAACAACTTTTTCAAATTGACGGGTGATGGGGTGGACAACCTAAAGATGAAGATACAGGATTTCATGTTCAGGCCTGAGCGGTGAGGAGTTACCAACCTTAGAGTTGTGAGTATGGGAGAGGGAGTGGAAGTTACTGACTTGAAGAGATGATGGATTAGTGGGGTCAGTGGGACAATCAACCATAAAATACTAGTTTCCCTCCTTCTAACACCAGAAATGTTGATGGTTTTGGACCAGCCAACATTTAGGGGATCTCCTTGATATGAAGTCCCAATCAGACCTCACACTATTTAGTGTAGGAGTCCCATGTTGTATGATGGAATAGTTTCCAAATACTTAGAGATTTTCCTCGGTTTTTTTTGTCAGCACAAGAGATTTATGCAATGGTATCTTCAAAAAGAAAGGTGAGCATGCTTGGTGAGTGTGCAATGCAACTGTGTTTAGGTTCTCTTAGTACAAAGTGGGGGGAGAGAAAAGTGAGCCTCTAAGTGAGAGGCAATAGTAACACCAAGGAAGAAACACACGTGAACGAGAAATTCCTATCCAACATCCAACAGAATAGTCCACGGTGGATGTGACAGTCATTAAAACTAATGAACAAGAGAAGATCCATCTACCATCCAGTGAAATAGTCCACAATGGATGTGACGGTCATTATAAACGGTAGTTAATGAAAGTTCTATCTAGTATCCTATGCAATAGTCCACATGGATGAGAAAATAGTGACAACCATTACAACACATTCACAGTAAGATAAGCGCTAAAACAACTGAAATAATTCAACTATCTTAGTACATGTGAAAGAAAACATGAAATACAAATGTTCACAAAATAGTCTTTCTAACATCCATAAGTCATGCATGAAAACGTGTTGGCTTGAAAGGCTTTTGTAATTAAGAAAAAGTTCCAAGACACATATTTACATTTTACATCACTAGCCCTAGTATTGGGACATTGGAGCCACTCCTTGCTCCTCAAATAACAAACTGATCTCTCTTTCTTTATGGGAGGAGCCAATGTTAAAATTCCTTTGCTCATACAATGAGGGGGTATATATAACCAAAGGGGTGATGCCTACCCTTTGTGACTCTTTGACTACCCTCATGGCTAGTCAAATTCCATTGAATTTTTAACTTACATGATTCTTCATATTGATCTGTGTCCATTGGACTTCCACTTTACAATACATTTGATTTATAATAAACATGACCCATAATAGTTATGTGGTAGGTGACAACTCATGACACAGCTTGACATGACATTGCTGACATGCACTGGCTTGATGATGTGGCAATGTCAAGTCACTACTATTGCTGAGTGATAGATGTGTCTTTGTATGTGCTTTCTCTTCTCCTCCACATAGCTTGATGATGCGGGGTCTTCAATGATCTTCGGTATTAGAAGATGGTTTCACACTTGTGTTCCTTTTTCTTGCTCTTGGTAGGTTCATTCGTCCATTCAGCTACAAGTGAGTCTTTAGGAATGCTTCCTCTTTTTTCTTCTTCTTCATCATCATCTCACCATGATTGAACAATGCACTTGTTCCTACAATTCACTCATGATGGGATGAAATGAATCCAAAACTCCCTAATCTAAGATGAATTTCTAACCATGGACTAAGTCAAGACCAATGGCAAGCTGAGAGAGAGTGCCCAGTAACTACACATTGCCCAATTCTAGGTGATAGTGAGAGGGGGTTGATCATTAAGACGGTGTAGAGTGCATCTCAAGCTTGACTCAAGAACTTATGAGCAGAGTCCCTATCAGGGATAAAAATTCCGTAGCGGCCACTGGGAATTAGTATTGAGCAGTTCTGATAGATAATGACTCATGCAGGATGGGGCCCTAGGAGGCAGATCTACACAGTTTTCAGAGACAAGGAGGACCGGGTAGAAAAGAGACCTCGAGTATAACTTTACACAATTTTTGAGGTCAGTGAGCTCTGAATATGGGAGGACATTGGGGGACACCTCGGTGTAGTTCTGGAGGTAAAGGCAGGCTAGGGTCTCTACCATTATGGGGTTCCAATAGACAAGGGGAAGAGCTTGAGGATTGGAAGTGAAAAGTGCACAGTTCAGTCAGAATGGGAGGAACTACTGCACAATTCTGCGAGTCAAGGGAGATTGGGCTCCATAATTGCATAGTGAAACTAGTTTGGAGGACAATGACTATGGACTACACAGTTCTAAGCAACAAGATCACAATACTGAGGGTTGAGACTGTGTAGTGCATAGTTCAGTTAGGGTTTGGTGAAGCTGAGTTTCGCGGTCGGGAAGAGTTTCAGGGAAATGGCTAAGTGTGGGAGAAAGATGAATTTGTGATGAAATTGAACCTATGATCACACACTTAACACACTTTAATGACATGAAAACATAGACCACCATAGAAACACGAAAGCATTTCCTTTTGCGTGACTTTCTATTAACAATAAGAAACATGTGCGACACCTGAGATAGACTTTAGAAAGACCGTGACGAAACTTGTGTGGCAGTGCTCAAAAATTTGTGTATGATTGTGACAGGTGTTTACATAGCTAGTAAAAATCATATACACAAATACCAACCTTCAAAACCACCAGAAACGTTTGCAAACATGACATGGCATCACACATGCCAAAAGATGATAGCTGATCCAACAAGAAAAAGGGGTCAGATAACTTTAGAAAATCTCATGAAATGAGCTTAAGTGTTTGCAAAAATCAAGGGGAAGACCAAGGCTCTGAAATTTGAGTGCAAGCAAAAATTTTGGAGGGTGCTACAACTGCTACAATGCCTGGCGACACACTGGTTGAATTCAAGCTTGTCTATCTTGGTTATTTTCTTTTATGTGGGGCCTTAGTCCATTAGGGAGTATTGATTCATCATGCATATTACTTTGGCTTCCCCACTTACCCCATGGGTATAAATGGTTCCAAGTGTACCTTATGTTGGAATTATGAGACATGTGTTGTCCTTGATGGCAAATCACTTATAACAGAATTCACAGGTCATTTCAAAGTGACAGAATGAATACAACAAAATACCAGAATGAATACAAATGTGACAAAATGCATGAGAATTCAGATAAATCAATTCAAAAGAATGAAAAAGTTGGAATTTCAAGAAATATACTCGAGTTCTGTTAAGCCAAGTCACATATGCATGCGATTTCAGTGAAGAAAAATGGCATATGGTTTTATTTAACATCAGTACTAGGTCTAAAAGTATCTGGAATTTTATTTAACAATTTGTTAAATAAGATATCATTTTGGGATTCAACTGCGTTAAGTAAGTCATTCACGTATGACTATTTCCATGAGAGGTAGTCGTAACTGACTAATTTCTCATGATTTTTGAATATTTCACTTAGCACTCATTGCATCGGGTGATGCTCACAGGGGTGAAGAAGTGGAATTGAAACTAGTGAAATGAATCACATAGCATCAATCATCACTTCCGGGGCTTGCACCCGGTAACCAGGACTTCCCAGGAGGTCACCCATCCCAGATCTCCTCTGGCTCAAGCGCGCTTAACTGTGGAGTTTTCCCCACAATCAAGCCCACTTAGCTTGCTACCCCATTTGCAAAACCTTAGCAAGTATTGTGCCCCATGAACCATTCAAGTAGAGATCCCTTCACTCTTTTTGAATTGAAGTATGGGGGTTTACGCAGTGCATTATATTAGATACCATTTTGGGATTCAACTGTGTTAAGTAAGTCATTCACATATGACCATTTCCATGAGAGGTAGTCGTAACTGACTAATTTCTCATGATTTTTGAATAGTTCACTTAGCACTCATTGCATCAGATGATGCTCACAGGGGTGAAGAAGTGGAATTGAAACTAGTGAAATGAATCACATAGCATCAATCATCACTTCCGGGGCTTGCACCCAGTAACCAGGACTTCCCAGGAGGTCACCCATCCCAGATCTCCTCTGGCTCAAGTGCGTTTAACTGTGGAGTTTTCCCCACAATTAAGACCACTTAGCTTGCTACCCCATTTGCAAAACCTTAGCAATTATTGTGCCAAATGATGTCTAATATAATGCACTGCGTAAACCCCCATACATCAATTTGTTAAATATTGAGTTAAAATCCTTAATTGTCTCATTTAGATTATTTTTGAGGTTTTAAAAATCATTGATTATAGTATTTATTGTTCAATCATCCCCAAATTTCATCAAAAAATGTTCCTCAAACATATCCCTGTTCGTGATTAATCCAACAGGTAGGGAGAAATACCAACACGCTACAAATCCTTCAAATGTGTAAGGGAAAAGTTTGCAAACACAATATTCTTTTGTGACTCCATTGAGATTGATGGCCAACATAAAATTGTGAAGGTGTTCCTCTTCAGGAAAACCATCATCTGGATTAAACTTTGGTAACCATCTCTCTGGATGTTTAGGAAGAGGATGTCATGGTGGTGTCATTTTAAATGCCCTTAGATTGTTCCATGTTAGGCCCCTATACTACTAGTGTAGCCCCTTATTGTTATTAGTACAACCCCCTTATTATATTGTTGTACCCATGTAGTCCCCATATTGTTACTATTATGCCCCATAGAAGCCCACTATTGTTATTATTGTGCCCTTACATTATTATTGTTATGTCAGCTCTTATTATATTATGACTCCTTAGACTCCTATATATAGAAAGGAGGTCTTGTCATTTGTAGCATCCAAGAATTGTTCATTTGTGTAATGTAAAGGAGGTTGCCCCCTCGAAGAGGCTTATTTCTAAGGAATTCATCTATCTTTTCTATCTTTTTGTGAGCTGGTTTCATAACATTTGGTATCAGAGCTTTGGATTCCAGGGTTTCGCTACTCCAAATAGGTCATCGTGGCATTTTCTCTACAACTCTTTTTCTGTAACATTTCAAAAGCGAATAAAAGAACCCATTTGAGATGAAATCACGTTGAAACTCAAATCCAAATTTCAGAGCATTTCACATTATATTTGTGGAGATATGATCTGAGGAAGTTGGTATTTTTGCAGACTCCTGAATTACATTCCAAACAGGTGACCTTGGGAAAATCGTCATAAATTTTGTTTTAAGCATTAGATTGCAATTTCGTAAGAATTTTTAGAAAGAAGACGGACTGTAGCTTCCTGTGTATATTTTTTAGACTCGAAGGTCAAAACAGTGACACGTGGCACCTCATACAAGTTCGCTCTTCTAAAAAGGTATATAATCAGGTCATCTTGGGAGATTTGGCATAACTCTTCCTTGGAGAATCCAATTTGGATCAGATTGGTGGCATTGGAAAGAGGACACAGAGGGCTACTGCAAGTCACAATTTCAGAATTGGAAGAACCGTAAATATAGAGTTATAGTCATTTCAATATCGAGCTCCTAAAATCAAGAAAAGGTGATATGAGGAAGTTTGATGGCAAGGATCCGGTAAATTGGATACTTCAGATGGAGTAATATTTTGATCTACATGGTGTACCACTATTACAAAAGGTATGTATTGCATCTTCATATTTAGAACCAGATCAATTTTTATGGTATAAAGGGCTTTGTTCTCGTAAACAACTTGTTAAGTGGTCGATTTTCATGGAGGAAATGATAGCACATTATGAGGATACAAAGAGCAACACCTTCTTTAGAGAAACACCACAAAAATTGGAAAGAGTAAAAGAGCTTTGTTACATAGTGGAAAGTAAAATTATGGCAACAAGGAAGTCTACCCCTCACAACTATAATAATGGAAGTGTTTTTTTTCCTAGCCTTCCACAACCTACAAGGGTTACACCACAACAATTGGAAGAGAAAATAGAAAAAGGGCTTTGTTACAATTGTGATAGCAAATGCACTAAAGGTCATAAGTGTGCTAAGAAGAAATTATTTTACATAGATTATGAAGAGGAGGAAGAAAAGGATCAAGGAACATCAAAAGAAGAGTATATACACCAGGAACCAACCCCAAAGAAAGAAGAAATGAAGCCGACCATATCTTGTAAAGCATTGGCAAGAATCACCACTCCTCAAACTCTCAAGATAGAAGGACGTGTCAAGAAGAAAAAGGTTCAAGAAGTGAAAGATCACATTGAGAAAGAATAAATGAATCAAACCATATCTTGTAATGCATTGGCTGGAATTACTAGTCAAATTATCAAGATAGAAGGACATATCAAGAAGAAAAATTTTCAAGAAGTGAAAGATCACATCGAGCATCATGAAATGAATCCGACCATATCTTGTAAAGCATTGGAAGAAATTACCACTCCTCAAACTCTCAAGATAGAAGGACATATCAAGAAGAAAAAGGTCCAAGCAGTGAAAGATCACATCGAGCATCATGAAATGAATCCGACCATATCTTGTAAAGCATTGGAAGAAATTACCACTCCTCAAACTCTCAAGATAGAATGACATATCAAGAAGAAAAAGGTCCAAGCAGTGAAAGATCACATTGAGCATCAACAACAAGTTCTCCAAATTTTAAAGGATAACACCACTTTGGTACAAAATCGAATGAAACAACAAGCAGATCAACATTGTAGTGAAAAATGTTTTGATGTAGGTGATTGAGTATTTTTACTGCTACATCTCAAGCAAGCTATTTATGAGAAGGAAATGTTGGAAATACTACATGCACTTAAGAAATGGCGACCTTATCAAATGGGAAGACACTTCAAGGTAAAAATGGATCATGATAATCTTAAATAATTTTTAGAACAAATATTATCTATAGAAGAACAAAAAAAATGGGTCACAAATATATTGGGTTATGAGATTGACATCATCTATAGAAAAGGGAAGAAAAATTTTGCTGCAGATGCACTCTCAAGAAAGGATGAGGATGTGGAAGCATTGCTTTGTGCTATTTCTATTTTCCAACCAGATTAGATAAAAAAAGCAAGGGATGAATGGAAGAAGGACGAAGAAGTGTGGCCATTCATTCAAAAGTTGCAAAAGATCCCAATTCAAACAATATTGCCAGAACTTGAAGAGGAAGGAAAAATCATATTGGAACCTAGAGCAATCACAGAAACAAGAACCTGACAGCTACGAAATCGATCAATTTTAGAGTATCTCATCAAGTAGAAGAACTTACCCGCTAAAGATTCCACATGGGAGGACAAGAATATTCTACAAAAGCATCAAGAATTACTCAAGCGTTCAGGACAACACATTTTGAAGGAGAGAGGCATGTTAGGCCTCTATACTACTAGTGTAACCCCTTATTATTATTAGTACAGCCCCCTTATTATATTGTTGTACACATGTAGTCCCCATATTGTTACTATTATGCCCCATAGAAGCCCACTATTGTTATTATTGTGCCCTTACATTATTATTGTTATGTTAGCTCTGATTATATTATGACTCCTTAGACTCTTATATATAAAAAGGAGGTCTTTTCATTTGTAGCATCCAAGAATTGTTCATTTGTGTAATGTAAAGGAGGATGCCCCCTCGAAGAGGCTTATTTCTAAGGCATTCATCTATCTTTTCTATCTTTTTGTGAGCTGGTTTCATAACATTCCATGATCTATTTTCCTTTCTAGCAGTACTAGCGACAGAGGAAGTTGTAGATGATGTAGAGCTTATGGGAGATTGGATATTTGAAGAGGTTGCCCCTATAGCACTACTAATTATAATAGAACTAGTTGATTGTGATTGAGGAATATGAATGGAAGGAATCAAAGGATGATAAGAAGAAGGTAAAGGAGTATCGGAAGAAGTAGTATCATCAGTGTTAATTTTTTAGATTGTTCTATGTTGTATCAATTACTTTAGCCCAATTTACTTCTTCATTAACAATGCATCCAATTATTATAAATTTAACCAATCATAAACTGTCACTGAAGATAGAACAATATATGAAATGACAAATAAGACAACAACACAACCATAAGAGATAGTAGATTGGTCCAAGACCAAGGAAAAACCCCACAAAGGGGAAAATCCTTTCAAATCGTCTTCTTTATTAGATCGTCATAAAAGGTTTTCAGAAAAGAGTACAATGAGCCTAATACATAAATTTGTAGCAGAGATTTACAAAAACATATTACATATCTAGGAACAGAAGAGAGAAGCCCTGATCTAATAGATCACTGAAGCATACCGAAGTCAACTGTCAAACCCTAGATCAAAAACCAACACACTCCCAACGAGACTAACTATGAGTGTCTGAAACTGTTGGAAATAATACTGAGAGGGGGGGGGTGAATCAGTATTATCTAGCATTTAATAAATCTTCCTTATTTGATCTTTGAATTATTTTTTCATGTCAGTACCATAGAATAATGAGCATGAACAAAGAAAACAGATAGTCACACCAAAGAACACAAGATGTAAGGTGGAAACCCAATGTGGGTGAAAACCACCTGCTACAATATGTCTCTATCTTCTTTCAAATTAGAAACTCCTTTTACAATGATTTTGTACTGGTGCAGTCCTTTACCAGTACGCAGGCTGCAACCTGCAGAGAGCTACAACTCTCTCTTGTTTTCCAGTCTTCTCCTGGAAGGGAGCTACAACCCCCTACTTATTTTCATAAAGCATCAAATGATCATCAAGAATATAACAGTTACAGTCCACTACAGTTATCAGATCAGCAATAACAGAACTAACCCAGAACACCTTATCAACAGAGAAATTCAATCAACAGAACATCTTAAGACAGAGACGCAGTTTTCCCTTCTGTGGCCTGCGTCGCGACGCAATTCACCTTCTGCTTTCCTGCGTACACCCGCAGGTATCCTTCTGCTACTCTGCGTGCCCACGCACTGTTCCTTGAACTGCACTACGTCCTGTTGCTGCAGGGACGCACCCAGAAACACTATCGCACCGCGTACTTTGCTGCAGGGACGCACCCAGAAATGCTATCGCGCTGCGTCCTTTTGCTCCAGGGACGCACCTGAACCTTAGTTGCTCTGCGTCCCCACGCAGATCTCCTGTTACTGCACTGCGTCCCGGACGCACCTGAACTTGGTCTGCCCTGCGTCCCCACGCAGGTCTCCTGTTACTGCGCTGTGTCCCCACGCAGCTTTTCTAATAAACACCTGCGACCTTCTGATTAGGGTTGAATAGACAGTTCACTAGAGTGGCACTGATACTCAGATCTGATCATGCGCTCGAAGATCACCCTTCACAGATTCGCCTTCAACTTCCTTTTCATATAGATCAAGCTTTTAAGACCATAACCCAAAATTTCAGATCTAAAGATATTCAATTGCAAAAGATACTTAGCCAAGTGATCTCCTTTGCTTTATATAGGCAAGCTCCTCCTCAAATCATGGAACAATACCACGAGCCAACACCATAATAACACAATACCGTCGGCTAGATACCAGGAGTAAAACACAAGAAACCCCCACGTGTGCTTTTCTCTGCCTTGAAATGTGTGCACTGGGTGGACGCACCTCGTGAACGGCTGGCCTGCATCTCGGGACGCGGTTGCTACATGGTTTACCTGCGGGTACGCACTTTCTGTAAGATGTACCTGCGTACCCCTTATTTTCTTCAATCATCAACCTCTGCTGCTGACTTGAAGTACAGTGATCTATCACCTGAATGGGTTGCCATCAAGGACAACACCTGTAACATATAGCCATTCCTGAACCATAATGCCAACAATCTCCCCCTTTGGACTTGATGGCAACCTCACAAACTTCAGCTTCATTCTCCCCATTTGACATCAAGGGCAAAGGGGTATGCTCCCCCTAAGCTCATGCTCCCCAAGATCTGCAACAAAGAACCATAATCCACCATGAAAGAGATAGAGACATATTGCAGCTATTTCCAAGATCTTCTTCTGACCATCCTCCATAATGCCAACAATGCATTATATGCTCCCCCTGAACCTGTACCATCAATCAGAAAAGGTTCAACAATAAGATGATGCATCAACAACCCCCAGCTTTTGCCTGAGGTACTCAAAAGTGTCCCTGGGCAATGGTTTGGTGAGAATATCCGCAACTTGTTCTTTAGAAGGAACATACTCCAACTTGACCTTCTGTTCAAGTACTTGTTCCCGGAGAAAATGGTACTTGATTGGTATGTGCTTGGTTTTTGAATGCATAACAGGATTCTTGGAGATGCTGATTGCACTTGTGTTATCACATAAGATTGGTATTGGTGGTGTACAAGTGATTTGAAAATCCTGCAAAGTCTGCATCATCCAGAGGAGTTGGGTGCAACAAGATGCAGCAGCAACATATTCCGCTTCAGCTGTAGACAAGGCAATCGAACTCTGTTTCTTGCTGAACCAAGATACCAGTCTGGATCCCATAAAGAACGCACCACCACTTGTGCTTTTCCTGTCATCCACGCTTCCGGCCCAATCTGCATCTGTATAAGCATGAAGTGTAAGATCTGTATCTCTAGGATACCATAAGCCATAATTTTGAGTCCCTTGAAGATATTTGAAAATTCTCTTCACTGCCTGAAGATGAGTCTCCTTCGGATTTGCCTGAAATCTTCCAACTATTCCAACTGCATGCATGATGTCTAGTCGGGTACCTGTCAAATAAAGTAAACTTCCAATCATAGATCTGTAGGTTGGTTGATGTACTGCTACAGATTCATCATTTGCACTGAGGCTACATCCTGTGACCATGGGTGTACATACTGGTTTTGCATCTTCCATACCATATTTCTTCAAAATCTGTTTGAGATACTTGGTTTGAGATAAAAAGATTCCTCCTTCTTTTTGTTGGATTTGCAAACCAAGGAAATATGTCAGTTCTCCTAGAAAGGACATTTCAAATTCTTTCTGCATGACCGAGGCAAAGTTTTGACTCATAGCTTCTTCATTGCTCCCAAAAATAATGTCATCTACATATACAACAAGTATTAGCAATTTGTCATTTTCAACTTTTATATAAAGATTGCTATCTGCTGATCCTTTTGAAAAGCCTTGTTGATGAAGATATTTGTCCAAACGGTAGTACCAAGCCCTTGGAGCTTGTTTGAGACCATAGAGGGCCTTTTTCAATCTGCATACAAGATTTGGATCATTTCCAAGAATGAACCCATCTGGCTGTTCAATGTACACTTCTTCTTCCAAGTCTCCATTCAGAAAGGCTGATTTCACGTCCATTTGAAATACTTTGAAGTTTTGAAAACTTGAGAGAGCAAGGAACATTCGGATGGCCTCAAGTCTTGCAACATGAGCAAAGGTTTCTTCAAAGTCTATTCCTTCTTGCTGCGCATACACTTTACAAACAAGTCTGGCTTTGTTTCTAATTACTTCTCCATTTTCATTCAATTTATTTTTGAAGACCCATTTTGTCCCGATAACATTCTTATCTTTTGGTCTAGGAACCAGCTCCCAAGTGTTGTTCTTTTCGATCTGCTCAAGTTCTTCATCCATTGCTTTCACCCAACATTCATCTTTGCATGCCTCTTTCACATTTTGTGGTTCAGTAGAGGAGAGTAATGCCAAATAGCTTGAAGCTTCTGCAACTGTTCTTCTTGTTTGTACACCTGCTTCTTTCTGCCCCATAATCTGAGATTCTGGATGGTTCTTCTGAACATATCTGGATGGAGTCTTTTTTTCTATTCTTGTTTTCTCCTCAAGTTCTTCTTGAGGTTCTTCTTGAGGTTCTTCTTCTTCATCATTCTGTCGTTGGGGGTAGCCTTCATCTTCTTCGATGTCTTCATGATGTACTTGCCTAGGAATGTATCCCTTCTCATCAACCACTACATCAATGCTGTCAACAATTCTGCCAAGTCTTTTATTGTAGCATTTGTATGCTTTGCTATATGGAGAGTAACCAAGAAGAATGCCTTCATCTGCTCTAGGTTCAAGTTTGCCAAGCTGCTCATCAGTATTCTTGATATAGCATTTGCTCCCAAAGATTTTGAAGTGCTTTACCGAAGGAGTCCTACCACTCCAAAGCTCATGAGGAGTTTGAGTGCTGTTCACCCGGACATTTGTTTTGTTGAGAATAACAACCGCAGCATGTGCAGCTTCACCCCAGAAAGTTGCGGGAGTTCCTGATTCATCAAGCATAGCACGAGCCATTTGTTGGATTGTTCTGTTCATTCTTTCCACAACTCCATTTTGCTGGGGAGTTCTTGCTGTAGAGAATTCTCTTCTTATCCCATGTTCTTCACAGAAATCGAAAAATTCATTTGAAGTAAATTCCCCACCTCTGTCGGATCTGAGGCACTTAATTTTGTGACCTGATTCATTTTCAACCAAGGCTTTGAAGGATTTGAATTTTTCGAATGCTTCATCTTTGTGCTTCATAAGTCCTAACCAGACAAACCTGGAGAAATCGTCAATGAATAATATCAAGTATTCTTCTCCTCGAGGTGTTCTTTTTCTGAAGGGACCACATGTATCTGTATGTACTAGCTCAAGAGGCATGCTAGCTGATCCTTCTTTCTCTGGAAAGTTAGTTCTGGTTTGTTTTCCAAACTGACATGATTTGCATATGGTGTTGTCAGGAATTTTGATATCTGGAAGATCGCGAACTGCCTGATATTTGCATGCTTTCCTTATTTGTGAGAAGCTTAGATGTCCCAACCTTCGATGCCATAACCAATGCTCTTCATCCTTACTCAGATAGCATTGTTGTTGTCCTTCTTCAAATATGTACAGATTATTTGGAGTTCTTTTGCCTTTGAGCACTGTTTTACCTGTATCAAGATCACGAACAAGACATCCATTCGATCTGAATATAACCTCGGTTCTTTGATCACACATCTGGCTGACACTTAGAAGATTATGCTTCAATCCATCAACATACAAACATTTCCAGCCTTGACCTTTTCTTTTAACTAAGCAATGCCTTTTCCTTTTATAGTTGCAGGAGTATCATTTCCAAAAGAGACTTTCTTTCCCTTTTCTAGAGCAGAATAAGATTCAAGTTTTTCTTTATCACCTGTCATATGCTTTGAACATCCACTGTCAATGTACCATAGATTTTCTTGTCCCTCTGCATAAAAAGCTATCCCGCATCTTTCTGTTTGAGGTTCCTTTATTCTCCATGTTTTGGTGCTTGAGGCTTGTTCCTTTTTCTGCTGAAACCTGCTCCTGCATTCAGAGTCTTCATGACCAAAATTATTGCAAATAGAACATTCAACTTCATTTTCAAGAACCGAAAAGTTGTTATAGGTCCTTTTTGTAATCCCTGTCATACTTCTTTGTTTTTGAGCTTCCCTAGTCATGATCGTTTTATATGCAACACATTGAGCTGCTTTGTGACCAAAGTTATGGCAAGAAAAGCATTGTCCATTGAAGAAACTTCTGCGGTTATCGAATCTACCAGCCAACTGATTGTAATTTCTATTTTCATCTATTCTTGACCCAAATTGAGAAGATTTTACCTGTGGCTGGTTGTAGCTTTTGTTCACCCTTAAGATGGATTGCCCCTGATAGTTTCTGTTTGAAATTCGTCCCTGCTTTACCTGATGATCTTCATTGTTCTTTCGCCCATTTCTTCTTGCCGCATCAAGATAACTCTTTGAGGTGGATGCTTGAGAGGTTTCTCCATTATAGCCCAGACCTGTCTTGTTTAGAGGAGACCGCTGCACATTGATAATCTCATCCAAAGTTTCAGATCCTTTGACAAACTTAAGATTAATAGCTTTTGTTTTCTCAATCTCTTTTCTAAGACCAACAATTTCACCTTCTAGTTTTTCAAGATGTTTTTCTTTTTCATCAATTTGAAATTGTAGAGTATCAATGATCACATTCTTTTCTTCTATACATCTCTTGAGTCTAGTAATTTCCTCATAAAGGTTATCCACATCTACAGCATCCATATAATCATCATCTTCAAATGCCATTAACAACTTATATTCATTACCTCATTCATCTTCATCACTGTTCGATAGACCATCACTATCTTCATGGGTGTAGTAGCTTTTCTTATTTGCACTTTGTTTCTTGTTCCATCTAGCAGGTTCCTTTCCTTTATCCTTATAAGGACATTTTGCAGCATAATGACCTACTCTTCCACAAGCAAAGCATTTAAAAGGTAACTTACCTCTGAATCTTCCAGAACCCCTTTGAAGATTTCTGACAAAATTTGATTCTTCTTCTTCTGGGACGTGGCTTGCTTCATAATAATCTTCTTTACCTGATGCCTTGAAAGCAGCTTCTCTTCTGTCTGATGGACCTCCCTTTCTCATTTCATAAGCCGTTAGAATTCCATGTAGCTGAGACATAGTGAGAATTCGTAGATTTTCCTTTTCTTCTATTGCAGATACTTTAGATTCAAACTTGGGGGACAATGATCTTAGAACCTTTTCAACCACTATAGCCTCTTTTATTTCTTCACCCAAATTTTTCATACAATTAACAATCTCATCTACCTGAAGAAAATAATTAGCCACACTTTCATCATTATACATCTTGAGAGTCTCATACTGAATCCTGAGAGTTTGAAGTTTAGCACGCTTTACCTGTTCATCTCCTTCATAGCTCGTGACAATTTTGTCCCATATCTCTTTTGCGGATTTGTAGTGCATTACCTTCATGAATTCCGTTTGGGATATACATCCTAATAGAGTACTGACTGCTTTCGCATTTGTTTCATACTTCTTCTTCTCAGCTGCATCTGTAGGAGTAGCTGAAGGAAAAGCGTAGCCTGTTTCTACAATGTCCCAAACTTCTGTACCAAGAGATTGAAGATATGCAGTAACTCTTACCTTCCAATAATTGAAGTTTGTCCCATCAAAAACCGGTGGCCTGATTGATGCTTCTCTCTCGTATTTGCTCATGATGAACGATCTACCTTCAAGCGATCAAGCTTCTCTGAAGGACCTGCTCCGATACCAATTGTTGGAAATAATACTGAGAGGGGGGGGTGAATCAGTATTATCTAGCATTTAATAAATCTTCCTTATTTGATCTTTGAATTATTTTTGCATGTTAGTACCATAGAATAATGAGCATGAACAAAGAAAACAGATAGTCACACCAAAGAACACAAGATGTAAGGTGGAAACCCAATGTGGGTGAAAACCACCTGCTGCAATATGTCTCTATCTTCTTTCAAATTAGAAACTCCTTTTACAATGATTTTGTACTGGTGCAGTCCTTTACCAGTACGCAGGCTGCAACCTGCAGAGAGCTACAACTCTCTCTTGTTTTCCAGTCTTCTCCTGGAAGGGAGCTACAACCCCCTACTTCTTTTCATAAAGCATCAAATGATCATCAAGAATATAACAGTTACGGTCCACTACAGTTATCAGATCAGCAATAACAAAACTAACCCAGAACACCTTATCAACAGAGAAATTCAATCAACAGAACATCTTAAGACAGAGACGCAGTTTTCCCTTCTGTGGCCTGCGTCGCGACGCAATTCACCTTCTGCTTTCCTGCGTACACCCGCAGGTATCCTTCTACTGCACTGCGTGCCCACGCACTGTTCCTTGAACTGTATTGCGTCCTGTTGCTGCAGGGACGCACCCAGAAACACTATCGCGCCCCGTACTTTGCTGCAGGGACGCACCCAGAAATGCTATCGCGCCGCGTCCTTTTGCTCCAGGGACGCACCCGAACCTTAGTTGCTCTGCATCCCCACGCAGATCTCCTGTTACTGCACTGCGTCCCGGACGCACCTGAACTTGGTCTGCCCTGCGTCCCCATGCAGGTCTCCTGTTACTGCGCTGCGTCCCCACGCAGCTTTTCTAATAAACACCTGCGACCTTCTGATTAGGGCTGAATAGACAGTTCACTAGAGTGGCACAGATACTCAGATCTGATCATGCGCTCAAAGATCACCCTTCACAGATTCGCCTTCAACTTCCTTTTCATATAGATCAAGCTTTTAAGACCATAACCCAAAATTTCAGATCTAAATATATTCAATTGCAAAAGATACTTAGCCAAGTGATCTCCTTTGCTTTATATAGGCAAGCTCCTCCTCAAATCATGGAACAATACCACGAGCCGACACCATAATAACACAATACCATCGGCTAGATACCAGGAGTAAAACACAAGAAACCCCCACGTGTGCTTTTCTCTGCCTTTAAATGTGTGCACTGGGTGGACGCACCTCCTGAACAGCTGGCCTGTGTCTCGGGACGCGGTTGCTGCATGGTTTACCTGCGGGTACGCACTTTCTGTAAGATGTACCTGCGTACCCCTTATTTTCTTCAATCATCAACCTCTGCTGCTGACTTGAAGTACAGTGATCTATCACCTGAATGGGTTGCCATCAAGGACAACACCTGTAACATATAGCCATTCCTGAACCATAATGCCAACAGAAACTCCATGGAAGCTCTCTCATATATTGTGTGAGAGTGTTTGTGTGTTGGGTCCCTATAATACTAGTGATTACCCCATTACTATTGTAGTTATACCCCTTATTTATATTGTTGTGCCCCTATTACCCCCATATTGTTATTTCTGTGCCCCATAGAATCCCTCTATTGTTATTTTTGTGGCTTTATATTATTATTGTTAGGTCGGTTGGATTATATTGTGACTCCTTAGACTCCTATATATAGAAAGGAGGTTTTGTCATTTGTATCATCGAATAATTGTTCATTTATGTAATGTAAAGGAGGTTTCCCCCTCGAAGAGGCTGAATTCTAAGGCGTTGATCTACCTTTTCTATCTTTTCTTGAGCTGGTTTCATAACATATGGTATTAGAGCTTTGGATTCAAGGGTTTCGCTGCTCCAAACAGGTCATCGTGGCATTTTCGCTATAACTTTTTTTCTGTGACATTTCAGAAGTCACAAAAAAAAACCCATTTGAGAAGAAATCGCACTGAACCATGGGTCCAAATTTCAGAGCTTTTCGCGCGATATTTGCGGAGATATGATCTGAGGAAGTTGGTCTTTTTGCAGACTCCTGAATTACATTCAAAACAGGTGACCTGGGGAAAATCATCATAACTTTCTCTCTGGGGATCGGATTGAAATTTCGTAAGAAGGTACAGAAAGAGGACGGACTGTAGTTTCTTGTATGTGTGTTTTAGATTCAAAGGTTGAAACAGTGACTCGTGGCACGTCGTACAAGTTTGCTCTACTGAACCAGACTAAAAGAAAGTCAGTGTGGGAGATTTCACATAACTCTTCCTTGGAGAATCCAATTTGGCTCAGACTTGTGGCATTGGAAAGAGGACGCAGAAGGCTACTACAGGTAGCAATTTCAGAACTGGATGATCTGAAATTACAGAGATAAATCAGATTCAATATCAGGCTTCTATAAAGTGAAAAAATGTGTGTAGTTTTATTTTTATTTTTGTGTAAGCTTGGTTTAACGGAATTCAAAGGGCATAGTAAAGCATTATTATCGATAATTGATGCCCCGAGGAAAGAAAATGCAAACACCTAGTAAGGAACCTGAAAGCTCTAGCATGACTCATGAAGAAGAGGAAGAAATGCTACATGATATATCAAAATTACAAGAACAAGTGCAACAAATGTCACGCTCACAAAAGCTAACAAAAGCTAAGATAAGTGGCGTGGAATCTAAGATAAATGGCATGGAATCTAATATAAAGGGCATGGAAGCTAAGATGGATGATTCGAAGATAGATTTGAAGAGAGACATGGTAGATTTGAAGATAGATTTGAAGACAGATATGGAAGAATTGAAGAAGTTGCTACAAGAAAGGGTCACTAATGGTGAAAAGGTAGTAAAGGAAACTCATGATGAGAACAAAAGAAATGTTAATCATGATTCCATAGACGCTAATGTTGGATCAAAGAATCACCATATTCCAAAAATTGATATGAGGAAGTTTGATGGCAAGGATCCCGCCACATGGATATTACAGATGGAGCAATTCTTCGATCTCAATAATGTGCAAAACGCACAAAAGGTACGTATGGCAACTGTATATTTGGAACCAAATCAGTTTGTATGGTATCAATGGCTTTGCTCTCATAAACAATTTATCACTTGGGCAATTTTTATGGAAGAATTGATAGCACATTATGAAGATACAAAAAGCAACACTTTTTTTAGCCAATTGATAAGTCTCAAACAAAAGGGTTCAGTAATGGAGCACATTGAGGAGTTCCAAAAATTGAACATAAGGGTAAAAGATATTCCAGAGGAGCATAGGATTGATGTGTTCATAGGATCTTTAAAGGATAATATCCAACATGATGTTCGCCTTTGGGAACCTGATTCATTAGAGAAGGCATTCAGGTTAGCAAGAAAAATGGAAAGCAAAATTATGGCAACCAGGAAGCATACCACTCACAACTATAAAGACGGAAGTGTTGTTGCCCCTAGTCTTCCACAACCTATAAGGTTGACACCACAACAATTGGAAGAAAAAAGAGCAAAAGGGCTTTGTTACAGTTGTGATAGCAAATACACTAAAGGTCATAAGTGTGCTGAGAAGAAATTATTCTACATAGATTGTGAAGAGGAAGAAGAAAAGGAGCAAGAAAGGTCAAAAGAAGAAGATATACTCTAGGAACAAAGCCTAGATGAAGAACAAATAAATCCGACCATATCTTGTAATGCATTGGCGGGAATTACCACTCCTCAAACCATCAAGATAGAAGGACAAATCAAGAAGAAAAAGGTAATAGTGTTGATTGATTCAGGAAGCACCCACAATTTTATTCATTGTAGGGTAGCAAAAGAATTGAATTGCTTCTTATATCCAGCACCAGAGTGTCAAGTGATGATTGCAAATGGAGGAACAATAAATTTCTCTGGAAAGTGCCATAATATCAAGCTATCCATGGGAGAATATGTATTGACTAGCCCAATGCTTTCCATTCCAATGGGAGGTGCGGATGTTGTACTAGGAGTCCAATGGCTACAATCCTTGGGTACAATAGCTTTTAATTTTCAAGAACTTTTCGTCAAATTTTCTATGGAAGGAAAGGAAGTTGAATTAAGGGGTATTGCAGGGAAACCAGGAAAGATAATCAGCTCTCATGGTATGACAAAGCTTCTAAAAAAGGAGCAAAGAGGTGTAATTGCACAATTATGCTCGCTAGATGTTTCCACATTGGAATCATCTATTTCTCCAGATCTCCAAAAAGTCCTGGACAATCATTCCAAGGTATTTGAGACTCCCAAGGGTCTCCCACCTATGCGTGATCATGATCATGCTATTCATCTGATTCCAGGAAGTGTTCCTCCAAACATCAGGCCGTACAGATATCCCTATGTCCAAAAAAGTGAAATTGAACATATGGTTGCAGAAATGCTAGAGGCTGGTATAATTCAACCGAGTCAAAGTTCTTTCTCAGTTCCAGTAGTATTGGTGCACAAGAAGGATGGATCATGGCGCATGTGTCCGGATTATAGGGAGCTCAACAAGCTCACTATTAAAGATAAGTTCCCCATTCCTGTTATTGATGAATTACTGGATGAATTGCATGGATCAATTTACTTCACCAAGTTGGATCTTCGTTCGGGATATCATCAAATCAGAATGAAGATTGAAGACATTCCGAAAATGGCATTTAGAACTCATGAGGGTCATTATGAATTTTTGGTCATGCCTTTTGGCCTTACCAATGCACCTTCAACATTTCAAGGTTTGATGAATTCAATTTTCAAACCATTCCTTAGAAAATTTGTGTTAGTATTTTTTGATGATATACTAATCTACAGCAAGTCTTGGAAGGATCATGTTGAACATGTTGACAGGGTGCTACAACTATTGGAGGAGAAACAATTATATGCAAAAAGATCCAAATGTTTCTTTGGAGTCCAGGAGGTGGAATATTTGGGTCATATTGTATCTCATGAAGGAGTTAAGGTAGACCCTAGCAAAATTAAAGCCATTAAGGAATGGAAAATCCCCACATCCATAAAGCATCTGCGAGGATTTCTTGGGTTGACAGGGTATTATCGCAAGTTTGTTAAGAATTATGGGAGAATAGCAGCACCTCTAACAACATTATTGAAGAAAGATTCATTTTCATGGACTCCGGAAGCAACAAAGGCCTTTGAACATCTTAAAGAGGCAATGTGCCAAGCACTTGTCTTAGCTACACCGGACTTCACAAAAACCTTTATTGTGGAATGTGATGCTTCAGGAAATGGAATTGATGCTGTTCTAATGCAAGATGAAAGACCCATTGCTTTTGAAAGTCGTCCAATCAAGGGAAAGTTTTTAAGCAAAGCTATTTATGAGAAGGAAATGTTGGCAATACTCCATGCACTTAAGAAATGGTGACCCTACCTAATGGGAAGACACTTCAAGGTAAAAACGGATCATGATAGCCTTAAATACTTTTTAGAACAAAGATTATCCTCTGAAGAGCAACAAAAGTGGGTCACAAAAATGTTGGGTTATGACTTTGAAATCATCTACAAAAAAGGGAAGCAAAATGTGGTGGCAGATGCACTCTCAAGAAAGTATGAGGATGTGGAAGCATTGTTGTGTCCCATTTCTATTATCCAACTAGATTGGATAAACGAAGCAAGGGAGGAATGGAAGAATGACGAAGAAGTGTGGGCACTTATTCAAAAGCTACAAAAAGATTCCAGTACTTTTGATACATTTAGCTGGCAAAATGATTCGTTATGGTACAAAGATCGCTTATACCTCTGTAAGAATTCTCAGCTAAAACAAAAGATTCTTATGGAATTGCACACTTCTCCCTTAGGAGGGCACTCAGGATTTTTAAAAACTTACCACAGGGTTAAGAAGGAATTTTTTTGGGATGGCCTTAATTTAGATATTCAAAAGTTTTTGGCGGAATGTTTGGTTTGCCAGCAAAATAAAGTTGAAACAATTAAGACACCGGGTCTATTACAACCTTTATCCATTCCAAGCCAACGTTGGGAGGAGGTTTCAATGGATTTTATCACAGGTTTACCCAAGTCTGAGGGAAAGAGTGTCATCATGGTGGTAGTTGACAGACTTACCAAGTATGCACACTTTTGTGCATTATCACATCCATTTAAAGCCAGTACAGTTTCTACTGCATTTATGGAAACAGTTCAAAAGCTACATGGAAACCCAAAGATTATTGTAAGTGACAGAGATCCCATTTTCACTGGAAATTTTTGGACAAAATTATTTTCTTGTCTTGGTACTCAGTTAGCTCATAGCTCATCTTATCATCCTCAATCTGATGGGCAAACTGATATATTAAACAAATGTTTGGAAGGATATCTTCGTTGCTTTGTATCTGATAAACAGACACAATGGGTCAAATGGTTGCCTTTGGCTGAATGGTGGTATAACACTTCCTTCCATACAGCAACAAAAATGACCCCATTTATGGAACTTTATGGGTATCAACCACCATCCATCACATCATATTTAAGAGAAAATTCTAAGGTTCAGGCAGTGGAACATCACATCGAACATCAACAACAAGTCCTCCAACTCTTAAAGGATAACCTCGTGTTGGCACAAAATAGAATGAAACAACAGGCAGATCAACATCGCAGTGAAAGAAGTTTTGATGTAGGTGATTGGGTATTCCTACGGCTACAACCATATAAGCAAATGTCCCTAAAGCAAGCTAAGAAGGATAATAAATTATCACCAAAGTATTATGGTCCGTACAAGGTGTTGCAAAAGATTGGTACTATGGCATACAAATTGGAGCTTCCTGCAGCTTCTCGATTGCACCCAGTTTTCCATGTTTCATGTTTAAAGAAGGTTATAGGTGACAAGCTCCCAATTCAAACAATATTTCCAGAACTTGACGAGGAAGGAAAAATTATATTGGAACCGGAAGCAGTCACAGAAACAAGAACTCGACAGCTACGAAATCGATCAATTTCAGAGTATCTTATCAAGTGGAAGAACTTATCCGCTGAAGATTCCACATGGGAGGATGAGAATTTTATGCAGAAGTATCCAGAACTACTCAAGTGTTGAGGACAACACTTTTTTGAAGGAGAGGGGCATGTTGGGTCCCTATAATACTAGTGATTACCCCATTACTATTGTAGTTATACCCCTTATTTATATTGTTGTGCCCCTATTACCCCCATATTGTTATTTCTGTGCCCCATAGAATCCCTCTATTGTTATTTTTGTGGCTTTATATTATTATTGTTAGGTCGGCTGGATTATATTGTGACTCCTTAGACTCCTATATATAGAAAGGAGGTTTTGTCATTTGTATCATCGAATAATTGTTCATTTATGTAATGTAAAGGAGGTTGCCCCCTCGAAGAGGCTGAATTCTAAGGCGTTGATCTACCTTTTCTATCTTTTCTTGAGCTGGTTTCATAACATTGTTTCTACCCAAATGCTTTCAAGAAGAATGCATGTGTGCGTCTTGGGTCAAACTCATGCAAATTTTCTCGAAACCCCTAGACGCTCTCTTCTAGTTGTTGTGTCTGTGTCTGTGATTGCATGTACGCTCCCTTGAACACTCTGCATGAGCGTCCAAGGACTAATATTGCTTGATTTACCTATGAAACCCTAGATTCTCCCTTCAGGCTTCTGTGCGAGCATATGAGACTCCCTAGGAGCTCCCTTAGCTACACTATCCGGGCGTCTGGGGAAGAAAAACCTCAGTTACATGCATACATTTGAGAAATAGAAACCCTAGATCCATGCAAGCTTCACACCTATGATTTTAGTCCCTTGCGCAAACTTCATTTGTCAGACCTACGCGAACCAAGATAAAAGAGAAGAGTATAATACAACTTGATCAATGTGTGGAATTGAACTTGAGATCGCTTTTACTTATAGGATTTCATGAGGGTCCACTTGGGGTTGAGGCCAATCTAACCAATTTGACATGTGCTTAGGACCAACCCATTCCATTATACATGAATGAATAAAATAATTCAAAAATCAACTTCCACTTGTCGAAATGGGGTGATATTTAGATCGATTTTGATCCTCTTAAAAATAAGAATTTAATGCAATCATCATCTCGGTCATCTAGGCTGTCCAAGGTGGAATTTAACCCTAGTTGTAAAAATTAACACTCCCTCTCAACTAGGAATAATTCCACCTACCAATATCTATCTGTAAATCATCACATCATCCTGTCATGTTGTCATCATGCTTGGCTATCTCTATTGAACTCTATCTGCTAAAACTTTCTCAGATCTGAAAGAAGAAGAATCAGGGAGAAATTTATTCCACCCATACTGAGCAATATGATAACTTAATCATACATAAGAGCACATCTTCGACTCTGGAATCTCATTAGGTAGCTCATTCTCAACTTCGAATCTCAAAAGGGGAGCACGTCTCAACCCAATCCTATTGCTTACCGATCTTCCCATCAACGCACCTCAATGTTCATGTCATGGTATAACACCTACATCATAATCGACTTTGGCTGTACACCCCAAGTACACTCTTGTGGAGCGAGAAAAAGGTGTCTTGTGAACTCCTAATTACCTCACATTAATTATCAACCCAGGGACGACTTTTTATTTCAAGAATGTACTCTGTCTGAGGCAGCTATTTTCTTAAGAGCAATGTTGTGCAATATAGTGCTTAAAACCCAAAAGTAGATGAACGCTTGAAAAAGAAATCTAATTGGAACAGCAAGAAACTAAATCATTCATTCAAACAACCATCAATCGAGGATATGGTAGCAATGACTCAGTCCTCTAGAAATTGATGAAGGAAAAGGAATTAGAGTATGGATAATGGATCTGGGAGCATAATAGCGTCTGCTGTGTCTCACGACAGCCTTGATCCTCCTCCCACACTAAAGCAATAAATGCAAGGAAAAGGAATGGCAAAAAGCAGCATGAAACGAAATGGAAAGCAGTAAATGAAACAACAATTAAAAGAACTAAATCTCGCGAGTTAAAACTGAACTCTCATTCCGCAATCAAATAACAATCGGCAAAAGCAATTCCAATGAACTTTACTTTATGAGACGATATTTACAAATGAATTATGGAACAACAATAATCAAATGAAACAACAGCAATCAAATGGAACAGCAATCCTTAATGAATTACAAAATAACAACTATCACCCGTATGTACATGATTTACATTAATATAGCAATCTGAAAGTATTGAATGATATAACTATATTTCTGAACGAAGGAACATTGTCCTCAAGCCTCACAAATACTATTTCACATGGATCGGATAACAGTAACATTCATACCAACGTTCCGCTACGGAAATAGCTGAGAAATGCAATTCGAATAGATCCACTTATACAATGCAGAGACATGAGAGAAAGAACTCCTTCAGATATCAATTATCATGAGGCATAGTATATCACATATAAAGAATTTATCAGATTACTTAATAACAGAAATGAACAAACCACACGCAATTTACCATATAATACAACAGCGGCAAGTGTCCGTTGGAGCCGGGCCTGTAGCTTCCAATGGCACCGCCGTAAATTATTTCAGATGCAGGGAGAAAGTAAATGCCAAGCCTTTTATATTAACGCATCAATGATAATACAGCAACACTAATTCCCAAAGAGATTCGATCGTCTGAGTTCTGAAACTTAGAATTACAAAAACAGTCCTCTTCCCCCGTCTCTGATCTTGGGTTTCATTTAAATAGAGAAATATCAGAGCATGGATAATTACAAAATGATTTGTTTTACAGAATTGGATGGATCCTAACCAATTGATCAACCAGATCAAGGCGAATTTTGGCTTTGCAGTTAAGATTTGGAGGGCGGCCGCAACAGCAAATCTCAGAAAATCATGCTCAAAGAACCCTGCGTTTCTCCCTGTACAAGCCGAATTTGGGTAAACTGTTCTTTTTGAAGATAATTGGGCCCGTTCTGGACAAAACCCATGTTCCGGATTTTCCAAATTCGTCTTCATTTGCTCAGAATCTTAACCGCAAAACTGTCACTCCTTAAACCAGCGAATTTCTGAGTTGGCTGATTTAAAAATCAAATCTTCAATCTGGAAGTTACTTTGGAAGCTAAAAATGGCGAATGATGTTACAACCAACTTATTAGAACTATCATTGATAAATTAATGCATAATAATCAATTTATTAAAAATAAAAGAGAATAAATAATATTCATCCATGAGAGCATAAATTATTTATAAAATGGATTTAAATGATAAATTATAATAAATGTCATGATGAAGAATGGTGGAAATGGGTGGAATAAACGTTCACAAGTGACAACAATCATGACATATTAACGACCCTACACACCCCCACACTCAATATGTTGCATGTCCTCATGCAACGAAAACTGAATATATTGCATGTTCTCATGCAACCCAAAGACAAAAACCATGTGTTAACCAAGCAATAAAAATTTGAGAATAACTGAATGCTTCCTTAATTAATAAATATTCAAGTTTAGCAATCTTGATGAAGGCATAACAATTTTTACATTGACATTCAACTATATGTATGAAGTTGCAGCAAAATATGCTATAGATAACAGCAAACTTCATTAAAACTACAAACCAAATTTTGTTGAAATTTTGCAAGTAAATTTACAATACATGAATGTCTCTATGATCCAAAAATCAGATCGTTTTGATGCATGGATCATGAGATATAAATAAAATGGTTGTAGGTGAGAGTACATGATTTCCGAAATTTTATGAACCAATTTATCTTGAATTTATCTAGGTATGTGTATTTTAATAGTATGTCTGTGTTTCCTAGAGATCACAAGAATTGAGTTCATAGTTTTTGAAAATATCAGGGAAATCAGTTTATATACTGAAATTGTATGCCTTAAAGGAGAGAAAATAGAAAACATCTATCATGCGTAGCAATTCCTCCCCCTCTCTGAAAAATTAGCATGTCCTCATGCGATGCTAGAAAACAAATAGAGGTGGGTGTTACCAGCTGTTGAATTCTACGCTTGGTGTAAAACAACATGGAATAAGGGAGGTGTTGAGAATAAATAAGAATAGCAATGGATGATAAAGAATATGAATGCCGTGGTCATAAGAAAGAAATGAATGAAAAGAACACTCCCCCACACTCGAAAATGACATGCTGCTGAAAAAGGGGAAGTGGTAAAGATGTGGAATGAAAGATGACAAATAATGCTCAAAATGGATTTTTATTAGATTCTCCTAAATTTATAATAAATTAGAAAACTATGCAATTTTACCTCAAGTTTTACCTCCAAAAATGTGGAATGACATATAAATACTGGCAGTTGTTGAAGCTGATGTAGGCAGAGTTGGTGCTGAAAGTGATGCAAAAGGTGGAATCCAGGTAAGCACATAATGTCTGAAAAATTGTTCATGTTCGCAAGTTGCTCGAGCCGCGTCTGTTAGTTGCAATAGTGCGGTCATGCTGTGAATAGAATTGTTCCCATACTTCTTGTTCTCCTGTAAACAAAGCACTATTTTGCATACAATGTGCTTGAATTCATAGTGTTAGCTTTGAATATCAACAGATAAGATGCATGCAAAATTGCAATTAGAAAAACTCAAATCAACAAGGTATGGCAAAGTGCAGTAATCATACCGCATGCAATCCCATAATGCATACATTCCCCCCTCCAATTGGAAAATGGGTTCCATAACCATAAAGCTTATGAAAGGGGTGGTGCTGACGGCAAGGCAATGGAATGAACAATATATCAGTAAGGGAGGCAGAGTATACTTATGAATGATAGGACGGGGAAAATTATGGTTATATTGAGAGCAAAGTGTGTAAAGATAGTTATGAATAAGAGATAGGACGCGTTGGATTGATGATAGTTTATACAAAATGAAAAAGGACAACAATATGCTAAAAAGATGCTTTGCTGACGGTATTCTAGCTGAAAATGATGTGATTGATCATAAAACAATTAAACAGGGAAAAATTTAAGGAAATAACTTCTCTGATAAAAAGAAAATAAGAAAAGGGTATTATAATAATAATTGACGAAAAGATATAACTTCAATACCATAAGCAGAGCCGCTGCTGCCAGCAGGCGTCCATAGCCTCGACAGGGTTGCTTTTTAACCCATATGAGCCAGGATCCTCCATTTATAAATGGAGAGTTTTAGTGTTGTTCTACAGAAGAGATCAGTGTGCTGGCATGGTAACCAGATAACCACACTGCCATTCACTAGGAGGTAGCAAAAGTGATCAGGCCGGCTCGTGATGAGACCTCCTGTTCCAAGGATAATTTGGCTATCCAATGGATCATAACCCTGGTGTGGTGGCCATAATGGCAATGTCACTTTGTTACAGCGTTATGAACATGGTAGGCTGGCTCGTAATGAGACCCCCTATCCTCCATCTGCGAACAAAATTTTGTTGTTATTACACATTGTTATGATAAAAAGAGGGAGGCTCAGTACTCCTTAAGAGCAGGGATGGCGGAAGAAGTTGAACATGTCAATATAAAAAATATACCCATAATCTCATTTATTACAGACAAAGAAGATTATAACCAGGAAGGGTGGAACCAGCATGGTATTAAGATGATCAATTAGTATCATGTACAACAGAAAACAATGCAGTAAAGGAATATATAAATAATTGTGTCCCTTTTAAAAAGAATCTATCATCAAGGAGCTGTCCTTTTAAAGATCATAACGTGAATAATATTAACTTTGCTTCAAAAGAATCCATAATTCCTGTCCTCATAAAAGTAGTGTACTTCATGCCATGAAAGAGAATCAGGAGAATGTGGTTGAGCTGAACTATGAATAATCCCACAAGAGAAAGGAAAGGGTTTCCCTCAAAAATATTCCCAAAGTGTTTCTCTTTTGAATGAACAGCAAAAACACTCAAAAAGTGGTGTTCCGTGTAGGGAACATCAAAGAAAATGCACACCAAAAAACAAAAATACACACAGAAAACGTGAAAATGCAAATGTCGTTCCTTTTGAAAGAGAAGAATCCATGCAAGCAAAAACTCGAACAACAAAAACTCAAACTACTGTTCCTTTTGAAAAAGGAACAGCAAAAAAAACTCAAACTGCTGTTCCTTTTGAAAAAGGAACAGCAAAAACTCAAACTGCTGTTCCTTTTGAAAAAGGAACAGAAAAAAACTCAAATTGCTGTTCCTTTTGAAAAAGGAACAGTAAAAACTCAAACTGCTGTTCCTTTTGAAAAAGGAACAAAAAACTCAAATTGCTGTTCCTTTTGAAAAATGAACAGCAAAAACACACCAAATGTTGTTCCTTTTGAAAAAGGAACAACAAAAACACGCATTGCTGTTCCTTTTGAAAAAGGAACAGCAAAAACTCAAACTGCTGTTCCTTTTGAAAAAGGAACAGCAAAAACACACCAAATGCTGTTCCTTTTGAAAAAGGAACAGCAAAAACACACCCAACGTGAAAGTGCAGAAGTGCTGTTCCATTTCGAAAAGGAACAACAAAATGTAAAAGTGCAAAAAGTGCTGTTCCATTTCGAAAAGGAACAGCAAAATGTGAAAGTGCAAAAAGTGCTGTTCCATTTCGAAAAGGAACAGCAGCTGTTCCATTTCGAAAAGGAACAGCAAAATGAACTGTGAAAAAGGAACAACAAAATGAATGGCTGATCAAAAAAGTGTTATTCCTTTAGAAAATAAAAAACGAAAATGATGTTCCTTTGAAAAAGGAACAGCAGGAACGACAAAAATGCACACAAATGTTGTCCCTTCAGAAAAGGAACAGCAAAATACACAACCATAAAATGCAAACACGCAAAGAATGAATTCGCTGTTCACTGCAGTGATGCTGAGGATGAGTTGCACTTTGAATGAAGCAACACCTGAAAGACAAAATATAAGAGAAATTAGAAAAGAAACAACAAAAAGCAGTATGTAAATAAATAAATTGAGTTGCAACAGCTATGATGTTATGTCAAAAAAATGATCTATTTGAAAAATGTTTTGGCAGCAGTGACAAGACATGAATCTTGAAATTGAAATCAATTCTTCATTTGTTCTATTATGAATCCGTTGGGTAATGATTTGGATAAAATTCCTTTGTTTTATAAAAACTTCTTTGAAAAATCACTCGTCCATAAATTGACCTTCCTTATTTTCCCAAGACCTGCAAAAAACGAGTATCTACCTGCAATAAAACATTAAGTCATGGAGAAAGAGAGGTGCGTGGGCTCCCCTAATCCAAGAATTATGCAAAAAACATCAAGTAGTTACTCTGTATAACAAATCCATAGAGAAAATAACAAAGTAAAATTTATTTGTTACCTGCGGGAGAGCAGTGGTCGACCATACTAACCAGCGGTGTTTTAATCACAACTTCTTTGTTTTTCGTCCAATTTGAGTGATTCCAAAGCCAAATGAGAGATAATTCAAAGGTGTATCTCCAATAGAAACAGGTTTTAAAAACTCAATGATATGATATGTCAAATTTGTTTAGAACAACCTGCATAATAGAGTCATTTTCAATTACCCGGCTTAGACCAACAGTTGATATTTCAAGCATAACTTTTTCGTTTGATGTCGGATTCAAATGATTCAAATTGGAAATTAAAATAGATTCATTTATTGATCTCCAATAGAAACAGGTTTTGAAGACAAGAAGAATTGATAGGTCAAATATTGTAAGGAACAGCCGGAAAGACATAGTTTTAAGGGTGCTGATTTACGATAGACAGTCAGTATTTTGATCATAACTTCCCCATACGATATCGAAAATGAGTGATTCCAATTTCATTGTAAACTAGATTCATAGGGGAATCTACCATAGAAACATGTTTTAAAAATTCATTCATTTAGGCCTCCAAAAACTGACTGTCCCAACTCTGTTCCTGAGCTGCCCGCTAGACATCCGGTCAATGTTTTGGCTCTAACCTTTTCGTTTCAAATCCAAATTGAGTGATTCAAATTGGATTGGAAAGTAGACATCAAGGGCTACCTAGGGTAGAAACAGGTTTTAAAAATATGGTCATTTAGGCCTCCAAAAATTGACTTTCCCAACTCTGTTCCTGAGCTGCCCGCTAGATAACCGGTCAATGTTTTGTTTCTAACTTTTTCGTTTCAAATCCAAATTGGGTAATTCAAATTGGGTTAGAAATTAGACATCAAGGGCTACCTAGGATAGAAACAGGTTTTAAAAATATTCATTTTTGGTCCCTCAAAACATGACTGTCCCGACTGTTTTTTCAGAAATCTCATCAAGCCCGCAAGCCAAAAAAATGAAATTCAAGCATTTTTTCAAATTGGTGATAAAAATGAAAATGAGTGTTTGCAGAACTTATTATTTCCATTATGATTCATCTACATACACAAATTATAAAAAAAATTATCACCGATGTTGATTTGCATAGCATGTTGCAACAAAAACCCTAGTTTTACATGGAAAAACAAAATGCATTTATTTATTCCCTTATTTATTTTATTTTCTTTTCTCCACTATCCTACTCTTCTTTGAGAATCGAATATGTTTATGTATAAGAGTATTTCCAGTGGAACCATTTTAGAAATAAGGCCTCTAGTATGCACATACCCAAATTTGAAAAATACATGTTGATAAAAATTAGGGTATGAGAAGCCAACTTCCCTTGAAAAGATGGAGTCAAAAATTGTTGAAGTGTGGAGCAATGTTGCAAACAAGTGATGGAGTGAAACCAATCTTCAATGTATGCGTTACTTTGTTGATTTCTCATATCCATCAGATCATGAAGTCCTTGGTCTTTTAAAATAACTTGTTGATGCATCCTACAAGAAACCTCATTTCCTTCCATAGCTTCTACAATTTTTGCATTTGAAACATTCTGAATCTCATTGTAGGTTTTCTCTAATAACACATGTGAGATAGAATGGGTGGGAAGGGTGGGTAAATTTTCCAGCTCATCATTGTAAGCATGTTGTACTGGTTTATTATGGTGAGGGTGTGAAATTAGTTGAGCAGGAGCATTTTGATGATGTGGCTGATTGGGTTGTGTGAATGGTTTTGATGGGCAAGCAAGGTGTTGTGAAAGAGCTGGTGGAGAATATGGAGAATGCGCTTGTGCTACAAGATGAGGGAGAGTAGTCATGCCATCATAAGATGAACCATGCCCAAATTGTAAACAAGATAGGTGGTTATATTGAAATTGACATGGCTGCCCTAACACATTAGCATTCCATAATGTATTATGCAAGTATGATAATGGAGAAAAAGTGTTTTGAACCATACCTATAGGCCTTGATTTCCGTGGTTTTGACCTTGTTGCAGCTTCCTCATCTCTTTGATATGCTACTTCCATCGTAGATAAGGAAGAGTGAGTATCTATGAGATGCTCCTTTCGGTCATGAGAACAAAACATTTCATCACATTCTTCATTTTTATGAACCTGCAAAACATCCAATTTTTCATTTAGAGAGCTAATAAAATCAACTTTAAAATGTTCAAACAACACATTGATTTCAGCTCTTATGTCTCCTGTTCTTGTAGCAGATTTGGAAAACAAAGAAAAAACATCTCTAGGATTCTTACCAGCCTTGGAGATTCCTCTTGAATACCTTATGCACAACTCACAAACATCATCATATGATAAATGAAAAACATCACCTTTTCCTATCAGATTTAAAAGTTCTAAAAATTCATCTTTGATTCCTTTAAGAAGGCGTGTTTTTAAGATCTCTTTTTCCAAATGCTTATATTTTGATTTTTGAAGGTTATAATGAAATCGATCTACATAATCCTCCAAACTTTCATCTTCCCCTTGTATCATATCGAAAATATCTTCATTGGCTTTGCAATAGTCTTGGTACTTTTTCAAGAATATGTTCTTCATGTCCTCCCATGATTGGATGCAATTCCCACCTAGGCTCATGAACCATCGAAGAGCTGCTCCTTTTAGAGTAAGAGGAAACACTTTCAATCTTTGATCATTAGTACAATAATCATATCCTCTACAAAGTATTTCAAACTCAAACAAAAATGTATGTGGATCTTCATTTGCTAAACCATGAAAATTTGGTAAAGATGGGGGAATTATGTGCATTTGTGTTACTCCTCCTAGATCTTTGATAGGAAATTCAAAAGTAGAAACGTGAGCCATTTCTTACCATAATAGAAGATGTTCTTCATGTGTTTTCTTCAAGGCTCCTTCTTCAAATGTTCCTGTCAATCGGTTAATGAAATGGGTGGTGCTTACATCACCACTTGCGTGAGATCATGTGATTCATTTTTTTAAAAATTTCTATTATTCACACAAAAATTCAAACACCTATCTCTACTCTAGGTTCTTTAACAGTCCTGCTGGAAAGCGGACGGGGGAGCAGGGCTTTTACATGCTCCGTACGCAGGTTCTTACCTTCCGTTTTTAAGATCCAACTCTTTCCTAGCAGGCAGTCATCAAATTCACAATACTCTTTAGAAATGGCTACACTCTCCCCGGCAACGGCACCAAAATGTGGAGCGAGAAAAAGGTGTCTTGTGAACTCCTAATTACCTCACATTAATTATCAACCCAGGGACGACTTTTTATTTCAAGAATGTACTCTGTCTGAGGCGGCTATTTTCTTAAGAGCAATGTTGTGCAATATAGTGCTTAAAACCCAAAAGTAGATGAACGCTTGAAAAAGAAATCTAATTGGAACAGCAAGAAACTAAATCATTCATTCAAACAACCATCAATCGAGGATATGGTAGCAATGACTCAGTCCTCTAGAAATTGATGAAGGAAAAGGAATTAGAGTATGGATCATGGATCTGGGAGCATAATAGCGTCTGCTGTGTCTCACGACAGCCTTGATCCTCCTCCCACACTAAAGCAATAAATGCAAGGAAAAGGAATGGCAAAAAGCAGCATGAAACGAAATGGAAAGCAGTAAATGAAACAGCAATTAAAAGAACTAAATCTCGCGAGTTAAAACTGAACTCTCATTCCGCAATCAAATAACAATCGGCAAAAGCAATTCCAATGAACTTTACTTTATGAGACGATATTTACAAATGAATTATGGAACAGCAATAATCAAATGAAACAACAACAATCAAATGGAACAGCAATCCTTAATGAATTACAAAATAACAACTATCACCCGTATGTACATGATTTACATTAATATAGCAATCTGAAAGTATTGAATGATATAACTATATTTCTGAACGAAGGAACATTGTCCTCAAGCCTCACAAATACTATTTCACATGGATCGGATAACAGTAACATTCATACCAATGTTCCGCTACGGAAATAGCTGAGAAATGCAATTCGAATAGATCCACTTATACAATGCAGAGACATGAGAGAAAGAACTCCTTCAGATATCAATTATCATGAGGCATAGTATATCACATATAAAGAATGTATCAGATTACTTAATAACAGAAATGAACAAACCACACGCAATTTACCATATAATACAACAGCGACAAGTGTCCGTTGGAGCCGGGCCCGTAGCTTCCAATGGCACCGCCGTAAATTATTTCAGATGCAGGGAGAAAGTAAATGCCAAGCCTTTTATATTAACGCATCAATGATAATACAGCAACACTAATTCCCAAAGAGATTCGATCGTCTGAGTTCTGAAACTTAGAATTACAAAAACAGTCCTCTTCCCCCGTCTCTGATCTTGGGTTTCATTTAAATAGAGAAATATCAGAGCATGGATAATTACAAAATGATTTGTTTTACAGAATTGGATGGATCCTAACCAATTGATCAACCAGATCAAGGCGAATTTTGGCTTTGCAGTTAAGATTTGGAGGGCGGCCGCAACAGCAAATCTCAGAAAATCGTGCTCAAAGAACCCTGCGTTTCTCCCTGTACAAGCCGAATTTGGGCAAACTGTTCAGTTTGAAGATAATTGGGCCCGTTCTGGACAAAACCCATGTTCCGGATTTTCCAAATTCGTCTTCATTTGCTCAGAATCTTAACCGCAAAACTGTCACTCCTTAAACCAGCGAATTTCTGAGTTGGCTGATTTAAAAATCAAATCTTCAATCTGGAAGTTACTTTGGAAGCTAAAAATGGCGAATGATGTTACAACCAACTTATTAGAACTATCATTGATAAATTAATGCATAATAATCAATTTATTAAAAATAAAAGAGAATAAATAATATTAATCCATGAGAGCATAAATTATTTATAAAATGGATTTGAATGATAAATTATAATAAATGTCATGATGAAGAATGGTGGAAATGGGTGGAATAAACGTTCACAAGTGACAACAATCATGGCATATTAACGACCCTACAACTCTCAACCCATTGGCCAAACGGGGAGCAGTATTCCCAACAAGCCTTGCTGAGGGTATGATGCCAACTAAGGTATACTTTGCATCGACCAGATAAGGGGGAAACATATCCGAACCTATGAAAATAAGGGAGAATAATCTCCAACCCTATGGGTAACAGATATGGAAGTACCCTATTTTCTAGAGATCCCTCTACCCTAGGAGCCCTCTATCCCCATTACTCACCCTGGGAGCTCAAACAGGGTGGAAAGAGTTGGTTTAGTGTCCTTTATCAGAATTTCCCCTTGTCTGGAGGGGCTACATCTATCAGTCTAAGATGCTCTCTGAAGACCAAGAAATTTCCTTTCGGTAATGCCTTGGTGAGAATATCTACAATCTTGTCATCTGTTGAAATGTGATTGGAGTCTAACAACTCCTCTTTTCACCATGTCTCGAATAAAGTTATGTTGAATCTCAATGTGCTTGGAGTTGTCATGAAAAATGAGATTCTCCGCCAGAATAATCCCACTCTTTTTGTCGCAATATATCATTATAGTGTCTAGGACCTACTCAAATAGCTCTCCAAAGAGCTTCCTCAACCAAACTACTTCGTAGCTAGCCATGCTAGCGGCAACGTATTCTGCTTCGGTGGAGCTCAATGCTACAAAATTTTGTTTTCTAGTCATCTAATATATCATGGCAAATTCAAGGCTAAAGAAACATCCATATGTACTATTTATGTTGATAAAATTTCCTACCCAGCCAGCATTACTATATCCATGAAATTAAAAACCTTTGATAGAATATCTTAGACCAAGTGTGATCGACCCATCCAAATATCTCAATATGTGTTTGACAACGATCCAATCTGCATAGAGGGGCTCAGACATGAATTGAATCAATGTTTTTACTACATAACATATACATAGATGGGTGTTCACTAGGAACATCATAGCCCCAATCAATTGTCTATACCAGATGGAATTTCCAAATCGGGTCCTGTAGCTTCTCCACATAACTTCAGTAAGTTCATTTCCATCGGTGTAGCCATGGATTTACATTCAATTATTCCAAATATTTTCAGCAACTTCACAATGTATTTTCCATGTGAAAGGAAAATCTCAGCAGGCCTTTGCCACACCTCAAGGCCTAGAAAGTAGTGCATGAGTCCAAGGTCTTTCATCTTGAATTCAGAGGCTAGATCCCTCTTACATTCGATCATCAAAGGCTCACTACCAGTCAAGAATAGATCATCAACATATAAAACCAAAATCAATGACATACCTTGGACTACCTTGAAGTAAATTTTGGGGTCAACATTGTGTCTTGTGAATCCCAACTTCATTAAGTAACTGCCAATGTGTGCATACCAAGCTTGGGGAGGTTGCCTCAAACCATACAATTCCTTCTTCAACCTACAAACATGCGTTCTTCGATCTTCCACTTCAAATCCCTGTGGTTGTTCAACATATACTTCTTCTTGTAACATGCCATGAAGGAATGTGGTCTTTACATCCATCTGATGAAGAGTCCATCCTTGACTAGTAGCAAGGGAAACTATCGAACAGATGGTTGTATATCGAGCCACAGGAGAAAATATGTCATCATAATCTTCTCCCTCTTCTGAGATAATCCTCAAGCTATGAACCTTGCTTTGTATTTCTCAATGTTTCCATCAATTCCATGTTTGATCTTGAATGACTACTTTGAAGTCACGATAGACTTCCCATTTGGTATTGGAACAACGTCCCATACATCATTTTTCACAATTGATACATATTCCTCAACCATAGCATCCTTCCAAAATTTTTATTTTACAACTTCTTCGAATGAGGATGGTTTGACTTGAATCATAGTGCTCATGGGTGCAACCTATCCCTGATACCTGCATGGTTTCTTCCTTTCTCTAAATAATCTACGAATGGGAAAATTTCTTTCAGCATTCTGTAGAGTATCATGGAGCCAAAGTGGTCTCTTCCTAGTAGTAGGATCACTTGGAGGAGGATCTAAAGGATCCATAGGCTCCATAGGGTCATCAAGAATATCAGACTCGGGCATGGAAGGACCATCAAGAATATCCCAATCATCATTCTCTTACTTGGGAGTAGGACGTAGAGGAAGATCTCTTGCTTTTCCAAGAGTTGCATCTTCATCGAATGTTACATCCCTATTGATTTCAACCTTCCTCTAAGTAGGAATATATATTCTATATGCTAATTTAGAATTTTCACAATTACCCACAAATGTACATTTTCTTCTTGTAGCTTTCAATTTGTTCCTTTTGTCCTTCAGTACATGAAAATATATGGGGCATTCAAATACATGAAGATGGATAATGTCAAGCTTGAGACTCGTGAATATTTCTTCGGGGGTCTTGTTTTCTAATGCTTGATGAGACACCTTGTTTTGAACATATAAACCAACATATGTGGCTTCTACCCAAAGGAATTTCGGAACCTTTTGTTCATGGCGCATGGAATGGGCAACCTCTAATATAGACTAGTTCTTTCTTTCAACTAAACCATTTTGTTCGGGAGTATATGGAACAATTGTTTCCTTCTTGATCCCTTGTTTCTTGCAAAATGCTATGAATTCTTTTGACATGGATTCCTCTCCATTGCTGGACATGAATACTTTGATTCTCTTCCTTGTTTAATTTTCGATCAAGACTTTGAATTCCTTGAACATTTCAAAGGCTTCATCCTTGTGCTTACGGTAGTACATCTATGTCTTTCTTGAGAGGTTGTCAATGAAGGTGATGTAGTAGAAATACCATCAATAGAATGCGTAGGAATTAAACCACATATATAAGAATGAATGAGATGGAGGATGTCATTTGCCTTGTTCTCACTAGAGGGGAATTTTCCCTTCATTCTCTTTCCACTCACACAACCTCTAAAAACTCCATAATGATGTGATTGAACATTGGGAATACCTGAGACCAATTTCTTCAATTTCCAAAGAGCATCATAGTGTAGATGAGCTAGTCTGTGGTGCCACAACTCACTTAGATGATTGGTATTATGAACCAATTCTAGGAGTGGTCTTTTGGTGACTCTATAGAGTCCTTCAAATCTCGATCCTAATGTGAATGTGTCTCTCATAGGTGAATCAACATACCAAGTCAAAAATTTTCCTTTGATGAAGGAAACCCTCATCCATTTATCTTACAATTCAAATATAGATAGCAAATTCTTCATTAATTTAGGGTAGCATGACTGATTCCCTAGAATTCAACTGAAATTTGATGGACCAAAATCCTTCCACGGGATGAGTGGAGTTGTCTCCAAGAATGATCTTTAGCTTAGTCTCACTCTCTACTAGATTAGAGAGGACTTCTTTGTATCCATAGAAATGATGAGCGGTCTGACTATCAACCAACCAACTATCCCATGAATCTGGAGGAGAAGAACTAGTAAGGGAAGAAATAAGAATGTATTCATATCTATTTACAACATTACTTTCATACCTGGGATCCCTTGACATATTTTGAGGAGGATGATCTTCTTCATGGTCTCTTTAGGAATCTTTGTTTGTATTTTCTTCTTTTATTATTGTTGTTGTTTCTGGTGTTGTAACATGGCCTCCTTCTCTTCTTAGGACAACCTTGAGCATAATGACCTTTCTTGTGGAAATTGTAGCATTCAATATGATAGAACGATTCGTCATTCCTTTTGAATTTTGAGAAGGAAGTTTCCTTTATGGACCTCCTTTCCTTTATTCTTTTTTTCATGAGTGATATATGCAGCGAGCCCTCCCTCTTCATCCTTTTTAGTCTTTCCTCTTTCTATCATCCTCGATTCTTCTTGAGTAAGTTTCCAAAATATTTCATCAAATGATGGAAGTACATTGTTGTTTCTGATTGTAGTAATGAAGGTTTCCCAAATAGGAGGGAGACCTCTAAGAGACACAACTACCAGTTCCATGTCAGGCACATTTTCTCCAAATCTCTGCAATTGATCTCTAAGGCAAGAAATCCTCATAATGTAGGATTGAACAACTTCTCCTTTGTTCATCTTGGTTTCCTTGAGTTGATCTTTCAAGCTGATCATCTCATTCAGATTATTGATTTCATACATTGCGATTATTTTGTCATACATGTCTTTAGACTTTATTGAATTCCCAACATATGCAAGTAAATGATCTTGTAAACCATAGGCTATACTTTTCTCTTCTTTGGACTCACCTTTCTCGTACCTTTTTCCGAGGGAATTGAAAGCATTTTTTGGAGGCTCGGACATCCTTCCTTAAATGTATTCTAGCACATCATTGTTGTCAGCTATGATCTCCAGCCTGACTTTCCATGCAACAAAGTTTGATGTGTCACCTAACTTTTCATGCTCCTTGAAGGTAGAGGAAGACATCATTACCTTGACTAGAAAATCTTATTTCTAATGATGAGGGATTCAATGTTTGTATTCTTTTGATCTTTTCCTTCACCTCAGCTATGATACCATGTTAATTTTTCAAATTGTTCTATGTTGTATAAATTACTTTAGCCAAGATTACTTCTTCATTAACAATGCATCCAATTATTAGCAATGTATCCAATTATAAATTGTAATTGAAGATAGAACAATATATGCAATGAAAAAGAACACAACAACACAATGATAAAAGAAAAAAAATTTGTCCAAGACCAAGGAAAAACCCCACAACGGGGAAAACCCTTTCAAATCTTCTTCTTTATTAGATCATCATAAAAAAATCCAACAGAGAGTACAATTAACCCAATACAAAAATTTACAGCAGTGATTTACTGAAATAGATTATGAATATATAGAACAATAGAGAGAAACCCTGATCCACCAGATCACTGAAGCAAACTGAAGTCAATGGTCAAACACTATATAAAAAACCAGGATGATCCCAACGGGAATCTGAAACTCCCTGGACGCTCTCTCAGACACTATGTGATGTCATTTGTGTCTATCCATATGCTCTTAGGATGCGTGCATGCATGTGTCTAGGGTCAAACTCACCTAGATCTACTCCAAAACCATATATGCTCTTTTCCAGATACTGTGTGTGTGTCTAAGACTACCTAAACACTCCCTTTAACACTCTGTGTGAGCATATGACGACTAGTACTATCTGATCTGCCTCTGAAACCCTTGACGCTCCCTTAGCTACATTGTGAGTGCGTCCATGGATGAAAAATCTTAGTTACCTACCTATGTCTGAGAAACAGAAACTCTATATCCATGTAAGCTTCAAGCCTATGATTTTGAAACCTTGCGTGAACTTCATCCGTCAGACTTGTGTGAACTAAGACAAAAGAGAAGAGTAGAAGATGACTTGATCAATGTGTGGAAATGAGATTGAATTAACTTCTATTTATATGATTTCATGAGGCTCCACTTGGGATTGAGGTCGACCTAACCAATTTCACATGTGCTTAGGGCCAACCCATTTCATTATACATGAATGAATAAAGTAATCCAAAAATCAACTTCCGCTTGTCCAAATGGGGTTCTCTTTAGGTCGATTTTGGTCCTCTCTAAAAGAGGAATTTAAAGCAATCATCATATCGGTCATCTGAGCTGTCGAAGGTGGAATTTGACACTAGTTCAAAAAATTAATAGACAGAAGGAGTATGAGGTGGGGAAGATGATGTAATCCCACAAGCTGAAGACTGAGTCTTTGGAGTTTTCTTTTTCCGATGAGTCGGTAATGGAAACTGAAAAGGATTGACTCCAAGTTTCTTACTTTGAGATCTAGTTAAAACTACATAAAATTATAGAGATGAAGTAACGCTTCCTTTAGATAAATCAGTGTAGGAATATTTTTCTCTAGAAATTGAAATTCCTTCCAGTCTCTCAATTAAATTTTGCACTTCACGGGACTATGCAGGTGATTATGTAGAAGTTTGACGGACTAAATTTGGAAGTGTGCTAGGAGATTTAGTGGCTATTTTAGCAACTTCAATTGTAGGATTAGGAGATTTAGAATGGGACCTTGAAGTTGGTGGTGACTTCGAGGGAGACTGACTCTTAGAATGAATTTTTGATTTAGGATTTGACCTTGTTTCCATTCATAGTCTGATGGCCCTCATCTTAGTGCCAAATTGTTTATGGCCTAAAATGTTAGTATCAACAATGGGGGAAACCACCTGATTGGGACCTTAGAGCAAATATTTTTATGCTTGAGACGATGGCTCTGATTGGAACTATGGGACCAATTTCCCTTAATATGAAATTATAAGAAATGAATTGAATAAAAGTATAAAGTTTTGATATAACTAAAACTAAAAATAAAGTTTAATTACTTAATATCTATCCCGAGAAATCTATTTGTATGTGTGATTACAGAGAATTCGTAATTTACATGACAATGTAGATTATTGTGTAATTATGAAGTTAAAACAGAAAAAGATAACTAATTTAATTAAATAGTTAATTAATTAGATTATAAATTCATCACATATATGAGATCTCATTGTTTATACATAAAAATTATGATTCCAATCCAACATATCAGTAGTGGTGATGCACGATTGCTATAGCACATATATAATGAACAATACCAAATTTCCATTCAACTCTTAAACAAAATAATAATACACAGATAATAGTACTTGATATATTGTTTCTCTACTCATGAGAAAAATGGTGATGGTTTAGCTATATAATAAAAAAAATGAAGTTATAATAGTGCAAGATTGAGCCTTGTTTCCAAAATTCAAAACCCCTTCTCATAACGAAAGGCATGGGATTTATAAATTCATAAGAAAATATACTAACAAATTAAGGTGGTTTCAACAAATGTATCCAAAATACACAAAAAGGGAAAATTTTAGAATTGGTTGTAACAAATTATCTAAGCCTGACAAGAAGACTGTCCTCCCATTCGTTGTTGCAACTCGTAGATGTCTACCATTGTCTTTAAATTAGGTGGAGACTTTGGTTTTATTTGCATCTGGATGATGAAGATTGCATCTCTCAACATTGGCAACATTTGTGTGGAGATATTTGATAAACATCGAAGCATCAACCACTGACTGTGTGGTTGGACCAAAAATTTCCAATGACATTGGCTTGCTTTTTGGAGGTTTCTTTCCACATTTTAGTAAGTGGTTTGATATTTAGCAATGCTCCTTCGGGGAAATTTGATATGAGATTGGCTTGAAACAAGTTATCGCTAACTACTTCAACGAGATTTTTTGAAATATCCCTTACATGAACTATTGTTTCTTCTGTTTGCTTGAGACGAACTTCCCATTCTCTATAAATAATTTACTTGTGTGATTCTTCAATTCTATGAATATTAGCCAATCTTCCATCTGCGTTATCTTTCCATGTAAGAAAACCGATGATTTTCTCTTCTATGTCATCAAAGTAAGTCCTGTTATCCAATAGTTGATCAACTAGAGAACTAGTTTTGTTGCATAAGTCATGAATTATTGCCAAATTTTGTCAAAATGTAATCTGTTGTTAAGAAAAAAGAGTTTTTAACTCTTTTTCTTCCTTCTTAAACTCTGTCAATTCAGGATTAAAATTTAGTTCTTCAATCCTGATCTGTAATTCATGTATTTGAGAGTCTCAAGCCTGCAAGTCAATATCATATTGAACTTTGAGGGCATTAAAATTGTTCTAGAGTTTAGTGACCTGTCCTTGCCATTGCTCATCAATATTTTGTTTCTCAAGTTCAATGCTTTGTTCCAAATGAAAAATCTTGTCTTCTTTTTCTTTTAACAGTTGTTGTACTTCTGTAGCTTTGTCCATTATTTCTGAAGCATAGGATCTTGTGAATTGGGTGAGCCTACCCAATTCTTCTATAGGAGTGGCCAAAGAGCCTTTCCATAAAACCTCAAAAGATGAATTTCTAGGGACCAAATCTTGGGACTGATCAATTTTCCTTTTCTTCCTCCCTCTTTTGACAATAACCTTGTGATGAGGAGTGTAAAAGATATGAAGTGGAGGAATTTCTTCAATTATTAACACAACCTCAGATGTTGGGAAAGACGATATAATTTCAATGCCTTTGTCTCCTAAAGGGTTCTCAAAGGCCTTTGTTGTTATTAGAGTTTGGTCAAGATTTTTTGAAGTGTCTTGGACTTTCTCTTGTAAAGGAGTTTTAACAACTTGAGGTTCATCGACCTTAAAATTCAGAGCCTAATTATATTTCTCCCATATTTCTTCTAACCTGGTATTAGGCATAAGACCCTCTACTTGGGAAGAAGAGGAAGCAATTGTTTCTCTTGATTGAGAAACATCAATAGATTGTGTAGAACCAACAATTATTACATCATCGGGGATTGTTTTCTCCTAAGGAATACTTAATGAATCCATAGGAAAATTTTCTAGCCTTGCGACTCTGTACTCAGTGAACTAAATCATTTCTTGTGGAGTAAATTGTTGTTCTTCCTGTCTCACAACCATTGGATAGGTAGAAGCCTTTTCAAACAGATCAACAAACTTGTCTGGCTCATGAGAATATTTCCTAATGCTTAATGCTATAGTAACCTTTTTGATAATTTGACATGGGTCGTACTACTTGTTAGGAATGGTGGGGAAACTGATCTCTTGAATAGAATTAATTTCAATGACTTCATAACTGAAATTATCCAGATTATATATACCACACTTAACAGGAAAAACGTGTCACATATTTTTATTTGATTCCTTTAAAACTTTTGAAATACAATTCTCTACTGTCTTATATGCTATCTCTTGAGAAAGTAGCTTGTCAAAGATGAAAAGAGGTAATACATGAGGGTGAGCTGGACTCCCAAAGACTCGAACATAGGTAAATAACTCTTTGCCGAAATAGTTTCCTCCTAGGAGAAAACCTGTTTCATATTCATGAGATACCCATTGATCCAAACTTAAACAAGAACACAAAAACTTACGTATATAATCATAAACACAGAGATGTAGTAGAAAAACACTTCATTTCATTAATAGAAGATTATTAATATATGATTACAAACATAATGGAAATAAGATACCTCGAGCAATGATATCTTATCTCTGAACTGTGTTACAATGAGGGTCAAGGGTCTATTATTTATTGGAAAACATGAGAAAACCCTAAACAACCAAACGTCTAACCCCAGGAGATGTAATACAAAGAGTTTATGGGCCCCATTAGGGATAGTTGGGCAGCCAACTTCCCGGGGTAGTAACTTGGTCATATTATCTCCATTTGGCGTGTACGATACCTTGCTGGAAAGGTCTCATCAAGTACTACAGTTTTTTCTCTAGGCCTCTAACTATAGCTACGGGTCTACGATGGACACCAAAAAACATCGTTTAAGGGGTCAAAACTGCTCCATAAGTTCAAGACCCAAAAAAATGCTAAAAATCGTAAATGCTCAAATGAACAAGGAAACAGATGAAAATGACTGGGGGGTCTAGGTGGAATAGGCGGGTGGCCACCAATATCCACCTGGATCATTCCTCCACCCTTAAGAAGCAATGGTCCCCATTACGTGTAAAGCCTCCATGAGGTGAGGAAATTTTTGTTGAACTTGGTCCCTGGTGACAACTTGATATAACTGTATCCTCTGTTGGTGGGTGTTCTTGATTTGTGTGTCCATGACTTGATAAATTGTCGCCTGTTCGATGTAGTCTGGGTTGATCTCTATTGGTGTGAGTTGTTCTGCAATGTCAAATGTGTCTAACAATGGTGGAAAGTATGGTCGAAGGTGATCTACATTGAACACTAGGTGTAGACCAAGGAACAATGGGATGCTAAACTCAAAGGAATTTTCACCGATGACCTTGGTGATGGTCTATGGTCCATATCGGAGTGAGAAAAGCTTGTGGTGGGGTCCAACAAGGTGCTCCTTCTACAAATGTAGCCAAACTTTTTCACCCACCTATAACTTGTGCAACACTCAATGTTGATCATGGTGTTTCTTGTACTTAGCATTGGCTCTACCCAATATATCATGGACATATTTGCAGATGTTTTGAATGCACTCAATGAAGCTATCAGTTCTTTTAGCTTCAGACTAAAAATGAGCCAAATATACATGAGTGGCTGCAAATCGTATGGTCGCATCAATGGGGCATAATGGCTGAAATCCTAGCCCTACCTGAAAGGGGCTCTGGTCTGTTGAGTTGTGGAGAGATCTGTTGTAGATTTGTTGGACATAGGGGATAATTTCATACCACGTGTGTGGATGCTTCAAGTTGTACATGTGTAGAATGTGTACGATCATCCTATTAACAACCTCTTTTTGGCCACCAGTTTGGGGATGGAAAGTCGTGGACTTAGTAAGTTTTGTATCTAGCATCGACCAGAGACTTGACCAAAATTCACTCAGGAATCTATTGTACCAATCTAAGACAATGGACTATGGAATACCAAAGTGTACCCACACTCGCTCAAAGAAGAGCTTAATAATGGCCTTTGTTGCGATACTCTTCTTGCAGGACACCATGATGGCCATCTTAGAGAATCTGTCAACGACCATGAAAATACAATCATGTCCATGCTTAGTAGAAGGAAGGCCTAACATGTAATCCATGGAGACATATTCCCAAGGCCGACTAGGAGTAGGTAGAGGAGTATACAGGACTTGCTTCTTGATGGTTAGTTTGGCAATGGCGTAGGCAGTGTAGGATATAATGTACTTCCAAACATCCTGATGAATTTTCGGCTAATAAAAATACTTCTGCAATAACACCACTATTTTCTCTACTCCGAAATGTCCAGTGACCCAACTGTAGTGTGCCTACCAAATCATCTTGGCACGCTCACTTAAAAGAACAAAAATGTTTCCCAGGTGGCATAATAGTGCATCCTGAAGGTGAACATTTGGAACTTTCTTCCCTTCTAGGAGTGTCTGGTATATGGTGCCAAATTCTATATCGCTCTTGTAAATATGTAGCCACCATGATGTCTCATTCCCACAGGAGTCGAGCACAGTGATTACTGCCATGACCAATGGTAAACTGAGGCAATCAATGACATTACTGGTGCTACCCTTCTTATATTTAATGTTCAAATGGAACTGTTGCAGATAGGTGGACCATTTATGATGGTGATTGTTCTGCAACTTCCCTTGTGTCTATATGAACTGTAGAGGTCGGTGGTCTGTGTGGATGACCGTTTCCTTCCCCAAAATCTAATTCTTCCATTGACAATAGGATTTCACAATGGAATACATTTATTTTTCATAAGTGGGGTACTTTCAAATTGTTTCTAGAAGTGTCTCACTATGGTAAGCCATTGGATGCCCATGTTGAGTAAGAATTGCACCAATAGCATAGTCAAAGGCATCTGTCTCAATATCAAATGGTTTTGACAAGTCAAGTAATGTGAGCACTGGTGTAGAACAAAGGTGATTCTTCAACTCAGAGAACACTTTTTGTTGGGTTTCTGACCAAAAATACTTTTCTTTTGCTCTGACCTTGGTGACTTGACTTAAAGACCAAGTGGTATGAGAGAACCCCAACACGAACCTATTGTAGAAATTAGTAAGACCCAAAAAGAGTCGGAGCTCTGTTAGAGTGGTTGGGGCTAGCCAATCCCAAATGACTTGTATCTTGGATGGGTCCACATGTACATCCTTCTCATCAATGATGTATCCCATATATTTAACCCAGGTTAGGCCAAAGGTAAATTTCTCTAACTTAGCACACAACTTGTGTTATCATAGGGTTTGAAGTACCTATCAAATATGGTGTAGGTGCTCTTCCCAACTCTAGCTGAAGATCAAGATGTCATTTAAATAAAACACCACAAATGAATTGTGAAGGGTTGTAAGATGTCGTCCATCAATTTCATGAAGGTTGCAGGGGTGTTCATCAATCTGCACGACATGACCAACCATTCCAAAAGGCCCTCCTTGGATTTGAAGGTAGTCATCCACACATCAGAGGGTTCTATAGGCACCTGGTGATAACTTGACTTCAAGTCAATCTTGCTGAAATATTTTTCCCCTTTGAGCTTGCCCAGAAGGTCATCAATACACGGGATTGGGTAACTATTTTAGACAATGATCTTTTTTAGCACCCGATAATCAATACAGAGCCTCCAGGTCTGATCCTTCTTCTGTACCAATACAATAGGGCTCCCAAAAGGTGATGATCTTGGCTTAATGTGCCCTTTCTGTAATAGTTCCTGAAGCTACCTCTTGATCTAATCGTTCTCTAGAACAGACCATCGATAAATTGGTCCATTGGGCAGCAGCATGCGCATGGTCAGATTGATGGAGTGCTTCACCTGACAGTGTAGAGGTACCCTTGTGGGTAAGGTGAAAATATCACTATACTCCTCCATGACCTTGTCCTTATGTTGTTGCTATGCAAAGGAGCCCTTCTTGGAAGCCATGGCCACAACCTTCTTCTTTCCCTGGGGGAAAATCATAAGGAAAACAAATTTCCTAATATGGGAAATGATCTCACTACATTGCTTTTCAGTGATCAAAGAGATGACGATAGGCGAGGCTACCTCCAATATCCTATAAAACTTATTAGCCAACGTAATAATCATAGAGCGAGGTCTAGACTCATATACAAATTGTCTCTTCTACAAGTATGGTTGTCCTAACAATACATCACAAACTTCAAGAGGAGCAACATCACATAGTACATCATCCGTGAAGGGCTTGATACTTTAGGGAAGGCGACACTGCTGGTTGACACAAAGATCACGTCCTTGGTGAAGCCACCTGATGGTGTACAACTATGGATGTGTTGTAGTCTTTAGGCCCGGCCGCTTCATGACCTCTACTGAGATGAGGTTCTTCTGGCTCCCATTGTCGACAATGAACTATAGTGGAGAAGCCTTCACCCACATCTATGTGTGGAAGAGGCGTCCCCCTCCTCTAGATCTTCACACTCGATATTCTGGATCTTGGTGGTGGCCACAGTGGCACTACGCTCTGCATCAATGATCTTCTTCCCTTTGTCAGTTCCCTTATCGCGTTCTGCTTCAGAGTTGGAACCTACGTCTAATTCGGAAGCCTTCAGCTCGGCCACCAGTGATTGCTTCGTCCAACACTCACTTGTATTGTGAGTGGAGCTCTTATGGAACTCACACCATTTTTTTATGTTCTTATTCATATTCGTGGTGTTGTTCTTTGCTTGTGGCTTCGACAAGTTGTCCTGGGTAGCCCTGCCTTGGTTTGGTCCTTTTTTCTATGGTTTGGGGGCACCTTTTTCATGCTTTGGATTTGCAGATCCAAAGTCCTACTTCTTCTATGTAAACTTCTACTCAATCTTGATAGTGTACAGATACATCATACCGAGCGAGGAAATGTCCAGGAACTCCATAACATCATTTGTGTATTTGTGTAGACAGTTGTGGTACTTGAGCACCAAATTCCGCTCAGTATCCTTGATACCTAGCTTTGTGCAAAGGGTATGGAAAATATTTTTGAACTTTGGCACATCTTGGTCCCTTCCCTGTCGCACTGTGGTCCACTTTATGTATTTGTCTTCCTAGATCTCGATAGGGTAATATTGTTCCTTGATGGTGTCTCGAAAATAATTCCAAGTGGGTGCGGCTGAAAACAGTGAGGACTCACTCTCGTCCTTTTGTTCACAATAGGTTTCCCACTAGTCCTTGATGTGTGGGGTGGCCTTGAGAAGTCAAAAAGTAATATTTTCCCAATTGGAAAAGTCATGAACTAAAAAATATCCTTCCAACATATTTTACCATTTATTTATGGCATCTGCATCTATCAGGCCTTCGAATATGGGAATATCAAAGTTAACTTGTACCTTAAAAGGAGTGGTGCCTCTAGAGTGGTCGTTGGATGAAGATGCATCACCAGTGGGTAGTCGTCAAAGGATATTAGAAAAGTTATCCATCATCACGTCTCTCTGTCACTCGAGAGCTTCCTTGAGAAACATTTTGAAAGGATCTCCTGCCCCCTCGTCTTTTTTTTCTTCTACCATGGGAGGTCATCGGGTTTTGCAAGGATGATCTTGCAATGGTTCAACCAGATCAAAGCCCTAACTTCTTATACCTTGACCTCGTTGGGGACATGCAAAGAAAAATAGAAAAACAGAATAACGCTCTGATACCACTTATCCAAAATTAAACAAGAACAAAACAACTTACAAATATAATCATAAACATAGAGATGCAGTAGAAAAACACTTAATTTCATTAATAAAAAAACAATAAACTATGCTTACAAACAGAATGGAAATAAGATAGCTCAGGCAATGGTACCTTATCTCTTAGAAGAAATGTGGTGGATGCATGCCTCCAAACAATGTTACAATGAGGCTCAAGGGCCTATCTATTATTGGAAAACATGAGAAAACCCTAAACAACCAAAACCTTAACCCTAGGGGATGTAACACTAAGATTTTGTGGGCCCCATTGGGGTTAGTTGGGCAACCAACTTCCCAGGGTCGTAAATTAGACATATTATCTCCATTTTGCATGTAGAGACCTTGTTGGAAAGGTCTCGCTGAGAACCATAGGTTTCGTCGCAAGCCCCTACCTACAACTATGGGCCTACCACGAACCCCAATAAAACACTGTTTAGGGGGTCAAAACTGCTTCGGAAGTTCAGGACATGAAAAACTACTAAAAATAGTAAATGATGAAATGAAGAAGGATACAAAATGAAACTAACTAGTGGGTCTAGGTGGAATAGGCCGGTGAGCACCAATATCCACTTGGATCACCTGTGGGGTCTTTTTATCAAAAATAACTTGTTAGATAGTTAGCATAACTCCATGATAGATCTTGTAGAAATGTGGTAGATACTTTGAATCCCAAAGAATGTCGTGGTAGATGTGGATAGGGGTTGGGTTTTATAAAGTCCACTTCCAACCAACAGAGGCGAAGTCCATGGTGAAACACAGGGTGTCCATTATATAAGAGCTATTTTAAAAGGGGGAAATATGTGCTTTGAGACTTTACGCTTGCTTCTAAAGGCTAAGATATGGGCGGCTAGGTTATCTGAAAGTATATTTCCCCAATCAAATATAAAACCGTCTTAAGCGCCATAAATAAGTGGTGTCCATTGATCAATAAAATTTTGTGTATTAGGGTAAGAAAAGAGTCTACACATCATATAAGCTACTTGGCAATAGCGACCAACAAGGGATTCAACTATGTACTTACCCATATCCTCTCACTTGTGCTTATTTGGATCCCTCTGTCATGCTCTAATTGGCTCTGATGCATGGTCATGCTCTTTCATGAATGCTTCCACAAATTTCTTGTCATATTTACACTGAGGCTTAGGAAGACGATACATTATGCTAAAATCCTTGTTGGTAAATGATCCTATGATTGAATGCTTCATAGTCATGATATTTCTTTCGAAAATGCTCAAAGTGTTAACAGACCACCGAACCATGTTTGTATAAGGAAGAATTTTAGGTTGGGCCACAATCCTATGAAAGAATGAATTAGCTACATCATTGTTAGTAATGTTTGAGACCAAAGTCAAATCGAGGGTGATGACTATTCTCAGCGTGACCCTTGGACCTTCATCCTCAAACAATTTATACATGGATTCCCAAGAGGGTTGTCTAGAGTCTTTGGTGCAGACTATGTCAGAAAATAACCCTGGCATGGAATTTTTTTCTTTTGTGCTTTCTACTAGAGGAGTGATAGAGTTTTGTTGTGTAGTGGGTTTCTTCTTTCCTTTTTCTACTTTAGACATTTATTCACTGTTATGGCAGTCGGGGCTATCCTGTAGGAGAAAATACAAGGATGGGCGATGAAATATTTCACATAGAAGACTTAGGACAAATAAGGAATCTTACAGAACTATGTCATTCTTTAAATCCAATATTGATATAATCGAACTATAATGAATGAAATAGTTTATGATTTCGAAAACAATAAATTCACCACTCTCAAACATTAAGTGCGTAAACATGAATTCACTTGGGCACTGCAAATCAACATATCAGGGATGAAGTATCATAGGAATGAGTTTAAAATTTATGATAAATGGTAACCTCCAATAAATGGGGATTCTGATGGAGTAACAACAATAGAAAAGAGGAGGGAAGTGATATAGATATATTTATATCAGAGGTGGAGTATCATAGATTTAAGGAACAAGCTTCCAATATAAAAGTTTTAATAAAAAATCTATAAACGGGAATATCGTAGGTATCAGTAATGGGATATATCAAATATCAGAGGTGATGAGTATTGAAGGTAACAAATATCGGAAGTGAAAGGCATCAGAGATGGGAGAAATTAGAAGTGTGAAATATCATAAGTGTGACAATTTAAAAGTTACTATATTGTGAGTACATATATAATAAATGATAGCTATGGGGTGATGACAATTATAATATTCATATTATAAAGGTGCACACGACTTATAATAAACTTTTAATAAATCCATTTAATAAATGAAGTAATCATCAGGGAAGCTATATCAGAGAGGGACTTTATCATAACTTTCACAAAAGGAAAGTTATGATATAATAAGGATCTGATGGAAGTCTTCTAATAATGCTTTGACTTTTAAGAGAGAGGGCTTATCAGGTTTATATTTTATCGTAACATTTTAAGGGTTGAGCTTCCGATATATGGGTTCTGATGAGGGAAACCTTTAAGCCTAAGAAATTTATAACAAATTCAAAAATGTCCTAACTTTATTTAAAATTAAAGAATTTTATTAAAATGAAAGAAGGGTCCCCATTATTTATTAATAACTAAATAAAAATAAATGGGGGGGGGGGGGGGGTTGTTGAATACTACAACAGGACAAAACATGGCAGTAATTTTAAGTTCGACACATGACATTACAAGATTGGGTGAATTAGCATAGTTTGCAATGACATGGTCCAATGAGTGGGTTCCATGTGGCCCTACGATAGGGCACCACGTGGTCCCTGGGCCAGAGATGAAAATTAGTTGTATGGATTGGCATCAATGGGTTTCAAACCCATAGCCTCCGACAGGGTAGTGAGACATTCCACCACTAGACCACAAGCTCATTTGTTGACAAGTGGGGTAATTTTGTTATATTTAAAATCTTGTTTTACTACATTGCCAAAAAAAGAGGGTAGTTAGTGGAGCCTGCCAACATGGGCGGTCTTCCAACCACATTATATTGATGGCATATCAAGTTAATGAGTCCACCGTTTTAGAAAAATGAACATGTGGTCATAAGGTTATAATATATGGTTTATATATAGTGTATTGGCTATATAAACACATGCCATATACCATATATAACACATCATTGAAACATAGAACAAAATTCCAACAAATTATGTAATATGTGGACCAAACATGTGGGTTGAGGATTTTAATAATGTTCAACTATGAGACATCCATGGAATCTATTGGTTATAATAATAATGCGTTCAATTACTATATACACCATTTTTTTACCATATAGCTTATATATGGTATATTTGTTAAAACAATATACCAATTTTAAAATGTTTTTACAACAAAGGGTCGTAACCCCCGTGGGTTCAACCATGGGGTGTAGACCCTCCACATCTATATATTGTAAAACAAATTTCCATTACACCATACAAAGTTGAGATTTGTAAAGAGGCTAAGCCCTTGTAAGTTTAGAGCATGGTTATCATTATTTTTGTGATAAGTCACAAAGCTTTTTCCCTTTTGGAAAATTTCATAAGGAGAGTTGTTATGATGGTGTTTTAGAGTCTTTTTAGAAGCTACAAAAGTAAATATCCAACTTTGGAGATTTGGAATTTGATGTAATTTGAGTCATTTTCATCTTAATTGAAGAGGCCACTCCATTAGAAGCAGACTCAGAGACGTAGCCCACACTAGCTGAGCTCCGTTATCAATCTTGTTTGTGTTCTTTTATGTTATCTACAATTTTATTTATTTATGTCATCGTATTTTAAATATATATTGTCAAGCTTTGTGTTTTGAATTCAATTTTTAATCCCGATAAATCATAGGATCGCCATAATAGATCATGATCATCTTCAGGCCTTTCACATGCTTGATTATTCTCATTGAGCTATTGATTCATAATTTCTTGGAACTTATTACCTTCTTCAATTTGCTAGAGTAGGGGTTCCAATGCTTCGACTTTGTCTTTGGTCCAACATTCCTTTTGTGTTTTAGTTTTCTTTCTCAGCCTTTAAATTTCCTCAAGAGAACTGATCAATTATCCTTTAAGTCAACTCTAGCCTCTTGTCCATTAGAGTCAACAACTTCGACTTCTAGATTTTCTATGGCCATGGACAGAAATTATCTCGAGTTTTCATAGGATTTGTATTCATATGAATATTGATTGTCTTCACTTTGAAAGGTGCCACATTCTTGGGTGTAGAATATTTTATTCTTAAACTTCTTTTCATCCTTTTTCACTTTTCTAAACTTCTCTCTAGGATCATATTCATTTGTATTCTTTTCAAGACACTTAGAAGCATTGTGACCTACTTTACCATAGTTATGTCACTTCAAATTTAGTTACCTTTGTACTTTCCAGAGCCTCTTTTGAGCCTCCTCGCAAACTTATATTCCTCTTCATCGGATTTAGAACATGAGTCATTATGTTCTTCATTGGGATTTTTATCTACTTTGAAGGTTGTCTCAAATTTTTGTAGACTTTCCATTAGAAATCCTCATCTCATATGCCGTAAGAGTACCAAATAGTTGATCCAAAGTGAGAGTCATCAGTTATGTTATCTACTTAATGGATCAAACTTTAGGATTAAATGTCTCAGCAATAGATCTCAACACATTTTGAATTTCTACTATCTCTTTTAGTGCTTCATCCAGGCGTCTTATTCTATTCACAATTTCATCAACTTTAAGAAAGTATTTAACAATATCTTCATCATCATGTATCTTCAAAGACCCAAATTGCATTCTAAAACCCCAAATTTTGGATTTCTTTACCTTTTTATCACCTTCAAAGGAGTTTCTCATCTTGTCCCATATTTCTTTTATAATAGTGTAACCCATGACCTTGACTAGTTTTAATTTAGGTGGTCCACTGAATAGAGCATTCATAGCCTTGGAATTAGATGTAAATTCCATCTTCTAATATCTAGTAAGTTGGGCTTGATGCCTTTGATATTATTCTTCCATTGCATCCCATACATTAACACCAAGAAATTAAATATAGGTTTTCATCCTTAATTTCCAAAATTCATAGTTTGTTCCATTGAACATAGGTACCATATTGGTGAATCCTCCTTCCTTGTTTACTACGTTCCTTGATCTTGTAGGAATTATGGATAATGTGTTGTCCTTGATGTAAATCTAGTTGAAAAATATGTCTTTGACGTCAACATGATGATAACATAATGATGCAGACATCAAGAATATTGGTATAGATGTTACATAGGATATGGATAGAGAAATGACGATTCAGTTACAAATGGATGAGAAATGTAAATTTTGAGAAAGTATACATGGTTCTTGTGAATGAGGGTGACATACATATGCAAATCATGTGAGAAAAAGTCGCATACATAATCTGAACCATGGAAATTGGGATACCATGGGGCCATTACCATGGAATTTTCCCATAGTAATTGTTGTGACAATGTTTATTTAATCCTGTCAATGAATACTAACAATGTTACCAAAGGATTTACCTAAGGTATTGGATAAGGAAAAATATATATAAGGATATGAAGATCAAGGTGTTTTATGTGAAAAAAATGGATTATTCATGTATGATTTGATCTAAAACAGGTGTGCACCAGGGAGTAAGGAGAAGGCTCAGATATGATAGATCTGGAAGTATAGTGAAGACTAATTAATACACTTGCTTGATCTACCTATGGTTGTGTAGTTAATAATTCTTGATATGTGGTTATAATGATGGTTATGATCTGAATGTACATACAAATATGTGTGATCTTTACATTAAAGTAGATGAAATGTGAATTGTGTTTGTAGTGAAGGTATGTTTTAGTAATTTCATATCTAGACATAGGTTTGTTTCTGGATATGAGTGATTGGAGACTTCCACAGTTAATCATATTGTTAGAGATTTCCACAATAACTCTATGTAATATGTGTGATCCATACATATTGTTAGAGATTTCTGGAATAACACTGTGCACGAATCAAACATATTACATAGTGATATTCTGGAAATATCTAACAATAACAAATTGTTTTTGGATAGTCATGTACATACATGGATCTATTTCTGGGTAGTCACATATATATTGTGAGATATATATATATATATATATATATATATATATATATATATATATATATATATATATATATATATCAGTATGTTGAGATATGTACGTGAGTGTTGCACATTATAAGTGCATATATACACATGTAAGCTTAATAAAAATCAAGTAAATATTCTAAGTTAGATATGGTCAGGGTTTGTAGTGTTCTTTGATGATGATAGTTGATGATTTACATTATATTGTTGTTGTCTATAAATGGTGTCTTCATCTAGATGGTTTATATCTTTTATGGATTGGATTTGCACTAATTTGATCTGGTTGCAATAGTTGGTTGAGATTCAGTTCAATATTCCATGGGATGATGTTGCAATGATTCAGTTGATTCAATGATTTCATTTTAGATTCAATATTCAGTTTGGTATTTGATCACAATAGTAGATGTGGGTCTAATTTGAAAATATGATGAAAGGTGGCCTACATGTTGTTTGGTGATTTATAGGTGAATCTAGTGTGAAACATTCTGAAACGTGGTCCACGAAGGATGTTGAGGGTTGGAGCCTTTAGTGAGGGAGTTGAAGCTTCCTTCCAGTGGTAGTAGGTAAATTTGTTCAGGGAGTAGGTGCTCTATTCTAGTAAGATTTGATAAATGAGATTAGGGGTTTGTAGCTCCTTACTAGTGGGTGTTGGATAACGAGTGGAGGTTGTAGCCTCCTGCAGGTGGTTTCCTGAGTAGTGGTAAGAGTTTGCACCAGCACAAGATGTAATGAAGTTTTTATTTATAATAAAATAATAAGACAAAGATGATGACAATAGTGGTTTTATCCCACATTGGGTTTCCACCTAAAATCCTAGTGTTCTATGTGTGTTTCTTATGTGTTGTGATTTATCTATTATTTATAGCATACTAGATGGTAATGACTCAATAATTCAATTGTTAAAGTTAACTTACTGATGGGATTTATGATAAATTAAGTAAACTGGGTGTACATTATTTTCCTTCACTTTAGTCTCATACTCACAATGATTTCATAAATAAAAGTAGCATACAAAATGTAGAATATGAAATGAAAAGTTAAAGTGAATTAAAAATACTAATTCACCCTCAACCAATATTTTTCCTAACAATTTGTATAAGAGCAAGTCACTCCAGCAGAATATTGACGGCTTGAGAGTGGATTAGTGACAATGGGAAAGAACCAAAAGAAGAATACAACTCAAATGAAGAAGCCAGTTCAAGAAAATTGTGGTAGTGAAAGCAATATATCAGATACAGTGACGGTCATATATGTCAGCAAATATTCAGCTACTGGAACACCCCACTTTATGTTGATTAAGAATGAATAAGATAGTAACAAATAATTATCAGGTGCTAGTTCTTATTCTAATTATGGACCATTTCCTTATCTATGTCATAATGATGATAGTGAAGATGACGTTGAATGAACTGAAATTGCTCTCATGGGTAGAAGTGAAAGTAATAATTCTAAAGAGAAAACATAAATGGACAATAAAGTTATTCTTATGCTTAATGATACTAACTATCAGGAATGAAATGAAAATATGAAGACTAAGTTAATGAACCTTAGATTTGATTTTTAGAATTTAGTATGTAATGGTTATACTAAAACTCCTCCATCAGGTTAAGAATTACAAAAGAATAATGTGGAATTAAATTAAATAATTGGTAACATATCTAATTCAACATTAGGAAAGGTTATGAATTATGGAACTGCAAAGGAATTATGGGATCATCTACAAGAAATCCATGAAGGAAAAATAGAGGAATACCATTCATCAAGAAAACCAATAGGTAATATTGTTTCTAAAGGAAATAATGATGTGTCAAAAGATTAGTATGATATGAGGTTAGAGAAAGACCTTAATCTTAGAGTAAAACTTGTTTTTACTTTGAAAAGGATTAACAATATTAAGAATAAGTTGTAGGCATATGAAAATAGGGATCATGAAAAATTGGTAAATACTATAGCATAATTTAATCAATATTGTGAAGGACTGGAAGCTGAGATCATCTCCCTATGGTCATATATTGAAAAGTAAAACAAATGAAATGAAGAGTTGCTTCAAGTATTTTAAGAACAAGAGAATGGGATGAAGGAATAGATTATCTATTTAAGAAAGCAAATGGAAGAAGGAAGAAAGGTTGAAGAAGGAATGGGGAAGCAATATCTCAAAAAGGAAGGACAATATCAAATATTAGAAGTTGAGGTAATCATTCTAAAAGGTAAATTAGAAAAAAGGAGAAACATTTGAGATTTGAAGATAGTACTAAGATTTTGGATAACATTCTTATTTGTCAAAGGTTCCCCTCCATTAAATATGGTCTTGGTTTTCATAAAACTGTTAAAGGAGAATCTAGCTCACAAGCTTGTGCAAGGAATTATGAGGTTAACAAATCCAACTCTGAAAGACCTGGTAAAGAATTAAGAAGTCAATAAAACCAGCAACCAAAGAAAGAACCATTTCAAAAAAAAATCATTTGCTCCTAGCTATATAAGGATCAATCGATTCTATCCTCTAGACAATGGTATTGAATGCTTTATCTATCATAACTTTGGACACTTTGTATCCAATTGCAAAAGAAAATTCATAAGAAGATCATTAGCTCCCAAGCACTCATGTTTATTTAAGGGAGATTATTTTTCTTGTAACATGTTTTGTCATAAAGCCATTAATTGAAATAGGAGGAATATGAAACAAAAAATTATGATTCCTCTACCCCCTTTTTCTAGTCATGTAAGATGTTGTACATGTAACAAGTTTGGGAATGTAGCAAAAGAATGTAGGAACAAGTCAATGGATTCACACAAAAATCAATTTGATTTTCTCCAAGGCAAGCAACCAGACAATAATATTGTTAACAAAAGACCTAATAAATATGGATCCACCTGCACTTCTCATATTAAGAAAAAGGAAGAAGAACAAGTTAAATGTGGCCTTGCTTTATGTTTATTTGAAGATGAAGATGAAAGGTACATAGACAACGACTATTTTCATCACATGTATGGATATAAGAACAATTTTTATTCTCTCAAGAAAAACAAAGATGGTAAATTTATTCGTGGAATTTTTTCTCCAACAAAAGTTCTAAGAAAAGGTAGAGCCAAACTTAATAATTATACAAAAGCAGTTGATACACTATTAGTTCAAGGGCTAAAGTATAATATTGTAAGTGTAGGTCAAATAGATGACAAAATAGATATAATTATGTTTGCATCAACTAGATGCAAAGTTATAGAAGAAGGCACTGGAAAGGTTATAGCAAGAGGATTCAGAAATGCAAACAAATTATATGTTCTAGTAAAGAAGAATTCAAGTGGTATAGTTCCTCTTTCTCGAATTCAGAGTAAAAGAAGATGGTCCCCACTGTAGTCTATGATAATTAATGCATACTTATAAAAATGATTTTAGAAGTGAATGAGAGGTACATAACCTCATGGAAAACATGCGATTATTATCAGGTCCATAGGATCAGTAATGTATGATCTCAGGGAGAGTTATGCATGCATATCTTGATGATGATTCCCTATGTTGTTTTGATATTATTTTGGAGCATGTCTACATGGTTTTTTATCTAGACATTCGTGTAGCCTTCTCTGTGATGAAAAAGAAGTGGCATGGATTCAAGAGGAGCTTCTCATATGCTTCCATCAATTTAATTGGCATTCTGGTTCTTATGTTGATTTATTGCAGTTTGTTAATGATGCCCATATGTTTCTTAAGAATGTTGTTGGTTCATAAATTGTTGAAAAATATTATGTTATTGTTTCTATTGATATGGTTCTTTGATGCAATTCTTGCTAGTGAGAAGGATATGATGTGATCAAAATCAATGGTGTAGAATTGGCATAGGTTCATGGGGAGCATCTACTATGCTTCTAATAGTTCACTATTGACATTATGGTTTCTTGAGCACTCCTTGTTGCATTATGTTGAATATGATGAGTACATATCATTTTTGGTAATATTGATATATGGTTATTACTATTGGTACTACTGGAAGATATATATGTTGTTGTCATGGGTTGCATGTGGTGAATTTATGGATAATGCCTAATGCTACTTGAGTTTCATTTGGTGAAGTTATTAATGGTTTCCCAATGCTACTTGATACAATTGATAAGGAGGATATGTATATGTTGGTTGATGATACTAACCAGTTCTATTCTATGGCTTGTATGTTGGAGGTACCCTTTATTTACACATACATTGTTGATGCATATATATGTTATATATGGTGTTGTGGCTCATGAGATTGATATTGCTACATTCGGATTATGGCTCTTCCTATATGTGGAGAGACCATGTTGACTTTGATGACATGAGGTCAAGAGGATGTGTTATCGACAAAAATTTATCGCACAATCTTATGTTTCTTCTATAGTTTCTTGTTGATGCTTAGAAACATTGCATATTTGGTCAAGTGTTTATATTGGAAAGATTAATGCTACATTATCTTATCTATGAGGATGATCATGATGCCATCATTATGAAATTTATGTTGTTGCTATCAGATGATTATGATGCAGATTCATATATGGTACATGGTGGTTGCTGATGACTATTGTGGTCTTGCTACTTCATTGTTGAGAGTCTTTTTATGGTTATGTATGTCATTTTGATGTAAAGGTCATGGAAAGACCTATGTTATAATCATTTTTACATTTATTAATGTATGGCCTATTGGGATCAATTCATGTCATGTATGTAATCCCACTATTTTGGGACATTGACGTAAACTTGGGTCCAATATGTAAACCCAATTTGTTGCATGATTGATGTAATCATGGGAGCATAGAGTCATTGGTGATAGGAAACGTAATATTTGTTTGAGTCATATGTCCTTGTACTTTTATCTTTAGAAGGTCTAGCATATGCTCAGGGGGATCATGGTCAGTATGAAAATTTTATATTTCATATCAGAAGATCAAACTTATAGTATTGAGCCTACAAGGGAAGTACTTAATTTAGCCTAGTTCATCCCTTTTCCCTTGATATCAAAGGGGGAGAGAATACTTGGTGTTTCAAGAGATGACTTGGTGTTTACAAGTTTTTTTGCAGGTGATTGCAAGTGGTTTCCAAACACTAAAGTAGTTGCCATCAAGTTCGAAGTGGGAGATTGTTGGCATTATGGCTAATGTGTTTTCCTTGATGGAAACCTACTTGACAAATATGTCCTTGATGTCAACATGATAATAACATGATGATGTAGATATCAAGAATATTGGTACATATGTTATAGAGGATATGGATAGAGAAATGAAAGCTTAGTTATAGATGGATGAGAAATGTAAAGTTTGAGAAAGTATACTCTATTCCTATGAAGAAGGGTCATGCACATATGCAAGTATTGTGAGAAAAAGTTGCATACATAATCAAAACCATGGAAATTTGGATACCAGGGGCCATTACCAACGCATTTTCCCATAGTAATTTTGTGGCAATGTTTATTTGATCTCATCAATGAGTATTAACTATATTACCAAATGATTTACCTAAGGTATTGGCTAAGGAAAAATCTATATAAGGATATGGATATCAAGGTGTTGTGTGTGCAAAAAAATTGATTATTCATGTATGATTTGATCTAAAATAGGTATGCACTAGGGAGCAAGGAGAAGGCTCTGATCTGATAGATATGAAAGTATAGTGAAGAATAATGAATACACTTTCATGATCTACCTATGGTTGTGCAATTAATAATGCTAGATATGTGGTTATAATGATGGTATGATCAGAATGTGCTTATGGAGACGTGTGATCTTGACAATAAAGTATATGAAATGTGAGTTGTGCTTGCAGAAAAGGTATGTTTTAGCAATTTCAGATTTGTACGTAGGTTTGTTTCTAGATAGTCATGTACATATGTGGAATTGTTTTTGGGTAGTCACGCATATATTATGAGATATGTTTTTCAATATGTTGAGATATGTATGTGAGTGTTTCACATTATAAGCATGTATATACGCAGGCCTGCTTAGTAGCAGTCGTTGTTTGATGATGATAGTTGATGAGCTCTGTTATATTGGATGTTGTCTTTCAATGATGTCTTGATCTAGATGGTTTATATCTGTTATGGATTGGTTTTGAACTTATTTGATCTGGTTGCAATAGTTGGTTGAGATTCACTTCAATGTTCAGTGGGATGATGTTACAGTGATTGTATTTTAGATTCAATATTCAGTTTTTTATTTGAGCATAATTGTTGGATGTGCATCTAGTTTGAAAATATGATGAAAGGTGGCCTATAGGTTGTTTGTTGATTGATAGGTGGATCCAGTCTGAAACATTCTAGAACATGGTCCATAAAGGATGTTGAGGGTTGTAACATTTAGTGAAGGAGTTGAAGCTTCCTTCTAGTGGTAGCTGGTAATTTTGTTCAGGGGGTTAGGTGCTCCCTTCTAGTAGGAGATGGTAATGAGATTAGGGGGTTGTAGCTCCCTTCCAGTGGGTACTGCAGAAAAAGTGGAGGTTGTATCCTCCTATAGGTGGCTACCTATGTACTAGTAAGAGTCCGCGCCAATAGAAGATGTAATTTTAAGTTTTAACCCTATACATAAATTACCTATAGACAAATTCAAAAAGCATAAAATAAATAATGATGAGAATATTAAAAAAAAAATACACATATATTTTACCTTAGATCCCAAAGTTGGGACTACCAGATTGATTTTTCATTATGTTCCTTTCAATGTTACAATACATATATATACACGTCAAAGAATTCATAAACCCAAATCCATTAACCCTAGATTAGAACATAACCATAGTTCCCTTGACCAGATCTATTAAATACCATGGGTAGAAAACCATCATGCCCAAAACCATGTGCAAAACCCATGCAAAAAACCATAGGTAGGTCCTCCCACCTAATATATGGTCCAAATTGTTTTTCCTAGGGCGTTGCCCCAAACCCCATATACGGGGTTGTTGGCTCCCTTGTGACCCCCTTGTGCATTAGACTAGTCGTGGAAAGAATATAACACACACCCAACATTCTCCCACTTGTTTTTTCTTTTCCACATAAGAGGTCACAAGAGAGCTTAGTCATTGGTCCAGCACTACAACACCCATTATTTCTCTACACTAAGAAAACTTCTCAGTGCTCATAAAATTAATCAATGCATTTACAACATTCTTTAAAGGATTCACCTTTACCAGAAACACCTTTTTGTCCTCAACCATACCCCTCACAAAGTGATACTGCACATACTTTTTCTTTGTATTTGAATGATAAACGAGGTTCTTTTCCAAGAAAATTTAATTTTGGTTGTCAAATTCTATCCTTATAGATTTTTGTACTAACCCCATACTTGAACATAATCTCTACAACCAAACTGCTACCTTGCTTGCATGAGTGGCTACCATGTATTCTGCCTCTGTAATTGAAAGTGCCACTACAAACTGTCTCTTTTTCATCCAACTAACTGCACCACAAAATAGGTTAAACACATTACCACTTGTAGATCTTCTCCGGTCTAGATCTCCAACCCAGTCTGCATCAACAAAGCCATGAATCTCCAAAAATTTGTCAAAACTTGGTCTTCCTTGGCAGCATAGACCATAATCATTAGTGCCATGCAAATACCTGAAAACCCGCTTCACTGTTTTCCAATGCCCCTTCCATGGTTTTGACATAAACATGCTCAATACTCCCACTCCATGTGCAATGTATGGTCTAGTACACACAATTTCATTGATTAGGTTATCAAATGCAATTGCATATGGAACACAAGACATCTCCTCTTCCTCTTCTTGTGTCTTGGGACACTATTCAACAGATAAATTTACACCTACAGGAATAGGAACCCTCACTAGTTTACTATCATGCATATTAAACCTCTGTAGTATTATCTTGACATACTTCCTCTGGTTTAACGATAGCTTCCTCTTTTCCCGATCTCATTTAATTTCCATGCCTAGAATATAGTTTTCAACACTAAGATCCTTCATGTCGAATTTGGAGGACAACTGGGTCTTCAAATCATGGATAATTTCCTTGTCATTTCCAATCAGCAACATATCATCCACATACATGAATAGATAAATAAAATGGTTACCAATTAATTCAAAATACACATACTGATCCACTTTTCTTCTGGTGAAGTCAAGTCCCCATATATACATATCAAATTTCTAATACCACATTCTCAGTGACTGTTTTAGCCCATACATAGAATTTTTTAACCTACATACCAGTTCATTATTTCCCTTCACCATAAAGCCTTCGTGATACTTCATGTAGATGTATCCTTCCAGATCCCCATGAATAAATGTTGTCTTCACATTCATCTGTTCTACTTCAAAATCAAAAGCAACAACAATAGATAAATGTAATCTAATAGAAGCTATCTTGGAAGCAGGAGAAAAAATATCACCTAAATCAATTCCCAGCACCTGGGAATAACTTTTTGCAACCAATCGAGATTTTCATTTCTCCACCTTTCCTTCTGCATTCATCTTCTTCTTAAATATCTATTTTTTTCCAATGGATTTCCTTCCAACCAACAACTCCACCAGATCCCAAACCCCATTTCATCAACCATGGCCTCTTTCCAGAGTTTGCCTCCTGTGAATCCACTTCCTCCCTCACAATTCTGCGATCATCATCAGTAATAGATAAAGAAAAAAATAAATAGAAAGTAGATGGACTATACCTTTCTAGCTTCCTTCTTTCTCTAATTGATCTTCGCAGAGCTGGATTTTGTGGCTCTTCATCTTCTGATTCCTGTTCTTCTATAGAGTCTGATTCTTCCTTCTTTAGCTCAAACTCTATCTTCTAGGGTTCCTTTGGCAGTAATTCATGTTTGATAAAATCTTTCACCTCTCTAAACACCACATCTCCACTTTACAAGACCTTCCTTGTTTTTGGGATCTAAATATTATAACCTTTTAAACCATCCTTATACCCAATAAATATGCACCTTTCAGATCTACTATCCGACTTGGTTCTTTTCTCATTTGGAACATGTACATATGAATCATAACCAAATTCCCTCAGATGTGAAATAGAGGGCTTCTTACCATTCCATACCTCATGTGGAGTCTTATCCTCCAATGTTGATGAAGGTGATCTATTAACTAGGTAACATGGAGTCTCCACTGCCTTTGCCCAAAATTCCTATCCTAACTCGACACCACTGAGCATGATTCTTTCCTTTTCCATCAAAGTTATGTTCATTCTTTCTACAACTCCATTTGTTTAGTTGTTTATGTAGTCTTATTCCATGCTATACCACGCTTCTTACAGAACTCTTGAAATTCCTTCTTGTAGAACTATCCACCATTATCTGTCCTTAGCACATTTATCCTTTTTTATGTCTAGTTATCCACAAGAGCCTTAAATTATTTAAACTTGTCAAAGGCTTGATATTTCTTCCTGAGGAAGTATATCCATGTATTCCTTGAGAATTCATCTATAAATGTTACATAGTACACAAGCTTACCTAGTGATGGAACTAACACAAGTCCAAACACCACTGTGCACAAGCTCTAATATCCCTTTCATCCTCTTAGCACTAGAGGGGAAACTCACCTGATTTTGTTTCCCATATACACAATGTTCATAGAAATCGAAATCCAAAGAGAAATTATACATACCTTCTACCATACCATTACCATGAAGTATTCAAAGGCCCTTCTCTCCAATATGTCCAAGCCTTTGATTGCATAGCATGGTCATTTTTCTGGAGACCACTAGATTTGTTGCTCCACTTTCAGGAACCACAAAATTGTTGCACCCATCAATAATAATGCTACCCAAAATCTTGTACAAAGTTCCAATCTGAGCTCCCTGCATCAATACCAGTTCTCCCTAAACCATATTTCTAGTATCTTTCTCGAACACTATTTTTACACCTGCATCATCCATCTTGCTTATAGAAATTAAATTTCTAGCCAATTTAGGAATATGAAGAACACCTAGAAGTGTTCTAATCCTTCCATATTGAAAGTTCATCTTGAATTTTTCGTGTCCAATGATTCTATCCTTCTTGTCATCCATTAAGAATAAATCACCACCATCATATTTCTCATACTCGCAGAACCACTCCCTATGGGGGGTGATATGAAAGGATGCACCTGAGTCAATCAACCATGCCTCATGATCTACATGTGTACTTGAAGAAGAATCCAAGTACACTTCCCCACCTTCATCTGAGGTGGTTTTCACCTCTACAGAAGGAGCACAATCAAATCCCTTTCCTTTCTTAGGAGCTTTAGATCTACAATTGATATTGAAGTTCCTTTCCTTTCCACATTTCTAGCACACCTTTACAGGTTTTCTTGGAGATTTAAATCTCCCTCTAGGTTTAGATCTCCCACTCGAGGACTTATTTTTGCTTCTTTTTTGGGACCATCCTCGTATAGACAAGGAATCTCTATTCTAGGCCTCCATATTTTTATATCTCATCTCCTCCGACAACAAGGATGAGACTATTTCATCAAAATTCAAGGTAGTTGCATTGCTACCTATTGCAACAGCCAAACTATCCCATGAATCTAGTAGAGAACATAGAAAATTGATGCACTTATCTTCAATTAAAATTTTAATATTAACAAATAACAATTAGCTTACCACAATATTAAAGGAATTCATATGCTTTATCACTAAGTCTTCATCTTTCATCCTCAGGTTATACAACCTTTTCTGTAGGAATAATTTTTTCACCAGAGACTTAGATTGGTAGAAATTCCCTAACTTGTCCCACAAATCCATCGTTGTATCCTCCCTTGATACATTCAACAATACATAATCTAAGATACATAACCATATTGTGCTCTTTTCTTTCCGATCCAACTTCTCCCAGCCTTCATTTGACATTGTCGTTTTTTTTAGTACTTAGATCTACCATGACCCACTCATCTTCATCCACCAGCATATCCTCCATATTGAATTTCCACAACTCAAAAATCTAACCATTAAATTTCTCGATCTCTATCTTTCCACTGCTTTCCATCTTATTTCACTGCAAGAATCGACAGATCTCCCATTGAACAGGGTCTACCACAGGCCTGAGAAAAACCCCTCAGAAGAAAAGGTATCCCCTTGAAGCTGAAATGGCTCTGATACAAAATGTAGGTTTTAACCCTGCACATAAATTACCTGTAGACAAATTCTAAAAATAGAAAATAAATAATGATGAGAATATGAAACAAATACATAGACATTTCCCTTGGATCCCAAAACCGAGACTACCAGATTTATTTTTCATCATGTTCCTTTCAATGTTACAATATATATATATATATATATATATATATATATATAGATATATATGTATATATATGTATATATATATATATATATATACATATATATACATATATATACATATATATACTATATCATGTCGATTCATTAGCCCTAATCCATTAACCATGAATTAGAACATAACTGTAGTTCCCTTGACCAGATCTACTAAATACCATGGGAAGAAAACCATCATGCCCAAAATCATGTGCAAAACCCATTCACAAAACCATAGGTAGGTCTGCCCACCTAATATAGAGTCCAAAAATAAATTCTCGGGGTGCTGTCCTGGACGCCATATAGGGGGCTCTTTGCCCAACACAACAAACAAGGGGGGCTATCCCCCCCCCCCATCAATGCGATTAGTCATGGAAAGAATTTAACACTCACCTAACAATAATGAAGTTTTTTTTTTTTTTTTTTTTTTATAATAAAAGAAGACAAAGACGATGGAAGTGGTGGTTTTCTCCCACATTAGGTTTCCACCTAAAATGTAGGTGTTTTATGTGTGTTGATTATTTTTTGTGGTTCATCTGTTATTTACTACATACTAGACAGCTAATGACTCAATAATGCAATGGTTAAATTTAACTCAGTAATGGGATTTATGATAAATTAAGTAAAATGGGTATACCTTATTTTCCTTCATTGAAGTCACATACACATGTTGGTTGCATAAAGAACAATAGCATACAAAATTTAGAATATGAAATGAAATGTTAAAGTGAATTAAAAATATCGATTCAACACAGCCCCCCCACGAGTATTTTTCCTAACAGATCTTTCTTCCATCTGTTAAACTGATCTGAAGTAATTAGCTCTGATACCAATTGTTAGAAACTAGTAAAATACTAAAAGGCGGGGGGGCGGGGGGGTGTATCAGTGTTGTGAGAATTTTAAAACTTTCTTTCACAAAGCAAATAATGCTTGAACATTGATAAACACTACAACAACCATTCATATAAGAATCACAAGAATCAATACAATAAGCACATACTAATCACATAGATTATTTAATCCTTTTCTTCAAGTACTTTCACAAAAGAAAGCTTCAACTTAGTTTTGAAAAGTTCCATGGCTCCAACCAGAAGGAATTTATTACTTTCTAGTTTACCAGCTACTACTAAAAGGAGCTCCAACTCTTGATTTTATCAACTACCATTGAAAGGAGCTACTACCCCTGATTTATTAATTGCTACTGAAAGGAGTTTCAACCCCTGATTTCTTATCATCTACTACTAGAAGGAGATACAATCGCTAATCTGCAAGCTACTACTTGCATGACCTCCTTGATTCATCTTTCATTCCATTTTTAAAATCAAATCATGAAGGCCATTCTCTTTCATAAATAAAATAAATCTCTCCTCAATCAAGTTGGCGCCCCATAGTCACACTATGTCATGATGTAGTGTAGAGCCCGGGAACATCTAATTTTGATTCAATTTGTTATTATTGTTTTTGGTTTTCTATTGGAAAATATGTGTCTAAAATCACCTAGGTTTATTTAATATTGCTAAATATATTTATTCCTTCTTATGGTTTTAATATTGATGCACTTTGGTTCTTGGTGTAAACTTTCAACAAGAAAAATAAAAATGTAATGGACAAATTGCATCAAATCAAATTAGACACTATTTTCAGTTTATTATGAATGATGTTTTTGTTGAATGACTGTGTGAAATTTACTTTTAATTTTGTTAGTGTTTCTGTGTATTTATAAATAAGAGTTTTCATGCACTCTAGTTCCTCCATAAAGTTTTTTCAAGAAAATAAAATAGACATAGAGAGCCATTTTCAGCCATTCAAATAAGGTTTTCAATTTTATTTATTTTTAGATTCTTTTGAGAATCCAGGTAAGGGAAAATGTCAATAATTCATTAGAGTTTTGTTGGGTATAATTTCCAATTGTTTTTAGTTAGAACATTCATTTTCCTTGGGTTTGACATAAAATAAATAAAGGTTTTAATGAGAAGAAACAAACTAAAATGAGCAATTAAGAATTCATTTCAGACTGCTGATATCAGATGCACAACTAAGCAATTAGGAATTCAGCTATCAGAAACATAGAAATTTAATTTTATACATTTCATTTCAACCAATTGTTGAGATGGGGTCCCCTAGGTTATTTTTGGGGTTAAGATAACCCAAGTTTTGGTACATTTTTTGTAAATAATGTAAAGTTTGCATGATTTTTGGATGCAGAGCACATAGATTAATAGGAGTCAAACGGGTTTAGCCCCTTGTTTTATGTAAAGTTTGAGTCGGTTTTGAGATTCACCCATGGTCCACAGACCATGTCATTGTATGAAAAAGGCTATAAAGAGTGAGTCTTAGCAAAGAGACAAGTAGATTTAGACAGAGACTTAGAGGAAGTGATAGCAAGAAGAAGAAGAAAGGATCTGCAGTTGAGTGCGTAGAGAACTAAGTAGAGTCTGCGGACCCCTGCAGCTATGTGTGCAGGGAATTTTTGAGTATGTAACCTTGAAGATCAATAAAGGCAGTTTCTAAGGAATTCTTGCTTATTTCTGTTTATCTCTGTTTCCGTCTATGTTATATGTTTTCGATGAATGATGTGTTTTATGGAATATGATTGACTCTTACATGATTCTCTTGAATAAGTGTTAATGATGTACGCAGTGCATGTATAAGAACTTTCGCAAAGACTCTGATGACTTCTATGATGTTTATTAATAACTCAAGTAAATCTGTGTGAACCCTACTTTAGGACTTCTCTCTGATGCGTGTAAGTAGACAAATTGACTGTTAAAGGTCCGCAAGGATAGATCGTAGACCTTCGTGAAGGTCTAAAGGCTATTATAATAAAGTTGCAGCGACGAGCCCCAAGAGTGTATCAATCTACGTAAAGGCAGATCTGAAGAGCTGAAAGACATCACACTAGTCTTTGGATGCAAAAACTTGGTTCTTGCATCCCTGCATACTGCTTCGGGTGAGACTACAACTTGTGCTACATAGGTTGTTGCTAAAAGGGCTAGTAGTGTAGGGTTTTGTTTTTTGGAACAACTAACACTGAGCCCGGGTCAGGACCCCCTAAGCCAACAAATGGTTTTGTTTTCGGGACCAAAATCTGCTTGAAATAAATATGTGATGTCACATCATTGGAATCCAACCAAAAAAGAAATTGAAAAGTGGTTCGATTGGAAGATTTGCAAGTTCACGGTGCAAGAAAACAGGAATACACACCTGTCAAAGGAAGAGTGGTTGAACATGTATCTGTATACAGAGATACATGAGATCTTATTCTGCACTTTTCCCATTGAACTGTATGAGTGGTTAGCTAAATTAATAGATAGTCAAGGAAGGTGGAAGCTTGATAGTCCTATAGTGTGGACTCCAGAATTAGTGCAATGGCTAGAAACCTTTGAAAACAAGACGATGTGGCTTGTTGATCATTGGCTCGATTGAATTCTGGGAGGATTTGTGATGGAATTTGCAGTTGATACCTCGGTCAGTTATAGCGAAGCGGAGCGATGATTTTTTAAAGGGCCACGAGGTAAGTATTTAAGGTCATTGAATACTTGGATTAAAATGCTATTATGTGAAAAAAGAGTGATTCCTTTAAGTTGATGTTTCGAGCTACACAAAGCGGATGGTTCTTTAGAAATCGTGAAGGATCAGGACTAGAGTATGGTCCATTGATTGGACATCCTCCAAGTGACGACGAAGGGGTGGAACGGACTCCATCGTGAAGTCTTTTTCAGCTAATCACTCAGGGGATTCCTCGAGTAAATCATCCGTCAACTCCACCTCCACCTCCACCTCCACTGCATACACCTTCACCCACAACGCCACCTCCACCACCACCATTCAACATGGAAAACATAATGAAGTTGCTAATTTTCAAGGGCATAGGGGGTGAAGATATAGAGAATTTTTGGTTTGTTTTGAATGCTATGTGGATAGTGAAATAGATTACTCATGAAAATATAAATAAGGCACTATTGGTTACCGCTATGCAAGATCACACGCTAACTTGGTATATTAAGTATTGTTCTGGTAATATTCTTGCATCACAAGGAGAGACTAAGGTGAATTTAAACGAGGAGTTTAGTAAGCCTAATTCTAACTCATAGTAATCATATTCAAAAAATCATGATGAGGGTCGATGAGATGCCTTGGGAATTAGATCAAAGGTTGAAGTGTCAGATTCAGAAAGCTAACATGCAACTCACAGATAGTCAGCATTGCGAATGGTTTATAGCTTCGCTTCTACCCCACCTGAGAATTTCTTTGTCACAACAGAAGGTAGGAACAGAGGCAGAAGCCTTGGAAATCATGATGAGGTTACATGCATCACCTATTTAGGGTAACACCTTGGGGGTACAACAAATCCAGTCTCAGTTAGAGAGCACCTAGAATTATAGAGTTTGAGGAAAGACAAGGAGACTAAATCGGAAGTACGCGGGGAGGTATGGTGTTTGAAGTGCAATGGCCAAGGGCACGATAAATACCATTGTCCCATGTACGCAAATTATATTATAGGAGGGTGGCCAATTCCCCTGAAGCCAAAAGCCCTAGCAGGGTTGAGCATGGGGGCTACGCTGTGGTGTGCTATTTTTCAAGTTATTGGACAACATGCAACGAATAATTTCCATTTACTTCAAAGTTCTTCTAGACACCTCAGCAGTTGTTCTGTAACTTCCACAAATCTATGGGCCATGATGAGTGCCACTGTCAAAGCTATGAGTTGATGATAGAAGGAATACCTACATACTGGATGCAAGCAGAAACTCAGCCTCTAGATCACGGTGCTGGAGGGGAGCGTAGAGGTTATCAAGGATGAGGAAGGGACTAGGAAAGCAAATGACACGAAACAGAGTCGATACAACGGCTTCCATCTCGTACACCCAGTTCCTTCCTAATAGGAGATTATAGTCTAGGTTAGCATCTACGACTTCAACTTCGATATTAACGACCTTCCCTCCAACACATATAGGAAAGGCCGGGATAATCCCATGCGGCTTGTGAGAATGACCATCAAATGCAGTTAAGACGGTTGGTGAAGGAACAGCCAAAGGTGAACCAATAGCCTTCCAAGATGACATGGACATGACACATGTGGAAGCTCCTTCATCTATAACGGTGCGAAAAATATTGATTTTCCGGTATGTAGACTTTATCTGAAAAGCCATGTGATGAGGGAGTCTCTTTTTGACATTTGACATGTCAAAAGAGAGCACTAAAGAGTTAGCTGGATCGACTGCTCCAATGGCGGAGAGTAAAGCACTTCTCTGAGACGGACACGACTGGAGAACCTCCAAAGCGGACATAGCACACAGGCTTTGAGCCAAATCCTCCACAATGGAGTAATTTTGGGCGGCCCTAGCATTAGGGTTAATCGTCGCGCGTTTGGCGGAACCTTTCGGTATCCTAGGTATAGTCTCAACAGGAGGTCGCTCAATATGAAGGTCATTACCTCTGGGAACAGTTTTATCCTTAGATGTTTCAGCTTCACCATAATCACGTGACCGAGTAGTCACGTTAACATTTGAACCCATCATAAAAACATTTGATGCTTTTTCCCCTTCCTGGTTGCCCCCTGAGGAGGTCCCAGGATTCGAATTCACGCCAGCAAGAAGTTGCTGCCCTTGGGGAAACGGGTTAGTCAACACAGCTTGCGAACTAGAAGTCCCTTGCTATCCTAACAAGCGCTGAGCGTCTTCAATTCTAGGGCAGAGATGAGTTAGATGGTCCCCACTGCATAACTTGCAAGGGAACTTAACTTTCTTTCTCGACTCACCTTTACCACCACGAGCGTTTTTGTCGGATTTATTTGCATCGAGCTTCCCATCCGAATTCTTCTTCTTACCACGTCCTTTCTTTTTCCCGTTGGAATTTTGATTTCCTTTGGGGTTATCGGATTGGACGGCGTTAATGGAAGAATTTTGGGAAGTGGGAGGATTAGACAATGTGACTTGGTTGTTAGAAGCAGTTTGCAAAGACAACTGCTGCAATTGATTCAACAAGTTCACTGTAGATGTGTCTACAGACCCAACGATACCGTCCCCGTGCGGACCTGGCTTTGGCTTAGCTAAATCAACCTTAGATCCAGGAGCATCTGGCAAGTACTTTTGGAGGATCCCAGACTGAGAGTAAATCAGTTCTAACTGCTGGGCCCTGAAAATGGCTTGCTCCTCAGAATAGACCCCAGACATGGAGACATCCTTGGAGATCTCAGGTTGCAAAGACTTCAAAAACCACTCTAGACGGTACTCCGGAGGGATTTCGGCTTTGATGAGCCTCTTTCTCCGTCTCCATTCCTGAATGTGATCAGAAATGTGGGTTGCCTTATCCTGGCGAAAGGTGGCCAGAAGTTCAGTTCCGGCATCATAGCGGACAGGCAACTGGAAGTGATTTAAGAAGATATTAGCTAAGTCAGTGAACGATGTAAAGCTGCCCCCTGGCAACTCTATGTACCATTTAGCCGCATTACCAGTCAAGGTGCGCTGAAAGAGTCTCAACCTAATCGAATCCTCGATGAGGGAGTTGGATGAGCACCACAAATGGAATGTGGTTACATGATCGCCCCGATCTTCACCACTCTTTCCTTCAAATTTTGGAATGTCCGAAGGGAGTTTGGTTGGGACCGGAGGCCAGGCCGGATTATACCTGATTGGGTCATTCATTAGCTTAGTGAGATCTGGAAAGTTTAACGTTGCCAGAAACGGAAGCCTAGGAGGACCTAGGGGATTCCACCCAGGCTGGGCAGAACTCCCAATGTTCTGAAAAGATTGTCCTGGGATTTGGGAGGCACCAGGCTGCCCGAAGTGACAAGTAGAACCGGCTGAACCAAAAGGCAAGCCTTGTGGCCCAGCAAAATTCGGAGTTTGACCAACTCCTGCCGTATAACCTCCATAGCCTGCAAAGTTTCCTCCTAAAGAATGGTAAGGAGTTGATAACCCCTGATATGGGTTCCAAGCCGAAGCAAGGGGAGGAATGCTTTGAAACATGCTAACCGTGGAATACGGCCTACTTCCTTGTTGGCCGATAAATGGATTCGCAGTTCCTGCGCTACTAACCCCAGGGTTATTCCAACCTTGGAAAGGATTGCTGCTTTTTCCTATTGAAGAAAAAGGCATGGATCCTACCGTTGGGTTGGAATGTGGTATATGACCACATCCGAAAGGAAAACCCTGGAATGAAGCCGATCCGCCCATCATGGATGTAGCAGCACTAAGCGGAACCGACGGAATACCCTGTGATTGGGTGCCAAAAAGGAAGGAACCAGTACTAAAAGCATTGGTTTGGGCATTTCCACTCGTAGACGGAATGGAGGTAGACCCAATTAAAGATGTGCTAGCAAAAGATCCGAACAAGGAAGCGGAGGGGATGGAAATGGTTCCTCCCCCTTGCACCGATGTTGGGGTTTGCATAGTCACAGCACTCGTAGAAGCCATGCTTCCAGTAGTGATCATAAATGGTAAGCGCGTAGCGTAACCTGGACTCGATGGTCTATGTGATGGAGTCCCAACGTATTGCAATACGTCTGGATAACTAGATGGTAGAGGAGAATTTGGAACCACTAATGATTCTGAAAGTTCTTCTACCTCTACATTATTCTCCGCTTGAAAGCGAACTCGAGAAAGGACTGGAGTGTCCCTCTCTTGCTCAGAAGTGCCAGGCCTTGCTTGGCCGCTAATATCCCCGAGAGGAGGATCAATCCCCGATGCGTCAACCGGCATGGGACGGACCCCACCGGTAGTATCCCCTCTGCGCCTTCTAGGAGAAGGCTCTAAACTAGGTGGCGAGAGACCACGAAGTCTTCGAGACCGTCTTGGAGATCGGTCAGCCACTTTGAATTTCTTGTTATGATCTAACTAAAGACTCAAAAAATTAAAAGCTAAGCCGACTAGGAGCACAGAGCACACACTATAAAGTTCCTAAAGATACAGCCAGTCAAACAACTTCCAAGTATTTCTGCTCCGGGTGACTATGACCGGACACCAAAATACGAGAAAGTGAATCAAAGGGCCTTCCGAAGATAGTCTGGGATGATGAGGGCCCAGTCCTATCAGCGAAGGTATCAGAGGAAGTTACGCTGACCTCCTAACAACAGCCTGCGCCGGTGCAAGCCCCCAAGCTTCGCAAGGGTGCCCTCCAGTAGTACTGTCGAGAGTGATGCAACGTCGACCTCAGGTGCCACGGGATTCCCCTCCGCAGCCACCTATGCAGATCCCTAGGAGAGGCAACTATGGGTACCAACTCGTCGCAGAAGCCAGGCGGAACAGTCGTGAGGTAAGTTCGGACAAGTAGGAGAGGGGGTATCTCTCTTCCCTATCTTCACAGACCCTCGTGCTTAACTCCCAGATCCGGAGCTTTCCTGGTCTTCCTAACGCTATTGGATTTACTCTCGTTAATCAGACTCTTATGTTTGACGTTTTATGTGGCCTTGGAGAGTTAACTCTCCACTCGCCTAATCCAAGGCCCTAAAATCCTAAACTTGTTGGTGTAATAACTAAAACAAAAAAAGTTTTAGTGGATTTTAATTAAGCGCTTGATTTTATTAGGCTGTTCTTTAAGTCACAAGGTAATGGAGATGAAACTTGTGGTGTTTTTATGGACGCAAAAGAAATTAATAAAACTTAGCTACATGCACATGCACTTTTTGTTTTCGATGAAGAGCAATTTCTATGAGGTTCAGAGGTACTTGTAATATAAACAAATTTTCTTTTTCTTTTCAGACTCCACACTCACAAAAACTAACAAAACTAAATATGCCTAAAAAGAGATGCAAATCTTATCCTAATGCAAGAACTATATGTGGATGCAAGATTCAAAGACTACTCTAAAAACAAAGAAGGAAAGTTGCTGCTTTACCAAATTTTGTCTTGCCACTAAAATGCTTAGATAGAAGATGATGTGTTACCAATCATTTCGTCCAAACAATAAAAACAAGTTCTAAGATAAAAACAAAGCACTTTCACTTCGCAAAAAAGGAAATCAAATGAAAAGAAAGTTTAAGAAAGCGAAACTCAAAAACTTTCAAAAGATTTTCTTTCAATCAAACCAAAAAGTCTTTTTCAAAGGAAAGCTCTCAAAAATACTGACACCAAAGATTGATAAATAGGCAACCAAACACTTTTGTGAATCGACACCTTTCAAATGATGAAAACTCAACAAAAATAAAAGTGTTTGAAATCGCTTTTGACAATCAAAAGCAGCAATGAAAGTCCAAAAGATCAAAAGACAAGTTTCAAGAAAATGATAACAAACAACTTTCCCGAAACGAAGGAGAAAATGGTCACAAGAATGATTTCGTTAAGCAAACAAAAGTGTCATGAAAGAAAAATGGACACAAAGATTGAACCCAATCTTCCTACTCTGCCGAAACAGAGCAATCAAGATTTCTAAACAGAAATCTTGTGTGTCAAAAATCAATGACGCTTGCAATCAACGAAAACAAGACTAAAACTCCTTATGACTAGAGAGAGTTCAAAACAAGATGCCCCCTGTTAAACAGAGGATTGTTACTGGAAAATGATTGCTTGAAACTGACCCAAACCACCAGACAAACATTCAGCAAAAAGAAAATTTATAAATCTTGAAAATTATGTCATATACGCGCCTGCAATTATGTGCAGAATGCGTGTACACGCGACTGTAACTAAGGAAACCTGCGTATACGCGGGTTCACTTAGTGCAACTTGCGTATATACGCTTCTGTAATCCAGAAAAAGAGTGTATCTGAATTCTTTCAAGAAAGATAAAAAACACAGACTGAAAAAACTGGAAAAGCTTGGAGTTCAAGGACAGATCAGACAGTCAGAGCCAACAAACAGAGGGGCTGAGCCTTGATTGGCTTGAAGACTACCCAAACTAGGAACAACAAGAGTGTTGTCCCCAGCGGAGTCGCCAATTCTGGTTGAAGGGAAAGTACCCCTAGGGTCCTTTGGGCTAAGACTCTACCAGACTGAAAATTGCTTATTCAAAGAAACATACACACAGCCATCATTTTTACTTTTAAGCAAATTCTAATGTTAAGGGTACGTACCTAAGGTCCTACGTTCGAGAAGGCCTTTAGGGTCCAAACCCTTCTTGGAGTTCCCTTCTTCTTCCTTTGACCTGCAAGACAAACAAATCAAAGAACACAACAGTACATGTACAAATACTTATGTATAAACCATCTTTATGCTATAAAGTTAGTTATAAAAATCTTTAAGTAACCACTTGCATAAGAATTCAAAACAAGAATCTCATAAGCATAAAGAAAGATTGTTTCGGGAACAAAGACGTGTTTCTTTATATATGAAGGCAAATAAAGTACATATAACGGAAAGATATCACCTGAACACCTTCAGCAGGCTCCAAGCATAGCTTCCTCCCGGATTCGTTCCAGCCTCAAGCCTCCAACAAGAGCTCCTTCCAAGTCTTACTCAATGATGATATCAAGGATGAATGATCACCAATACACATGGAAACAAGGGTTTCCTATGCAAAATGGGGGAAGTGCAGAAAGCACCAAGGACTTCAGACCTGGTCTAAGGGGAAAATCTCAGCATAATAATCTTGCTCTCCTTTCTCTCTCCCTTTGGCCTTCCCTTTGATGTCTTTTTATACCATCTCCAAAGTAGTTTTTTAGTTAGGAGTTGGTTGGGAATAGTTGGGCCACGGGCACTAACAGGTGATCCAGCAGGTAAAACCCGCGATCTCCGCCCAAAAATAAGGAATTATATATATTTTTTAAGTGTTTTAATACATACACGCGGGTTGGGTATACACAGACCCGCGTGTACACGCGTTTAACTCAGGGCAATGTCGCGTATAGGGAATAAAACACTGTTTTTTAAATTTTTGGACCAGGTCTAAAAGGAGGGGTTGCCCTAGGCCATGAGTGCAGCATCACAAACCATAAGAGTGAGATTTGGAGCTATAACAGGAGGAGGAGGACCTGATAGAGGTTGGGGTCAAATTATCTGTTATAACTGCGGATAACCAAGGAAGTATGCATAAGAATGCTAGAATCACACGTGCCTGTCATGTCAATACCGAAGCCAGTTTGACCATACTATAGAAGAGTGCCTAGTACTGATAGCTAAAATGCAAGAGAAGAAAGAACAACTTTATTAACCTATGAAGAACTTACAAATGATGAGAGTTGAGCCCCACAAGGAGGATCAAAGCGTGAAAATAATGCTGAGAAGTGGAATAATGACTAGCGATGAAAAAGGTAAACAACCTGAAGACGATGGATGAGTCTACAAGGTCCCATAGAAGGAAGTTGGCTTTGATATAAATCACACTAAGGAAACATTTATGGAGGCCAGAAAGAGCTTCGCTGAGGCCTCTACCTCAGGAAGCTAGGACAAGATGCAAGAAACCAGTGCACTCGCAGAAGTGGATCCCTCTATACTCACAAAATTTTTGGAGACCTGCATAAAAATGTTGTGCAATAGCAAAGCTATGGAAGGCTTGCAGGAATTAATAAACAAATGTGCCAGCAAAGAGAAGGTCCCTGGTGGACACTGAGTGGTCAAAAAAATTGGCAAACATAAGGCACAGATAGGCTGTGAGATGAGGCTCTCCGCATAGATAGGTGATTATGAGATGGACCAGGTCATCTTGGATCTAGGGTCTGATGCGAATGTATTACCAAAAAAAACATGGGAAAGAATGGGGAGACCTGCACTGCAGTGGTCTCTGATTTAGCTTAGAATGGTGAACCAATAAAAAATCATCCCCATGGGACAATTATATGGAGTAAAAGTTGATATAGAAGGTGCGAGCACGATGATAGACTTTGAAGTTATAGAAATCGTTGATGATAGTAATCCATACCCTGCGCTCCTGGGAATTGACTGGGCCATTTATATGAATGGGGTCATCAATTTGAAGAAGAGGATAATGTCATTTGAAAGAAAATCGCTTCAGGTTGTAGTACTGTTGGACCCTTCAGAAGGGATGTGATATACTGAACCAATCTGTGATTATGAAGAAAATAATAGTACAAGATCAGGACTGGATCAATTTGAAGGTAGATGGGAGGATTGCATGGGATCGGGAGAGTTCCTGCACCTCTGATTCAAACGAGGAGTTAGAACATTGGCAGAATCACTTGCATGAAGTGTCTACATTGCGATGAAATATGATGACGAAGTCGCTGCATTGTGTTTCATTGGAGGTTAGGAAATTACCCTATTATGATGGTTTAATTGAAGTTGATATGTTTTTGGATTACCTTTAGTGTGAAGTCCCTAAGGGTTATTACTTCCAAGAATTAGAGTTGGCACTTCGCGATACACCTGCATGATGGTGGGGCACACATAAGGATAGTTTTGTTGGATGGCGATATTACAAAAGAATGATGAAGTTGCAGTTTGGGCATCTTAACACCAGAATGACTAAGAAATATAATGGAAGGGATGATTTGTGTGATCACCTAGCAACATTGACTAAAGCACGGGGGAAAAACCACAACTAGAGTGGGTACACATATTTTTCCATACTTTGGATACAATTCCCATGAATTGGTATATGGAAACGGAGCTCTCCCATGGCACCGCGGAATGGGATATATTGAAGGAAGCGTTCTCATTGACCTTCAACCTTGAATATGGCACTGAAAGCATCGATGAAGTGCTACAAGAGATTAATGCGGTTATCTTCAGAATGTTGAAGGAACCTATGGAATGGTCCCAACTAGATTGGAACACCCAGCTGCACCATGTGCTAGAATGTTATAATGTGACTATAGAAGAGGAGGATGAGGATCTGAGAAACATTAATATTCCAAAGGCAGAAGGGCATCACGAAGTCAAAGGCCCAAAAATACAAAACCCGGACATCTCCACACCATTGAAGACAAAGAAAGTAAACATTGGCACTGAAGCAGAACTGAAGTTCGTGAGGATTAGAGATTATTGGGACGATGCTACGTGGATAAAGTTGCTGAGTTACTCCGTGAATACTAGGATCTCTTACCTACCAAGTTTTCGGATTTGAAGGGCATAGTTGGTGATCTGGGCATTATGAATATCACTCTAAAGCCAGATGCGAAGCCTATTAAACAGAGGTTGTATCGCCTTAATCCTAAATACAAGGAAAAGGTTTGCCAAGAGTTGGATAAGATGCTAGAGGTAGGAATCATAGAACTAGTTGAACAATCTGATTGGGTGAGCCTGATGGTGGTTCAGGAGAAGAAACAAAAAGGTGAGATAAGGATTTGTGTAGATCTGTAGAAGCTTAATGATGTGTGTGTCCACGACCCATTCCCAACATCATTTACAGATGAAGTGTTAGAGAATGTTGGAGGGTAGGAGGCCTATTCCTTTACTGATGGGTTTTCTTGGTATCATCAGATTAAGATTGTGTCCAAGGATAGAAGGAAAATAACCTTCACAATGGAGTGGGGTTGTTTTCAATACACTGTGATGTTGTTTGGACTCAAGAATGCTCCTGCGATATTTTCCCGCATAGTCATAGCGGCATTCAAGGAGTTCATTCATATGTTCCTAGAAGTCTACTTTGATGATTGGATAGTGTTTAGATTAGTGACACGCCATGTAGCAAGTCAGTGTCTGATGTTGGATATGTGTCGTAGATACCAAATCGTGCTGAATTTGAAGAAATGCATATTTTATGTTCCCTCTTGGATCTTGCTAGGTCACATGATGTGCAAGCAAGGATTAATGGTGGACCCTGCAAATATTGCGGGTAATAGTGATTTGGAGGCCCCTAGGAACATCAAGTAGCTACACTTGACGCTGGGACATACGAGATATTATAGAAAATTTATCAAATCTTATGCTCAAATTACTGTGCCCATGGAGAAACTACTGAAGAAGGATGCAACATTTTATTAGGACGAAGAATGTCAACATATCTTAGATGTATTAAACGAAAAGATGGTCACTGAATCGATTTTGGTATCCCTGATTGGAAAAAGGAGTTTCATGTACATGTGGATGCCTCTTGCATTGCATTGGGTGCAATGCTAACGCAGGCCGGTGAAGGAGAAATGGAACATCATGTAGCCTTCATGAGTAGGAAGTTATTGAAGGCCTAGAAGAATTATTCAATGACTGAGCGTGAAGGATTTGCCATAGTGTATGTGCTGCAAAAATTCAAGCATTATCTGTTAGGAGGGCATTCAAGATGTATACAGATTAGTCTTCCTTGAAATACCAGGTCAATAAGCTTGTGTTGGGGGGGAAGATCAACAGATGGTTGCTGTTATTCCAGGAGTATGACTTTGAAGTCATTGTGAAGCCAAGAAGGTTAAATCCAGAACCTGACCATCTTTCATGGATTGAAATAGGAGAGGAGCCTAATAGTCTAGAGGAAGGGTCTCCAGATGCACAACTCTTTGCGGTGCATGTAGAGGATGATCATTTTGTAGACATTGTTTACTTCTTGACTACAGGGATGGCACCAGAAGAATATACAAGTTAGAGGAAAAAGGAACTAGTAGTGTGTGTAGCCGATTTTCAGTCATTGCGGGACATCTATATAAAATGGGTGCAAATGAAATCTTGCAAAGATATGTGCCAAAATTTAAATGGGATAGAATTCTCCCTGAAGCTAATGGGGCAGCCGTGGGAGGTCATTATGCAGGAAAGGAAACTACTTAAAAGATTTTTTGCATAGGTCTATGGTGGCCAACTTTGCACAAGGGTTCCAAGGCATACTATAAGGCATGCGATGCATGTCAAAGAACTGGTAGACCCTCGCGAAGGGATGAGTTACCACTACATCTTGAGGTGTCCTTGCAGGCATTTGAGAAGTGGGCGATTGATTTTGTTGGTCCAATTCAGCCCTTGGGAAATAAAATGGGTACACACTATATTATGACCATGATGGAATATCTCACCAGATGGGCAAAAGCATAGCTGATTAAGGATTGTATAGGGGCCATGGCCGTGAATTTCTTGTTTGAGTATGTCTTAACCAGATTAGGCTGCCCGAAAGTGTTGATGAGTGACATAAGTACGCAATTTCTGAATGAAACGATCAACGCGTTGATTGAAGAATTCCAGGTCTACCATCATAAGAGTACACTATATTACCCACAAGCCAATGGGACTATTGAAGCCTTCAATAATATTTTGGAGAACAGGTTGATGAAGATGTGCAATGTGCAGTGAAATGACTGGGATGTGTGCATACATACAGTACTATGGGCTTATAGGACTACTTGTAAGAAGCTGATAGGGTAAATGTCGTTCAGATTAGTATATGGTGTTGAAGTTGTAATGCCGATGGAGTAAAGTGTACCTAGTCTGCGCATAGCAACACTGACGGATATGGCAGATCGTGAGGCCTTGGAGAAATATCTCGTGTAGCTGATGGAGCTTGAAGAAGATCAATTTTTGGTAGGATTCCATCAACAAGTATAGAAGGAACGCGAAAAAGCGTGGCATGATCACCATATCAAGCTTCACCCGTTCAAGGTAAATGATCTTGTCCTGTTATATGATAGTAAATTCACTAAATTTTAGAGTAAATTCCAGATGCATTAGTTAGGTCCATATATTGTCAAAGAGATTACAGATGGAGGCATAGTTCAACTCGTGAAGCTGAATGGGGAACCCTTCCCAGGAAGAGTGAATGGGAGCAGGTTGAAATTGTATATAGGGGATCCTGCACAATGGCTATATGACAAAACGATAGTCTTAGTGCTCTAGGAAATTTCAAGGGAACATGTGACCATAAACTACATTGTCAGGTTGGGAGGACAATGTAGCGAGAAGGTTGCACAGAAAATGATGAAGATGAAACCTATGAAGTTGTGCTCGGAAAGTTGTGCCATGGAGGAAGGTACCGCGCAGTGCAACCAGAAAATGACTGTTGGGGTTACTATTTGTTGGATTCATGAATTGACAGCTAGAAGATGGTTAAGTGGAGCGAGGTGGTGGCAAATATTTGAATATCTTCCACCAAAACAACATTTATTGTTAGAAATTGGGGGGAACGGGCAGATTTGAATTCAAAACCCCCTATAAATTACATGTGTCAATCCAACACAGACCACTTTACGCTCTAAGAGTTGTTAGTGAATTTCGCTATCTATTACCCATGAGCAGAGTGTTTTGGGAAGAATTCGTGTCACGAGAAAACATTTCTACCGAAGTCCACGAGTTATTTTTGGAGAGAATGACTACCACCAACCCTGCCAAAGCCCTCAGTTTGGAAGTAGTTGTGTCCAACACACTAGGACTAGAGGTGTCAAGTGTAGAGGCTACGCCTACAGTGCCCACGATGCCAAGCTTATCTAGGCTTAAACAGACCATGGAAAAAGACAAACAACTTGCCATGAAAGAGAAGAAACCCACAGTAAAGCAAAGTAGAAAAAGCCAGTGCTGGTGCATGCATCCCCAAGGAAGCATATCAAGATATAGAAGCAGAAGAAAGATAAGCAGCCATCGAAAGTAGTGGACCCGGAGGTAGAAGAAGCCTGGGGAGCAGAAGATATTGATGATGAAGGAGTGGAACCCATAATAAGGATACCCAAGTATATCCTTCTGCAGAAGGGAAAAGAAAAGGTCATGAAGGACCCAAATGCCGAGAAATTTATAATATCCACACCCCCTCTAACTGAGTAGGTCCCGTTGTTAAAAATGGAGCATTGGGACCTAATGGACCATGCTAAGTTCCCACACTTGGAGACAAAAAAATATATGAGGAGGGTTTATTATGAAGAAACAAGTGTTAGAGTGCTAGAAATGGAGGAATGGGTCTGCAGTGTCGAGCAATCAGGGTTTCTCAATTTGCTATGGGTGTCACATTACCATCACACACCCATTAATACGATATGTGTGTGCCAAATGATCACATTGGTGCACGATGGATGTTATGGCTCGAAGGGCCTATCCCCATTACAGACATGCTAATTCATAGAATCACGCACCTGCCTTACGAAGGTCTAAACCCAACTAAGGAGTTTGGCAGAAAGACTAGGGAAAAAGGCCTTACAGAAAGGATGAAAATGGATTATAGCCTCCTTAAGAAGTCGTGAGGGTATTCCATTATTTCCATAATAGATCCAGTAGTTCAATTGGCTACCCAAATTTTAGCAGGGAAGGTGATGAGAAAATGTCATGCGGATGAAGTTCTGGCCCCTGTAGTTTCCCTTACTGCATAGTGTGCAAAAGGAATCCAATTTAATTGGGCAGGATACCTCTATCAGGAGTTCATAGAAAGCTTTCGAGAGGCCCAGGATGAAACCAAGTTGTTTCACTATGCTTGGTTTTGGCTGTCAATTGTGCTAATTGCATGGGAATTGTTGGAGGATAGCCAATTTCCTCCGCTTGAGGAAGGATTGCCAGAGGCAGCGCAATTTGCTTCCTTATGGTATACAAAGGATGTCACACGGATTACAAAGACAAAGATATTTTGGGTTCTTATGGAAATGAATCTCTACATGGCCATCAATCAGCATCCGAGGTTGTCCCGAACCTTGTTCACGCAGCTACCAACCTACACGGCATTCAAGGCTGACATCCATAAAGTCTATATCCAAGCGTGGAAGGATCCAAAGAAGAAATGGCACTAGTTTTCCTATTTAGTGTCAGAACCAGAAGTTCAGGAGATTGTATTGAAATGGCCTACAGAGTAGCACGCCCCATTAGACTTAGCTGTTGGACCAATCACAGGTGCAGAAAGTTCTTCTACACAGAAATGCAAGGAGGCCACTAAGAAGGCTGCGCGTACCCTAGCAGAATATAAAAATAATGAAGCCACAAAAAAGGCTCGCATGGAGCAAGAATGCATTGCTAAGGAGCAAGCAGAAGAAGAAAAACGTAAGTCACAAAAAGGTGACATGTCACCTTCACCGGAGACAGAGGAAGAAGAGCTTTCAGGACAAGGCGGCAGTGGAGATGAGGGGTAGAGCACCCCATTAATTTTGAAAAGACATGGCAAGGAGTAGCGGGATGGAACATGGAAGAAGCAAAAATTTGATAAAACCCAGGTTGATCCCATGGTACTAATAGAGGGCGATCTCGATGAGATTTGGGATAAAATTCAGGACACCACCACATAATTGCTGCAACAGTTCGAGCAATAGTACATGTAGGCATTGGGGGGCATTCAGAAGGATATGTGAGAGTTGCAGCTCCAAGCTACTAGAATCCATGAAAATGTTGGGAAGACGAATCGCACACAAGCCAGTCTGGCACAAGGAAAGAATACAGTCACGTAGATAGCCTATCCATAGGATATGAGAGTCTTCCCTTTGCCTGAAGGGCCAGTCCATGTCAAAATAGATGAACAATGTGCACTGCTTCACAAAGTTACGACCATGAGACTGAACCTTGTTGCGTTGTACCTTGACTCTCTACGTGCATTACTACAGGGAGTCGCGAAGGAGCTCAGGATCAGAGAGCAGCGAGGACTCTCTGCTTTCAGTGATATTAAAGTTAATAACCAACAAATGTTCACTAAAAATATGTAGGCTCTGAAGGAAAAGGAGGTGCTACATGTGCATAGTTCGCATCTGGAGTCAGCAGTAGTGGAGGCATGTAAGACAATGTCTGAGTTTCACATCCCAGAGGATGCACAGGCAGAATCCAAAATTAGAAAACTTTTCGCAGGTGTGTGGGAGGCTAAAGTAGAGGTTAGACGAGTCTCATTTGAGCTCAACATGAATATTACAGAGTTTCATTTAAATTTGTAGCCCACAACATCGCCTGAGGTCTGGGAGCAGCAGAGAGTTACAATAAAGGAAGTCATGGCTACCTTAGATACCACAGTCACTAACTCTGCGACACTATTCGAGTAGGCTATGGAGCTAGTGACTAATATACAGGAGGATCTGAACCTATAGACATTGAATACAGAGTTAAGGGAGCTACAATGCCAATATGATGAGGTCACGGAGATTGCCCACTCCTTAGCACCAGCACAATGCCTTGCTAAGTTACAGGAAGGAAAAATGTTGTTTGCATAGGTGGAAGAAGCATAGAAGAAGGAGGCCTTACTAAAAGGTTAGGTTGCAGCCTTGGTTGAAGGAGGCTTATCAAGTCACGACTACCATTTATGATAAGCTTAAAGGATTGCAACAAAAAAAAAAATGACGAGGTTGGTCGTATAAGGATGAGCCAAGGAAAAATTGGTCAAGGAATTTTAGCAGGCAGCAATGCAGAGTGTTGTCAAATTTGTAGTGGTCCAGGTGGAGCTGGGGGGTCTTCGCAATAAGATCAGAGCGCCAACATAGTGACTTGAGGGCAAGTCATGATGTTTGTTTTGGGGGCCTATTGGGATGGATTCCCCTGGGTCAGTTTTGGGGATAATATAACCCAAGTTTTGGTACAATTTTTGTAAATAATGTAAAGTCTGCACGATTTTTGGATGTGGAGTGTGTAGATTAATATGAGTCAAAGGGGATTAGCCCCTTGTTTTATGTAAAATTTGAGTCAGTTTTGAGATTCACCCATGTTCCGTGGACCATGGCATTGTATGAAAAAGGCTATAAACAATGAGTCTTAGCAAAGAGACAAGTAGATTTAGATAGAGACTTAGAGGAAGTGATAGCGAGAAGAAGAAGAAAGGCTCCACAACTGAGTGCATAGAGGCCTAGGTAGAGTCTGCAGCTAAGTGCACGGACCCCTAGAGTTGTGTGCGTAGGAAGTTTTGAGTCAACAACCTTGAATTGAAGATCAATAAAGACAGTTTCTGATGAATTCTTGCATATTTCTGTTTATCTTTCTTTCTTTCAATGTTATATGTTGTTGATGAATGATGTGTTTTATGGAATATTGATTGACTATTACATGATTCTCTTGAATAAGTGTTAATGATGTATGTAATTCATGTATAAGTACTTTCGAGAAAAATTTGATGAATTCTCTGATGTTTACTAATAACTTAAGTAAATCTGCGCTAACCCTAATTTAGGACTGCTCTCAAATGTGCATAAGTAGACAAATTGACTGTTAAAGGTTTGCAAGGACGGATCGTAGACCTTTATGAAGGTATGAAGACTATTCTAATAGAGTTGAAGCGATGATCCCCAATAGTGTATCGATCTGCGTGAAGGAAGATCTGAAGAGCTGAAAGACATTTCACTAGTCTCTAGATGCAGAAACTTGGTTCTTGCATCCCCCCATACTACTTCGAGTGAGACTGTACCCTGCACTATGTAGGTTGTTGCCGAAAGGGCCAATAGTGTAGGATTTTTTTGGTTGGCACAACTAACTCTGAACCTGGGTCAAGAGCCCCTAAGACAACACTAATGTAAAATTTTACCAAAATAATAAAGATACTCTTCACAATCTTCATAAATTGTACAGAAACTAAAGAAAACATTCATACTAATTTAGAATTCTCTTTAATTAATAGTCACATTTTGATTTCATACAAACATCACATTTTCAACATGATCTTCCATGGAGAATCTTTCTAATTGTATTACTATGGTGTAAAACCCAAATTACAAGGTGGGTTTCCAGAATTACATGGAGAGAACCACTGACAACCCAAGACATACTTTAGAATTCCTCCTTAGTACAACTTAAAAGATCCCAGTGAATTCTAGAAAAAAATTGACATATTTTCCTCTACACTAGAATTTTTTTCTCCTTGATTACATCAAAATTATGCCTATATGTAGGCTCTAAAGATCCAAGACTATGACCATAAATCACAAACGATATTTAGTAACTACTAGGAATCTTTTACAAAAATGATAGTTGTTGTAACTAACCTCTTCTAGAAGCTTCAAGAAATCTTCTAGCTATAGGGTGGGTTTGGTCTGATTTGGTTGTAGGGCATATGTCCCTCTCTCTTGCTCATGCACTAGGTGCTTATCTCTCTTGCATGGACATTGGTTGAGGAGTGTGCATCACCATGGCTGGGTTGCCGGTGGGGCTGGTCTTGGCTACTCCAATATAAATGGCTATAGTCGTAGTTGTGCTTACTACTACTATGGAGCCTTAGAACTTTATCGCGATTATGTCAATGAAACCTATGGAATCGGTGTATGTCCCATTTGAATGGCTAATTTATGTACGTCCATTAAACCCTTCCATTCCTTACTAAAAATAATATCTCATTCTTGTGCATCCAAAGTGGTCCCTTCTATTTTTGTGGCCATCTCATAATCCACTTTACCTTTCTCTTTGAAGAGGCTCTTTAACATGAATAAAATTTCAAAATAATATTCAAATAAATTTACAAAGTCCTTTCCATGCAAGGTGTGGTCCTCCTCCCTAAAACCATTCTAATATTCTTTAATTTCAATGAGGATTTTCATGAGGGATTTATCAAAATATAAATCCCCATTCCTATCAAAGAATGGTGGAAATTTCCTCTTATATATAATTTCACATTTTTCTTTAAAGCCTTGTACTTCCTTGGACATCTCCTTTGCTTTCTTCTGCACTAGTATAACCAATTTTTGTTTTCTCTTCATCTAGTTGGCCCTCGCTACCCACTTGGATGTGTCAATATTTTCCACGACGACCTCCTCCTTGGGCATATTATTAAGGAAATCTATGATCACTCCAACTTTGGTGGGGGAGTCACCAATAATGTTCTTAATCATAGTCATTTCCCAATGGGCCCTTCTAATAGTTTCTATCATTTCTTGGATCAACTCCATATGACCCCATTGTTTTTATACTATCTTGATTATCATTTCCCATATGATTCTTTTTAAAACTTTAAAATAGTAATTGCTTGGTTGTTTCCTTCTCAAAACTTCCAATTCAACTTCAATTTTCTTACCATGCTCTTGTCCCGTACAAATCCATCATGGAACTTTCTAGCTCTTCTTATTTTTTCTTTAGTTCTTGTTCTCAACTTGAGAGTAGAACTTGCATCTTCTTGGACTCCTCTAATATCATCAATGATCTACCTAAATGACTAGGACATTAGGGGTTTGGTGAGATTAAGAAGTCTCACCCATCTTATCCTTCATTCCTTGAACCTATGTGTTTTGGAGAATTTGGTATCTACGAATAAATACTAATTCCCTAGATAAGTCGTCGTATCTAGAACAATAGTTTAAAGTGTTTTAGTCTTTTCCTATAAGCAATAGAGAAGATGAGAAGACCTACTTGTAGTTCTGCTTTCCTCTTGTCCCCCTTGTATCGATCCTGTCGCTCCTTCTCGTACTTAATACACTTGAGAAGTAGTTGTAAATGCAACAAAAAATAAAGAATCGATCAAAGCACATGATCCACTGAATATAAGTGAGAGGAATCAGATACAATTCACACATATAAGCATTATGAAACAATACAAACATATGGGAGAAAGGTTCAAACACTTTATTAAATAGAAGAAGCAATTATAACCATTGGTGTCTGATTCAAAGCCATTCCTCTAGCTTGGATCCCATCCACATCACATCAAAAGCATGAAAAACTTGTAGCATTACAATACTTGCTTCAAAGCCAATTCCAACAGCAACATTATCTCCTTACAATTCAACATAATCCAACCCCTGATCACTTAGATGAGTCGTCAATTTATAGGAAGATGAAGGAGGTTTTGTCATAAATGGTGGCATTGAATGGCCTTGCATAGTTAGAATTAGTTCCATGAAGGAAGGGATGAGAGGATAGGATGCACCTTAACTCATTCCTCATCCATTTTCGAGCTCATAAGAGTTGATAAGTGAGGGAACCTTCTAGATGACTCGAAAAGATAAGAATATTCCCCAAAGCCTATGTGAATTTCGCTCAATCTCGCCCAGCGCAGGTGAAAGGAAGCCTAAGTGCTCTGCATATCACCATAGCAATGGACTCAACTGCTCTGTAGCGCACTTTTACAAGGACTTACCTGCGTTGGTCCCTCTAGAGACTATTTCTGGATGTCTTCAAGTCATGAAATTGTCTAGGAAGGAGGCATTCAAAGGGGTGACTTGTTTATAGCATGTAACAACTAAAATTAGGGTTTGATGAGCCCTAAAGCACTGATCTTGATGATTGGATTGTTGTGCCAAAATGGATATGTAACACTATGCCTCCAGTAGCACAACTTTGTCCTTTTATTCCTTATTCTTTGTCAGTGCATCATGGAGCTTCTGCTTGAGCTGCTAGTTCTCCTTCTCTGCCTCTTCTAACTAATCGATTTGCATGGGAAGTGAATTAGGAATATTGAGTTGTATCTTCATAGTGGATATCTCCCTAGTCTTATCCTCCAACATGGTTTCAAACTACTTAAAATCTCAACGGAATGTATCCAGGTGGGTGACTTTGTCCTATAGGTGTTTGATCTTCATCTTTCCTGGATGTACACACCATCCTTTCATATTTCAACTAGTCAATAACCTTGGTGTATAAGTCTTTAAATTTCTTAATTGTAGTATTCTTTATGTGCATTTTTCAATGCACCATATGGGTTACTTGCATGTTCAACTCCATGATATCTGTATATGGAATGTGATTTGGTAACAAGGACAATTGATGAAATTGATAATCCAACACGGATCTGGCTGTCTCTACCTTAGAATATAATACTGCCAACTTAAAAATCCCCTTTTCATATTCCAATGCATTCTTAACTTGCATAGGGGGAAATTTTTGATTTTCTACTATTATTATGTCCCTTTTTCTTTCTTTGGATTCTTTCCTAGCCAATTCTTGAAACTACTACACCAATGACACATATCCACATTTGGAAACCTCACTTGACATTGTTTCTTTGGATCTTGACATGGAAAAAGGAAAGTGTTCCATAGTAAAAGCCTATGTTGATGGGGTTTCCAACTAACTATTGTACACGACTAGTTCTTATGACTCCGTCTCATCATCATCATCCCCTCTCACTTATTCTACCCTGGATTTTTTAGAGCTAGGCTCCTCTCCTTGATCAACATATATGGATTTTGAAGTGATCCTTTTCTTCCTTCAGAGGTGGGAAGTGCTTGATTCAACAGGATGCATAATGGCTCTCACTTCCTCCCAAGTAGACTTGTTCGCATAATCTTATACTATTGGATTTGGGTCTTGCTTATGATTTCCCCGATCCTTATTTTTTCTCATCTCATAAATGATATTATGAGTGTCATAATTCCATAGTCCTACTTGTGGGAAACCATAAATTCATAATATATTGTCCACAAGTTCTAAAGCATTCCTTGAATTAATGAAAAATGGTCCTACCTTATGAGGGAAGTGGAAAGTATCTACTACATTCCTCGAAGTAAAATGCACATTTTCATTATTGAGCATTTTCCTAATGTACTCCAATACAAATATGCAGCGAGTCAAGAATGATAGCAACTCGTAAGGTTTTCCTTTAAATACACTTAGATGATTGCGTACTCTTGGAAGAGGTACCAATCATATACTCTGGTATTTGGGATGAGCTGTAATGTTTCCCTGAGGAACGGAGGGAGTCTGGGTAATAGTTAACCATGCATAAGGGTATAGACAACTGACATAAAATACGACATATAATTGAATAAAACCTAGTTATATTTAGGTTTTTTTACCATTGGTACCCACTCATTGGCAGGTAACATAGTATTATGTTCATCCACCATCTTGGGATTTAGGTGTTACAGGTGATAATATTGTTGGTGGATGAATAGGTGAACGAGGCATGCTTGGTAGAAAAAAGACCTCCTTTCGTCAAATTATATCATTTTAGAATGGACCTCATTGGAAAAAAATTATGGAAAATCAAACTTGGTAGAGGTCTTGGTGGTCGAGTGACACAAGGAGGCTAAGAGGCGTAAAATTGTTTCAGTTACATAAACATCAGTATCGAGAACAAGAACTTGGGCAACCATGGAAAATAATAACTTGGGCATAGAATGAAACTTTATGATTTGGTAAGGAGGATTATTGGAAAGGGAAATCACTTCCTCTTTGACATATCTGGTGAAAAATTGTTCTTGTACTTCTATAGTAAGAGTGTTACATTTTTCTTCAATCATCTCTTTATCTAACCTTCACAATCTTGTTTTGTCTAGGAAAGGACATGTCTATAATGGCATCTAGTGTTACTTTTATTACTTCCTTTTCCCCTTGAGATGATAGAATAACTCTTTGATCTGGTAAATATTGGCTTACACACTGAGATACCATTTCCAAGAAATGATACACCTATGGAACCACTACTAAGACTAGATTTGATGCAACTAAATTGGTGTGGTCCCCTATTACATCACAGGTACTTTTTACCACCTATATATATTTCCTCAGGTCGTAGGTAGTTATCAATGGGCCTTGAACATTATCATCATTGTCATAAAATTCGGGCTCTTTGGTTTTCTCCACCATTGGTACATAAATAGAGATTTTGGAAGATGAGGTGGCCATTATAAAGTAGGACTTACTAAAGAGTGGCTAACTAATTCGGGAGTGGGAGAAGGACAGGAGTGAGATTCACCAATGGAATAATCAGCCAATGAGTGGGTGCCATGTGGAAAAATGGGATTGACCAGTGAGGAGGAGGGATAATTATTTTAACTTTTAGACAATGAGTTTGGTTAGCATGCATGAAAGGTCAAATTTATGTTTTTTTGAGTGACTTGACCTTGAATTTAATAAATGTGAAGATGTATTTAGTGTGTGAATGTAATTAGATGATTAATTGGACAAAATGATATGTTTTCTCACATTAAATGGGAATTTCTCATGAGGGCATGGATTTATCATGAGACAAAGCTAGGATTTCCTTTTGAATTCATATTTTTGCAAATTTGCAGGAGAAAGAGGTATCAACAGGTTAAATTCATGAATAGGGTGTGAATTGATGGTTTGGAACCACGAATTTGGGCAGAAATTGTGTGGAATAAGCCAATTTGGGTTTACAGGCACGTCGAGTTGCGTTGGAGGCCAAGTCGGAAATAATAGTGGGAAAATGGGCCCCAAGCCCTTTTTTAAAATGGTTGGGACTGACATGTGGTAGGACCTCATTAGGTAGAAAATTTATCTTATATCATGCTAACATCATGGTGATGTGAGCATGATGTGGGAAAGGCTGAAATGTGAGGAGTGGGTGACTTGGCGAGTTGGGTGGCCTGGTGACAGGGTAGTTAGGCGTGGCATTGCGAAGTCTAACGTGGGAGGGAAATGTGGCATGTTGTGCTTGCATGGAAGGTTACCTGACACCCTTCGTTCCCCTCCCTAACTCGCAATTGTGACTTTTAAAATAGTTTGAGGGACATTATAGGGTGTCACATGACCCTCTACACACCCTTCTACCTAGTTAATATCCATGCATGTTCATGAAATAGAGGCATGTGAGTCCTCGAATCAACCAGTGCGTCCACTATCCAATCATCAGTCCAAGGAACTCTTCTCACTAGCACTTTGATGCATGTTGTCACTGTATCCCTACAATGTCATGATGGTTCTCACTTGACAATGCTCACTGGGTGGGTTCTTCCCAAGAAATGTCCAATATACCCTCATGAACCCTTTTCTTTTAGAGCATTTATTGGGAATTTCCTCCAAGATATTTTCATCCTTTAGGACATTTTATGGCCTTGAGACCTTGAGAATTATGCTCCAAGGGGTGGTTCACTCTAGCACTAACATCACATCCATGGGGGGGCAATGGTCCCTTGTGTCATGTTGAGAACTTGCAATTATAATGCCTTCATTGGGTTATGGAGTCTTCTCTAAACCAACTTATTTCTCTTTCTTGTAACTTTTATTGAAAACCAAAGAATTGCAATATTCACAGGAAAATTCTTGGAAATAAAATTCTTGAAGGAAAATATTTTCTTTTTATTTTCTTTTCTCTACCTTTTCTAGATTAAGAAGAACTTAAGTGAATCATTTCTTTAGGAGCCTACCATTGAAATTATTCCCAAGGAAATCTCCATCAAGAGTCTCAAGTTGATAAGTGGTGTTATCTTAGACTTCTTGTACTTGAAATGAACCAATCCGGAGATTGTCAAATTTCCCATGCTTGCCTTTTTTTTCTTGGATTGAGTCCCACTTTAACAATAAATCTCCCGTTTTCATATTTTTCTCCTCTGCTCTTTTATCAAATACAACTTTCACTTTTTGCTATAAGATTCATCCTTGCTTAGATCTTCTTCTCTTTCCTGTTGAACTTCTATCAATTGATAGATCCTTTTCTACATGGGACTAGTGTCTGGTTCCTCCTCATGCAAGAACTTGATTACTAGTAAGGTGAGATTCATGCTATTGTCTTTGGAACTACTGTTAATGAAACATATGCTATTACTTTTGAATGTAGCACATACTCTCTAAAAGCCTTAAATAGTTAACCATATAATACGTTTTTTTCTCAAGAATGATGTATTTTATCTTTGTGTCTCTAAATGCATGGATGAAAATTGATATGGGTTACTCATACCCCTTTTAATTCCTTTGTAATAGTATTGCTTCTATTGTGTGTTTCAATGAAAAAGAGAATATCTAGAATTCCTTTGAAACATATGGACTTTCCAAGACTAGTGCTTCCATAATAGCCTTATTATTTTTTAAAAAAATATATGTAACCTCCAGGTGCCCACCTCACATCACTATTCATTTTTAGCATACTTTTTATATACTTCAAGAGTTTTGTAGAATTTTTTATGAATCTACACAGAAAAATTATCTTTCCCAAAAAATACTAAACTTCCTTTTTATTTTTGGGTAAAATGATCTTTGATATAACCTCTACCCTTTCTAGATCAATATTGACTCCATCATTGGAGACTATATGTCCCAACAATTTTCCTTCTTTCAAAGAAAAGGACGATTTCATGGGGTTTAATGAAAGGCCAAACTTTGTACACTTCGGGAATGTTTATCTCAAATGTTCTAAGTGTTCTTCATCTAACCTGGATAATACTGTCATTTCATCCAAATAGATAACTATGAACTTTTCATTTTATTTGACAAAAGCAAAGTCCATAACCCTTTGAAATGTCACTCCTATATTCATCAAACAAAATGAAATTTTTTCATACATGAATGTACCCCATGGTGTCATGAATGGAGTATTTTATTTATCTACTATATGCATAGCTATTTGATTGTAACATGAGAAACCATCCATCATTTTTATTCTCGAGGATCCTATCACTTTCTATAACAAATGATCCATCTTCGGAAATGGGTAATTTTCCCTTAGTGAGAATTTGTTGAGGTTATTGAAATCCATGCATAACCTGATATCTTTGTTCTTCTTTCTGATAGGAACCAGATTCGCTACCCACTTAGAGTATCTCAATAGTACAACGATATTCTTGTCCAATAGATTATTTATCTCCTTTTCTATTGTTGGTATCAAAATAGGGTTAAATCTCTTGAGCTTTTGCATAAAAGGCTCAAAATTTTCCTTCAATGGTATTCTATGTTGTATAATTACATGAAAATACATATTTAAATTTATTAAAAACCTCAACATGCCTTGCTTTATAGGTAGATTCCAATGATGGAAATATTTACCTTTTATGGGTTGTCTTCAACACCCAAGTTGTGTTCTTCAACGTTCTCGACCACCAGCTAGAAAATGGGTCTACTTGACACATCGTTATGATCAAATATTTGGTCTAGCTGGAGCAACCCCTTTGGGATAAATTTGTTTTTCAACTGTATCACTTAGTGACCTCCAGTTTGGTTAAGGATTTTGAGACCATCCTCCTATGATTCTACCTCCTCCTGATATGTTTCAAGAGCTTAATCTTTGTAATATTTTTTATGGCATAAAATCCATCTGCTAATTCTATAAATCTCTTTAGTTGTTCATCATCCTCAAAGACTTCCTAATGCTTGATATTATCTGGAATAGAAGGCTTATATCTCATCTCTACTTTGTATTTCAATTTCACCTCAAGAGGTGGCTTCAATGTACTGGTTGTTGTTTCTAATGCATCTGCATGCTAATTTTATTCCCTATGCAAAACTCTAATGTTAAATGCATCAAAGAAATTTTCAATAATATATCATATTTCATTTCGATATGATCTCATTTTTGGGTTTTTGGTAGTGTAATTTTTCTTTATTTGGAATACTACCAACTCAAAGTCACCAAAAACTATGATGTTTTTCACTCCCATATTCCTCACTGCTTCTAACCCTAGAATCAATGCTTCATATTTAGCAACATTGTTTGTGGCATTGAATTCTAGTTTAAATAATAGGGGGGTGTTTTGGACTACAAAAGGTGATAAGAGCACTCCTACACTTGTTCCTTCTCTAGAGCATGCTCCATCGGAGTACAAATTCCAAATTGGATGTTTCTCTTTTTTTTGTTCAATCCTAGTCTTCTTCTACTATTTCTTCAAGGCTCATGAACAAGTTGTAATAGCCCATGGATTCTTCTATGACATATATAGGTATATTTTTGGATCTATTAGAATCACTGACAACATATAGGAGTTTAGTCTTTATGTATAGTCTCTTCTCTTGACCCCCAAAGATAGGTATGATTGCATATGATAAATCCATTTGGATAGTTCCACCCAATTTTTTTCCCTAGGACTTGAAAATTAACATGTCATAGGTAGGTCCAATATCGACTACCACTATGTCCATAACTAAGATTTTGTTGGGTATTTGGGTAAAGGATACCACTAAATCCTTAATGAGACTGAGGCATCTTACCCTTATAGAGTAAAATGAATAGACATCATGATATGGTTTGGTAATATCCAATCCTATCTCCACCATATCTGACATAGGCATGAGATTGAAGGTTTCTCCTGAATATAACATGTAGTTGTGTAGAAACTTATTATTGACAGTAATATAAAATGGAGGACTATTTTCATCTTATTCTTCCACGTTTGGTCCACATTCTACATTGGGGTGATCTTGCTAAATTTTTAAAGTATCCTTATGAGAAAATACTTCAGTTGGGTTTATAAGTGTTTGTTGGTGGGGTTGATATATTGGATTCTAGGCCAATTCTAATAGTGGTACTAAGACCTTTATCTTACTCAGTTCATGTTCATAGTTAAACAATGAGGTTTTGTTTCTTTCAAATTCTTTGATTAGTTGAATTCATGGCTGAGACAACACATGATCTTGTGATTTGTTCATTTCTTGACTCGGGTCTAGGTGGGGATCCTGATTTATCTTTCCCTTTCATTGTGAGGTCCCTTGTGTAATATTTGAAATTTTAGGAGGTAGTTGATTTGAATTAGGGTTTGGCTCCATATCAAATAAAGGCACATGATATTTTTCTGATGCCCTACCCCGACCAACCTACCTAGTTAGGGACATAATTCATACTTCCTCCCAAGTTTTTCCTTTATTATGTTTGTGATTCATTAATATTGAGAAGTGGGAATCTCATAGTTGTAATGTGGATCATAAGATTTTGATAATGCTAGATAATTTATAAAGTCAGTTTTTGTGATTTAGAAAGTGGGGCTATGATATCCTACCAAATTTATGTCTTCATCTTGAATAAATTCATTAGAAAACTCATATGTTTAGAGGTTCAAATCTCTTCTCACAGGGGGTTGTATCAATTGATCCTTGGACCTCCTTTTTCTATTCATCTATTGAGGGTTTAATGGCCTACAAAAAAAAGTGGGGTTGTAGGGTGGTTGTGTTTGGTCTTTTTATTATCCTTTTGATTCAAGTTTAGCAATATTATTGGACAGATTCTTGATCAACCTAGTCATCTCTAAAATAGTTTCTTCAAATGTGTCTTTATTGTATGTAGGATGGCTAGGTTCATATTTTACCTTGTTTCTTCCTTTATCCAACCCATTTCCCTTCTCTTTATCAACACCCTATTTCACATCTCCAGTTTCAATCCTTCGTGGCATTTACATAGTAGTTAAATTTCCTTCTATTTTAACTGAATCAGATTGCATGTATGCCAAGGTTCTAGGTATTCTCTCTCCCATCATGATAGAGAAATGAAGTTTAAATGCAACAATATAATTCATCATAGCAAAAATAGGTGTAATATTTATATCGTTTGGAATTTTTTTCTATATCTTTTGAATCGCTTAGTGATCTCCTTTATGCTCTTAGAGGGTTTCTTTTTAACTATTGAAAATTTAGTGAGGTAGTACTGGAAATCCTTCTTCTCACCCCATTTAGTATGGAATGTCCTTTATAGATCATAATATGAGTGAAAATAATTGGTAGGATGAGTACAAAACCATTTTCGAACATATCCATCTAGGGTTTGTATGAAGAGCCTCATAAACACATCCTCATCCTCCACCATAAAGTTATCGGTGAAATCTTGAAAAGTGTTGATATTTTATTCAACAATTCTTTTCTTCTCACTACTAAATTTGGGGAAAAAAATTCAAATAGCTCTCAGGCATGTCATGCAAGACTCAAGGTAACTCTAAGGACAAATAATGGGCTACTACCTTGGTTAGGGGATGGCTAGATGTATTTTTTCAATTGCAAGGTTCCCCTTTCCTAGTCATGATGTGTTGTAGAACAATATATCTAGTGGTAGATGATATTGGGGTTCTAGTTTTCACTGTTATTGTCAAAGTTACGTAGGGTGTGGATGAGACAAGAGTTTTTGGTGCATGACATGGATAAATAAGTTGGAAAATTCATTTATTGATTGTAAGAGAGGTGTCTTAATTCGAATAATCCTTGGATGACATAGTTGAGAAATCAAGATGGGACAAGTTTGGAATGCAAAATATATTGTGTTATCCTTTGTGGGTATGGACTGTAAAATATTGTTTCATTGATTCTAAGTGTATACAAAATTCTCAGCATTAAAAACTAGAAGTGCTAGATTTTGGTTCGGGTTACTCCAAGTATGTCTCCGTGAAGAAGATAGAATGTGAATTTGAAAGTTATGAATTATGTGTTGGAGGGATTAAAAAACTGTGATGAATATTTAGAATGGTATAGCTAATTTTCAATCCATCATCATTGTCATATATTGGTGAGTATATGAAAATAATGTGGTTAACAAACAATAGATGAGATGAACATTGTAGTCACCATGTGGAATGCACAAATAAGAAACTTAGATTTTGTCCTACAAAATCTGATAAAGTTGTCATTTCTCCCAAGGAAATAATTCAAATCACCCCCAAAAATGGCACCACGATATGTTGGGGCCCTAGAGTCACACTATGTTGTGTTGTAGTGCAAAGCCTAGCAACATATAAGTTTGATTTAATCTATTATTATTGGTTTTGTTTTTATATAGGAAAATATGTGTAAAATCACCTAGGTTTATTTAATCTTGATGAATGTATTTCTACCTTCTTGTGGTTTGAATATTCCCGTGCTTTGGTTCTTGGTGTAAATTTTCAACAAGGAAAATAAAAATGTAATGGATAGGCTGCAACAAATCAAATCAGACAATATTTTTAGTGTATTGTGAATGTTGTTTTTATTAAATGTCTTTGTGAAATTTACTTTTAATTCTATTGGTGTTTATATGTACTTACAAATAGAAGTTTTCATGCACTCTAATTCCTTCATAAATTTTTGTTAAGAAAATAAAAGAGACTTAAAGAGCCAATTTCAACAATTCAAATAAGGTTTTCAATCTTTTCTTTTTTAGTTTTTTTCTGGGAATCCAAGTAAGGGAAAATGTCAGCAATTCATAAGGTTTTTCTAAGTATAATTTACACTTGTTTTTAGTTATAGTATCCATGTACCTTTGGTTTTACTTAAAAGGAATAAAGGGTTTAATGAGAAGAGAAAAATTAGGAACATATTTCAACAAAATAAAATGAGAAATTAGGAATTCATTTCAACCTACTGATATCAAATGGACAACTGAGAAATTAAGAATTCAGTTGTACGAAACATAACAATTTGATTTTATACATTTAATCTCAACCCATGTAAGAGTTTACCAAAATAATAAAGATGATATTCACAACCTTCATAAATTCTACAAAAAATAAAGAAAACAATCATATTGATTCATAATTCTCTTTCATTAAATATCACATTTCAATTCCATACAAACATTAGGTTTATGTTGGGATAGGGTCCCCTGGGGTAAAGCATTGTAATAAGTTTTGGTATACTTGTAAAGTATTCGTATTTTAAGGGAGCGGAGCACGAAGGTCATAGGAGTCAAAAGGGGCTTTAGTCCCTTAATCTGGTAGAATATAGGAAGTTTTGTGATCTGCCCATGGTCCGTGGACCATGGTATTATAAAAGTGAAGGCTATATATAGAAGATTCATAGCGAGTCTAGGAGGTCATTCGATAATAGAAGATCATTGTATGGGCAAGTAAGCTAAGGCAAGAAATTTGGTTTCCTGTACTTAGGCGAAAGGAAAGGCTCCAACTATTGAGTGTGTGGAGACCTTGGTAAGTCTACAGGCTGAGTGTGCAGGCCCTTGCAACTAAGTGTGCAAGGAAAAACAATCTGTAACTGAATGATTATATCAATAAAAGACTATTTTGAAGCTCTACTTGTGCATCTATGCAACTATATTTACTTCTACAAGTTTCTATATTTTCGTTATGTATCTAAATTTATCTGAATGAATGTAATTGATGTGTGAAAGTAACAAATATTCTTATTTACTTACTATTATGAATGTTTAAAGCATTTTGCGAAGGTTTAGATTTTTTTTTTGCGAGTTACTGCAATTATTTATATGTTAAGGGTTAGGGTTAGGAAAGACTAAAAGAAGCCCTAGAAGTGCAGGAACCCATCACTCTGACCTTTGGATTCAGAAACCTAGTTTTTTCATCCCCCAATACTGCTTCAGGTCAGACTGCAACCTGCGCTACGTGGGTTGCTGCCGAAAGGGCCAACAGTTAGGGTTTTGTTGGTTGGCACAACTAACTTTGAACCTGGGTCATGACTCATCAAGCCAACAAATTGTTCCATTATCGAGACTAGAATCTTTCTGAGGAATGTGTGATGTCAAATAAATGGTTCCCAAATAATAAAGAAATCGAGAAGTGGATAAATTAGAAGCTTCAAGAATTCATGGCTCAGGAAAAGAGGAGTCCATGTGTTTCTAAGGAAGAGTGGCTGAATAGATATCTATATACCGATGAGCACAAAATTTTCTTCTATTCTTTTCCATGCGAATTACACGAGTGGTTGTCTAAATTAGTGGATGGTCAGGGTACGTGGAAGCTCGAAGGCCCTATTGTGTGAACCCCAGAACTGGTGAAGCACTTAGAGGCTTCAAAAAACAAAATCACGTAGGTTGTTGATCACTGGATTGATAATATTTTGGGAGGATTCATTACCAAGTTTGCGATCGATATGTCCACCAGTTATAGCAAAGTGGAGCACAGGTGTTTCAAGGGGCCAAGAGGTAAGTACCTAAAGTTCTTAAAGACCTGGATTAAAATGTTATTGTGCGAAAAGCAGGTTATGCCTTTAAATTGATGCTTGGGACTGTGCGAAGTGGAAGAGCGTTTAGAAGCGACCTAGATTTGGGTACTGAATATAATCTGTTGTTAGGATCATCTGATAGTGATGACAAGAGCAATATTTTGAATACACCATGAGGTGCATTACTAAAATGGAGCTAAGGTATCGTATTGATACCCCATCCATCCACTGCACCTCCACATCTGCCTCACACACACAATCCTCCTCCTCCACCTCCACCTCCATCGTTCAACATGGCAAGCATGATGAAGATGCTTGTGTTTAAGGGTCTGGGGATTGAAGACTCTAAGCAATTTTGGTTCATAACAAATGTTGTATGGAAGGAACAACAGATTACTGATGATGACATGAAGAAATCATAGTTGGTTACGATGCTACAGCATAGAGAATTGAGCTGGTGTATAAAGTTTTATTCAATAAACCCAATGCAACTATGCTGGAAACTCAACAAGCACTAAACAATGAGTTTAAGAAGCCTAAATCACGATCCTAGTCAATGACAAAGTTTAAAGAGATCCAGCAGAGGGTAAATGAGTTCACGTGGGACTTTGATCAAAGACTGAAATGTCTGATTCATGAGGCTAATATGAAGACCATCAATGATCAATAAAGATATTGGTGCATTACTTCGTTATTGCCTCATCTAAGATTTCCATTGTCTCAACAGAAAATAGGAATGCAAGCTAAAGCCTTGGAGATTCCATGAAGTTGGAGGCTTCACCCGTGTAGGATAAAAATCTAGGGTTACAACATATTTAGTCACAGTTGGCCAATCTACATATGGAGTTACAGAGCCTTAAGAAGGGAAAAGAAGTTTAGCTCGAGGCGTGCACAAAAGTTTAGTGCTTGAAGTATAAGGGCCATGGTCATGAGAAGGACCACTACCTAATCTACTAGAATGATCTTATTGCGGGAGGTCATGTCCCCCTGAAGCTAGAAAACATCATTGGGCCGAGTACAGGAGTAGCATTATGGTATGCTATTTGTCAAATATATGAGAAACATGCGATTGATAACTGTCATTTCCTGCAAAATTTTGTGCAAAATCCACAACTGTTGTTTTTCACTTTTTGTAAACCGGTAGGTCATGATGAGTGAAATTATCGAAGTTATGAACTGATGATGGAGCAGACCCCTACATATAGGATGCAGGTAGAAAATTGACCGCAATATCAGGGCATGGGTGCGGTGCACAGATGGTTACAAGGCTGAGGAAGAGGCTACGTAGGAGGAGTAGTAAGGGGTCATGGCCAGATTATTTGTTACAATTGTGGGGAAGCATGTCATTTCGCACGTGACTGCCAAAATCCGACACACCCTTCCTGTCAGTATTACAGGAAGTTTGACCATGTCATCAAAGATTTCCCGATACTTACAGAAAAGATGCAAGAAAAGAAGTCTCAAACCCAACAACTTATGCAAAACATCCAAATGATGAGGTTAGAGCCTCGTGAAGATGAGCCCAGTGTTAATATTCTTATGCGAAGTGGAATTGCCACTGGAGAATACAAGGGGAAGAAACCAGAAGTTGATGGATGGGTATGTAAGGCTACTGAAAAGGAAGTGGGGTTCAATCTAAGAAAAGCAAAGGAAACCTTTATGGAGGCCAAGAAGAACTTCGCAGAAGCCTCTACATCAAGAAGTCAGGGGAAATTCGAAGGAAATGATACCGCGGAGGATGTAGACCCTTCATTGTTCGCGACATTTTAAGACTTGTATGAAGCTTCTAAGGGACACAAATGCAATGGAAGTGATATAGGAACTAATACATAATTTTACTGGTAAAAATAAACCTCTGCTGGAACAATGCATAGTACATAAAGTAGGCAAAAGCAAGAAGTGAACCAATCGTAAGATGAGACTGACAACGCAAATTGGAGAGTATGAAATGGATCAGGTAATTCTTGATCTAGGATCTAATGCGAATATTTTTCCAAACAAAACTTGGGAGACAATGAGGATACATGTGCTACAGAGGTATCCTATCTAGCTACGAATGGAAAATCAACAAAATACCATTCCTATGGGGTGCTTATATGGGGTTACGGTAGATATTGAAGGAGCAAGTGCCCTAGCTGATTTTGAAGTAATTGAGATAGTTGATTATAGTAACTTGTACCCCACGCTACTTGGAGTTGATTGGGCCTTTGATATGGATGCGGTCATCAATCTAAGAAAGTGAAAAATGACATTCGAAAGGAAGGAGCTTAGGGTTATTGTTCCACTAGATCTGACTAAGGGTGTGTAATATATTGACCCAGTCCAAAAATTATGAAGAAGAAGAAAACCTTGATCAAATATATAAGATCATTATAGTCAATGAGGGTTGGATCAGCCCTACTGTGGATGGATGAATCACATGGGATATGGATAGTTCCTACACTTTAGATTCTGATGAGGAGCTTGATCATTGGCAGAAGCGATTACATGAAGTATCCTGGTTGCACTGTAACATGATGAGAAAATGACTCTGATGCATATCCACTAAGGTACGAAATTTGCCTTCTTATGACGATTTAGAAGATGTTAATTTGTTTTTGGATAAGTTTGAAAGGTATGTGCTAGAAGAAAATCGGTTCCAAACTCTAGATATCATGTTGTGAGCTACACCTACCCGTTGGTGGGGTACGCATAAAGAAAACTTTGTTGATTGGAAGGAGTACCGAAGAATGATAAAGCTAAGGTTTGGGTACACAAAACGAAAAATTTGCCGATTGGAAGGAGTACCGAAGAATGATAAAGTTGAGGTTTGGGTACGCCAATACTCGCATGATGGAAAAATACACAGGGAAGGATGATCCGTGCGAACATTTAGTGCGATGGATGAAATTATGGGGAGAAGAACTTCAACCGGAATTGGCTCATATCTCCTGCCACACATTGGATACAATACCAATGAACTAGTATTTGGAAATGGAGCTACAACATGGAAGTGCATAATGGGATGTCTTGAAAGAAAATTTTTTGTTAACTTTTAGCTTTAAAGATGGGTTTGAATGTATAGATGAAGCACTGTAGATGATCAAAGCTATGATATTCAAGATGTTTTATATATCTAGGGGGGATAATATGGGGTACCAAGGGAGGTACCCAAGGTAATAATGTAATAATGGGATGGGCCATAGTAATAAATAAGGTGGTTAACCCACATCATGTAAGGGACCACAAGTAGTTAGTAATAATGTAATGGGCCCATGGTATTAGTTGATGGTATGAGGGAACCATGGTAATGACCCATGGTATTGTATGTATGAGGCCTATATAGAGGCTAGAGACTCCATGTCAAGGAGATAGTGAAGGATTATTGTATGAACATGCATATGGCTTGTGGAGTGTTCTCCTTCCTTAAGGAGTGAATGTATGGTGTTGCCCTACCTTAAGGGTTTGATAATAAAGAAGCATTTCTATTTATTTTGATCTTGTTATTTATTGGGTATATTTGTATTCTCGTATATTTTTGGGTCAGATCTACAACAAGTGGTATCAGAGCTACAACAAAAAAATCTCCACTTTTGTGCCCAATAAAGTGCTTTGATACCACTTGTTGTAGATCTAACCCAGAAATACTATAGATCTGATATAAAAATATAAGACTATGCAAATAAACCCAGAAATAATATGAAATGATTCTTTATTGATCAAACCCTTAAGGTAGGGCAACACCATACATTCACTCCTTAAGGAAGGAGAACACTCCACAAGCCATATGCCTGTTCATACAATAATACTGCACTTTCTCCATGTGGAGTCTCTAGCCTCTATATAGGCCTCATACATACAATACCATGGGTCATTGCCATGGTTCCCTCATACCATCAACTAATACCATGGGCCCATTACATTATTACTAACTACTTGTGGTCCCTTACATGATGTGGGTTAACCACCTTATTTATTACTATGGCCCATCCCATTATTACATTATTACCTTGGGTACCTCCCTTGGTACCCCATATTATCCCCCCTAGGTATATAACATTCCACCCCCCTAAGCATGTTTCGTCCCCGAAACATGGGAAGAACACAAATAATAAGATCTACTCAAAATAGTAGTCGACTGGTACCATGCACGTGCATCTAGCCATCCAAGAGAAAGGTGAACCCTTGATCGCGCTGGTGCGTCGCTCGTTTGAGATGGAAGTTGACTGTGGTAGCTCTTCTGTGTGGATGTGTAATAGGTGGATCTTCACTCCTATCGATCTGTCGTGCGGGGGTTGTTGTCCATGTGGCTAATTGGTTGCCATCTTGATGGTTGTATTGCGAGTTGATGTGGGTGATGATATGTTGAAGTTTTAACCCACGATGGCTTTTTCTTTACTTCACCCTGCTGTGGTGCCTGTTGTGGTGTCTTCTTTTTCAATATGACTTCAACCACTGAGCCCTCCTCTGATGTATCATCACCTGTAACATTTTCTTCTTCAGCCTCTGTTTGTGTTTGATCATCAAAGGCTCACCATCTGATATGTCAGTCCCTGGAACATCTTCTGCTTCAGCCTCCATATGCTCTACCTGCTTATGGATGGAAATATCATGTAATGTAATTTTCTTCTTTTTATACCATAGCTTTAGGAATTTCTTCTGCACATTAATATTGATAGTTCCTACTAATTCCATCTAAGGGTATCCCAAAACAACATCCATGTTATCCATATCTGAAGCATAAAAATCACCATGAAACACATACTTATCCATAGAAAGCTTCAAATCCTTATAAATTTGAACATCCTTTTCATCAACCTGTGTATTTTCAATTTGTTTTGCTGGGACTTGCAATTTTTTTGCCAAGTTGACATTTATGAGATTTTGCTTGCAACTCGGATTTATAGACACAATGATTTTTTCCTTCTGAATCAATCCGTGAACCTGTAATAAGGATATACCAGTAGGAAATAGACCCACATGTTTTTCCTTATCTTGTTTTCTAGCATGAGACCATCTGTCTAAAAGTAATTTTTCAAATTCTTCATTGGGTAGGTTCAAACACTTCGTTTGGTTAAGTAATCCCCACCATGTGGTTGCCTCATCTTCAAGTTGCGCCACTACCCACCATTTCCAATGGTTTTTCCATACCCACTTCTGTTGTTTTATGTATTCTTCAATAGTAGGGCCATCATCTTTTCCTGTAAATAATAGAACCTTGCTAGAAGCCATGAAGAGGGTTTTGAAAAAAAATGGTGAAAATTTGAATTTGTCACAATTCTGTTAATATTGCTCAGAATCCCTATTATGACCTATTTTTAGAAATGGAACAATCATTCTGCATCTGCCCATGTGATAGAAATCCTGATCCAGGCACTAGAATTCCAGATCTGCGCTGCTACTCTCTCGCCGTCACCCAGAATTTCTGCAAAAAAGAACTGATTTTAAATCAGCGATATCTCCCTCATCCGGACTCCGATTCGACTGATTTTTTTTTTGAAATTGGGTATTTTTTCCCAAAGAATCCAGATATGCAATTAGATTTTGTAGATATTGTACCAGGAAGTCTAGATCTGCGCCGCAAAATTGCTGTCCTGAAAATTGTCTGCAACCCCACTGATTTTTAGATCAGGGATATCTCCTTCATCCGGACTCCGATTCAACTGATTTTTTTTTTTTTTGAATTCGACTATTTTTGCACAAAGAACCCATATTTGTAATTATATTTTACAGATCTTGCGCCAAAATGTACAGATCTGACCTGCAAAGTCGCCGCCCCCGAAACCCTGCAAAAAATAAAAAAAATCTCCACTTTTGTGCCCAAGAAAGTGCTCTGATACCACTTGTTGTAGATCTAACCCAGAAATACTATAGATCTGATATAAAAAGATGAGATAATGCAAATAACCCAGAAATAAGATGAAATGATTCTTTATTGATCAACACCCTTAAGGTAGGGCAACACCATACATTCACTCCTTAAGGAAGGAGAACACTCCACAAGCCATATGCCTGTTCATACAATAATCCTTCACTATCTCCCAAGTGGAGTCTCTAGCCTCTATATAGGCCTCATACATACAATACCATGGGTCATTACCATGGTTCCCTCATACCATCAAATAATACCATGGGCCCATTACATTATTACTAACTACTTGTGGTCCCTTACATGATGTGGGTTAACCACCTTATTTATTGCTATGGCCCATCCCATTATTACATTATTACCTTGGTTACCTCCCTTGGTACCCCATATTATCCCCCCTAGGTATATAACAAGATGCCTAAGGAACTGGTTGCATGGGTACATCCAGATTGGAGTACACAACTGCGCCATGCACTCGAATGTTATAATGTGACAAGAGAGGAAGGTGAAGACGATCCAAGAAACATCAACATCCCTGAGTCTAAAGGATAATGCGAAGTTGAGGGCCCTAAGTTAGAGATCCTCGATATATTAGAGCCTTTAAAAACCATGAAATTGAATATTGGATTAGAAGCGTAGCCGAAATTTGCAAAGATAGGAGACTCTTGGGATGAAGATATAGTTGATAAAGTCATGGAACTATTGCGGGAATATCAGAACTTGTTTCCCAACAAGTTTTATGATCTAAAAGGGATAGTAGGGATCTGGGTGTCATGAATATTACTTTAAAGTCAAATGTGAAGCCAGTAAAATAGTGCCTTTACCGATTAAATCCCAAAGGAGTTTAATAAGATGCTAGAAGTTGGGATCATGGAACCTCTAGAGGAATCAGACTAGGTCAGTCCCATGATGGTTCAGGAAAAGAAGCAACAGGATGAAATTTGGATATGCGTAGACTTGAGGAAGCTGAATGACATGAGAATCCATGATCCATTCCCTACGCCATTTACAGACGAGGTATTGGGGAATGTTGGAGGGAAGGAAGCCTACCTGTTCACAAATGGATTCTCAGGATACCATCAGATCAAGATGATGCTAGAGGATTGGAGCAAGACCACCTTTGCAACTGAGTGGGGTTGTTTTCAATACAAAGTGATACCTTTTGGAATCAAGAATGCACCCGCAATATTTTCACGCGTGGTAATTACAGCCTTGAAATAATTTATCCATAAATGTTTGGAGGTCTACTTTGATGACTGGATAATGTTTGGATTGGTAAAGCACCATGTTTCTAGTCTATGCCTCATGCTGGATACCTGTCAAAGACATCAGATCACCCTTAACCTAAAGAAGTGCATATTTTGTGTACTGTATGGGATACTCTTGGGTCATGTGGTTTGCAAGTAGAGATTGATGGTAGACCTTGCCAAGATTGCAGTCATTGTTAATTTAGAGGCCCCAAAGAATGTTAAGCAGGTGCATGCAATGTTGGGCCATACTGGATATTACAAAAAGTTTATGAAGGCATATGAACAAATAACTGTGTTGATGGAAACACTATTGAAAAAGGATGCAACATTTTGTTGGGATGAGGATTTTTAGAAAAGTTTGGATGTTTTGAAGGAAAAAATGGTTATTGTGCCCATTTTAGTATTCCTAGAATGGAAGAAGGAGTTTCATGTTCATGTAGATGCGTCATGTATTGCACTAGGTGCAGTACTGACCCAACTAGGTGAAGAAGATATTGGCCACCCTATAGAATTCACGAGTAGGAAGTTGTCCAAGGTAGAAAAGAACTACTCAACCACAGAGCACGAAGGACTAGCGATGGTCTACGTGCTATAGATATTTCAGCACTATCTTTTAGGAGCACACTTTAAGATGTATGGACCATTCCCCTCTACAAATATTAGATCAACAAGCCTGTGTTGGGGGCGGGGCAGGGGGGCGGGGATTTTTTGGTGGTTGCTTTTGTTCCAGGAATATGATTTTGAGGTAATTGTGAAGCCAGGATGCTTAAATGGTGGTCCTGATCACCTTTCGCGGATTGAGACGGGTGATGAGACTACAAGTTTGGAGGATGGGTTACCTTATGCACAACTCTTCATTGTTCACATTGCAAACAATGAATTCATAGATATAATTCAGTTTTTATCTACAGGAATGGTCCTGGAGAGATATTCGATGCAACAAAGGAAAGAATTAGTGGTTCGAGTGGTAGATTTTATTGTGATTGCCAAACATTTATACAAAATGGGCTCTGATGAAATATTGCACAGATATGTCCCAGAGTATTAACAGAAAAGCATTCTTGTAGAAGCACATGGAGGAGTAGCAGGAGGTCATTATGCATGAAGAGCGACGACGCAGAAGATCCTATGTGTAGGACTTTGGTGGCTAATGATACATAAGGACTCAAATATGGATTCTATGGAATGCGATGTTTGTCACCGGATGGGGATACCATCGTGAAGGGATGAGTTGCCACTAAATCAACAAGTAACGTTGCAGGTGTTTGATAAGTGGGCGATAGACTTTGTTGGTCCAATTCAGCCACCAGGGAAAAAGACAGGGGCTAGATACATTATCACCACGAATGAATACTTGAACAAGTGGGCAGAGGCACAACCTATGAAATACTATAGCGTAGCTACAACCACTAAGTTTATCTTTGAATACATCTTGTCTCAGTTCATTTAACCAAAATTTTTAATGAGTGATAGGGGTATGCACTTCTTAAATGGAACAATTGTTGTGCTCCTTGAGGAATTCCAGGTATCTCATCAAAAGAGTACACCTTATCACCCTCAAGTGAATGGCACAGTGGAATCCTTCAATAAAAATTTGGAGATCACCTTGACAATGATTTGCATCGCAAAGTGGAATGGCTAGGATTTGTGCATACCAACGGTCCTTTGGGCATATCGGACTACTTGTAACAAATTGACAGGACAAAACCTATTCAAATTAGTGTATGGGAAGGAGGCTATAATTCCCATGGAATATATTATGCCTAGTTTGTGGATTGCTGTAGTTACAAACATAACTAATCATGAAACTATGGAGGAGCAACTTGCGCAGATCGTAGAACTGGAAGAGGACCGCTTCTTGGCATGATTTCATCAAAAGGTGCAGAAGGACCATGAAAAGGAATGGCATGATTGCCACATCAAACAACACACCTTCAAGAATGAAGATTTTTTTTTCTATATGATAGTAAGTTTACAAAGTTCCCTGGAAAATTTCAAATGCATTGGCTAGGACCCTATGTTGTTAAGGAAATTACAGATGGTGGCACAGTTCAGCTCACAAAGTTGAATGGAAAATTATTTCCAGGAAAACTCAATGACAGTCAATTGAAGTCGTACAGTGGTGATCCCACCCCTGTGTAATGACTATATGATTGTGAGATAGTATTAGTACTCTAGGAAACTGTAAGGAAGTATGAGACTATAAACTACACTTCCCGAAAGTTGGAAAACCAAAGTAACGGGGCTACACGACTAACTGAAGTAAGGCACAAAGGGGAGCTACACCAAAGAGGTTGTGCCATAAGGATGGGTGTCATGCGGCTTGGCTAAAAAGTGACTGTTCGAAGTACTATAGATGATTGGATGGAAAATTTTCCATTAAAGGGAGGGGGGGAGATGCATTTATGGAGCATATCTTTGTCAACTTTCCACTGAAGATGCATTAATGATCAGAAATTGGAGAGAATGGTTGGATTTGAATTCAAAATCATTTATAAATATGGCATTATGCCCCACATTCGAACACTTTTCTTCCTAAGAGTTTGTATTGAGATTTTTCACCTTGCTTTGTGCCAAGTGCAGAGCTGTATGTCTAGGCCAGATTGGGAGGAGCTCTTTTCACACCAGGGTTGGTTGATGTACCCGAGTTTTTTCGTGAGTGCTTTCTGGCCAGAATGACTACAACTTCCCTTGTGATAAAAGCAGTGACATCTATCCCTGTAATATTTCCGACTATGACACCTAGGTCTCCCAGACTTAAGCCTTCTATACCTCAACATTCTACGTCCAAGGAGATAGATAAGAAGTAAAAGAAACCTCAACAGGTCCCAGTGAGGTAGTCACCATGGAAAAATCCCATGGACATCTACCAGAAGGGGAAGATGGATCAGTCACAACAACCGAAAGAGTCGATGGATTTGGATGAAGAATAAATGCGTGGAGACTTAGAGGAGATTGAGGCTGAGGAGGGTGAGCCAATGACTCGACTACCCAAGTATATTCCACCATAAAGGACACAAACTAAAGTGCCACAAGATCTAGAAAATGCAAAATTTATGTTGTCCACGCCACTATTGCTGGAGAAAGTGGTGTTTTAGGGCTTGTTGTTGGCTCGCATACTGACACTCAAGATGGAGGATTGGGACTTAGGGGACCATGAGAAGTTCCCTTAGTTGGCACCCCCCAAATACATGTACAAGGTATACTATGAAGAATCAAAGGTTACATGGTTGGAAACAATGAAGTGGGTAGCTGGTGTTGGGGCTGCGGGGCTCCGAGCATGCTTTGGGTGCCGCATTTTAGTCACACCAACATAAACACCATCTGTGTGAACCAATTGCTGACACTAATGCACAAAGGGCGTCCGTGGTTGGGAGAAACCATCCCAATTATGGACATACTGATCCATAAGTTCACCTTACTACCATACCAAGCAGTGGAGCCTATAGAAGCATTTGGAGGAAAAATGCAAGAAACGAAGCTCACGGACCAGATGAATAGTGAGTTTGGCCTGATAAAGAAGTCACACGGATACTCTATCTATTCTATCTCAGATCTTGCGGTGCAGTTTGCCTCACAGATATTAGTAAAGAAAGTAATAAAAAAGTGTCGAGCAGAGGAAGTACCGACACGATCATCTCTTTGTCTGCACAGGGTGCCACAAGAGTCTAGTATAACATGGCTCAGTACTTATTCAATGAATTTCTGGAGAATTGCAGGGAGGTCTAGGATGATGGCAAGGAATTCCATTATGCCTATTTGTTGCTATTGATATCATTGGTGGCATGGAGGAATCTTGTGGACAGTTAGTTTCCTCCCTTTGATTCAGACCTTCTGGAAGCGGCAAACTTCGCTTCACTCTAGGCTCCAAAGGACCCCATGCGCATAATAGAGGCAAATATATTCTGGGTATTTTTTGAGATGGATATGAGGATGGTGATTATCCAGAGGCTGAGGCTGTCACCCACACTATACTAGAAGTATGAGACCATAGCTACTTTTAAGGCAGATTTCCACAATCTGCATATTCACGCGATGAGGGATCCCATGAAGATATGGCACAAGTTGCCTTACTTGGTGGCTAAGGAGGACATAGTAGGGGTCGTCAGTAAGTGGCCAAGTGACTGGCTCACCCAGTCAAATGCTGACGTAGGTACTAGTAAGGCCATGAAAGTTTAAACTACGCAGATGGCAGAAATAGAGAAAAAGAAGGAAGCAAAGAAGGCTTTCACTCAGGAGACAGCTGCGCAGAAAAAAGAAGCTACTGCTAGAGAAAAAGAAGCGGTACCCAAAGAAAGAGAAGCATAGGAGAAAATGACATCAGAGGCCACAATTAACATTAAGGAGTCAGAAAAGGATAAAACACTAGAAGAAGAAGAAAGAGAGGAACACAATAAAGTGGTTACGGAGTTAGAATCCCCCTTTGTAGTCTAGAAAAGGGAGAGGTAGACCTCAACTAGGCTGCGTAAGAAACAAAAGTCCGACCAATCAGCAAGCACAACCCCTTTAGTCCTTACTGAAGGGGATTTAGATGAGATAGGTGATGTGGTCCATGATACAATGATTGGTCTTTGGTGCCACTTCGAGGAACAATACCAAAATGTGTTGGGAAAGGTTCAGCAGGATCTACACGAGTTGCAGATCCAAATAGGTAGGTTACAGGCGAGCGGGGAGCAAGAGAGTCTGAATCAAGTGAGCACATTAGTTTTGGATACAGATAGAACTTTGGATCTTCGCATCTTTCAGTTACCAGAAGGGTCCCTATGCGCTGACATAGAAGAATAACCTGGGATTAAACCTTGTGACACTCCCCATCCAGACCTTGCGTGAGCTACACTAAGGGGTTTCTGATGAATTTCAAATTAGGGAGTAGCATGTGCTATTGGTAATCAATGAAGTTAAAACAAAAAAACAAAAAAAATTTGAGGAGAAGGCACATGTGCTTAAGGAGAAAGAGGAAATCACACTGTGGAGGCAACAATTGGAAGCAACCATTGCACAAGCTTGCAGTGACCTGTTAGATCTCAATATTTTGGCCAAAGTAGCCTTCATGGAGAGGATCCAAAAGTTGGCCATTGTAGTGAAGGAGTCTAAATATGAAATCAGTCAAGTCCGGTTCAAGCTGTAGTTGCAGATATCAAAGCTACAATTGAAGTTGCAGACCACAACTCCTCTAGAAGTTAAAGAGTAGTGTGGATCTACTATCAAAGAAGGCATGACAACTTTAGAAGAAGCTATAAAGGGCTACACTGAGCTAATTGAGCAAGAAACAGAGTTATGGACCTTGCTGTAGGAGGATCCAACTCTGAAAAATATTGGAATGGATATTACAGGAAAACAAAGGTAGTTCGTTGAAATCTAATTGACTACACGAAGACTGGTACTAGTACAATGGTTCACATGGTTGCAGGAAGGGAAGCTTATACAAAATTAAATTGATGAGTTGCGCAGAAAGGAAGTAATTATTTATGCATGGATGCAGCCATGGACAGATCAGGCCATCTAGCTAACTCTGTTAGTATAATGTAAGCTCAAGGGGATACAACAGACTCAGAGGACCATGGGCCTTGCAGTTGACGACCCAACTATTCAAAAGTTGGTCGAAGAAGTGCAACATGCTGCTACATAGGGAAGCCCCAACCTACAGGTTTTGTAGCTAGAGTTCTGAAAACTATAGACTAAGTTCAAAGCACCAACAAAGTGACTTGAGGACGAGTAATGAAATTGTGTTGACGGCGTGTTGGGACAAGGTCCCCAGGGGTAAAGTTTTTTAATAAGTTTTGGTATACTTGTAAAGTCTCTGCATTTTAAGGGAGTGGAGTGCAAAGGTCATAGGAGTCAAAAGGGGCTTTAGTCCCTTAATTTTCTAGAATATAGGGAGTTTTGTGATCTGTCCATGGTCCGCAGACCATGGTATTGTAAAATCGAAGGCTATATAGAGAAGATTCATATTGAGTCTAGGAGGTCATTCGATAACAGAATATCATTGTATGAGAAATTAAGCTAAGGCAAGAAAGTCTATTTCTTCTACTTAGGCAAAGGGAAAGGCTCCATCTACTGAGTGCGTGGAGACCTTGGTAAGTCTGCAAGATGAGTGCATGGGCCTCTGCAGTTGAGTGTGCAGGGAAGAAGAGTATGTAATCGAATGATTATATCAATGAAAGACTGTTTTGTAGCTCTACTTGTGTATCTATGTGACTGTATTTACTTATGCAAGTTTCTATATTTTCGTTCTGTATTTAAATTTATCTGAATGAATGCTTAATTGATACATGAAAGTAGAAAATCTTCTTATTTACTTACTATTATGAATGTTTAAAGAATTTCACAAATATTTAGATTATGTTTCTGCGAGTTACTGCAATTATTTATATGGTAAGGGTTAGGGTTCACAAAGACTGAAAGAAGCCCTAGAAGCTGCAGGAACCCTTCATACTGACCTTTGGATGCAGAAGCCTGGTTCTGTCATCCCCCAATACTACTTTGGGTGAGACTGCAGCCTACACTATGTGGGTTACTTCCGAAAGGGCCAACAGTTAGGGTTTTGTTGGTTGGCGTAGCTAACTTTGAACCTGGGTTAGGACCCATCATGCCAATAGTTTACAACATGATATTCCATGAAAAATATCTGTAATTGTATTAATATGGTGAAAAATAAAATTGGAAGGTTGCTTTTCATAATTACATGGAGAGAAGCACTCACATCCCAAGACATACTTCAAAATTCCTCCTCAAAACAACTTCAAAACTCCCAACAAATTTTAGAAAAAAATGACGGAGTTTGTCTTACACCAGAAATTATTTCTCCTTGATTACATCAAAATGAGGCCTATATGTATGATCTCAAGACCCAGGCTTCTAATCGTAAAACACTAGTGGTATTCAGTAACCACTACGAGTCTTTTACAAAAATTATAGTTGTAACTAAGTCCTTCTAGGCGCTTCTAGAAATATACTAGTTATAGGACAAGTGCCATCTAATTTGGATGTAGTGTATATGTCCTTCTCTCTCTTTCTCTTGTGTTGGATACTTCTCTCTCCTTTCTAGGTGTTGGTTGAGGAGCATGCATAATCTTGGTTGGCTTACTAGTGGGGTTGGTCTTAGCTATGCCGATGTCGATGGTTACAGTCGTAGTTCTAAACATTGCTACGATGGAGGCCTGGAACTTAAGCCCACTTCTGCCAAAGACACCTGTAGCATTGGTACATGTCCCCTTTGAATGACTAATTTATATAGGTCCATTAAACCCTTCCATTCTTTTCCAAACAAAATATCTAATGAATGTACATCCAAAATTGTCCCTTACGAAGTAATGACCATCTCATAATCCACTTTTCCTTGCTCTTTCAAGAGGATCTTTAACATGAAAAAATTTTCAAAATAATATTCAAGAAAATTTGCAATCTCCTTTCCATGCAGGGTGTGGTCCTCATCCTCGAAAGAGTTTTTGATCTTCTTTGATTTCAATGAGGATTTTCATGAACTATTCCTTGAGATATAAGTCCCCATTCTTGTCTAAGAATAGTGGGAATTTCTCTTTTCTATCATTTCACATTTATCTTTAAAGCATTTTACTCCCTTGGAAAGTGCCTGTACTTTCTTCTCCACTAGTACCACCATTTTTTGTTCTCTCTTCATTTTGTTGGCCTTTACTACCCACTTGGATTCCCAATATTTTACTTGAAAACCTCATCTGTGGGCATATCATTAAGGAGACCTATGATCTCTCCAGCCTTGGTGGGGGAGTCACCAATAAAATTCTTAATCATAGTCATTTCCCTATGGGCCCTTCTCATATTTTCTATCTTTTCTTAAATAAACTCCATATGAACCCAATGTTTGTATATTGTCGTGGTTACCCTTTCCCATATGATTATTTTGGCATCTTTAAAAGTGTATTTTCTTGGGTGTTTCCTCTTCAAAACTTCCAATTCAACTTCAATTTTCTGACAATGCTTATGTGTTTAGTGCAACTCCATCCTGATACTCTCTAGCTCCTCTTATTTTGTCTTTAGTTCTTGCTCTTGAATAAAGAGTAGAAGTTGTAGCTTCTCGGAATCCTCTAATACATTTAATGATTGCAATTTCCTAGTAAGACATCAAGGGTTTGGTGATACTAAGAAATCTCACCCATCTTCTCCTTCATATCTTATACCTATGCCTATAATAGCACAACTTTGTCCTTGTATTCCTTATTCTTTGTTAGTGCATCATGGAACTTTTACTTGATCTCTTGGTTCTCTTTCTCTAACCTTGATAACTCATGTGTTTGCACGAGACGTGCATTAGGAATATTGATTTGCTTATTTATAGAGGCTATCTCCCTATCGTTATCATCCAAAATGGTTTTAAACTACTTAAAATCCTAAGGGAATGTAGCCATGTGGGTGAATTTGTCCTCCGTGGTTTTGATCTTCATCTTCCTGGATTTTCACATCATCCTTTCATTTTTCAACAAGGAATTAACCTTGGTGTATAAGTCTTGCAATTTCTTAGTTGTAGCATTTGTTATGTGAATTTTTATATGCACCATATGGGTTACTTGTTTTTTTAACTCCATGACATCCATATATGGAATATGATATTCTAGTAAGGAAAATTAATGAACTTGATAATATGACATGGATTTGTTTGTTCTAACATGGATTGTAATGCTTCCAACTTGAAAATCCCCTTTTCATAGTCCAATGCATTGTTAACCTACATAGGGTGAAGTGGATAATTTTTTGTTATTAGTATGCCCTCTTTCCTTTCTTTAGTTGCTTGCTTAACCAATTCCTGAAACTGGTCGACTATTGACACATGTTTAGGCTTGCAAACCTGACCTGACTCTATTGCTTCAGATCCTGACATGGAAAAAGGAAAGTGTTCCATAGTAAAAGCCTATTTTGATGGGGTTTCTAACTGACTATTGTACAACACTAGTTCCTTTGACTCTGCCTCATCATCATCCCCTTACACCTCTTCTACCCTAGCTTTCTTGGAGCTATGCTTCTCTCCTTGGTCAACATCCATGGGTTCTGAAGTGACCCTTTTCTTCCCTAAGAGGTGGGAAGTAACTGATTCAACTTGATGACATAGAATGGAATTGGCTTCTTCCCACGTATACTTCTTGGCACAATATTATACTATGGGATTTGGGTTGTACTTATGATTTTCCCAGCCCTTATCTTTTCTCATCTCATAAATGATATTATGAGGGTTGTAATTCCATACTCCTTCTTGTGTGAAATCAAAACTCTGTAATATATTCTCTACAAGGTCTAATAAATTCCTTGAATTAACTACAAATGGTCCCACCTTATGAGGGAGGTAGAAAGTAATTATTTCCTTCTTGGGAGTAAACTACACATTGCTGTTTCTAAAACTTTTCCTGGTGTACTCCAATGAAAATATGTAGGGAGTCAAGAATGTGGGTGGCTAGTAAGGATTTCCCTCAAATCCATACACTCTGATGGTTATGTACTCTTGCAAGAGGTACCAATCACCTACTCTAGTATCTAGTGTAAACTGTAATTTCTCCCTAAGGAACTGAGGGACTCTCGGTCACAATTGACCATGTAGAAGGGTATAAACAAATGACATAAAATAAGACACATAATTAAAGAAACCTTTTTTATATTTGGGTTTTCCGACCATTGGTAATTACTCATAGGCAGGTAATAGAGAATTATGTTCATCCACCTACTTAAGATTTAGGTGTTCTATGTGAGAATATTTTTGGTGGATGAATAGGTGAACCAGGTAGGCTTGGTAGCAGAAAAAAATCCCTTGTCCAAATTATATCATTTAAGAGTGGATCTCATCGGATAAAAAATGTGGAAAATTAAATTTAGTACAAGCCATGGTGGCCGTGTGGTGCAAGTAAAGTCTTGATGTAGACAAATACAATTCCTATATCCCGAGAGAGTGGGTCTAGCCACAAACAAACAATCTATGGAAAACTTCCTTAAGCTAGAATCAAATAAGAGGGCCTACCTCTTAGAACACTATTCCACTTGGTGATGATCCTACTTCCTTACTCCAGCTGCTTTTCATTTCCTTCCTTCGAATACCTGAAACAAGCAAACAAAAAACAACAACAAACATGATAGCATACAAATTGCATTCAGACTACTTAACAGGTCAAGGAACATTAAGCCATCAAATGTAATATAACACTTTAACATAGGAATTCAATCAATAATTGTATTCATATAAGTTTAGAAAGAGATTACAACCAATGCCTTGACGTTGCTGGTCTGCTCCGACGTATCTAGGTTCCCACACTTCTGTTAGCATCTCATGGATAGCCCAAACAATGGAAGTTTTAAGGATTTTCCCATTTAATCTCAAACCAAACCAAACACACTATTCTCCCTCAAACATAAACTAGAGAGCTAGAAGCTATAGATGTGTTGCTGATTATTCAAGCTCCAAAAATACTAAGACTAAAACTAGTTTAGCTTGTAAAAGGAGGGGTTTATATAGCTTGGATGGAGGGGAGATGGTTCCTATTATCAGGGGAGAAGGTCTTATCTCTTGGGTTTGTTCCATCCTAATAGAGGAAAGGAGCCCAAACTAATTTCCTTGGCTCCATCCAGCCCAACCATTTATCTGAATTTTGTTATGAAGCTTCTAGACCTGGAAGCTTTGACTCCATATTTAGAAAACTTGCCAAAAGAGGATAGGAATGACTGAGACAAGGTTTAGTAGCACTGATTGACACTAGTCCCAGTGTTAAACTCTGTAAATTGACACGGGGGATGAATTGGTCATTAGCGTTGGTCTTGTAAACTAGGGTAATAGGAATATTCTTGGGAAATGATGCAAAAGGGAAATGTTCTGCTCATGAAGATGGACATAATGGGAGTTTCTTCATGATGGGAAAACACAAGATGGTCACTGTAGAGGTCCTCCAGGATCGTGGAATGGGGAGTACAGGGATAGTGACAAAATTTTGTGTAACAGATGCCCCCTAAAGTGTGAAGGTCGAACTAGAGTGAGGGGTGAAATGATTTACAAGTAGATGCGGGGAACCAGAGTCTATCATCGGAAAACTTGTAATCCAACATACATGTAAATATATGAAATCTGATAGTCATGCCTCATAAACATGAGAGGCATATAAAAATACATGAATCCATGGTATAGACGCAACTATCCATAAAGAAAAAGATCATGTGCATGGACGTAACCACCCGACTGGAGGGATCACATGAAATAAATCCACGGCATGGGCATAGCCTTCCATCTAGAGAATCATGTATATAATCATGAATGACTCATTACTCCTCACAACCTAGAATTTTGTAATCTAAGCCCAGGGTCTTGTGATCCAACACAACCCAATCAAAGTACAAATTCTAACATGTGAATAAATGTGTTGCAGTCGAAAATGTTAGAAAATTCGCTTGATTACTGGTCAATAATGTGAACCGTTAACAAGCGTGAGAGAAACCACCAATAATGAAAATGGCTCTTAAGGTACCAGCAACATAATTCACGAGGTTTGAATAAAGATATGAAGTCAAATACCTGTGAAATCATTCGATCGAAGGCCATTGATGAGAACTTGTCGTCGAGTGCAAAGAACTTGCCATTGAGGCATGCAAGCTCTAAGGTACTGTAAAGGAGTTTCTAGATCAAATTCCTGGATAATGAGCTGAAGTCAACAGGAAGTGATCCACTGAAGGAAGGTCATAATGAATCCCTCATCATAGATAAAAAATAGGAACACAATGAGTGAGAGTAATCTAAGATGATCAGACAATGTACAGGTAGGAAGACTTCTCTTGAACATATGGATGACACGACTCCGGAGTTTGGCAGCATTTGACATCATAGGATCAAAGGTCATGGTGACGTGGAAGAGATCATATGAGAGGTTTAAAATGGATAACCCAAAACCTAGGGAGGCAAGTGACAGAGTGAGGATGTCCCAAAACCTGACATGAATAGCAGATGAGTGTCAATGTTCAAGAGCGACAGGCTGCCTCAAGTGAATACAACTGATGAAATACTTCCAATTTTCCCTCACCATTTCTGGTGAGTACCCCAGTTATTTTTACACAAGCTTGATGGGGATAGCATATGCTTGTAATATAAGTCCATCCTTTAGATGAATCCGACCTAGTAAGATTAATGAGCCCTAGGAAGGAGAAGCTCATGTTCGTCATGGCAATGAATCCGATGTCATTTAATGTTTTAACAAGTCTGAAAAATGTGTAACTTGGTATCTTTTTCATGTTTAGAGAGTTTGAAAAAGACATGGAAAAGAAAACTCCACATGGTCCCTTTTCTTACATTTGTGTCTCTCGAGCCCAAAAAGGTAGAAATTGACACTTGAGAGAACCACTTCACCATTTCATTCAAGGAGTACCTTTTTCGTAAATAGTTTATCCCAACCCAAAAAAAGGGGTAAATGACATTTCAAAGCCCTTAACAAGTTCAAAAATGACAATATCTCGACAATATTTTCATGTTTTAAGAGTCAAAAAAGAGCTGAAAGTAGACCCCCTCGTTTTAATTCTATTTAATGAGTCTAAAAAGGGAAAAAATACTTGGCAATATTTTCATCTTTTATGACTTTGAAAAGAGCTTAAAGGTGAATCATCCTGGAGGAACGAGTGGTATAAAGGGTAGCAACTGGTTCTGGCAAATGGAGGAATTGCTCAAAACATGTAATGGTCAAGAGGCTGGCTAATAAAACCACTCATTGCTGCGGTTCCTCGGGAAAGGAAAAAACAACCAAGTGAAACAGAGAAAATTTTAGGGGCGAATGTTCGCCCTTTGGTGAAATTAAGGGGTTTTAAATTTTTAGTGGGCGAATATTTTGTATCATAGTAAATTTTTACAAATCACCTCAAATAGCCCACCTTATTTTAAGGGAGAGGGTAAAAAAGGTAAATTTAGCCCTTGAAATTAGGAGCTACAACCTTCCATTCACCCATTTTCAAGAATAGGTTTTATTTAAGTGAATCCTATGGGCCAAATACCATATTTATAAAAGAGGTATGGTAAATTAATAAAAATATAAATAAATGAGAAGTATGGTAAATAAATAAAACATTTTTTATATTTACTCCATAAGTCACCTTATATACATGCAAGGATGTAAACAAATAAAAATATAAGTAAAGTGGAGGTATGGTAAATAAATAAAAACTCTTTTTATATTTAGTCGATAACCCTCGTTCTATTTATGAAGGCTCAAGAAAGAGGTTTTATTTAAGTGAATCCTATGGGCCAAATACCATATTTGTAAAAGAGGTATGGTAAATTAGTAAAAATTATAAATAAACGAGAGGTATGGTAAACAAATAAAACATTTTTTTATATTTACTCCATAAGTCTTACGAACACTCAAAAAATGCGTTATATTTAGGTGAAACCTATGGGCAAAATACTATGGGACAAATACCATGGACTAGATTGTTATTAATACCATGCAAAAAAACATTATTAACCCTAATATTAGTATTAATAAAAATAAAAATGGCACATGGTATTGACCCATGGTATTCACCAAAATGGCACATGGTATTGACCCATGGTATTCGCCTGGAATGTAGCCTATTTAAATGGGGGAATTAAACCAGCATAGATCCATCTTTACTCTGGATCTACTAACCCGCGAAGATCCATCTTTACTCTGGATCTACTAACCCGCGAGAGGTATCAAATATTCTGATATGCAAACTAGCATAGAGTGAAAAAAAATTTGATCCCTCTCGGGGATCAAGAGTAAAAATGGATGTTGTAATTTAATGTATGTTAAACATTTTAGCTTGGTTAAAATAAAAAATAAAATAAAAATCAACTATTAATTTTATTAATTTTTATAAATTACTAATGGTAATTTTTAAGCTCCAGGTTTATGATAACCCATGGTAATACCAAGATCTTACAAGATTTTATAATTGAGTAAAATATTCGCCATGCCTGGTGAGAGATTTGCCAAAAAATTATATATACATATTATATTATTGATAAAATCGCCTTCCATTTTTCCTATATACCATGGAGATTCACCCATTTATTATACTTATAAATTTAGAGGGGGTTCTTAAAATTTTCCTTGAAGTGAAAGAATATGATCAGCCAAAGAGATGGTGTTGATGGAATAAAAAAACCAAGGCTCACCTAGTAGATCAATAGATTAAAATAGAAATCACGAGATGTAAATCAATCATGGGTTCATTTTTACACAAGCTTGAACCATTGATAACTCTGCTTGGATTTAGTTTCATGTTTACACAAGCTTGAAATGGAAAACTATGCTTGAGATAAGTTTGCATGCCCTTGGTATAATGACTCAATTCGAGGTACATGCCCCCTAAACTTCATTTCATTCAACTAGGTGAATGGAATGAAGGCTCACTTTCAAGATCAAGAAAAGACTCGACTGAGATTTTACGAGATCTTAATCAAAGACTCGATTTGGGAAAGGGAGGCACTTAATTTTTTAATGAGGTTGACATAGTAAAAGAACTATCCTCGATACCCTTGTTTCATTATTTAACGAGCTTGACACAAGACAAGGAACTATGTTCACACTCCTTAATGAATTTTTTAACAAGGTTGCCACAAGACAAGGAACCATCCTCATGACTCCTTGTTTCATTTTTTAATGAGGTTGACACAAGACTAGGAACTATCCTCATGATGTTTGTTCATGACCCATAAGAGAACATGGCTCCCAAGAGGTCTTCACTAGATGGAAGAACCACAATTTGGGAGGAATACATGTCATTTGGTACCAAAGACAGATCAGGTTCCAATGACCACAGTACATAATGTACAATACCATATATGTGATGATTAGCAGACGCGGAGACGGAATGGGTAGCCACATAATTTACCTGTCGTGGGGAATTTACTACTTACAAAAAAGAGTCGATAGAGGATGATGGTTTCAAAGGAGGAACTTGGTGACAAATGAATGACAGTTGATCAATAGTCATAATTCTCCCTTCATGTGGAAAATAAACGACACAGAAGAGTGAAGAAATAAGAGCTCCCATAACATAATCATAGTTGCATCCAAGGAGAAGATTGAAATCTAAGGGTTGTTGGACTACCATCACATTTATATAGATGATGTTTCCTCCCAAAGTAATAGGGAACTTCAGAAGGATCCCTAAGGGTTGATTGGTTCCTTCGTTGAAAGCCAACAAATTCTGGGTGATAGGCACAAGTTGTGGGGAACCCAAAGCTTTCCAAGTAGTAGAATACATGATCCTAATATATGCGCCTTTATCTAATATAGTGCTATGTAATACCATATTATAGGCTTGTACTGTGATCTAGAAAGGCTCATAATATGGAAGGCGGGAAGCAGTCAATTTACTCCGATGAAAAGAAACAACATAGCTACTTATTAGGGGTATCTAATGATTTCCCCCATGCTCTGCAAGAATAGGAGAATGACTCTCCTGAACAACTGGGATGGGAGGGCCTCTGTTTGACTTGTGAGAATATGAGGAGACGAGAAGAACATGAGCAGTATGATTACTACTCTCTTCGGGAACAGAGTGAACAACTAAAGGTGGAGCCAAATTGACACTCTTTTCGACCAATGGTTGGTCAGAAATAGACATAAGAGAGTCATGCTTTGGAAGAGTAGGACGAGAGAGAGATGAATCCAAGTCAATATCTTTACCAACTAGGAGAGGGTTAGAATAAAGCCTCTGATAACCAACAAGACATTGGGGTTGAGGAGTTGTAAGGTTTTCCAAAACTTTGCAAGCTTTATCCATAAGAGGACAAAGATGGAGAAGATGTTGCCCTTCACATAGCTTACAGGGGAATCTAATCTTTCCCTTCTTCTTATGATCGCTAGCCGAGGGTGTAGCATCGACATGATCTCTAGAGGTCGATCCAGATTTTGAGACCATATCTCTAAGACATTGGGAATGCTAGGAAAGTCTTGAAGGACATGGCCACCCTTTCACAGCCTGCAAGGGAACTTTACCTCTCATGGAGGATCAGAAGGTTTGTTTACGGGAGGTGCATTTGGAGTAACAATTGCATAGTTTGCCTCTTGCTTATCTGTCTTCTTCTTCTTCTTCTTAGCCTCCTGGTTACTAGATTTCAAACATTCACTAGGCAAAGTAGAAGAGGAGGGTGAAGAAATAGGGGAAGAAGGTGAGAGGTCAACCTTAGAATCAACGTGATGTGGTTCAAATGAAGGGGATGGCTGGGTAGGGGTCAGGACATAATGGGAGTTTCTTCATGATGGGAAAACACATGTGGGTCATTGTAGAGGTCCTCCGAGATCATGGAACAGGGAGTATAGGGATAGTGACAAAATTCTATGTAACAGGCTGAGTGACACAAGGAGGCTAAGGGGCATATAATTTTTTTGTTTACATAAACATCAGTATCAAGACCAAGAACTGGGGAACCATGGAAAAGGATAAATTGGGCATTGAATCAAAGGTTGTGATGTGGTAAGGAGGATGAGTGGAAGGGGAAACCACCGCCTCTTTGACATATCTGGTGACCATTTATTGTTTTACTTCTGGAGTAAGAACATTCCATCTGTCTTCAATTATCTCTTTACCCAACCTTTGGAATCATGTTCTATCTAGGAAAAAGCATGTATGTGATGGAATAAGGAGTTAATTTGATTATTTCCTTGTCCCATTGAGAAGAGAAAATAATTTTTTGATCTATAAAATGTCACCTTACACACCAAGATACCATTCCCATAAAATGATACACCTGGGGAACCACTACTAGGACTAGATTTGATGTAGCTAAATTGTTGCAGTCCTCTATTATATCATAGGTACTTTGTACCACCTAGATATACTTCCTCATACAATAGTTAGTTATCAATGGGTTGTAGATATTGGAATCATTTTCATAAAAGTCAAGCTCTTTAGTTTTCTCCACCGTTGGGACATTAGTAGAGATTTTGGCAGTGAGGTGGCCATTAGAAAATAGAATTTGCAAAAGAGTGGCTAACTAACTGGGGAGTGGTGGAAGGACATGAGTGAGATTCACCAATGGTCAAACTAGCCAATGAGTGGGTCCCACATGGCCAAAGGGGATTGGCCAATGAGGATGGAGAATTATTTAAACTTTTGGATAGTGAAACTAATCGACATGCATGAAAGGTTAAATTTAGGTCTTTTTGAGTGATTTGAGATTGTATTCAATAAATGTTGAGGTGAATTTAGTGTATGAATGAATTTATATGATTAATTGGATGGAATGAGAGGTCTTCTCATCGAAAAGAGTAATTTCTCACAAGGGCATGCATTTATCATGAGACAAAGCTAGGATTTCCCTTTTAATTTAGATTTTTGAAATTTGGAAGGGAAAGAGGTATCAACAAGTTATATTCACGAAAAAGGTGTGGAATTATGGTTTGGAATCACAAATTTGGTCTCAAATGGTGTGGAAAAAGGAAATTTGGGTTTACAGGAATGTGGAATTGAGTTGGAGGCCAAGTCGGATATAATAGCAACAACATGGGGCTTGAGCCCTTTTACAAAAAAAAAATTGGGCCTAACATGTGGCAAGACCTCATTGGAAATAATATTTGGCATGGCGTGGTGAAGTCCAACACGGTAGGGTGATGCAACATGGTGTGCCCACATGAAAGGTTGCATGGAACACTTTATACCCCTCTTTAACTCACAACTATGACTTTTAAAGGGATGTACAGAGCATGAGAGGGTGCCATGTGGCCCCCTCTGTACCCGTCAACTCAGTTAATCAACACATGTTTTCACATCTCAAAGGCATGTTGACCTTCAGATCAACGGTGCACCCACTGTCGAAGCAGGTGTGTAATGCATCTCTGGTCACTGATACTCCAGTTCTTGTTTTCTCCACACACCCATGTTGTTGTGTTGGAGCCCTTTTCTTTTAGAGCATTTATTTAGACTTTCCTTCAATATTTTTGGCTCCTTTAGGACATTTTCTAGCCTTGAGACCTTGAGGATTATGCTTCCAACGGGTGGTGCACTTTGGCAGTAAAACATCACACACCCTAATCACCACAAAATCACCTTCATTGATCTTTGATCACTGATTAATTCACCATCACGCACCTGCAAAAAAAACAACATCAACTACTAAAGCACTAGCTCACTTCTTGCTAACTCAATTATGATTATAAAGAATTTGAGCTTTTTATTTTTTATTTTTAAAACTTTAGTTAATTTTAGCTCTTTAACATGTATAAAACCCTTATTTTTTCTTATTTAACAATTATGTTAAGTCTTCTAGATGTTTTCTTGGAGTCTTTAGTCTCTTATTTTTTGTCTCTCAGAGAAGAATTGAGTTAAACTATCAATTTTCTCAATTTTGGAAAATATCACTATTATTTTTAGCTTAACTACAAAATATGGCCCTCACTACTAGAGCGACCAACCTGTTCATAACATATGCCCATAGGCACCCTTTTTTCTAAGCCCTAGATACTTAAGGGTGAAGGCCTAAGTGATTTACAAAAAATTACTTAGAAAAAATCAACTTTAAACACATGCTCCCTCAATCACTACTACACACATAACCATGTCCTGGGTGAACACTATAGCGCCCTCTTTTATTTCTCGAGAAATATTTAATGTGCTACTATTGGAATTACTAGTTTCATTTCTTCTGAGATTACATGTCCTTGTGGGACCACGCACCACACATGGTCCAATCACCAAATTTTTGGGATGATGTGTCTTAGCCACCATGTCTCAACGTTGTGTCTCCTTAGACATTTTAGCCTATTCACCCTTGAAAGATATTGGGGTCATTATTCAGGGGTTACATGTCCATTAGGGTCCACCAGGCTTCCACTATGAAATTCATGATTGTTTCATGCCTTCCACTGCTACCACCTATATTTACTAGCTCGTATCGATGCCCTATCATCCCTGATATTTTAAAGTGAGCTCCTCCAAAAAATCCCATGGTATAATTCTTGGGGTGATGTCACTCATACATCACATCCAAACACCTACGAGGTATATGTGTTTGTTGACCTATATACCACCTATGAAAGGATGCCACATGCCACTCACTAAGTGGTGCCACGTGTCACCTATTTTTGGCCCATTTGGCCCCTAAAAATGTCAAATATGCATGCCATGTGTCACACACCTATTGGTGCCACATGTCCTTTCCATGTCATGCTAATGTCATCATGCCATGGTGGCTCCATGTCACTCTATTAGCTAATAAAAATGTGCCAAGTGTCCTTCACCGATTGGTCCATGTGTTGTTAGGGGTTGGAGGTGAGGGGATCCTAGACATATGTTTTTCATGAATTCTTCATTAAGCTTTTAAAGGGTTGGGATGGGAATTTTTGCGGCACATGATGGGAACATCTTCATCTCCCCAACATTGTTTCCATGGAGGTTATGTCTTGCACTTGCTTCTGAAACTTGAAGGGAAAATATGTCAAGGTTATGTGTACTTTGTGGAGTCCTTCGGACCATTTAATTCCACCAATCACCACTTTCCATAGAACTTTACTATCTAGCCACCTATCCACCATGTCCTTCCGGTGCCCTATTATCCTGGTGTTATAGGGAAAAGTGTCTATGCAGAACTGCTAATCCCACTAAGGCTGGTAGCTACCTTAGAAACAAACAAAGTAAAACTATTTTCGTTCTCCTTTATGAAAGATAGATGAGAGAGGAATAAAGGAGACCAACCTCTGTCTTGCGCTTGGTTCCTTTGCTTGATTCCTCTCTCTTTTGATAGTCCTTTGTTGCTTGCCTTTCTTATATACCCAGCTTCATAGAGTACCTGTAGAATCAAAGCAGCATAACACTATACGAGAACATGGATCTATTATCATAAACAATCTAGGATCAGATGTAAATTGACCATACAAATGAATAAAACATAAATCACACAAGAGTATGGAGGAAAACTTGAATAGCTTTATTGATAATCAAGAAAGAGCCAAGAGAGTTACAACCAATTGTTCTGACCCAGCATCATCCTCTCAGCAAGTGAGCCCTTCTTCACCTCATGAAAAGCTTAGATCACCCAACACTATGATGTTGCCTCAAGAAACCAACAACAATTCCTTACAAGATGCAAAATTCCAGTGCCTGGATCTCTGGGATGAGGGATCCATATATAGATGTCTGCAAAGGAGATGAGTCAGCTTGTGATTTTATTAGTGTCTTCCCTCTGATAGTTCTTGCTTCCACTTGGAGATTGATGATCTCTTACTCATCCCTGGTCGAATTCAGAGAGGAAAGTGTCATAGGAGAAGTTTCTGGAAGATTCCATGCTTCTCCACCTCGCGGATTGACACTGCCATTTGTCCCTTTTCACCCATCGCACCCCATAGAAGGGCTTTTTGAAATGCAACACACCTACTGTGTGTATTTAGGTGAGATGCAATGCACTTTGCCTATGGAGCAGGTGAAATGGTCCAGTTTTGACCAGTTCTGAGCAATTTTTCATGGAGAACTTCTGGGAGAAGCTGTAATGAGATGACCTTGCTCTTTTAGGGGTTGGAACAACACTTTTAGGGACTTAGGAGCCCTTAGTTTATGGACATTTATGCTTGGGGTTGCAGCGCCCAAAAATGTCTATAGCAGTCGCCCCCTAAAGCATGAGGTCGTTAATCTTTTTCGATGTCAGGTGAAATGCTTTATCATGAGGATCCGAAGTTCTTTCAAGCTAGAAGGAGACCTGTAATAAGATACAATACATACATTATCTTCATAATATTTTCATGATCTAGCTGAGGCGGGCATTCCCATGCTTAGCTTTATAAATTCATTTTCATGTACATAGGACAGACAATCGTCTGAGTGTAGATTGATGATTCTGGTAGAGCCATCATCCCTTAGATTGGATGATTATCTGTGCAGTAATGATGTACATTTGATGTATTTATTTTCCTGAATATATATCGCAGCCCGGATGGATGAAACTAGATCCAGGGTCTTCAATCTCATTCGATCTTCATTCAAAGTACAAGTCGATCCATGTGAGACATGTTCTGGAGTCGAACATGGAAAGACATCGCCTGATTACCAGCCAATGATGTAAGTTGATAACAGGCGCGAGAGGAATCACCAATAATGATAATGATCCTCAAGGTACTGCAGTACAATTCATGTGGTGTGAATAAAGGACTTGGCATCGAACACCATGCAAAATCGTTCGGTCGAAGGTCATTGATGTAAACCTGTCGCCGGAAGTGAGAAACTTGCCATTGAGGCATGCAAGCTTCAAAGTACTGAAAGGGGTGTTCCTAGATCGACTTCTTGGATAATGAGCTGATGTCGGAAAGAATCGATCCATCATAGGAGGGCCTTAATGAATCCCACATCAATGATACAGAACGGAGCAAATGATTTTAATGGAGGTGAAAACAATCTGGTGATATAAGGTTCAGGGTGGCGGTCATGAAAGAATGGAGCGTAGATGTATTGCAGTAGGTGAGACACAGGTGAATTCTCTGAGTGACTTCTCTTGAACATATCGACGACACTGACATGATGGATTGGTAGCATTAACCCCAAATGTGGATGGTGTGGTGTGACCATGGTGATGTGACCGGTGAATGAAAACAACCCAACCCGACTTGGATGCGAAGTGAAAGTTTCATGTTCAAGAGCGACTTGCTACCAACAAAGTTTCTTGAAGTTTTCTTCCCAATTTTTCCCCAGTCATTGCTGACCAGTAGCTCTTTATTTTTGTCAAGCTTGAGGAGGATAACAAATGCTTGTTCTATAATTTGCCCTTCGGGTAAACCCATCGTTATGTTTTAACGAGCCTAGCAATAGTGAAACTCGTTCTTATCTGTTATGGACAAGTTTGTCGCTATTAGGTTTTAACGAGTTTAATGACAAAGATAACTCGGTCCTTTTCACTTTTAGAGAGTCTGAAAAGGGACGTAAAGGAAACTCCAAAAATCCTTTTTCGTCATCTAATCCCTTAGGTCGAAAAAGTATAAAACAATACAGAAGGGATGAATTTTCGGTACTTTTAACGAGCCGAACAAAACAAGCGCTCAATATTTTTGTGTAATAATCCCTCAGGTCCAAAAAGATTAAAATCTAAAGGAGGGATAGCACTTCCGGTTACTTTAACGAGTTGGAGAGGCCAATGGCTCGGAAATATTTTCATATTTTATGAGTCAGTTGAAAAGAGCTTAAAGGAGACTCGTCTTTGAGGAAAGAGTGATAAATTTGGGTAGCAGCTGATTCCAGGTAAGGTTTGGAATTTTCCAATCACGGCAATGTTACAAGGATGGCTAACAGGATCACTCTTCGCAGTTGTTCCTCAAAAGGGGTAAACAATCAAATGGAGGTGAATGATTGGCCAATACAGAGTGGAGGTGATGATGAGAACACGATCAAAGCTTTAAAGGCTGAAGTACTACATTCACGACGGTTATTTACCGGAAATTGGTTCATTTTTTAATGAGCTTAAACGCTGGGGGAAACATTTGCTCATTGCTTATGTTTATTCTTTAACGAGCATGAAGTCCGTGTTAAAACTGCTCAATATAACGGTCATTTCTTGACTTTACCATAAATAGCTTTGTTCCTTCAAAGATTGTACTGCATGCTAAATAGCTTCATCAAACTAGTTAGAAATGAACAATATATGTTTGAAAAATGAGTTAGGATACTAATATTTTACTCAAATTACGTAAAAAGTAATTTAAAAGTGCTTTACCTCTCATTTTACCATTTCATTTGAACTTTTGCTTGTTGGAGTTTTGGAGGTGCTTTCCCCCCTTGATTTTCACCAGATGATTCCGGGAGATACTGTGGATGATTTTCGGCGCCGTCTGGACCAGGTAGGAGCTAAATCTGAGCTCTTTCATTTCATCCTTTCCATTTTGCATTCTGAGCCTGATTTCTAGTTTTTCTGAGCCTCTGGGGTTTGAAAAACTCGCCCTGGCTCCATTGCACCCTTTATATATCGAAAATTACGTTGCATGTTGGCCTGTCCACTGGCCAATTGACATGTAACGCACCCAGAACACTACCGTAGATGTGATGAGCGCAAGGAAGGAAATTTATGCATAGTTTTCAATGGAAATTTTTGCCTGTTTCTCACCAAATCAGGATCTAACTCTTCTCTTGTTTGTTTTCAGAGATTTATTGGAGTAAAATGACCATTACATGGTGAGAAAGTGAGCATGAAGAAGATGACATGCTTGCTTTACATGATCCGGTTACAGTAAATGCATTGCGGAACTGTGGCCTGCTGAAGTTTTTCCGCATCTCTAGCATGAGGCAACAAATCAACTTGCTACAGTATTTGCTCGATGCTTGGGACCCTATCAGCCAGGTGTTCCAGATTAGGGGCAAATCCATCCCCTTGACTATCCTGGACATCTATTTTCTGACCGGCTTATCGAGGCGGGGTGCCGCCATCTCCTTATCAGGTTCGGCTCGTGGGGGTGAATCTGTGAGAGATTACATTCGCAGGTATTGCAGAGAGGGATCTCAGCTGAGTAAGGACGGCAAGATCATCATCTGAGATGTCACTGACAGGTCACTGAGGACCATTCTGTTCACCTTTGGTAGGATGGCTGGTGGTGTGGCTCTTCATGTGGCCAACCGGTCTTATATGTAGTACGCCTTGGAATGTCTCGAACCGAAGGTGTTCAACTGGTGTGATGCGGTACTCCTTTTGATGAAAGAACAGTTGACCAAGGTGAAAAACGGAAGATTGAAGAACTTTGGATATGGTTCTATTTTGACCGCCTTCGCCTTGGAAAAGATACCACTGATGCAGCCGCAGTATATTGCACTTGGTTTACCTCCACTGACTGAACCACGTATGCAGAGATGGGTCGACCATATGTCTAGGCATGCTGGTCAGTCACAGATTTCCTTTTCTAATACCTTCTTCGGGTGGTTTGATCGTCAGGAGATGGTTTATTCCGAGTACCCATATGCTAGTATGGACTTCCGGGCTGACCCGGATTTGGTACTTCCGGCTGGAAAACAGTGGGGTGCCATTGGTAAATTCTTGACCATATTTCTGTTTATCATTTTTCTTTTATAATGTCCTCATGCTCTACTCTGTCAGGACTAATCAGAACTCATGTGCTCATGCAGATGTTGGTCCCGTTCGGCTAGTAGTACGCCTGAGAGTGCTAGCTACTGCCCCAGCAGGAGAGGCTATGGGAAGGGCTATCCTTTGCGACCTTGATGTGGCCGAGACTCTTTCAGCATTACAGGATCAAGTCGAGGGCCTCACTCTTGGTATTCCAGATGTGAGGACTGATGAGCTGCCTTTGAGGTTGCAGCAACATACTACTGGCGTGCTAAGTCGATGGACTAGGCTTTTACACATGATTGCACAAGCGGTGACTTGTTATCACCAGCATCATTAGACTAGGGTGCCCCCTAGCGTTTTGAGTTTTGGGTCATTTGACCAATTTTTTCTTAGTTACAGAACATTATGTGTAAACCATAAACAATTATATATATATATATTTGATTTTCAGAGTTTTATTTTGGTTAAGTTACATGATCCTGATGCAAATATTGATGAGATGCTTCTTTTTATAAATGTTTCAAATGTCTATCTAACACATAATTTGCCAATGAGTCAGTTAATGTGTTTAAGCTTCTGGAAATATGCTGATATTGAATAAAATCAAATTGCCTTTCCAAAATCTTGACCCTTAGGAACATGCGATAGATAGCTAGATTTCAGATGGAGTAGATACCAGTGAGCTATAGTATGACGAGCTGTGAGTCTAGCCTGACGACCAGTCGGTGTATGCCATATGTGATGGCATTAGAGAGAAGTTCTATCAACGCACTATATTCAGCAATGTTATTCGTTGATCGACCAATACATACCCCTCTGAAACTTACTAACTCGCCGCTTGGATCAAAAATGGCCTAGGCCACAGAAGATAGGTTCTGCGAACTACGACTTGCTCCGTCGGGATATCCAACAAAAGATTCCAATAGGTTCGACATCTGCAAAAAATGTAAAAAGCGGATTTACTTGACCAAAACAAATACTTTAGTGAAAACAAAAATGTAACAAAAGCATATAGGTTACCACACTGAATCATGCGTAGTAACGCTTAAGGTACAACCCATTCCGAGGTTGTGCAAGTGGAATCCTGTCATAATCCATTAACTCGTAGGCTCCTTTTGCTAACACTCGCTTAACAATATAGGGGCCCATTCATAAAGACTTGAATTTACCTGCTTCCAATTTATCGGATTCTTGGTCATAAAGCAAGACCAAGTCGCCTTCTGAGAAGACACGGGGTTTGACATTCTTGTCAAACTGTGCCTTGACTTGTTTCTTATGGGCTTCATTAGCCAATGTGGCATCACGATGGGTTTCATCCAATTGGATTAGTTCCAAGAAACGAGCCTCCTCTTCCGAAGTTCTGGGGAGAAGGTCGATTGTGAGTTTGAGGGACGAGATTTCACACTAAACTGGTAAGATTGCTTCTAGGCCATACACCAGTTGGAAAGGTGTAAACCCGGTTGCATTCCTTACCGATATTCGATATGCCCACAAGGCTGAGTACAGGATCAGGTGCCAACTCCTTTTGTGGACTCCAATCATCCTTTGTAGCATGCGCTTCAGGACCTTGTTGATTGCTTCAACTTGTCCGTTGGCCTGCAGGTAATATGGAGTATAGCTGTTGTGAGACAACCCTAATTTAGCAGCTAATTTGGCCATCATGTGATTGTGAAAATGCGATCCATGATCTGTGACTATAGCCTGTGGAATGTCGAATCTGGCGACTACATGATTGAAAAAGAAAAGGGCAGCTGTTTCACTAGTGTTATCTAATGTAGGCATCGACTCGGCCCATTTAGTAAAATAGTCAACTGCGACTATGATATACCCATGCCCCCCGATCGAGGTGGGGTTACGTGTCATGAAATCAATGCCCCATTTGGCAAATGGCCCAACAGCAACTATTGGTTGCAGGGGTGCGGGTGGTCTTCTGTTTTTGCTATCGAAAATTTGACATGCATGGCAACTTCTGACTGTGGTTATGCAATCTTTGAACATTGTTGCCCAGAAGTATGCTGCTCGTAAAAAAAATTGTGCCGTAGCGTAACCTGATCGATGCCCCCCACACGCACCTGAATGGCAATCATTCAGGGATTTTTCGGCCTCCTCATGGGTGAGACACCTCCTTAGAACTATATCAACACCACGACGGTAAAGTGTATCACTGACGATCATGTAGTCTTTTGATTGGTATCGAATACATTTTTGTTCAGAGCGGGAGGTATTAGGCCTATATTTTTGGGTTTGGAGATAAATTATTATATCTTCATACCATGGATTGCTTGAAGATATCAGAAACAAAGATTCATCCACGATTGTTTCTTCGGATGTTTCATTGTTGGATGACAATGGGAGATTGCACAATAATTCTGCGAAAACCAGGGCTTTCTTTGACTTGGATTTTACAAATTCCAGATCAAACTCTTGTAGAAATGATATCCATTTTGAAGATTTGCCCCCCAGCAACTGTCACGACAATATATAAGTCATGGGGTTGCAATCTGACAGAATGGTAGTTTTTCGAAAGAGGACATAGTGTCGAAATCTCTGTATCGCTTGAACAGCTGCGAGCGCTAGCTTTCAACATAACAATATTTTCTTTTTGTATCATTTAAGTTCTTACTCAAATAATATATAGGATGTTCAATTCCATTGTCTTCTTGAACTAAAACCATTGCGATAGAAGTCTTTTTGATAATCGGGAGCGTACATTAATGATGCTTTCATTAGGGATTCTTTTAAAGCATCAAAGGAAGCTTGCGCAACCTGATCCCAAATGAAGGGCACTTCCTTTTTCAATAGATGTGTATAACCTTTAGCAAGTTCGGTGTAATTTGGAATGAACCTCCTCAGAAAGTTTGCTTTCCCTTGGAGTTTCTGAATCTGAAGCAAATTTGAAGGTGGAGGCAAATTTATGATTGCCTGAACCTTACATGGGTCGAGACGAATCCCGTCCTTTGAGACTACAAAGCCAATTAAATGACCAGAACTGACACAGAACACACATTTGTGTGGATTGAGTCGTATCTTGTAGTGTCGGCGATGTAGAAATATCGCTCTTAAATGCTGCGGATGATCAGTCTACTTTCGCGAATGAGCCAGAAGGTCGTCGAGATATGGTTGAACGATGTTTTTGATGTCATGGAAGGCATAATTCATTGCCCTATGAACGTTGCCCCTGCGTTCTTTAAACCAAAGGGTAATTTGCGATATGCGAATGTGCCCCATGGACAAATAAATGTAGTCTTTGACTGGCCCTGTGGGCGGATATTTATTTGATTATACCCAGAGAATCCATCCATAAATGAAAAGATTTCACATCCGGCGCACTCATCAATTATCTGGTCAATGAAGGGTGTAGGGTAGTTGTCTTTTGGACAAGCTTGATTTACATCCCTATAATCGACACACACTCTAATCGTTCCTTGTTTTTTCATAACAGGAACAATGTTTGATACCCAATCGGTTAGAGGAACCGGGTAAATGAAACCAGCATGGAGAAGCTTTTCAACTTCTGCCTTGATGGCAGCGGCTTTCTTGGGGTGCACCTGCCGTAGCCGTTGTCGTACTGGTTTGACATCTGGATACATCTTAATTTCGTGTTCAACGATACTTGAGTCAATGCCTGGCATTTCATTATATGACCAAGAAAAGACATCTCTGAATTCGCGAAAAAGAGCGTTATATATTTCTAGTTCTGAAGGAGAACAACATTTGCCAACATAAATATTCTCTACAACATCTGTTTTGGTCGAGATATTTATGGCCATAGTCTCTTCAATGTTGGACAAGTTTTGCTCAGAATCCACCGTGTTTACAGTATTTGATAGGAAATCAAAAACTAAAGGATGATGAAGGTCATCAGGAGTATCTTCTTCACAATCTGGAAGAAGGGAACGATGGTGGTAATCTTCCCATGGTGCCCCTTTAATTACTATTGATTGAACAATTCCTTCGTCGGTGTAATGCACTCGCGACCAAGGATATGAAGGGGTGCCATATTCCTCAGACCTATCTATCCAAATGCTTGATGAGCATTGATTTGGGTTTGCCTCCCATGCTAGGAACATTGATTGCTACAATATTTCCATTGGGCTTGGAGGAAATACCTGTGTATGATCCATGTTTATATCGTTTTCTGAGATCTTTTCAATCGAAGATATCATATTGCAGGTTCCTACCGATGCTACTTCCGCCAGATTTATTGGAGGCGGAAGGGCAAAAGTTCCCATTAATATAGGGTCTTTTAGTAGGCCTACTCCGATATTTTGAAGCGAATGGGGGCTTCCATGGATCATTGGAATGCTTCCCGTAACTTGAGAACCATTGGGGAGGAAAGTTTGTTGATCGATGATTGTAATCCCTCCTTGAAAGGGAAATGCAATATTCCTAAAATAGGTCGACACAATAGCAGCCATAGCATATATCCATGGTATTCCCAGTAGGATGTTGTAATCGAGGTTTCCGTCGATTACTTCAACATCTATTTCTATTGTTTTCCCCCCTAGTTCAACTTGCAAGTTATTTAGAATACCATACGGGGTATACATTCATCCGTTGAATGCTTTTAATGTTGTTGAAGATCGCGACAAGGTTGGAGATCCTAAAGTTTTCCAGCAACTCATCGACATAATACATGTAGATGCCCCCTCATCAATAATTGTTTTATGAACAGTTTTGTTGAGGGCTTCACTTGAATGAGGAAAGTTAGTTGAGCTAGTAACTGAGGATCGTATCCTTTATGATTAAAGGACACAAGATTAGAATCCTTTGGGTCTATCCCACCAATAGCTGATAATAAAGCTTGCCTTTGGGATGGGCAATTTTGCAGTACCTCAAGTGTCGACATAGCGGATGGCGATTGGGCCAGATCTTCCACTATATTATAATGCTGTGCTGCTCTAGCACGAGGATTAAATGTCGACTTGTGTACTACTCCTTTTGGTGGTTTTATTGTTAGTTCAGGAATGATGGGTGGCGCAACTTCTGTCGAAGTTGTTGTCGAACTACTAGGTTGATCTTTATCCTTGTTGTTCGACAGCTGTGGATTCCCATAATCTTTATCCCTTGTTGATATCAAAGCATATTTTTTTTGTTTGGAAACTGACAACATCAGCACTTGAGACGAGGAAGCATTTCCACTGTTAACCAGATTTGTTCCTGGATTCAGAAACGGATCAGTTAATACCGCCAAGGTCTTTGTATTCTTGAAGAATTTTTTAAGCTCAGCTTTATATAGACAATCTGATGTCCAATGATCCTCATCGCATATAAAGCATGGATGATTTGTTTTCCTATTTCTAGAAGGGTTTGTAGAAGATTTTTCAGGTGATGATTCCTCCTGTTTCTTCTTCTTCCCTTTTCTTCTTCTTGCCTCCTGGTTGCTTGGTTTCTTTGCCTTTATCTATCGAGACGGCATTTACTTCTGAGGCAAGAAGTTCTTCTTTTGCATTTTGACTGGAAACCTTACGGGCCTTCTTAGATGTAGTCTTTGTCGATTTCGTGTCTGTTGCACCAATCACGCCATCGCCAGCATGAGAGTCATTGTTTGATTTAGGAGGAGGAAGGACCGAGAATTCTGGTCTGGGAGCGTCAGGTATTTTATCGTAGAGAGTGCCAGATTGAGTGTAAATCAAGTCTAAATATTGCACACGAGCAATAACTTGCTCTTCGGTGACGACTCCCCCTTTTGCCACATCTTCTATAATGGAAGGTAACAAAGACTTAATAAACCATTCAGCTAAAAGCTGATCAGGAACATACATTTTTACCATTCTACGACGACGTCGCCACTCATGAATATGATCAGATATGTGAGTTGTCGTTGTTTGTTTGAAATTGGTAAGAAGTTCTCTTCCCGTTTCATACCTTATCGGTAACTGGAAATGGGTTAAAAAGGTTGTGGCTAGGGTACTAAAATGTCAAACAAAGCTCTGGGCAATTCGATATACCATTTTGCTACCGGACCAGTTAACGTCCTCTGAAAAAGGCAAAGCCTAATCGAATCATCATTTAGGGTGTTTGATGAAAACCATAGATGAAAGGTCATCACATGATTCGACGGGTCTTCACCCAGATTTCCATTAAATTTAGGAATATCTGATGGAAGTTTATGCGGAATCGCTGGCCACCAAGGGGCGTAAGCGATTTGATCGTTTGTTAATCGATTTAGATCAGGTAACTCTAAAGTCACCACGAATGGTAACTGTTGATTTAGGTTAGGCGAAGCATACCCATGATAAGATGGAATCGCCTAAGCATTTGGTCTTTGCATACCAGCATAATGCATTTGATGTTGGTAACTTTGGTAAGGTTAGTGGGCATAACCATTGTAGAATGGTTGATTTTGACCATTTTGAATATATGGTTGCCCACTATTTGCAAAGATTTGTTGTTCAGATCCTTGGTATACTTGTTGGAATTGCGGTTGTTGGTATTGCACCAGCCATGGTTGTGAAGCCATGTGTTGTTGCCCGATACTAACTGTTTGACCAAGATGAGGGGTAATTGTACCCGTTTGGGCCTATGTCATTCCACCAGTCGATGATTGTGGTTGAGTCGTAGGGTCAAGAGGCTGTTGCATTACAACCTGAGAAACCTAAGGTTGGCATACAACAGGCAGCGCTTGTACTTGCGACACCGTCACAATAGCTAGTGTAGTTGGTATATTTGACATAGGTAAACATTGTTGCATTGAATATACAACTCTTGGTTGTTGAGGTCGTATCGGTACCCAACCGCTAGATGTAATTCCAGCATAACCTGAATTTTGTTGTGAACTCCCGTATGGTTGTCCTCCCGAAGGAGACAATGAAAGGGTATACTGCCCCCCATATGGCAGTAATCCGGTACTTAAAGGAATTATTTTCCCTTGAGGACCGGACTGCCTAAATTGACATCCTGAAGGATCAATTTGTTGAGACTCAACATAAGAATTTCCGGATACTATTCCAGATGAACAAACAGGAACGGACCATACTGTTGAAATAGCCACTGAGTGGGCCCCTTCTAGCGATTCAGAGCTAGTTGGGACAGATGGTATACCAGCGAACATTGTTGGAGTGACAGAAGGAAGTTCTGTTGTCGCTGTGTCGGACGACACAGTCCTAGATGTCGACAGTTGTTCAGACATTTCTAGTCTATCCAAAAGATTACCTAGTGATTCTACAGGAGCTTCCGATGGCGGTAGACTAATTTCTGATGAAGAAGGATACAGAGTGATCCCGACTCCAAATTGTGATGGAGTACTAGATGGAGGATCCTCCACAATCTCTTCTATAGCAATCAGACTAGGTGGAAGAGGTAGACCGTCAGGCCTGTAAAATATTTCTGGTGCCAAAGAAGGTATGGAATCTGCAGCGACAGATGTTTTGGGAAAAACACCCTCCGAACCAGTTATAGATGGAACTGGTTCAGTAATACAAGTGTTTACCCTTAGACTAGGATTAGTGCTACTGTTCTTCGGTGGCTGCTGAACTTCTTCTGTAAAGGCGGGGATACCAGAAATGTTTGGAGTAACCGGAGTCTCCGATGGTGTTGGAACACTTGTTCTAACTTTACCAGGGGATTTAGAACCGGTTAAACGAGTACGCTTTGTCCGTAATAGTTTCGATTCCGGAGACAAAGACGGTTGACTCGTAACCCTCCGCGAACGACGGGGTTTCAATTGACTTTCTTCCACGATTGCGGATTAATCGATCAACCAAAAATAAAGGGGAAGTATGTTTCTGAATTAGATGAATTTTAGACGCTTTGACACAACTTGTTTTTTCAATTTTTAAGAGTCGAGAAAAAACAAAAGATGACCGTAGTCGCCTTCGATTTTTAATGAGCCTGAAGTGACAAGTGCTCAGATGGTCCTTTTTCGTCAAGGAGTCTGAAAAGGAACGAAAGGGACTGCTCTGGAAATCTAGATAGAGGGATTACCAAACCAATCGCAAAACTGCAGAATACTTTTTACGGTACGGCAGTCAATCTTCCTGAATGTTGTGTCCAGTGCATTTTGATCGATAGGGCGGCAGACACGGCTTCCTATGGATAAAGGATTAAGCCTATTGTGGTCTCCCAAAATATACTCAACAATACGTGGGAGCACAAGTCCGTACTGGCACTTATCGTCTCAAAGTGGAGGAATCACCCAAACAACAGTGAAAACAACAGTTACCAGGCTTTACGACGCCAGAATATGTCTCTAGCCTAGACTTCTAGATGTTGTGCATTAGGTTCCAAAGCATTGTTAGATTCATTAAATTTATTTTATAGTTGATCTTGCTTAAGAAATTTGCCTTTCAGATTCACCACGTGATGTAGATGTACAATTTCTAAAATGCAATCTAAAATGATAAACAGTCGTTTTATCTTCTTTGCGCAATGAAAATCCTAGCTAGTAAGGAAAGAGAAACAATATTCTTTCAACAAAGAGAAAAGAGCACACACTATATGCACGTTCCTAAATCAAACCAATCAAATAGTCTAAATGCAAATGCGCATGCATGTATTTGTTTTCAGCCTTCTTAATATATGAATGATAAAAAGAAAGCTAATGTGCAAATCTGAATTATTTTTCAAAGCGACAATTACTAACAAGTTTCTTTTCAAAATAAAAATGAAGACAATGACAACACTTTGCGATTTGGAAATGAAAACTTGCTTTTGACACTAGAAAAACTACTAATCTAGATCAAATACAATAGTAACTGGGTAATCGACTATCAAGAACAATTATATTCTCTTCTATGACTGAAAACGACACTTGCGACACTTTCAAATCAAGAAATGACAGTACAATTACGTCACTTCTTTGTAAAGGAGAACTGAAAATGACTCAACAAATACATAAAAACATTTACAGTGCTTTGCACAATGGAGGCGGAATACCAGCAAGGAAAGGGGTTTCAAACATAGGTGTACTAACTACAGGCAGCAAAACTCCTGAATAGATCTGAAAAGAGTGAACACAGAAACCAAAATTCAGGAACAAGGCCTTGTCTGATCAGTGCACTTGTAACACAGTGAAACTGAAATGCAACGCACCTACTACACTCGGAAAGTGCACTGAATTTGAGATTCACAGAACAGATAGTGCGCTGGACCAAGGACGAGACTTTGATTGGGTTCCAGGTCACAGTTTGTAGTCAGTTCAGGGATTTTGGCCGAGCAAGTGGCAATCAGTAAATCAATCATAGGGGTAGATCTAGGGAGGTTACTACAGCCACCATGAGGGCAATTAGAAAGCTTGTAAATAAATCTTTTAATTCATAAAAAAAACCCGGAGATTGATTGAAGAAACGTTGATGTACTTTGCATTTGCATAGCAAATGCAGTTCGAAGGCTAGTTGGCTTGACTTCAGGCTCCGTCTGTAAGTTTATAAAGTAAACAAATGTAGATAAACAATCAATCTATTCGCTCCCCAGTGGAGTCGCCATTTTGTTACAGGGAAAAGTGTCTATGCAAAACTGCTAATCCCACTAAGGCTAGTAGCTACCTTAGAAACAAACAAAGTAAAACTATTTTCGTTCTCCTTTATGAAAGATAGATGAGAGAGGAATAAAGGAGACCAACCTCTGTCTTGCGCTTGGTTCCTTTGCTCGATTACTCTCTCTTCTGATAGTCCTTCGCTGCTTTCCTTTCTTGTATACCTAGCTTCACAGAGTACCTGTAGAATCAAAGTAGCATAACACTATACGAGAACATGGATCTATTATCATAAATAATCTAGGATCAGATGTAAATTGACCATACAAATGCATAAAACATAAATCACACAAGAGTATGGAGGAAAACTTGAATAACTTTATTGATAATCAAGAAAGAGCCAAGAGAGTTACAACCAATCATTCTGACCCATCATCATCCTCTCAGCAAGTGAGCCGTTCTTCACCTCATGAAAAGCTTAGATCACATCACCCAACACTACGATGTTGCCTCAAGAAAACAACAACAATTCCTTACAAGATGCAAAATTCCAGCCCCTGGATCTTTGGGATGAGGGATCCATATATAGATGTCTGCAAGGGAGATGAGTCAACTTGTGATTTGATTAGTGTCTTCCCTCTGATAGTTCTTGCTTCCACTTGGAGATTGATGTTCTCTTACTCATCCCTGGTCGAATTCAGAGAGGCAAGTGTCACAGGAGAAGTTTCTGGAAGATTCCGTGCTTCTCCACCTCGCAGATTGACACTTCCATTTGTCCCTTTTCTACCATAACACCCCATAGAAGGGCTTTTTGAAATGCAATGCACCTACTGTGTGTATTTAGGTGAGATGCAATGCACTTTGCCTATGGAGCAGGTGAAATGGTCCAGTTTTGACCAGTTCTGAGCAGTTTTTCATGGAGAACTTCTGGGAGAAGCTGTAATTAGATGACCTTGTTCTTTTAGGGGTTGGAACAACACTTTTAGGGACTTAGGAGCCCTTAGTTTATGGACATTTATGCTTGGGGTTGCAGTGCCCAAAAATGTCTATAACACCTGGGGATTTTGTTATGTGCTCCCTTCATGATTCCTAAGGAAATGCTTCCAAGATGATGTGGTTTTGGGGTATCTCACTTTGTAAACTTATTATAATCATTGTTGTGTACTAAAACCATGCTATTTGGCCACATCCTCTCGCGACCCTTGTCCTAAGGACTCTCACTTGCAGTCTCCTTAGGAAAACTCCAGGGAAAATCTTCCAGGGTTGTGTGTGCCAAGAAAGAACTCTGTTGACTTGTAACTAACATGGAAGTTGTCAAGATGTTGTGTGGAGAATGAAACCATTCCTAAGCTTATTATTTATCCATGTGTGCCAACGTGGCCACCATATCTACATGCTGAATGTGCTAAGGGGACCTTAGCCTTTACCGAATTTTGACTTTTACCTTTGAAACTTTAACCGACCATATATTTTGATCTAGGGGGGGCTTTTTCAGCCTTCAATATACTACTAGAAAGTTATTTATCAATTTTATCCATCTTAGTAGTTTCCAAGTGCATATGATCTAATATTCTGAACTAAAATTGGCTTCAAAATATATGCTTAACCAATCTACTTACAACCACTCTTTTGACATTAATGCCAACATATTTTCAACAAGACACTCTTTCCAGAGCATAACATTGTACCATACAACATCAATTTTAATTTCATATGATAGGTATATCTATTTGAAGATGAGGTAAGATCAGGTAATGGAGACTTGCAAAAGGTACTAAATATTTCTTTTTTTCATTTGAATAAAGTAATTTATAGCAATACTTTGGATTAAAATGCACTCATCTATGATACTATTGACCATGATGCACATGTGTCAAATTGATGACCTTGTCAAGCTCGAATAAGCTCAAATTTGAAGTATTACTAAACCATCTACCGCTATTTTTCATAATCTTTATCATTACCTAAAACATATCTTGTTAGTGATTACCTAACCTGCCTTGTTATATTAGATCATGGCGACAACTCATCAAAGAACTGATCTTATAGATAACCTATCAGAAATGGAGAGTGCTACGGTTCATGCGAATGGTTGCGAGGGAATCTACGCCATGACTTGACTTTGGATCATGCTTTATGAACCCGATATCTCATTATGAAGGGGATATATGATTCTCTGCAAATATGGTGCATGCAGTGGCCTCACTTTTGACATGTTCCTACAAAAAACATGTTCGCATCCAAAGATTTTTGCAGTGAGTCATGACAAGGACTCATTGGGTCTAGTTTCAATACGGGCACAACGATTATTTGAGGCAAGGATCCTCTATGAAGGTCTTCATTTCACTTGGGTGTTCGACGTGGGCTCTCTAATATGGATGCCAATGAGAATATAGACTATGTATAGAATATACTCACTCCCAAACACCCAGATCTACTTATTGGAGGAGAGATGGGCGATAAACAATGTGTTTTCCTCCTCTAGCACTGACTATGATTTTGCAATGGCAATTCCAAGGATAACTAAGGGTCTTTTGCTGCATGTAAAGCACCAATCCATATCCAACAGTGATGGGAATAGTTCGATGGAATGAACAAAGGCCAAGAAGAGAAACATTTTATGCAACTTGGGGCTTTGGAACCAACCATCAAGTGTAGAGAAAATCAACATGAAGGTAAATAGAAGACAAAATTGTAGAGGAAGCGATAGAGGGTCGGTCCCAGATCTGGAGGACTGGTTTCAGGTTTTTATCAAGACCATTCATGGGAAATTGAAAATGTTATGGGTCCATGGCAGGGATCAAGTGACAGATCTGAAGCAAAAGGCCCAACATGTGATAGGTATTTTTTCTCCATTACAAAGTTTTATTTTTTTGGGAAAGTGATGTAGGAAGAGATCCTATTGAAAGACTATGGTATTCAAAGGAACTCTATCATAACCTAGGATTTAAAACTTCAACGAGGTAACCCAAGAGCAAACATACGAGTTAGATCATCATTGACAGACAAGGGTCAGGCTTCTTTCAAAGATTCATTAAGAGGGAAAGTAGCTACACATGACAAACAAAATCCAAATCTAACAATCCCAGGCCCATAGATCATAGAAAAGATGGAAAAATCCCCAAATCTATCCATAGATTTACCAGAAGTAAATGTTATTTTCAATGCTTTACAAGAAAATTCCATCATTTGTTGATTTAATGGATTAGGAAATCTCAGATGGAAGAGCTCTGATTCACCTTCGCTTTAGGCAACCATTGGAGTCTGTCTAAACGACTCTCACGGCTTAAAAGCCCCTCAACGGAGTAAGCCTTGTTCAGATGCATTCTTTTGGCCCAAATATGAAGATCTAAGTTAGTGGATACACCTCAACTAGACTAGAGATTCTAACATTTATTTGTGTGCAAAATGTTTTTTGTTGTTGAGTTTGATACCCAAAAATATTACAATTATGTTATAAATGATGGACCATGGTTTTGGGGAAGGGCGGGCCTCTTTGTAACCCCATGGTTTTCTGGTTTTGATGCAAACTCAATGGTGGTTAAAAAAATGTCGGTGTAGGTAAGGATACATAACCTCCTGCTCCCATTTTGGCACCATCAGGTCCTAGAAAGCATTGTAAACTCTTTGGGATGGTTCTTAAAGATGGATCAATAAAGAATGGACAAAGGGATCTTAACTTTTTCTCATATTTGCATGGATATGGATTTAAGAAAAGGCCTTCTGAATTGTATTCACCTAGCACATAACAAATTTGAATGGATACAGTGGTTAGATTTTGAAAACACCACCTTTAGATGTAGGGTTTTCCATCAAACATGTCACTTGGAAAACACATGCAAACAGGAAAAGGAAAAAACAACGAAGAGACTGAAAAAGCAAAAAGGATGGAAATTCCCAGACCCTCCATCATCAAATGATGAGGATGAAGAAATGGATGAAACCCAACAACATCTGGCGACATAAATACAACAAGTCTCTCAAGATGAGGGAGAATAAAAGGAGGAAGAAAAGAACAAACAAGTAGAGAATCCAAATACTCAGTAGTTGTTTTGATCCTCGAAAACCGATTAGATGGAAAAAAAAAAAAAAAATCAAGGCACAAGTGGAACCATGTGATCTCATGTATGTGAAAGCTCTGACTCAGATAAGGAAGTCCCAAAAATTACAAGAAATAATGAGTTGGCAATTGTCACTACTACTCCATCACTTGGGGTGTGGCAAAAAGTCCAAAAGAAAAAAGGCAAAAAAGAAAAGTCTAGTTTATTTGGAAACTTGTAATTTTAATTTTAATTTTTATTCATTGGTAGCTTTTCTACTATGTGTGTCTCATGCACACGGGTCCCTCGGGACAACTCCTAAATGATTTATGCATCTACACAATGTAACTTTTCATTTTTATTAATAGAAATTTATTGATTTTTCCCTTGGGAAAAAAATATTAGATCATGATTATTTAATTGCCATGATCACCATTAATTCATCAATCCTCTTTTAAACCTCACACACTTGTTGAATATAAACCCCGTCTCTATAAGACTAAGATGACAACTACGTTCAAAGCCTGCATCTACCAACCATGATAAACCATGAGAAGTGCAATTAGGCTTGAAATTGATGGAGATGAGTTATTGGAGGTATTGCTAAAATTTAGGAAAATTATAGAGAAAGAAATATGGTTTCCTTCTTAAAATTCAATGCCCATAATGAAAACTTCACTCAATAATTTTCATTAGGGTTTGATAGAAACAAAGTCAGCATTGAGGATTTAGAGCTCATGGTATCTGAAAACTCTATTGCATAGGTAACAAAGCTTCCATAGGATGGTAAACTTTGGTTAAAAAATAAACCAAAAAAATATTCAAGATGGGTTTTATTCCAAAAACCAACTAGCATGAAACCCCGTTAGTCTAAGGGAACTTCACAATTTATACCAAAAGGAAGGTACAAGAATATTGATAGTGTTACAGAGATATATTACATGCAAAGGTCACTTTATTTTGACCCTCTTATACCACGTTAAGATATTATTTCATTTCATGGGTTAGAAGTTAAATTTAACTTAATTTGTATGGAAGCCTTTAACAAATATCAACAACTGCGAAAAAAAGGTCTACAATGGCACTATGGAACAAAACCTGCACCATCATTTCCTTGTAAAAATTTTAGTTTAGGATGAGTTGAGAAGGAGGAATAATATGTGGCAATATTGCTTAACTTGAAATAGATTTGGAAAGCCTCAAGTAGAGTAAGAACCTATGGTGGTAGAGGTAGAACCTGTGGCAAAAGTCGTATAACTTGATGGGTAGAACCAAAGGAGGTGGAACTTAAGGAGGAAAAGGCAGAACTAGAGGATGTAAAATTGAAATTAGACAAGTCAAGGAAAGAGTTGGAAACAAGGAAGTATGAGGTCAACCCTAACTCCAAATAAATTTATGATGATATTCATATTATCACAATTTGTAAGAGTATTGTAGCACAAAAATACAAGGAATCCATGGTAGCACCCACTTAGTAGAGGATGAAGAAGATTCGATCTATGAAACTCGTTGAAGGGTCAAGTTTAGTTTGGGAGACACCCAAGGAAGATGTAATCTTTAGAAACCCTCTGAAGAAAATGAACTCTAATATTTTTGGTGAGATGATGGGTGCATGTAAAAAGTTGAAAGAACATGATACATGGGATAGTATCCCTAATAGACAAAAATTGATTGAGGATGCTCAATCTGATAATTTTCTTACAACAAGTGTCACACTTGATGTTGATAGATCAACAACAAATGGTAAATAAATCTATAACTTGAAGCAAAGAAATAAGGATAAGACAGTCTTAGAAGGATATATGAAGAATGAGAATGTGTTTTTAAAGGCTTCTAGTAGTAGTTTTCAGGAGGAAATTGCTTGGTCGAAAAAGTATAATAGGGGAGAATTAAATAAGGCTCAGAAGTGTTACAAGATAGTCCAAAACTTTGCATGAAGAATAAAAAACTCCAAACCATGTTGGAAAATTTCAAACTTAATACCCTTGCTTAAGTGTCAAACTATGTCTGATGCAGGTTGTACTGTGAGGCTCAAAATTTTTGAAGAAATTCATGTTTACAAATGAATAAGGTTTTAATTTTCATGAGGACATGCAATTCCTTAAGCATGGGGGAGATGTAGGGTCCTTATTTTGATATTTTTGGTATAGTTTACATGATTACATTTTAACTATTTACCATGTCTTTTACCCTTACATTACCACATAATGATACATATTCCACCATTTTCTATCTTCAAGTGCATTTTTAGTCCAAAGGTAATTATCCTGGCCTAAGTGTTGTGTTTTCTCTATTCAATGCACAAAATAAATATCAATTTCTTAAGTTAATGAAGTTACTTGGATTTTCTTATAGCATCCCAAACATGTCCTATAACTGTCTCAACAATCAGGATATTTTCCAAACTCTCCATCCAATATGGATTTGTGGATTTTGTGGAACAAGGCATACACATGGATATGCATTATCTAAAATTTCCAAAGCACTAGTAATGAAGATGTTGTTCCTAGTCAACTCTCCAACCACTTGCTATAGCACATGCAAGTATCTTGAAATTTCATGCTTTTGGTCATGAAATGAAAATGAATGACTATATTGAAATTATGTTTATTTGGCTTTCATATTAATAGGAAATGGGTCTGGGGGGCTGGGGCGAGGGGCAACTTATAGAAAGGTTGATACTCTGATAAAATTTTGAATTCGTTTATGAAATATAATATAAGTCTATGTTGAATCTCATTTTGAGTTCCTAAGTTTGTAGGCATGTAGAAAGAATACCTCTGAGGGAAGGTAGGGCCCCCTTCATCTCAGAAATAGTGCCTGAGTTAGTTTATTTTAAGTTAGAATTAAAGTTACATTCATTCTTATTATTATTGCATAATATTATACTTGCAACAAGTGTAGCATAAGTTATGTTATTATTTGATTTATGTTATGTGGCTCAGCTGATGATTATTAAACAGAGTTCCATGTTTGATTAATTGTTGGTTCAAGTGGTGATCCTTTGAACAGAGAACTATTAGAGATTTTCTTTCAATTTTTTGTGGTGGTCAAAATCTGAAGAATATGTTTCTGGAGTTTTATCTACCATAGTCATTTTCAATCAACATTTCAATTCCATACCATGACACATCATTAGGATGTAGAAATCGTTGACAGAAAAAGGGGCAAAAAGGAATAAATAAATAGTAAAAAGAAAGAAAAATACACTGACAAAAGGTAAACTGTAGAAATAAGAAATGGAAGGGGTAAATAGATGAAGGAAATAATTAGTAAGAAATATAATAGAATATATTTAATGATAATATTAAAATAAATTTAGAAATATTATTATTAATAATGATAGAATAAATAAAATATTAAAATAAAATAAATTATTCTTTTGTTATTAATGAAGTATTAATTCAATAATAATAGTACAATACCTTGATCTATTAGTAAATATGTTAATAGATTATGTTTGGTATATCATAATACTAAATGAATATACTAGTAATAAATAGGTTAATAGATCATGTTTTATCTATAATGTTAGATTTATGAATTATAATGTTTATAAATTAGTAAACTAGTATTAGTGTGTTAGGTTAATATGTTTAATGTAAATTGTTAAAGATGTAAGAACTTAAGGATGAGAAAGTATGAGGAGCCAATTTCTACTAACTTTGAGTCCTCCATCCCAATCAAGGTTGTTCGGATGTTTTAATATTTTAAGAGTTTCTTTGAATCTTCTTTTGGAGCTCTTTAGAGGGATTGTATACAAAGATAAATACATTTCTAAATCCATCATGAAAGCTATAGAAAATATGAACCCCTCACATAAACAAACTAAATTACCACCCTTGAGCAAAAAAAGTCTACTTCCATACATATGTGGTGTATCTGAGAAAATAACTAAAGTTCTTAGAAAAGGGAATATTGATTCTATTTTTAGACCATTTGAAACAATAAGACACAAAATTAAATTTGTTAAGGACAATGTTGATGAACATTAACTAAAAGGAGTCTATAAGATTAATTATTCTTGTGGGAAAATCTATATTGATGAAACCAAGAGATCATTTAAGATAAGAATTAAGGAGCATTGTGCTGACATTAAAAATCAACGCTCTCACACCTCTTATCTTGCTAAGAATTCCCTCCTCTCTAAGCATCACGTTTTCTTGGAAGATACTACTAACACTGCTAAGGAAGATTGCTACTTCAAAAGAATAATCAGAGAAGCTCTTAAGATACTAAGACATTCGAACAACCTCAATCGAGATGGTGGACTTGAAGTTAGTAGAAGTTAGCTCCCCGTACTCTCTCAGCCTTAAGTTCTTAGGTATTTAACAATTTACATTAAACTTATTAACCTAACACATTAATACTAGTTTACTAAATTATTAACATTATAATTAATAAATCTATTATTATGTATAAAACATAATCTATTAACATATTTATTACTAGTATATTCATTTAGTATATAATATACTAGACATATTTGCTAATAGATCTATTATCTCCAACTTTACTGTGCCTCTCCTAAAGGATTTAATGGTGTAAAGCTTGCAAAATCAATAAAGTGAGTCATCTCCCTTTAGAACATAACCCATGGCGCCATGTGTATTGTGGGAAGGGGTTTCAGACATAACCACAACTTTGATAATCTAAAGTATTTGATGATTTATTTTAAGCTGCCCTCGGGTAAAAGGCGCGCTCCCCCAAATCGGATCACCCTCCATCGTCATCCCCCACTCATATGTACCAACTTCGATGACGTCACATACACGAAGGATAACAACATGATGAACCCCGACGTTGAAAGGTCAACATTGATATGACGATCACGATCCATTTTGGCACCTAGCAAGAGACTTGCTTCATCAGCAGTATTGCCCGCTGTAACGTGATGGGGACCACCCGCGAGGTGGACTCCTCCCACCTTCTCATCAAGCTTTGAGGCCATAGGGATTGAAAGGTAAAAGGTATAAGGTAAAAGGAAAAAGGTATAAGGTAGTAGAGTTGATTTTTTTGTGCTCTCGAAAATTGCACTCATTGTTGTAGAGCAATCCTTAACTGTCGCGTATCATCCTACACCAATCCCAAAATTCACCACTTGGATAGTTGCGCCCTTCTATTATATAAGCACTTATTGTCTAAATTAACCTCCCTGACATCTTTTATTTGGTCTCAATAAGAATACCCCTGCTTGGTCACCTGCATAGGATTTACTCTCCATGTACTCACAAACAAAAAGGGTCACCTCCACAGTCACTTTCAAACACTCCTACAAGATCTAGGCTACCCAACACCCTGACCACTTGTATTCTTGTTTATTCACTCAATAAAATGAAGTAGAGAACTCCCACAACTCCCATAACTCATGAGGTTAAGTCCAATGGTCTCAAACCCTTGATCTATGTAGAGAGTCAAATTGCAAACCTCGCTTGTCCTTATTCGCTTGCCAACCTCCACTGTGAGTTGTTTGCTAACCACGTAAAGAAAGACGACCCTTTTAGGGTTTTCAATTCTAGTCATTACTTCCAAATTTCACCTATTGTTCACCATCTACCCAAATTTGTATCTTGGTTGGTTTAAGCATACCAAGATGAAAAAAATACTTCCTCTTTGTCTCAGGGGTTAAAATTCTAGAAATAACCCCTACGCTAATTCAAAGTACATTAATTTTCCTTTCTTTCCCCACATTAAAGTCATTCACTGATGCCAACTTCATTCATCACTTCGTTCATCACTTTGTTCATCACTTTGTTCATCACTTTGTTCATCACTTTGTTCACAGTTACAGTTCCCCCCGAGGAGAAAAATTATTTCCTGGACAAATCCTTGCCCCTGAAAGTAAATCCCTTCCCTCTCAAAAGTGGTTCCCTATAACCCTCTTTAAAACACCCGTTCAACCCATCCTGACTACAATTACCTGCTTAATGGGTCAAGTCGATTCACAAATAGTAAATAAAGCCTCCCTAGGGTTTATACATAAGATGAAGCAACCCAGTTGTTTAGTTAATATCATGTTATACCTATTTGCGGCCATAAGCCTTTAGCTTCGTTTATTCCCTCCTTCCTCCTTTTTTCGTTACTACTCCCTTCTGTTTTACCTGTTCTTGTATACACATGTTGAGGAGTTCCAGTGTCTGGATATCAAAGTGTTCTCTCCCAACAAACAACAAAACCTTGTCTTTGATTAGAAGGTCTCAGTTAGGAAGAAGCCTGTTGTAGGTGTGTATTCCCAATTTATCTTGACTTTCATGGCTATTTCTTACCGTATTATTCATGGAAACCCTCCTCCTAGAATATTCCCATAGGAGAAGGATTTCCTCCAACTTGGCAAATATTCCATGATAGAGGATTGGTACCACTATGAGGATTACACAAAAATACAGGTTTACAGTTGTGAACTTCGTCCATATTGTTCACCAGTGTTCATGAAAATCATGATCTTTACCCTTGCGTTCATCCAACAGATCCTCAGTGTAGATATGCTTCATTTTCTACCAAAAAAGAAGGGTTACCTCTTCAAAATGGGACAACCAATAGGCCTGTTTGTGGTAAAAACAAGGCAATATTTTAAAACAGTTGAAGCCTTACTAGAATCCATGGAGCTAGAAAAGGGAAAAACTTGGCACTACAATCCCCAAGGCATCATTTCCCAAAGGAGAGAAAAAATTAAAGCTTCGACTTACGTGCATGATGCTAAGCCCAAAATTGAATGGAGAGCTAAATTTTACTCATGGACTCTTAACACAAAGATGGAGACTGAGTCCTCAGTCAGTATAGGCAAAGCATCAAACAAGGCTACTGACCTAGCAGGGGATGTTGATACAGTGGAAGATCACATAAATAAAAAGGTTAGGGTTCAGGATATAGGAGAAGAAGAACAAGATGAGGAAGTAGGGATACAGTTAGAAAATATTGTTTCAGATCAACCGGGAAATTAGATCAACCTAGAGAACCCACCAATAGACACTACTTCACCAACAATTGAAGTAGCCATTCCAGATCCTGAAGACAATGTTACTGATACAAGACTTAGTTGGCCCCTAGGAAGGGTCATTAATGAGTGATACAAGAAGATCAAAGAGAGATTGTAGAGAACAATGGCTACCCAATCTACTTGTCATCACACTCGATTATTGACTACCATGGACTTAGAGAAGGATGAAATGAATTTTTAATTAAGACATCCATTAGTACAGATCTTACCTAAAGGACCTCAGTTCAAGACCCTCGATGTATCCATGAATTTTTCTAGTGTCCCTCTCTCAGAAAAATTCAACTTACATAAGCAGTTTGGTGAGATGTTGTATAATGACTTGGGTAAAAACCTCATGACTATCAATAGAGAAGAGACATACATAGTAAAGGTCTCCAATAAAATAAAAGTAAGAAAGGCCAACTCAAGAGCTATTTATCTACACAAAGATTCTTATAAATATTTTATTATTAAGTTAGGTGTGAACCTAGATGACACATCAATAGTAGAGGTTGTCCTACAAGCACCTCAAAAGGAAAACTAGGGGTTAAGGCATAAACTGAAGATACCTGACAATGAATTTTTTTTAAACATCGGAGTTGGCACAAGTGGAAAGGGAGATAGAGCAGATGACAAAGGAGCTGAAAAATAGTAAAGGAAAGGTATTGGCTTTGGAACAATCTATGGCCAAGTTACAACAAAATATTGACTCTCATGTATGCATAGTAGTGGTGCCCGAAGACCCCCAGAACCCCACCGATTGCCTCACTTAGGCCTTAACTGAGTTGTATATCTCTGAAGGAGAACTAAAGAAGATCCAAAGGAACTCAGACACTCCCAAATACCAACTAGATTAGAAGGAGAAACAATTGCAAGCCTCAGTTACAAACACTGAAAATGTCACTAAAACTCTACACGCTGGAACACAAGAAATAAATGAGTTAAAGACTCAGCTAAAGGGGAACATGTCTCTCCTTGAAGCCAGGTAGTTGGTGTGGGATCAAAGAATTGATGAAGTGAATCTTAGCTAGGAGAATATAACTCTAATACATGAGAAAAGAGCTATTAGTGTAAACTGTGGACCACAATTGAAAAATGCTAAAGAGATGAGTATAAGGAAATCCTAGTTTTCAATGAAATTCATCCACTTCCTGAATGAGAGGCCGATAGAGGAGATGAGGCCAATGGATATAGAAGATTGTATTGGTGTCATTGTGAATATTTCTAAAGTAATTTCAAAAGAATAATCCTGAGTCAAAGAGGAATAGAGCCTCAACAAGTTGCATAAGGACGTGATTACTTTCAATGAATAATTCGATAGGATCCTCGAAGTTGTGTTACGTGACCTTTCGAGACCTTGTGGGGAACTATTGCCAAGGGATAAGTACCACCAAAATATTATAGAATTAAAGAGTAAGGCAGGTTCATCTCATGAGAAAACAATCACTCTAAAAGGAACAACCATGGTAAATTTCTTAAAGAAGGAATTTCAATTACTCGGGATGGTTAGGAGTTTGTTTCACTACAGGTTGGACTACTCAGGGGTAATCGACTTCAAGATCAACTGTAAAAGGTTTAGCTATGCTCCTTAACCTCCTCCATCCTTATGGGAAAGATGTGAACGGTTCAATAATTCACTTATTGTGCAAATGGTTCATCCTCGGGCTCTGCATGCATCTCACTAGGCCTAATCATCCAACCTCTCTTGAAGATTCTCTGAATCATGCCAAGCTTTAGCATTTTCAACTAATATTATTTTAATTTTACTTATTTTTAACTTTTATCAGTTGTAATGAGTACATTTTAATTGAAACAATTGTGCATGTGCACACGCTGAATCCTTAAGATATTTTTTTACATAATGAACTAAATCAACAAAGAATATCACTCTAATGGCCTATCTCTATCCATAGATGCCTATATATGTGATTTTGATGAACAAATAAAAGGTCCATGATTTTATTAAGAAACTCTGTGTTATTTTTTAGAATGTTCTGGTTCTTTCAATATATGTGTTATTCAGAATATTAATACATATTGATGGTGATTCCTTCGTTCTAGGATTACAGTATGTCTCCTATATTTTGTAATTTCCTAAATGTTCATTTCTTCTTAGATTTCACATTATGTAGTTTCCATACATGTTTCCTTCCTTATAAAAATTTATTCGAATTAAGATGTTAATGAAAATGCCTACATGAATTTTTGGAAGCTAGATCTTTAAATGCACTCCATGAGTCTTTGCATCCATTACTATTCCATAGTTGTTATTTATTTCTAAATCTAGATAGGTGTAGAATACTCGATATCTCGAGCTCTATATGATAGGTTTCCTCTATTATTCCTTCTGCCATCACATTCATATTAAAGAAAATGCTTTGCAAGTCCTAGAGTGATTTTGGCCTCTGTTGATTGATATTTTATATCATTGTGTACCTCTTATGTATAAAGAATTCATGGGATGTATCTTTCTTAAGTTGTTTGAACCAACTTAGTTCAATTTGTAAGGAATATTGTAAATAGTGTTTTAAATCCTTTAAAGAATTACCAAAGATGCACACTATTCAAATGGACTAGGCATTGGTCTCCTCAAAATCTGTAGCTTGTCTCTAGAATTGACAACATCATTTAGAGTTGTTGTCAAGGAACATATTAAATAAATTTTCCCCTGGGATATGGAATTCAGACACTCATTTTTAAGGTGAGCAAATATGTATGGATTGCAGATTCATCACCTTGGTGACTCCACTATCTAAATCTCAAGAATATCATCTTGGATTTTATGAGACTCAACGCTCATTTAGATACATCTCAAAATAGAAATCCATCTATATCTAACCTGGAGAAGGTAATTTTCAGGAGAGTTTGAAAGGAAAAAACGATGTCTACTAATGCCACTATCTTGTCATTGTTACATAGGAATATTATCTTCTCATCAGCTCAGAGGAGAAGGGAAAGATGACTGAAAGACTGACCAAGTTCACATGCCTATTTGTCAAACTAACGCTCTCAAGGAACTAGCAACCTGATTTATAAAGCTTCCTAGCCATGCATTAGGTGCGTTAGTGCCTATGGTAACTTTGTCTTTTGCCTTGGGAAGAGCGTTAGTCAACTTAATTGAGTTTCTATGGGTCAAAGGAGCAAGTTGACTGAGAAATATCCCTCTATTCACTCCTATGTTAGCTCATAAAAGAAGGGAAACATTCAGATTCGACCTATTTGGATGAATTACTATTCCTAATGGAGTCTACAAACAAGGAAAGGGCATAGAAGCATGGAAATGTATTTGCTTTTTCCCGAAGGAACTCATAAATGATTTGGCAATGCTTATCCTCTCATGCTATACATTTGAGGCTAGGGCCATTATGAAAGAAGTTGAAATATTTCGAAGGATTTCCTTTTGACTCTCGAAGATAGTATTAGACATCAACTCTTCAAGCGGTTAAGAAGAGAGAGAGAGACAAGATGTAGGAGTAAGGGAAGGCTGATACAACCGATGGTTGTAATTACTCTTTTATATCGTTAATATAGACCTGCAATTGTGTTGTCCACTCCATGGTGTTGGTATTGTGATTCATTTACATGTTTATGCAACATTATTGATTATGAGTGGCTTAGATGTATGTAGTTAGATATCCCTATGTATTAATGTATTGGTTATTGAAGTTGTATGTTGTGATATTACACCTCATCCTATTTATGTGCAGGTATGGATCTTGGAGATAGCTGAGGGATCTTCCACTCCGCTACTTTGCATTCCCCAGCAACACCACACCAAGACCTGAGGTAAAATTCCTTCTTCCTACTTCAATTCTCATTTCACTAATATGGATATGTCCATGTATCTTTGGGATAGCTACAGCTATTCTGACTATTCGCCAAGGATCTCGGGAAGATCCTTGAGGGTATCTCCATCACCAAACACCTGTGCATTAATCCCTATAGTAGAATTGGTGACTCTGCTAGGGACTACACTTAGTTCCTGGTTTTCTTCCAGAAAGTTCCTAGATCTCTATTTCTTCCAAGCATTCCTGTACTTCTTGATCCCCTTTCTGACCATGCAGGACTATACATCACCCTTCTCTTTGTGCTCAATCCTAGATATGATCCCCAAAACCTTCTTTTTTAAGACTATTTCCTCACTAACACACCCTGCTAGTGTAAACAGTGCTTTATAAAGCATTGTGGCCTTGCACACAGAGTGTTAGTGCAACCACTAACTCTCTGTACCCTCTGTTACAATGCGTTAGACAACCATTTCTGGATAAAAAGACTATTCTATGACCTCATGGGTGGGGAAGTTTGCTTGTAGACTGAGCAAGGATATATAGTTGTGCATGTTTGATTGATATGTGTCTCCTGAACAAATTTTCTCTTTTAGGGAAATAACTTTACTGCTTAAAGTTTTTCATAAAAAAAAATACAATTTTTTTTTTTTATTGTTTTCTTCTTAGATGGTAAGATCTGCATTTGTTTGGTTTCAAAAGTTGTTAGTGAGAATTTTAGTTCTATCGGTTATGCTGGTGTTTTACTAAACTGGATGTATGGTATATATATTGACATATAAATGGCTACTCCCTTGTAGAAGAAATTTATTCATCAAAAGTGAAATTTAAAGCATTGTTTTTGCATGATTTGAGTCAGAGTCCCACATAACTTCATACGTCAACACCCCCACTGAAGACTTTAACAAAATACATTTAAAATTTACTTAATAAAATCAATTAGAAACTATTTCTTGAGTAAACACATATTAGTTTAGGCTAGGATCTTGGGTTAGGAAGTTGTGAGTTAACTGCCCAAGATCATACACAGAAAATAGTGTCATTAATGAGGGAAATATTTCTACAATCATACTATCTCAGACCACTCCAGTAATAAGAGAAAATATTAGACTATAAACAAAGGTAGCTCACCTTAGCTTACATCTCCTTTGGGTATTCTGTGTATCGAGATCCCTTCGGGGATATCAGAACTCAATCGGGGACTCAGGTATCCTGCCCACAAAGTGTACTATCTATGACTATGTCCCCCCAGTAGTGTGTGTGATTTGAGGTAACCATAGTGGCCATACTTTTTAGGGACGAACACAAGGTGACTGGGGCGGGTTGCCCTCATACCTAACATAGACGAACCTACTCTGTCTTCGGTTTTTGGTAGGGTGTTCATATTCACGAGAGTACTTGGCCCCTTAATCTGATGTTTGAGTGAAGCTCAAGAGTAATCGTAACTGTACATTTGGCCAACCATCTCTTTTATCCATTGTGATACTGGGCTTCATCTCCAACAAATCATGGTTATCAGACAAGGTCAAACCCTCTCCTTGTTGATTGATTTCTTTAAAGTATTTTTTATTTTTTAGGTGCCAGTTTGTTATCACCGAGACTTTAATAAACATCACTATAAAATATATTCATAAAATTTATCGGTCACCATGGCTACATCCGGCCCTCATCGTCAATCTAGATGGCTACTAGGTCTTCCCCCACTCACTGTGGAGGATCCGTCGAGCCCCAGTGAACCAGATTACCCATCTTTGGGTAATCAGTCTCCAAGATCTCACACTGAATCAATCCAGACATCCCATGACTCAAGTTTACGAGAATATTTTTTCTCTAAAGGTTTCATTCCTCCATATAATCCTCCGATAACAAATCTATTGGTACCTCTCTTGATTCTAGATGCACCTAAACCTCCTATTTCTTCTGTTGAACCTATACCTACCATCACATCGACGACTAACAGGTCATGGATTTTGTGGACACTTTTGGTCCACCTCTATTTCCCTAGTCGACAGTTAGTAATACACCTCTGATGGAAAACCCCACTATCCCAACTATCCCAAGTTCGAACCCGATAGTGACACCCAATGCGAGTAGAACCTAGTACACACTAGTTTCTGCCCCTTTTGTGTCAACTCTTGGACCTTCGACAAGTGCTACATATAGTGCTCCTTATAACGCTCCATATAGCATGTTTAGCATGGGTCCCTTCAACAACCCTTTTGGTTGGAATCCATTTTTTAGTTCCAACCCCTAGGTTCAGATGCTTGGGGGCACCATTCCCAATATGCACATACTGGATGGGAACATTACGATTCACCCTCCATTTACATGACAACAGGGACTATCATTAATTGACATGAAGCCTCCTTATGTCAGTCAAGGGCATACAACTAATTATGTGGTTAGCAAGATCCCTCAATAAGGTCTCACTCAATCCATCTCAACACCTGTGGTGAAGTAAAATTATAAGTGCAAACACAAACAAATTCCTCTAGCCTCATGATGGGTTTAGCCACAAGAAATACACTGTATGGAATATTTCCTTAGGTTAGAACCAATTAAGAGGGCCTACCTCTTAGTACGCTTATCTCATTTGATGATGTCCTTGCTTGCTTACTCTAGCTATCCCTTGCTTCCTTCTTCAAGCACCTGAAACAAGTAAACAACAACAAACAACAACCATGATAATAGAAAAATTGTAGTTCAACCTACTTAGCAAGTCAAGAAACATTAAGCCATGAATATGTAAGATGAAAAAACATGTAGGAAATCGATTGATAGTTGCATATATTAATATCAAAGAGATATTACAACCATTGTCTTGACGTTGCAATTCTCCTCTGACAAGACTAGGTTCCCACACACTTCTGCTAGCATTCCATGATGGCGTTAACCAACAATAGTTTTAAGGATCTCCCCTTTAGGCTTCAATCGAAACCAAATCACACTTCTCCCTCACATAACTAGATAGCTACAATTATGAATAGCTTGTTGTTTACTCTAAACCAAATAGCACTAGCACACCAACATCAACACTTTGACACTAACACTAGCTTGTGCTTAGGAAAAATGGATGTTTATGTAAGATGAATGGATGGGAGATGGATCCTATTCTCATGGGAGAAGGTCTTATCCCTTGAGGTAGTTACATCATTATAGGGGAAAGGAGTCGAAACTGACATCCTCAACCCCATCCAGCCAAACCATTTACCAAACTTCTGTTATGGAGCTTCTAGAGCTGGAATCTTCGGCTCCTAATTTAGAAAACTTTCCATAATAGAACTGATGCAACTAGAACAAAAATCAGTTGGTCTGGTCAACAATAGGGATATTTCTAATCTCTGCACATCGGCATAGGGGAGACAAAGGTCATTAGCACCAATCTTGTATACTGGGAAAAACATAAGATTTTGGGAAAATGGTGCAAAAGGTAATTGATCTAATCATGAAGAGGGACACAATGGGAGTTTCTTCATGAGAGGTAAGCATGTAGGGTTCAATTTATAGGTCCTCAAGGATCAAGGAATTGGGAGTACAGGGAAAGTGACAAAATTATGTGTAACAGATGCCCCATAAAGCGTGAAGGCTGAACTGGAGTGAGGGATGAGATGCTTTATGAATCAGTGCGAGGAACCATAGTTTGCCATCAGAAAACCTTCAAGCAAGTATAGATACATATACATAACTGAGAACTCTATCAAATGATACATGAATCGTGGCATGGACGCATCCATCCAAAGAATGATCATGTAAATGGATCTAGGTATGTGCGTAGCCTTCCGTCAAAGAGGATCATAATGAAACCAAGTTATGGTTGCAACCATCCAATAATGAGAAGGATCACATATGATAACTGATGGTCTAGTCGTAGCCATCCATATGAAAGAGACATGCATATCAACATAATCATGTCACATCACTTTGAAACCTAAGATTTTTTGATCTAAGCCTAGGGTCTTGTGCTCCAACACAACCCGATCAAAGTAAAAATTATAACATGTGAATAGATGTGTTGGTGTCGAACATGCTAGAAAGTCACTTGATTACTAGTCAAGGATGTAAACCGTTAACAAGCATGAGAGAAACCACCAATAATGACAATTCTCCTAAAGGTACTATCAGCATAATTTAGGGAATGTGAATAGAGGAATTGAAGTTGAACACTCGTGAAATCACTCGATTGAAAGTCAATGATGTGAACTTGTCATTGAGTGTGAAGAACTTGCCATTAGGGCATGCAAGCTCTAAGGTACTAGAAGGGAGTCCCTCGGTAAACTTCCCAGAGAATGAGTTGAAGTCGACAGAAAGTGACCATGTTGGAGGAGGGCCGTAATGTTTCCCACATCATCGACACAAGATGAAAGGATGAAAAATTATTTTGGATGATACAGAGAATCAGAGGCAAACATAACTGCAAAAGGACAACTCTTTAACATTTCAGTGACACATCTTGAAGTTTGGACGCTTTTGGATCCATATGATCGGTGGTCATGATGATGTGGTAGAGATCAAAGGGAAGCTAAAAATGAATGGCCCAACCTAGGAAAGTCAATGATACAGAACAAAATATCCCAACCTAACACGAAGCAACATGTGGCATGTTTAAGAGTGAGCTGCCGACACAATGATTAGATTTCCAAATGTTACCTCACCATTTCTGGTAGGTACCCCAATTATTTTTTAATTGCAAGCTTGAAGGGGATAGCATATGCTTGCACTGTAAGTTCATCCTTCGGATGAATTTGACCTAGTAAGTTTAATGAGCCCTAGGAAGGAAAAGCTCATGTTTGTCATGATGATGAATCTGATGTCGTTTAATAGTTTAACGAGTCTGAAAAAGGTGTAACTTGGTATCTTTTTCATGTTTAGAGAGTTTGAATAAGACACATGAAAGAAAACTCCACATGGTCTCTCAAGCCCGAAAAGGTAAAAAATGATACTTGAGAGAACCGCTTGACCATTTCAGTCAAGGAGTACCTTTTCGTAAATAGTGCATCCCAACCTGAAAAAGGGGTAAAATTATACTAGGCACATGACGTTTCACATCCATTAATGAGTTTGAAACGACAAGAGCTCGACTATATTTTCAGTTTTAAAGGGTCAGAAAAGAGCTTGAAAGCGGACCCCCCATTTTATTCTCTTTTACTAGTCAAAAGGGAAAAATACTCAATAATATTTTCATTTTTTACAAGTCAGAAAAGAGCTTAAAGGTGACACGTCCTGGAGGAACGAGTGGTATAAAGGGTAGAAACTGGTTCCGGTAATGGTGGAACTACTAAAAACATGTAATGGTCAAGAGGCTAGCTAATGAAACCACTCATCGCTGCGGTCCCTTAGGAAAGGAAAAACAACCAAGTGAAAGCATATGATTGGCCAAAGAGATGGTAGCAATGGAATGAAACAACCATGGTTCATCTAGCAGAAATTAGCTGATAAAAATGGAAATCACAAGATGTAAATTGGGCATCGGTTCATTTTTACAAAATCTTGAACCATGGACAAATCTACTTGAATTCGGTTTCATTTTTACACAAGCTTGAAACAAAAAACTATGTTTGAATAAGTTCACATGCCCCCAGCATAATGACTCAATTGAGGTACATGCCCCCCAAGATTCATTTCAATCAACTAGGTGGAATGAAGGTTCACTTTCGAGGTCCTGGAAATACTCGATTTGGATTTTATGAGATCTTAATTAAGAATCGATTTGGAGAAGGGAATTACTTCATTTTTTAACGAGGTTGACACAGTAAAAGAACTATCCTTAGACATTTGTTTCATTTTTTAATGAGCTTGACACAAGACAATGAAATATACTCATACCCTTGTGTTTCATTTTCTAACGAGGTTAACACAAGACCAGGAACTATCCTCACACATATACTCATGAACCGTACGAGAACATGGCTCCCAAGAGGTCTTCACTAGATGGAAAAACCATGTTCTAGGAGGAATACATGTCAATTGGTACCAAAGACAGATCGAGGTCCAATGCCCCTTGTACATAATGTATTATACCATCTGTGTGATCATCAACAAATGCAGAGATGGAATGGGTAGTCACATAATTGACCTATGGCGAGGGAGGTATTGCTTGCAAACAAGAGGTGATAGGGGATGATTGTTGCAAAGGAGGTGCTTGGTGACCAATGAATGACAGTTGATCAATAGTCACAATTCTCCCTTCGTGTGGAAAACAAACCACATGGAAAAGTGAAGAAATAAAAGCTCTCATGTCATAAACATAGTTGTGTCCAAGGAGAAGATTGAAATCTAAGGGACCTTGGACTACCATCACATCTATATAGATGATATTTCCTCCTAAAGTAATAGGGAAATTCGGAAGGATCCATAAGGGCTAACTGTTTCCTCCGTTGAAATCCAACAAATTCTAGGTCATGGGAACAAGCTGAGGGGAACCAAAATCTTGCCAAGTAGTAGAAGTCATGATGCTAACAGATGCACCTTCATCTAATATAGTGCCAGGTACTATCATATTATAGGCTCGCACTATTATTTGGAAAGACACATAAGATGGGAGGTGGAAAGTAGTTAAGTGGCTCCAATTGAAAGAAACGACAGAACTACTTGGTGGGGGCATCATATGATTGCCTCCATGCTCTGCAGGAATAGAAGAAGGACTCTCTTGAATAGCGAGGTAGGAGGGTCACCCTTAGATTCATGAGAATCTGAGGAGATAAGAATAACATGAGCAGTATGATCACCACTCTCTTCCAGAACAGAGTGAGTAACTGGTGGAGAAACCAAGTTGGCTGGGGAGTTGCCAATTTGTGGTGAAGTAAAATTATAAGTGTGGACACAAAAAAATTCCTCTAGCCAAATGATGGGTCTAGCCACAACAGATACATTCTATGGAAGATTTCCTTAGGTTAGAACCAATTAAGAGGGCCTACCTCTTAATACGCTTATCCCATTTGATGATGTCCTTGCTTGCTTGCTCCAACTATCCCTCGCTTCCTTCTTCATGCTCCTGAAACAAGTAAACAATAGAAAAAAACAGTCGTGATAATAGACAAATTGTAATTCAACTACTTAACAAGTCAATAAAAATTAAGCCATGAATATGTAAGATGAAAAAACATGTAGGAAATCAATTGATAGTTGCATATATTAATATCAAAGAGAGATTACAACCATTTTCTTGACGTTGTGGTTCTCCTCTGACAAGACCAGGTTCCCACACACTTCTGCTAGCATTCCATGATGGCCTCAATCAACAATAGTTTTAAGGCTCTCCCATTTAGGCTTCAATCCAAACCAAATCACACTTCTCCCTCACATAACTAGATAGGTACAATTATGAATCGCTTGTTGTTTACTCTAAACCAAAATAGCACTAGCACACCAACATCAAAACTTTAACACTAACAATAGCTTGTGCTTGGGAAGAATAGAGGTTTATATAAGATGAATGGATGGGAGATGGATCCTCTTCTCATGGGAGAATATCTTATCCCTTGAGGTAGTTCCATCATTATAGGGGAAAGGATCCCAAACTGACATCCTCAACCCCATCTAGCCAAACCATTTGCCAGACTTCCATTACGGAGCTTCTAGAGCTGGAAGCTTCATCTCCTAATTTAAAAAAGTTTCCATATTAGGACCAATGTGACTGGAACATAACTTAGTCGCTCCAGTCACCGCTAGGGATAGTGCTAATCTCTGCACATTGGTGTGGGGGAGACAAAGGTCATTAGATCTGGTCTTGTAAACTGGGCAAAAGAGAATATTTTGGGAAAATGGTGCAAAAGGGAATTGATCTGCTCATGAAGAGGGTCACAATGGGGAGTTTCTTCATGAGAGTTAAGCATGTAGGGTTCACTGTATAGGTCCTACAGGATCAAGGAACGGGGAGTACAGGGATAGTGACAAAATGGTGTGCAACAACACCCCACTCTCAACCTCAAATGAGTCAGGGGGGCACTCCTTATCCTGGGGGCACTTATATCCCCTAGCCTGACAACCCCTATTGATAGCCACAATATATGACTATACCCCAAGGAAATTATTATTCTATGCATCTTGTGTATAATATTGGGAACAACATGATGGGAGGACTACAAGGATCCTCAAGTCATTTGTCATCACCTTGGTCTGATTTGGGGGCATCAAACACCTTGCCTTTCTTGGCAACGCTTGACATCCCTGACTTGTACAAAATCACCAATGACTCCATATATCACAAATTACTTTGGCCTCCAATCCTGCACAAAATTCCCACAGACATCCCAAAGTTTGAAGGGAAACAAGGGGAGGATCCAGGTACGCACATCACCACCTATCATTTATGGTGCATATCTAGCTCCATGGTGGATGATAGTATCCAACTTCGGCTCTCTCCCCACACCCTTACTAGCAATGCAGCCAAGTGCTACATTGAGTTACCACATGTTTCCATCAATACCTTGGGTGCTTTAGCGATGGAATTTTTAAAGCACTTTCAGCTACCCATCCATTATGAAACTAGGATGAAACTCCTTACTTCTTTAAGTCAGGACACCACCACCCACATATTTGATCACATCCATGAATGGAGACATAGGTTGAGGCTAGTCAAAGTTCCCCTCCCAGACTACCTATTAGCAGATTGGATTTGAAAATCTCTTCTCCCTCACATCGCTAAAGATGTCGCCTTAGGTGGTGGGGTCACAAAATGCAAATCCATTCCTCGTGCCCAACACTTAGATTAAATATATTCATAGTCTCACACTTTATACAACATCATTCCTAATGCCACTAGAAAATTCAATGCTCCTACTACTTAGCAACCCAGTGCACATGCTGATGGTAACATTAGCGCTACCTCTAGGGCTGCTATAAAATAACTTAGTGGTCAGATTTCCTAGTTTTCAGTTGAGCTCACTACCCAATCAACTGATCTTATTACTACCTTGATAAACTTTGTGTATTCTACACAAAAACCGAGCAGTAAGAACAAGAAGAACAAGAAAAAGACCGCTCCTTCTAAAGAGCAATCAACCAAGTAGTTCAACCCAAAGCAGAGAGTTGTTACACCTCCTGACAATGGAAAGGACAAAGCTATCAAGTTCCCTTGCAAAATCTGTGTGGAAGACCATATGACACATCAATGTCTACGTCTCCATGAATGCACATATTTCCTTGCTCAAAAGGACACTGGCCGGACCCCCGTAGTCTTAAACGACCCTTTCCTAACTTAGCAACAACAACATCTTATTGCAAACCAACCTCAATTCCTACAAGGGGGGACAGTGGTTTGCATCGTCCTTCAGCTGGTGAAGGATCGTCTATTGTTTACACCTTTGAAACAGTCGATTTTCAAACCAGAGGAAAAACTTATGGAGCTCCATTCCCTCATGCTGAGGAATCCTCCTCAGGTCAAAACCCACCGTCACCTAATGATCTTCGTATCGAAAGGCCAGTTGCTGATCTTGCAATCCACCTCCCAAAGGGGCACTTCATTGCTTAATGCATAATACATCTTCACATGATGCCTAGAACTACAATATTACAGAATATTTGGCACAAACATCGTCAGCTATGTTAGTGCTCAAAGTATTGCAAACTTGTCCAGCACAAAGGAAAGCTCTGATTTCAGCAGTTGGTGGGGTCAATCCTCAGGATTCCATGCTTGCAATTTTTGACATGGACAAATGTAAACCTCCCCTTTCACACTAGCTTGGATTTTAGGTGCAAATATTTTCGAAGGGGCGAGGGGTACATAGAACTATCATTGACGAAGGTGCTTCAACCTGCGTCATGTTGGCTTCACGTTGGCTCGCTTTATGTTCTCCAACCCTCTCACCACCATCAAATTCCCTTAAATCTTTTGATGGCCACACTTTCATCCCAAAAGGTTACCTTGCCAGCTACCCCATCACTTTGAGTGGGAAAATAGTAAAGGTGGATATCAAAGTCATCGATCAAAAACTCGACTACAATCTGTTGTTGGGTTGTAGTTGGACTTATGCCATGCCTTCCATTGTGTCTATTGTCTTTCGTATCATCTTATTTCCATTGGATGGAAGGATAGTCATAGTGGACTAGCTATCATGTTTCACCTTAGATTACTCCCCATTACCTAGTGGCTTTGTACCCTTAGTGAGTGGTATTCCTGACTCTTATGTCAGTATCGGTATCGGTCTAAGGCTTCTCCCTGATGGGTTTTTTTCCTCTCCCGCCACCCATGGTTACACTAACGGTCTCTATGGTCTCATCTATTCCTCATGAACTGACCAATCCTTGGATCCTCCTGGCCCCCTCAGACATTGACTCTTACGGAGAACAAATATCGATGTCACCAGCTAAATTGGCCTACCAAGCCATTCAATTTGCATCCGAATCTCCAGTCACTTTGGTCACAACCAACAGTACTACCTCCTCCCCCATAAATTATCCTTATAATGATCTTCTCAATCAAGTCCTACCTTTAGATGAAGCTATTCAATAGATCATGTGTTTAGAAGAGCGATCCTGGGAGGATTCTCACCATTACATTTCGATATATGATTTGAACATGATGCCCATTCAAATCATGTCTTTTGACAAACCTAAAATCATTCCCTCTCCTTATACGACTATCCAAATTTTGGAATCGGAAGGGAACATGGACAATATTTCAAAGACATTACTCATCGATATTTCAGTCAAGACAAGCATCGTGGAAAACATCCATATTGGAGCCGGTTACACTCCTGAGGAAATTGCAAGCTTCACCTGCCTTTTCAAGGAATTATGCAATGTATTTGCTTGGTCTTATGACGAAATGTCTGGCATATATCCATCTATTGTCGACCATGAGATCAAGGTGTATGAAAATTCCAAGCTTGTCCACCAAAGGCTTCAAAAATTCCACCCCCACAAAACTGTAGCCATCAAGACTGAGGTGGAAAAATTGTTACGTGCTAGTTTCCTCTACCCCATTCCCTTAACAAAATGGGTTTCCAATCTAGTCCCATTGATAAGAAATAGGATACCATCCGTGTTTGCATCAACTACCAGGACTTGAACATTGCATGTCCAAAAGAAAATTATCTGACACCGTTCATCGACCAAATAATCAATGACTGCACCAGTTGTAAATCCTCCCATTTATGGATGGCTTCTCAGGTTACAACGAGATCACCATAAAACCAGCAGACCAGCAATTCCACCTTCATTTTCCCTTGGGGAGTATTTTCATATCAAAAGCTCCCATTCAGATTAAAGAATGCTGGAGCAACATTTCAACGGGCCATGGACTACGTATTCCATAATATCAGACATATTGTTCAGGCTTACTTGGACGACCTCCCAGCCCATTCCAAGGAGCAAACTTAGCACCTAGTTCATTTACGATCAATATTTCTTAGGTGCAGGTTCTATAACATACGTATGAATCTGCACAAATGAATTTTATTTGTCGAGTCTAGATGCCTACATGGTTTCATTGTCTCAAAACACAGGACTGGGGTTGATCTCGATAAGGTAAAGGCAATTACTCAATTTCATGAACCACAATCCATTTTGCAGCTCCAACGTTTGCAAGGGAAATCAAAATTCTTATGACGGTTCATCGTAAATTATGCCGAGTTAACGAAAGGCTTTATGCACCTACTAAAGAAGGGAGTACCATACTTGTGGTATTATCAAGTCTAATGATCATGTGATGCCTTGTAAAAGGCACTTATATCAGCCCCATTGCTTAGTTCTCCTAACTATGGGTGCGCCTTTATCCTCTATCTAGTAGCCTCGCCATCTTCTCTTGGAATGGTGTTGGTCCAAACTCATGATGATCTGAGTGAGCATGTGATCTATTATTTGTCAAAAGGTTTGGCTGGGCCCAAAATCATATATTCACTTGTGGAAAATTTGTCCTTAGCAGTGGTCTTTGTTGTCAATCGATTCCGACAAAACATACTGTTGCGACAAACTACAGTCATCGCTTTGGAGAATCCCATGAGACACATTTTGTCTCGTCAAGTTATTGGTGGAAAATATTACAAATGCATAGTTATCCTCCAAAAATTTGATTTGGTTTTTGCCACTTCCAAGGAAAAAAAATCTTTAGTCTTCACAAACTTTTGTCGGATCTTCCCGTTGTTGATCTAAAAGAGATAGCCCACGATCCTCTACTAGATGAATTTGTCTATCTGGTTGACTCTACTAACCCTTAGTATGGTGGAATTATTTTCTACTTCCAAGAACAATGTTTCCACCCTGAACTATCGTCAGGAGACCGTCGTCGCATCCACCACCAAGCCCGACACTATTTAGTGTTGAACGATACTTTATATTGTCATGGTGCTGATACAATTCTTTGACGTTGCCTCACTCATGAAGAGGCAGAACATGTTTTAAACGACTGCCATGCTGGGGCAGGTGGCGATCATCTTTGTCAGATGTCTACTGCCTAGAAAATTTTACACGCAGGATACTACTGGCCAACCTTGTTCAAAGATTGTATGAAGGCAATCCAACAATGCCACCCTTGTTAAGTTTTTACAAAGAAAATGCACGCTCCCCCGACCCTACTACACCTAGTTATCTCTATTGGCCCTTTTTCCAAATGGGGTATCGACTTCGTCAAATGTAATCCCACTTCCTCTGCTAGACACAACTACATTATGGCTATGGACTATTTCATGAAATGGGTCAAAGCCCTTCCTACTTTTTGGGCTGATAGAGAAACCGCAGCGCTATTCCTGTTTAATCAGGTTATCTGTCACTTTGGTGTGCCCCAAATGATCGTTTCAAACCATGGTTCTCATTTTTAGAATCACATGATGTCTGACTTAACATCATTTCTTGGTTTTCGCAAGGACCAATCGTCCTCCTACTACCGCCAAGCTAATGGCCAAGTAGAAGCTGTTAATGGTGTCTTAAAGACCATGATCCGCAGGTTAGTAGGGAATCACAAAACCCACTGGCACCGAATGTTATATCCTGCATTGTGGGCATGTCGAACCTCGATCAAAAATGCTATAGGCTTTACACCATTCCAACTAGCTTATGGCTTGGAAGGAGTTTTACCTATCAAGTTTTAGATTCCTTCCCTAGGTATTGTTGTTGAACTCTTGCCCGACACCACTGCCAAAGAACAGAACCTAATATACCTCAATCAACTAGATGAAACCCATCAAGATTCTAAATTGGCACTCGAAGCCCACAAGCATCGAGTCAAATCTCAGTATGACAAAATGTTCAAGCCTCATTCTTACCAAGAAGGAGATCTGGTTTTACTATATGATAAAAAACATGACCTCTCGGGGGAAGGAACACTTCAACCCTTATGGATTGGTCCATATGTCATCACTAAGGCCCTCTCAAAAGGGGTATATGAACTTCAAGGTTGTCAAGGAATCCCACTCCATGAGCCTCGAAACAGGCTCTATCTGAAAAAGTATTATGCCTAGTACTACACTAGGCATGTGCTTTGTAATTATATGTATTTATAAGTTTTGCTTTTTTTTTTATGTGACTGGACTTTTTGGTATTTTTTGAGTATTTGTCTCATACATATTTCTCATCATGCAGATGTCATCATTACCGTTAGCATATGTAGGATATGCAGATGGTACCAGTCGTCACACACGACACATTACATCAGTTGCTTGGGTCATTTACATAGCTGAGTTGGAACTGCTTTGTTCCGGGGGAGTCTTTCTTGGTACTGCCACCAACAATATTGCTGAGTATATGTCTGCAATTTCACTTCTCACTGAAGTGTTATCTCGGGACATCTCAAATCTGGTGGTCAAGTTAGACTCTCAGCTTTTCATTGTGTAATTGACAAATCATTATCACATTCACAATCCAATCTTGTTACGTCATTATTTAAGGGTACGACTCTTGGAACGTAAATTTGAGTTTATTACATATGAATGCATTCCTCGAGAATTTAATGCAGTTGCTGATTCATTGGAAAATTATGTATTAGATTGACATCTATCTCATTTATTATAGATACATGTATGAAAGTAAAGATTTACATAGTTAAAAATTTACAAAAACGCTGAAAAAACATTTACATCATAAAATACCAATATATATATATATATATATATATATATATATATATATATATATATATATATATATATATATATATATATATATATATATATATATATAGATATCGAATCCAGTCTTTTACATCAAAAAATTTCCCAAAACTTGGGTGTTTTAAGTACAAAATGGCTACTAAACCCTCGCTATAAACACCCGTTGGCTATACTATGCATTTGCAAAAAGAGCCTACTGCTCATGAAAAGTCAATATAGCTCTAGCTATCCTTCGAAGAGGAACCAAAAACTGGTCAGGCACACCAATAGTGTGTCGCTTCATGTGAGTGAGAATCTCCCTCATGGGAAGGGGGGGAACACCCATACTCAAACCTTCGAGGTTCCTAAGAACCTCACAGAGACTCTAGGAATCGTCCCCATCTTCGTCAGATGCTCCCATACCAGCTCCAGGTAGCTAGTCCCCTCTCCTCGCTTGGTGAGGCATGCCTGTAGGTTGCACCGGTGCCACATCTATGTCAAGAAAAAGCTTCGTGTCAATGCTTGTTCACCCATAAATAACAAAAACATTACATAAACATTCAAAACTTAAAAGTACTCTAAAAAAACCTTCTTACCTTGAGGCTCCCAGTTGGTACCAGGTGGAAATATCAATTCAAGATTACCTGTAAAGTCCATGCCCTTGTAGGCATAGTCATCTATCATCAGGATCTTATGATTGAGGCATTCAAATAAATATTCTTCAAAACAATGTCGTATGGGTACCCTTTTAGTGTGAGGATCGAGAGATGCCCATTGCCATTGCCTGGGCTCCCTCGAATCAAGCGGACCTATACTCATCTGTGGTCTCATAATGGGCACCCTCTCAAGTATAAAGGATACAATGAGAGTACCATACCCAAAACTCTATTATTTTCAAGTCTTGCATGTCATCAACTCCGTCTTCAACTGACGAAGAACTGCCTCACACTAGTTGAAGATCTCAGGTGGACACAATCAATGGAAAGAAACAATTATGCCTTTGTCACAACATGGGGACTCTTGGACCCCGCCAATCGCGTAATCATCCATAATATGGACCTCATAGACCTGGATCTGATCTTCTCTATAGGGACCCTATTGCTCACAAGTCTGCTCTAAGGACTGCAATAAGCCTAGATCAGCTCTAGGGTGGATCGTGGATTGGTCCTACCCCTGGTCAAGTTTTCTCATGCACCTCTGCATGAAAAACCAATCAAAAAATAGATGGCATCTCTATTGATCGAAAGCTCATGACCCTCAATCCTAAACACCCCTTAGTGTTCATCCCAGCACTGAATGATCTAGCTTAAAAGTTCTTCCTGACCTTTCATCAGTTCAAGCCTTACATATTTCATCAAACCACATTGGCATAATGCAAGTATGCAAGCTTGATCATTTTGTATAAGTAATTCCTTATGATCATGGGCTCATTCCCTTGACAAACTAGTCATGATAGATCAAAACCTGCACAAATCAACCGAAAAATCAGTGAAAACGGGGTAAAAATGCATTAGAAATCACTAGCTGGGGTTTGGGAATGTTCCCTCATGCACTAATTCCCCCCTTAGGGAAAACAGGGTGCACTAACACCCTCCTCTAGGTCGTGAAGGGCGTTTAACACCCCTCTAGACCTAGAGGGGAGCATTAGTCACATTTATTGAGCTAGGGCCTCCTCAAATCCTAAAAATCCACCCCCAATGTAGCTAAAAATGGTTAAAGATTGAAGGATAAGGTTTTTTCCATCTACCTGGAACAAAAGGAAAGTCAAATGGTCGTCTGGATTGCCTGCAATCATCCGTGGAAGATCTGCTCCTCTTTAGCTCTAGAACACTCTCATAGCACTCAAATGATGCAAATGGTGAAAATGGAGGCTCAAAAAATCCCTTATAGTCACTATGGAGGAATGAATTATCTTAATCAAAGTCATTAAAGTAGAATTATTTCATTTCCTATGTTATTTATCAGGCGCCATGTCGACATATTGTAAACAATTACTCATGTTTTGATGAAAGGACTTTCAGGGCTGAATTGCAGAAATGGCCATGTTCGATTCATTATGAGCACTTTATTTTATGGGATGTTTTCTCACTCTTGAACTGAAAAATCCTTGAGTTTTTGTCATCGGGCTCGTTAAACTCCTATGATGATGATATGAGCGCTTTGTTTTTTGGGACTCTTTCTTGCTCTTAAATTGAAAAATCCCTAAGTTTTTCCCTTATTCCAACTCGTTAAATCTATGAAGAAGGAATGAACAGTTATTTAACCTATTTTTTCCTCGCTCATTAAAATGAAAAAGATACCTCAAGTTTTCTTCATTTGACTCATTAAAATTTTATGAAGATCTATTGAGTTTGTCATCGTGTGACTCATTTAAATTTCTTGATGAATATCGAGTTTACTCCGTCTCCTCGTACTTGTAACAAAATGAGGAAAATGTCTATTGAGCATAGGTTTATCTCTTTATCCAAACTTAGTATACTAGCTTACTAAAAAGGAACCTTTTCAGATATACTATTAAACCTTTGTCACACTTGGTTAAAAATTATGACAAAGGGACCACCCTGGAGTCTCTCTTTACAATCTTTTCAGGCTATCGAAATATGAAAAGACCACTGAGTTTACCCATTTGGACTCATTAAATTAATCTGATGGGTAAAGTGGACAATACAATTGCTTTATCTCATAATTTTGAAAATATTTTTTTGGCAGCACTCGCTCCCTTGAACATGGCACTCCCTTAGCAAAACCGTTTTTGTGATGGCCTCTCAATATGAACCTCACCATCTTATGAGTTTAGCCCATATACCCCGATGTTCATGCATCTTTGTATCTTAGCACTCTTTGGTGTTCATGAGTCTAGTGCTGCATTGCTAAAATCTTTGTGTCGTGCCTTCTATTGTTCAAGGGAAAGCCTTTATATTCTGTTTCCTCCATCAAACCATCAAGCATATCCTTCCATCATGCCCTCTATCAATTTGACCCAATGCTCAAACTATTCTTCAAAAAAAAATCATTCTTGTCTTGTTTCATGTTGACTGATGTAGGACACATTATTGCCTACCTTTTGACAGGTATCTTCCTATCAACTTCAACACTCTATCTATGAATTAGAACCAGAAAAAATTCAGTGCCTTGGAACTTGAGACAATGCTGGCAAGTTTCCTTGTGTTTGATCAAGGGTTTTCATTATTGGCTCTTGGTTAAATGATTCTACGAGTGTTCTACAACAAAAAAATTATTCAAACTTCATAGATTGTACTGTGCATCTTAGAGACCATCACCATTATGAGTGGCCATCCTCACATCTGTTAACAGTCTTCATTATTGACTGATAATCAGACGATTTCATACATGTTCGACCTCAATGCCTTTATTCACGTGTATAGAAATATTTTGTTAAGGTGAAGCAGAGATCAAGACCTTTGGTAGTAGGCTAACATCACTCAACCTTGTTTCCTCTCCCAAGTTTCGTATATTATTTTTTGGAGATAGCTCATGAGAATGATCTTATTATGACCCGAGTTCTGCATTATGCTTATCGGCGGACACGATCATTATATCTCTTTATCAAGAAATCACTCTGACATTTCTACTGAGCGTGGGAATGCCTAACTTAGGACATGATTTTATATGTTTTATATATATGTGTTGTATCAACTTTCTCGTATTCCCGAAGCTCCAATCCTCTCTCTATTTTTTCGAAGAAAACGACAGTTATATAAAGTATTTTTGCCATCGTCTCTGCCTCTAATCTCACACTTTAGGGGGCATCTATTACACAGTAAAATTACCTACTCATTAGCTCAGAGGATAAGGGAAATATGACCGAAAGACTGCCCAAGTTCACAGGCCTATTTATCAAACTAATGCTTTCCAGGAACTAGCAACCTGCTTTATACAACTTCCTAGCCATGCATTAGGTGCATTAGTGCCTAGGGTAACTCTGTCTGTTGCCTCGAGAAGAGCGTTAGTCAACTTAAGTGAGTTTCTATGGGTCAAAGGAGAAATTTGACCAAGAAATATCCCTATATTCACTCCTATGTCAGCTCATAAAAGCAGGGAAACATCCAGATTCAACCTGTTTGGAGGAATTACTATTCCTAATGGAGTCTACAAACAGGGAAAGAGCACAAAAGCATGGAAACATCTCTGCTTTTTCCCAAAGGAACTCATGAAGGATTTGGCAAGGCTTATCCTCTCATGCTATATATTTGAGGCTAGGGCCATTGTGAAAGGGGTCAAAACATTTGAAAGGATTGCCTATTGACTGTCGAAGCTAGTATTAGACATCAGCTCTTCAAGAGGTTAAGAAGAGAGAGAGAGAGAGAGAGAGAGAGAGAGAGAGAGAGAGAGAGAGAGAGAGAGAGAAGCTAGAGGATTAAGGGAAGGCATTCAAGTTGTCCTGATGATGGATCCCGGTTGGGACTTGAAACGTTGGCAGAAAAATGTTCTTACTGTGGAATCTTCGGTGACTAATTCAAAAATAATGAACCACAGAGGTCTTAAATCCAGAAGGCTGATACAACCGATGGTTGTAATCACTCTTTTATACCATTAATATAGACCTGCAATTGTTTTTTCCACTCGATGGAGTTGGTATTGTGATTCATTTACATGTTTATAAAACATTATTGATTATGAGTGGCTTAGATGTATGCATTTATTTATCACTATGTATTAATGTATTGATTATTGAAGTTATATGTTGTGATATTACTCCTCGTCTTGTTTATGTGCATGTATTGATCTTGGAGCTAGTTGACAGATCTTCCACTCCACTACCTTGCGCTCTCCAGCAACACCACACCAAGACTTGAGGTAAAAATCCTTCTTCCTACTTCAATTCTCATTTAACTAATATGGATATGTGCATGTATCTTTGGGCTAGTTTTAGCTAACTTGACTATCTTCCAAGGGTCTCGGGAAGATCCTTGATGGTATCTCCATAACCAAACACCCATGCATTAATCCTTATTGCACTCATTTCTTGAATCCTCCTCGACCAACTCTGAGCATGCCATTATTCATTTCCCAGAATTTACTCCTAGAGTCTTAACCTACCCTTCCGAAAATGTCCTGATACACAATATATTTCCCTTGGAAGTTGAGGAAGAAGAAGTTTCAGTTAATACTTCTTCCTTCTCATTTCCTCCTCCCCCTGGGATCAAGAAGGGAAAATCTATCCTCAGTGTAGTCATACTCATCACCTAAGAAATTCCGCAAGTCTCAGCCTATCTACTCTATCCGTTTTTGTCATAGCACAGAGACCACTGATAAACTTAGCACCACCTCCATTAGTACTGATGGCAGTCCCAGGCTTCCTAATGAACAAGTATGCTCCATTAGACTTGCCTCAACCTCTGAGTCCCATGCCTCAAGGATACCTTAAACTCTTACCCATATTCAATGAATAGGATGAGATCTTTCCATAGAGACATATAGAGATTTATGCGCATTTACAGAGAATCTAAATGTTGAGCACTTAGATGTGGTATTAAGGTTCTTTGTCCAATCCCTCGATGAAGAAGCCAGAAAGTATTTTAAATATTTACCATATGATTCTATTGCTACTTGGTAAGAGCTAGAGAACTCCTTCACACAAAAGTGGGGGGAAAATAGAGATAACGAATACATCCTAATAGAGTTTAATGCTATAAAGAAAAAACCAGATGAAGATATTTCAGAATTTATAAAGAGGTTTAACAAGAAATACAACAGCTTGACTATTGAAATCAAACCTCCCCAGGCTGCTTCCCAGGTAGTATTTGTGGGTGGTTTTGAATCCAAGTTTTGTTTTACATTAAGGGAAAGGAATTATCGCATGTTGGATCAAATCCAAATTGATACCTTTGAGGTGGAGGAAAATTTCACATCTGCAGGAAATTCGAGAGGCAAGATTCACCCTAGGCAAAAAAGCAAAGGAAAAGAAGAAGTGCCTTCCTCTGGTCAAGCAAAATAATCACAGGAACAAAAGTTAGAATAAATCGATAAGTTAATAAAAATATTCTCACATAAATTGGTTAATCTTGAACTCAAAAATAAAAGCCTCCCTAGATAGAATGCGCAAGACCCTAACCGAGGTTTTAATCCTCAGAAATGAAGACATCCATTACAGATACCACAAAGCGAAAGAAGAGAACAAATTGACCACATTCTTCCCCACCCCCAACAATTATACATAGGGGATGATCCAAAGAGTAGTCACAAGACACTCATGAAATGTAGGGGAACTTTTACTCTTCTTTCTTAGAAGAAGAGGAAGAAATAAGAACCCATCATGAAGAGGGTCATGATATGGAGGTAATGGTGATTGAGGGAAAAATAGGTGACTATTATAAATAGTTTGTAGATTTCATGCAAGCCCAGCTACATAGGAAGTATGATATTTGGTCTTGAAGGAAAAATTGAAGGGAACAATACCAGCATGAAGGTGTTTCTCCCCAAGATACCCTTAGATCTTCTGATAAGGGAAAAGGGCCCTTAGATCCAAATGTGTCAAAAATGAAGGACTCCTTAAATAAAGATGGCTATGATCCTGAAGAGAAAAAAAAGGAGAAGCTATCCATCCCTTCAAAATAGACCTGTGAAAAAGAAAGGGAACCAGTAGAATCAGAAGCATGGAGAAGGGCCAAACTATTTTCAATCTCCGAAAAGAACTCAAAAAGGTAAAAATCCTTGTTCCTTTAACTGAACTCCTGAAACATCCCACTTATAAAGCCCAAGTCTCATAGTTTATTCTTCCATCAACCTCAAAACCATCCCATGATTGTTTAAATCTTCAAGAAGAAAGGCCTATGGTTTTTTTTGGTCCTCATGTAAAGGAGAAGGATACCTCTACCACACCCTTCTATGTGACCCTTGTGATACATGAAATTTTGCTTCACAACTATATGTTGGATTCAAGAGCCTCACATAATCTCATGCCATTAATTGTAATGGATCAACTTGGTTTGTAGATAACTAGACCTTATAAGGACCTTTACTCTTTTGATTCTAAGAGAGTAAAATTCTTGGGAATGATAAAGGAACTAGTAATGAACTTGACTCAAATCCCTATTAAGATCATAGTGATGGATATCGTGGTAGAATATATCCCTACACTATTTGGCATGCTTTTATATAGGTCCTAGGGTTATAAAATCGGAGGTTCCATCAAGTTAGATCTAACTTATGCCACCATCCCTACCTTTGGCGGGGGGGGGGGGGGAATAACATTGTACATAGAGTCAAGGTTCATAAAACTAGTTACTAAAGTTGAGGGTTGGAATAATTATCTTTTATACAAGAAAGAGAGTGATATTTATTGTCTACTACTAGAGCAAGATGATCTAATTTCAGAAGAAAAATAGGTAAACCTAGTGGTCCAATTAGGTGATCAACATAAAACCAAAGGCAAAGTATGGAAATTATACTTTGATGGGGCTAATTCCAGAGAAGGTAATCGAGCAGGGGTGTTGTTGGTATCCTCATAGCATAGCTTGATCCCAAATTAATTTAAAATGGAGTTTGAAGCAACAAATAATGTGGCAGAATATGAGGCATTACTCCTTGGGCTACAAACATCTAGGAATATGAATATTAATTACCTGAGAGTATATGGAGACTCTGAGCTGGTGGTAAAGAAAATAAAAATTCATTGTCAAAGTAAACATCCTAGATTAGGAGCCTATTAGAATGAAGTGTGGGACTTGATGGACAACTTCTTCTTGGCATTCAATGTTCAATTCCTACCTAGGAAGGGAACATAATGGTTGATTCCCTTGCTGTAGCTTCAAGAAAATTTAAGCCTCCTTAAAACCCACTTCTCATGTATGAGGTTGAAGTAAGATAAAAACCCTTTATACCCAATAATGTAAATCATTGGTAGGTATTTGAGAATGATGAGAAGATCAAACACTCTATAGAAGTCATTGGAGGATTTTCAAATTCATCTATTGGCCAAGAAGATGAGAAAATGACAGAATAAAAGACAACTGCATGGAAAGAAACCATTGTTGGACACAAATTCTTGCAACTAAAGGGGAATACTATTCCTCATGGCTTAGTCCCACTGGAAAGGTTTTTCAATAAGAATGATGTAGCTTCAAAATCTAAAGAACAAGGAATGGATGAATAGGTGGAATACTACAATATTGGCTCAAAGGATGAACCCTAGATGGTCAAATTGTTGAAAGAGATCCCCTCACAATATAAACAAGGGTATTTAAATCTCTTTAAAGTTTATAAATATGGTTTTTCTTGGTCCTATGATGATTTGAAGACATTTTATACTAACATTATCCAGCATAAGATTCCTCTAAAACGTTGGATGAAACCTTGTAAACAAAATATCTAGTAGATTAATCCTCTCCTTCTCCCATCTATTGAGAAAGAAGTGAGGAAGCTTCTGTTAACACCCAGGTTGTTCCCTATGACTCCCAAGGGAATACAGCCGGGGTAACCACTAAACAATCTTTGGATTACAGCTTCTAGCCAAACTGTGATCAGAGAGGGCTCTCTCTTTATAATTTGTCTCTGTTTTGATAGTATTTTAGGCTAGCTATGTTGTTCAAACTTTTGTTTTGTGTCTGGTTGGATAATGTTTCAGTCAAGATATATGTGCTCTCATTAGAATGTTGTATGTCATTGGGCAATGGAGTCAGTGGTCCTTTAACTGTTTTGAGGTGCTGTGTGATGCTGTAGTGATGCTGCAGAGCAAGGTTAGTGTCTGATAAATAAAATTTCATAAAGTGACTGGGTGGGTTGTGTCCAGTTTATGCAAGGCACTCAAGAATCTTGCAGCAAACTGCTAGAGAAAGACAGTGAGAATATTGACCTAGGAGCATTTAAGAATTTCTAGGTAATATTCATACATATGGAATTAACAGCTACATGAGCAATTAAGAATTCATGTTCGTGGTTAATTCTGAAGACAGACATTCACAGCAGTAAAAATTGAGTACAAGGTGTAGTAACAAATCCTGCACTATTCTTTTTCTTTACTGCTAGTTTAGTGTAACATGCATATGATTTGATAAACATAAGAAAGACAAGAACAGAGATTAAGGAAAAAACTTGTTATTTCATCAGACAGCACAGGAATTCTGCATCAACACATGAATCATCAGCAAGACACCATAATTCCAGGAAATCACTGAGCTGATCTAGCTCTTTGTATTAAACAATTCTGAAGGTAAACAGTATACATGCCTCAGAGTGAAAAATTACCAACCCCTTATGCGTTACTAAGGGGAGTATATATACAAAGTTTACATAAGAAAATATCTGAATGGAGAGTAAATGCTTCATTAATAGCATGCCAACCGCTGGAGTGTAGCAGCTGAGAAAGTTAATGCTGTAATAACTTTTGTTTCCTTAGCTGTCAAAAATGGTCAGAGCCTGTTGACTTGCTGGCAGTTGGATTCGGCTGAGGGTACGCTATCAAAATTTGCGCATTTCTTTACCTTTTGGGCTAGCCGTCATTGTCTATGTGCTGAGTCACATTTCAGCTGCTTTTAATGCTGACTTTATCATGCTGTTTGTCTTGTAGTAACCTGGAGCTGGCAGTGACCGAACAGCTGAGGCTACCGTGGCAGAATTTGAAGCATTGCTTGCCACCAATCCTCTTTTGGCATTTGATGCCTCCTAATCTTTATCAAGGTCTCGTCGGCCTCTATATATCTGTAGAAATTAGGAGGAGTCTCAAAAAGATGATTCACTTCATTCTCAATAAAGAACAGGCCTTCCAATTTGTCATACAAGCCCTGTCCTGAGGGAGGTCCTGTTTGTTCAGATGTACTGCCAGATGCAGTAATCTGATTCTCAATATATGTTGCCATTCTGTTGGCAAATTGATCCCGGGAGACTAGTTTTCCTGCACTAGTTAGGAGGCTGGGCAGGCCTTTTGCTTGCAGCACTGCCAATTTGACTTTGAATTCCTCCACATCTGTTGTGATCTCATAGCACTTCCTCTCCACAGTTTGTACATAGTTTCTGAGAGTTAGCACCTTCTTGGCAGTGAGGACAGCCTCTATTCTGTTGGGAATGCCTATGGCTGCCAGTTCCTCCTTTTCCTGCTTGTTCAAGAAGTCTATCATTCTGTTGGCCTGCTCTGGTCTGTTTTGCAGCAGTGTTTTGGCCTTATTGATTTCTGTTTGTGCTTGGCCCAACAAGTCCATCTGTTCATGCATTGTTTTTATTGATCTCCATTGCTGGGTGATGGATTGGCCTATTTTGGCCCATAGAATCCTTTTTATGTCGGCCATGGCTGTTTCTAGATTCAGCTCTTTTTCTAAGGCCTTTATCTTGTCCTTGAGGGCCTTTATCTCTCTGCCCTGTTCAGCCACAGTTACCTTCGACTTGTCATATTTGGCATCCAGTTCTGCCAATTTTTCCTTGGCCTTATTTATTTCATTGGCCTGGAGCTCCATTTCTTTGATGGCCTTGGTCAATTCCTCTACACTTTTGCTGGCTTCTGGAGCTGTTGTTGTTCCTGCTGCTTCCGTTGTGGGGGCCACTGCTGCCCCTGAAGTTGCTGCTGTTCTGGAAGTAGTTGGGGGAGCTTGGGAAGTGGATTCTCCCTGTTTATCTTGTAGTACTCCTTCCAGCTCTTTCTCCAATTCCCTGATCCTCTGGTCTTGCTGCATTAGGAGGTCTAGTTGGTCATCAGCCTGTTTTTGCTTTTGAAGTTCTGCTGTTTGAGGGTGCTCTGTGGGCTGCAGCTTCAGCCTTTTCTTTAATGCGTTGAGGTCATCATCTTTCTTCTTCATAAGGGCCTTCACACCCTTTGGATCACTAGGATCATGTCCTAGATCAATGATGATCTCCTCAAGAGACTTTATTCTATTGTCTTTGGCCTGAGAGGACATTCTCTCAAAGTCCAACTGTGTATTGGTGTTTTTCAGGGACTCTTTCAGCTCATGTGCCATGGTGGCCTTCTCCACCAAGGTTGCATAGACCATCTCCCCATATTGCTTGTGGAGTTCAATCTGGTCCATGGGATGTATATCTCTGGCTAGGACCTCCACCCTTGTCTTCACAAAATATGCAGCTGACTTAGGCTGCGGCCCTTTGGGCTTAAAGTGGCTGAGGAGCAATTTTTCCTCCTGAATGTCATATACCGACATTAGCCTTTCTTGCTGGGCTGGTGTTGTATCTATGAATTACTTGTAAACCTCGGCCCTTCTCCTGCTGAGTGAGGCCGTTTGAGGGGTACTTGCTGCACAGAGTCTAGGTCAAAGGTCTTTTCAAGCTCCTTCATATTCTTTAGCATTATTTCTTCTTCAGTTAGCTTTTCAACTAAAGAACCCTGTAGCCATTCCTGCTGGTTGGCATATTTCTCAATATGTGAGTATTGACAATGCCTATAACCTAGTAGTCTGTATTTGGTTCTTCTTGCAGTGATGAAGCCCTCAGGGTCATAAGGGACCCACCGAAAACTGTATGACAGTTTATATTTGTCCTTGAGGATGAGGTTAGCATCTTCCCATCCTTCTTTTTTATTCATGATGAATGGGCCCAACTGGTGTTTGAACTTGATGTGAGCCTTCTTCCTGGAGCTGTGGAAATGGGTGAGGTCAGACTGAATCAATTGCCTATAATATTCCAAGGCAAATATCCTCATGGGCACATACTTTGGGAGTCTGAAAGGACAGAGCTCACAACCATAGAACCTGATGACTGTGTGTTCCTCATATAGGTACCAATCACCTATTTTACATTTTTTAGAGAGCTGCAGAGCCTTCTGTATCTTTGTTGACATTTTGGGAGGAGGGGACCTCATTAATAGGCAAGAGACTGGATACACAAATTGGTCAACAAACTCACAATAGGAATAGGGCGAGTTTGTGACATTGTGATAGACAGAGGTCCAGAAGATGACAGATCTTCTTTCCCCTCTATAATCCAGCTTTTTGATATAGCATGGAAAAGCCTCAGACTGATAATACATGAAGAGATGATAAATATAGGCTGAGTACCTGAAGACACCCTGCCTGTCCACTTTGCTCAGCTGATCATGAATCTTATTACCAATGAACTTTGCAAAGTTGTATTTGCGGGCAGGGGGTTGGCCTGGGCTGTAAACAGCCAGCAATACTAGCATGGTTTGATCCACATGCTCACTGGTGCTGTACCCCAGCACATAAGCAATCATGTCCAGGAGTAATCTGCCTACTTCAGTGAAGTGGACATTTAAATAAGGAGGTGGCCCTGTAGGCTGGCACTCAGGTCTCATGAAAGTCCTGGTGACCCTTTGAATCTCCTCACTGGCCATTTTGGTACCAGTGTCCAGCAGATAGTTCATAGAGAATGGGAACAACAACTCTGTCTGGTCAAAATGCAGCATTTTGTTGATGGTCTCAGGATTAATGTAAAAAAGGACCCTCCCAGATGGGGTGCTGATGGCCCTGTGGTGCACATCATAGTTCTCAGCACATAGGCGAATGATTTCAGGAAACACATTTACAGAGGGGAGACAATAGTATGGCAGGTTTGACTCCCAGATGCCATATGTGTCATGACCCATCAGATAGTCCTCTCTCAACTGTCTGAAGGTTTGCAGAAAATCTCTGTCTCCCACATAGTCTTCAATAAGGTAGTCCTGGTCAGCAAGAGATAAAGACTGCAGGTCTTTATTGGGTGGATTCAGTGGAGCAACATTGAGAGCTGTGGGTGCAGGGGCAGCCATTGTATGGTTTGATTTTGAGTGATATGAGTGCACTGGTTTGCAAAGCTTTTAAGAGCTTAGGTGATAGGCCAACTGTGGACAAAGTCTGAAATGCTTTTTTACAGTCAAAAACAGGCTTGTTTCTGCAGTCTTGGTAGGTTCACAGAGATTGTGAATTGCTAGGGGTGAATTGCAGAGGATATGAGGTTTTCTTTAGTGAAAAAATTGTTGTTGGTCTACACCCGGCAAAAGGGAACAATGCCGGGCACCTCGAAGATAATTTCACAGTTTTGGCCCGCGAATTGCCTGTTTCAATGCTGAATTTGTGGTTCTGAGGGTAAGCAGGTTAACTTGGCTCACTTTAGGTAGTAGGTGCAGAGTTTATGTGGAATTCAACAGGTATTTTAATGGCAATTTACAGAGAAATGGTATGCATGGGCCAAACAGAGGAATTACGGTGAATACCTGGATGAAACGCTTGAAAAGCCTGCAGGCCGAACTCTGGAGGTTGAATTGATGAATTGGAATGGTTGAATTTGGAGGTGTCGAGGCACTTTGGCAGCTGCAACGGCTATCTCTTCCTTTACGCGAAAATGACATAAAAACTGCCCAAAACATGACTTTAACGACCAAATTCGGAAAAAATGGGTAATTGGCGCCTTTCCGCCAATGACGTCAGCATGATGTCATGGCGGGCCCGGGTACGGAGGATGACGTGGCTGCTGAGGTGTAGGCCAGGGTGGCAGGACACGGTGGCGGGTGGATGAGGTGGCAGGGCTACGTGGAGGGCCATACGGCGCGGGGGCAGGGGAGGGCACTACGTCATGCTGACGTATTGATGACGTAAGGGAAGGCGGTAAGGGGATGGTGGTAAGCGGGTTCCCCGCACCACCTTTGGGCAAAGGCGGTATCGGGGAGGGGGGCTCCGAACAACCCCACCGCCTGCCACGCGTCCCTTGTACGGGGCGGAAAACCACTTTCCCCGGACGCTAAAGGTCGGCAGGTCGGGGAGCGAAAATTACCGCCCACCGTTAGATCTGGGCGGCGGAGATCGGACGGCTGGCGGGTCCTCCGACGGATCGTGCAGGTTGGGGGGGTCCCGCCGGCCTATTAAAATATTCAATTAAATATTTTGGGCGGAGAACCTTAGGGTTAGGGGTTTTTGCATGTATTTTCGGGATTTTTGGGTTTTTCAAGGGTTTTATAAGGAAAAAAGAGGTTTAGGAGTGGGTTTAGCAGGGGGAAAGGGGTTTTCTGTGGTATTTTTGAGCAGAGGGAAGGTGAGGGCTTAGGGGAAAGGTTGTTGCTCATAACCAGAGGTTAGAGCAGCCCCAAGACAGGGTTGACCACAGCCCCTGGTGGACTGAAGTCTCCCTAAACAACTTATTTAGCTATAGTGCCAAAGGGGGGGGGATATTTATACCATGTTTGGGGTTTATACACCATGGTGTTATAATAGTAGGGAAAGGGCAATTTAGGGGATTTAGATAATAGAAGTTAGGGGTTAATGTGAATAAGGAAAGTGAATGAGGAGTGATTTCATCAAGTGTATTTGAAAGTTACTTAGTTTAGGGAGTAGATCAAAATGAAAAGATTTTTAGACAAGAAATGTGGCTTTTAAAGGAACAAGAACCACCATAAAACCTCAGATCTTTTCATCAATCTCCATAGATGAAGGGATGTTAGTAATAAGAGTGAAAGGGGAAATTTGGGAAGTTAGACATGCTTCCTTTCTTTGCTGCAACCTGATGGAGAAGAGGAGCTTCTCAACCATTGATTTTCCTTTATGGACCTTTCAGCACACACTTATTTGCAAGGAATGATATTTCTGCAACCCCAACTGCCTACCCATCTACTTGCCTAGCATTTTTTTGTTTCTTCTTGGAGGGTGCATTTGGACTTGCAGACCCTTATTTGCCTTTTCTTTTCTTTGGCTTTTTCCTTTTGATTTTCTATCTACTGCTACCCTTATTGCTTCCAAGGTCCCAGATTATGCAGTTGGGAGCCTTACTTCTCTACCTAAGCTACTTGTCTGCCAAGATTAAACAGTTTGGACAGACTTCTTTCTCTATTCTACAACTGAAAATTTAAAACATGGCATGATCCAGATTAGGATGTTGGACCATCCATCAAAATTTAGACAACATCAAGCTATATACACAGATTGTTTTCTCTTGGAAATATGTGATCTTTGCATGATCAAAGCAGAGCATATTTGGAACTTTTCATTGTCAATCATGAAATATGAAACCTATTGGTATAGGTAGCTAACAGCTTCTACAGGCCAAAATCATAATGCCTCTAAGGTTTTTTGAATGGGTGGCAAACTTAGTTCTGGTCCAGAAAAAGAATGGAGAAATAAGGTTGTGTGCCCTTTTTCAGAACCTTATCAAGGCCTCATTAAAATACAAGTACCCATTGCCTAAGATGGACTACATATTACATAAGGTGGTTGGCTCAGCCATGATGGTTTATTAGGATAAAATCAGGTGGAATTACACCCAGATGTCAAAAATAAAACGACATTCACCACTCCTTGGGGGACTTTCATGTATGTTCGTATTCCATTTGGTCTTATAAACTCTGGAGCAACGTTTCAAAGGGCTATGGATATAGAATTTTTGGGGGAACAAGACAATTTTGTAATGGTATACTTAGATGACATCACAGTCTTCTCTGAGACTGATGAGGAACATATCTTGCACTTAAAACTCACCTTCGAAAAATGCAGGAGATATGGATTATCTCTGAATCCGAATAAGTCTCAGTTTTCTCTAAGTGAAGGAAAATTGCTGGGACTTATAGTGGCATAAGAGGGAGTAAAAGTTGATCCTAAGTGAGTGGAGGCTATTAGTCACATTCCCTTGCCTAGGAACAAGAAAGAGATTCAAGTTTTTTTGGGAAAGATCAAATTTCTTAGAAGATTCATACCTAACTACGCTGAAATAGTGAAAGGTATCACATACATGTTGAAAAAGGAGAATGAGGTAAAATGGATCCTAGTTTCTTGGGAATCCTTTGCTAGGATCAAATTAGCATTTGCAGAAGCACCAGTGCTAGTCAGCCCTTATTATTTAGCACCTTTTTATATATTTTCTTTCAGTTCCCCTTATACTATCGTTGTTGTGTTGTTACAAAAGAATAAGGAAGGTTATGAGCATCCGATTACCTTTTTTAGTCAAGCGTTGAGAGATGCTGAACTGAAGTACAACATTTTGGAGAAATGGGCCTATGCTCTAATCAAGGCATTGAAGGCATTCAGAGTCTATGTATTGCAGTTAGACATTAAAAACATTCTGGTGCAAGGAGACAATGAGGGAAAAAGAGGAAGGTGGATTGATAAGATTCAGGAATATGACTTAGATATCAAGCATACTAATATTATCAAAGGGCATGGATTAACCAAAATATTATCAAAATCCAATTTCCAATCCATAGGAATTAATCTATTTACAAAAGATAACAAAGCAGGAGTACATCAGGAAGACATTAAAAATTATGTCCAGAAGATTCATATCAAATTTGAAACATCGGCCTGATATCAGAATACTGTTCATTATTTATTGTTCCTAAAGTGCCCACTGAAAATGGACAAGTCCAAGTATCGAACATTAAGACTACAATCTGAAACATTTTTCATATCTAATGGTCAACTCTATTGGAAGGACCTTGATGGGATTCTACTATTATGCTTGGTGGAAAATGAAACTCACAAGGTAATTGAAGAATTTCATGGTGGTATTTGTGGTGGGAAATATAGAGGTAAAACCATAGCTCACAAGATACTAAAGGCCAATTTTTATTCGTCCACACTCTTTGGAGATGTCCACTCTTAGGTTCATATCTGCTAGAAATGCTAGGTCTTTGCTAAGAAGTAGAAAATAGCACCTCTCCCCTTGATCCCTATATGTGTTGAAGAGCCTTTCGGGCAGTGGGGACTGGATATCATAGGAGACATACATCCTCCTTCCAGTGGCCAACATAAATGGATACTAATAGCCATTGACTACTTTACAAAATGGGTGGAGGCCATTCCATCTCGAAATGCAGCCGATTCTATGGTGATTAAGTTGTTGGAGGAGAACATTTTGTCAAGATTTGGTTGCGCGATGAAGATTGTAAGAGATAATTCTTAGGTCTTTAAGTCAACTAGATTCATCAGCTTTTGTCAAAAGTTTAATATCAAGGTTGGGAATTCCACTACATACTACCCGCAGGGAAATGGGCTTGTTGAGTCCTCCAATAAGATAGTGGTCAGGTTCTTGAAGAAAAAATCATAGAGAATCAAAGAAATTGGGACTCTCAGCTAAAATTATCTTCATCATCTAACATGGTGACTCCTAAACGATCTACTCGAAAGTCACCTTTTGAGTTAGTATGTGGAAAAGCAACCATTTTCCCAATACAATTAGGCATGCCAGTCACAAAGTTGTTACAGGATGCATAAGAGGAACCAAATGTGGTAACTCGAAGAATAAATTAGTTCGTTGAGCTCCATGAAAGCAAGGTTGAGGTTAGTAAAATTTGGCTATTTATCAGCTGAATATGAACTCGTTTTTCGAAAAAAGGGAAAAGGATAGACCACTACAGCCAAGCGACTTAGTCTTAAGGTGGTATGTTAGAAAGGAGGATAAGGGCAATCATATGAAATTCAACCCACTATGGTTCGGACCCTTCCAAATATCAAAAGCAAAAGGAAATAACAATTTTCTGTTGGAAAAATTGGAATGAGAATCACTGGAACTACCAGTAACTGGTCAGTTCCTTAAACTCTACTTCCAGCACTAAAGGTACTTCTCCCACATTTAATGTAAATATTGGTGTGTATATGTAAATATTCTATGATGTTTGAAGCTCTCGATATTTTCTTTTCTAAATATTTTGTTATAAGAACTCCATGCCCAAGGAGAGATTATTAGGTTGCAGGTTCTCGATGCATTGATGCTAATAAATCATCCCCAGTTGGAGCTAATGTTATCTCCATCTTTACTATGCCTCTCCTAAAGGATTATAATGGTGTAAATATTTCAAACCCAATAAAGGGAATCATCTCTCTTTAGCACTTAACCCATGGCACCATTTGTATTATGGGAAGGGGTTTTAGACTTACCCACAACTTTGATAATCCAAATAAGTCGATGATTTATTTTAAGCCGCCCTAGGTAAAAGTTGCACTCCCCCAAACCAGATTACCCTCCACCCGCATCCCCCACTCATTTGTACCAACTCCGATGATGTCACATGCACGAAGGATAATAGCATGATGAGCCCCAATGTTCAGAGGTCAACGTTGATGTAATGGTCACAATCCATTTTGATGGTTAGCGAGAGGCTTACTTCATCCGCAGTATTGCCCACCGTAATGTAATGTGGACTACCAGCCAGGTGGACTCCTCCCACCTTCTCATCAAGATCCGAGGCCACAGGGCTTGGAAGGTAAAAGGTATAAGGTAAAGTGAAAAAGGTATAAGGTAGAAGCATTGGTTTGTTCATGCTCTAGAAACCCGCACTCATTGTCGTAGACCAATCCTTAACTTTTGCATGTCATCCTACGCCAATCCCCATATTTGCCACTTGGACATTTGTGCCCTTCTATTATAGAAGCACTTGTTGTATAAATTAACCTCCCTGACAGTTGTTATTTGGTATCAGTAATAATATCCCTGCCTGGTCATCTGTGTAGGATTTACCTCTTTGCTTACTCCCAAATGAAAAGGACCACCTCCATAGTAACTTTCAAACACTCCTACAGCATCCAGGTAACCCAACACCAAAACCACTTGTATTTTTGTTTATTCACTCAATAAAATGAAGTAGAATTCTCCCACAACTCCCATAACCCGTGAGATCAAGTCCACTGGTCTCGAACCCTTGATCAATGCAGAGAGTCATATTGCATACCCCGCTTGTCCTTATTGACTTTACGACATCCACTATCAGTTGATTTCTAACCATGTAAAGAAATAATACCATTTTTAGGGTTTTTAATTCGAGTCTTTACTTCCAAATTGCACCTATTGTTCACCATCTATCTAAATTTGTATCCTGGTTGTCTTAAGCATTCCAAGATGACAGAAAATATTTCCTCTCTTCCTGAGGGGTTAAAATTCTAGAAATAACCCCTACCCTAATTCAAAGGGTGTTAAGTTTCCCCGCTTCCCTCACATTACGGTCATTCACTGATGCCAACTTCATTCATCACTTTATTACACTTCCCCCTTAAGAGCAACAAACTTTCTTGTACAAAATCCTTACCCCTGAAAATAAATCCCCTCCCTCTGAGAAATGGTTCCCTATAACCCTCTTTCAGAAAACCATTCGACCCATCCTGGCTACAATTACCTGCTTAATGGGTGAAGATGATTCACAAATAGTAAATAAAGCCACCTTGGAGTTTATGCATAAGATGAAGCAACCCAACTATTTACTTAAGATCTCATTATACCTATCTATGGCCATAAGACTTTAGCTTTGTTTATTCCCTCCTTCCTCCTATTTTTGTTACTACTCCCTTTTGTTATACATTTTCTTGTATACTAATTTTGAGGAGTTCCAATTTATGGATCTCCTAGTTTTCTCTCCCAACAAATAGAAAATCTTTGTCTTTGACTGGAAGTTCTCGGTGACGAAGAGGCCTAGCTTAGGTGGGTATTCCCAATTTATCTCAACTTTCATGGATATTTCTTACCATATTATACATGGAAACCCTCCTCCCATAATCTTCCCATAGCAGAAGGAGTTCCTCCAACTCAACAAAGATTCCATGATATGGGACGGGTACCTCTATGAGGATTACACAAAAAGGTGAGTTTATGGTTGTAAACTTTGTCCATATCGTTTGCCAATGTTCATGCCAATGAGGATCTTTTTGCTTGAGTTCATTTAGAAGATCCTTAGTGTAGACCTACTTCATTTTGTACTAGGAAAGAATGGTTACATCTTTAAAATGGGACAGTCAATAGGCCCTTTTGTGGTAAACACAATGGAGGCTTTTAAAATAGTTGAAGCCTTACTAGAATCCATGGAGCTAGAAAAGGGTGACACTTCGCACTACGATCCCCAAGGCAAAATTTCCCGAAGGAGAGAAAACATTAAAGCTTCGACTTACGTGCATGACGCTAGGCCTAAAATTGAATGGAAAGATAACTTTTACTCATGGCCTCTTAATACAGAGATGGAGACTAAGTCCTCAGTTAGTACAGGTAAAGCATCAAATAGGGCTCATGACTCAGCAGGGGGTGCTGATATAGTGGAAGACCACACAAATAAAAAGGGCACGGTTTAGGATCTAGAAGAAGAAGAACAAGAGAAGGAAGTAGGGATACAATTAGAGAATCTTGTTTTAGATCACCCCAGCATTTTAGATCAACATGGAGAGCCCACCAACAAACACAACTTCACCAATCGCTAAAGTATCCATTCTAGATCCTGAAGATAGTGTTTCGGTTGCAAGACCTATTTGGCCCCTAGAAAGGGCCATTAATTAGAGAAATAAGAAGATCAAAGAGATTTTAAAGAACAATGGTTGCCTAATCTTCTCATTGTCACACCCGATTATTGAATGCTATGGACTTAGAGAAGGATGAAATGAATTTTTAACTGTGACATCCATTAGTACAGATCTTACCTAAAGGACCTCAATTCAAGACCCTAGATGTATCCTTGAATTTAGCTAGTGTCCCTCTCTTAGACAAAGTCAACTTACATAAGCAGGTTGGTGAGATGTTGTATAATGACTTGGGTAAAAACCTTATGACTATCAATAGAGTAGAGACATACATAGCAAAAGTCTACAATAAAATAAATGTAGAAAAGGCCAACTCAAGTGTTATTTATCTATAGAAAGAGTCTTAGAAAGATTTTATTATCAAGTTAGGTGTAAACCCAGATGACAGATCAATAGTAGAGGTTGTTCTATAAGCAACTCAATAAGAAACTAGGGGTTAACACATAGACTAAAGATACTTGGTAGTGAACATGTTCAAACACCGGAGCTGGCACTAGTGGAAAGGGAGAGAGAGCAGTTGGTAAAGGAGCTGGAAGATAGTAAAGGAAAGGTATTGTCTCTGGAACAATATGTGGCCAAGTTATAACAAAAGGTTGACTCTCATATATGCATATTAGTAGTGCCCGAAGAACCCCGCTGATCACCTCACTCAGGCCTTAATTGAGTTGCAGCTCTCTAAAGAAGAACTAAAGAAGACCCAAAGGGACATGTTAGGATATTCCAACACATAGGAAATAGTTAAGTACAACTTGGTCTAGTATAGAGTTAGGTAAAGTGTGTTTCTTTACTATGTACTTTTGTAACTTACAATTCAACAGTCATGATATGTTCTAGGCATGAAGTGATCCGACGGTTCATTCTCTCCTTCGTATTACCGACACTTGATCTGTGGCTTAACACCCGATTGGTCCATGATCTCTATTTAAAGAGCATGGATGGTCATTTGTAATGTGAATGCTCATGAGAGAAGATTACGTAAATTTTAATTCGTTTACTTATAATTTTTCTGAAGTGGTCCCATTGGCTTAGGTCGTGGACTATTTCCCTCTTTGAGGGTTTTAACCACGTCAAGAATACTGGTGTATTGGTATGTGATATGTTTGTGAGTAATATCCTTTGGTCTATCTGAGCAACTTACCCTGTAAATTCCTACATGGTATCTGAGCTATTTGAGGGCCACATCCGTTGGTGATCCAAATCCAAGGTTGGTACAACTGCAGCTGACTATCATGTCCCAAATCTATTGCTTTTGACCACTTTTGAGCTGAGAGGACTGCTCTATTGTGTTAGGAGCATCTGTTCTAGTGAGGTACCCGTTTCATTTCATGCGAAAAGATTTCCGGTAGCCCTAGCTACCTCAATTTTAAGATCTGGAGGTATACAGTGTTTATTTGCAGTTTTAGTTATTTATCTCTCTATTATTTCGGTTTATTTATCTCTTTGTTTTTTATCACTAGATCTATACCTTTCATTTCTACATATGCTCTTTGCCCCGCGACTTTGTGCAATCTGGGAAAATCAGAAACAAAAAGGAACGATTTTCCTCATGCATATGCTTTTTTCCGCCGCGCCTTAGTGTGATCTCGAAAAATCAGAAACATTTAAGAAAATATTTAGTTTCTAGTGAAAGCTAACTTCAAGCCATAAGGTTTGTATTTTTTTTTGCATGTCCATGTTGGGTTGTGTGGTTTTTTGCTTTGTAGGCAAAAAGGATTTTTTCAAGTAAGCACACGCCCCAAAACTTCAGTGACTAACAAAATAAAAAATAAAACAAAAATCCTTCCTCTTTTCCAAAAATTACTAACCTTTTAAACTAGATTACTTGATCCATAGTTACTTTATGAGAATAGAGGCCTTAGGTTCATGTATTTCTTTTTGTTGAGTTACTTTTTCAAAAAACACATGTAACTTATGTTTTAAAGTTACTTTATGTAAAAGTGTTCTCACCCATTATAAAAAGTGGGTCACTTATAATTCTAAAGTTTCTTTATCTTTTATTTAAGTTACAATTTAGTGAGTAGCTCATAAAGTACCATTGTAAAGTGAGTTTCACTTATTTATAAAAGTGGGTCACACAATTGTTTTTTTTAAGTGAGCTAATTAGATTAATTTTGGAAAGGGGGGAGATTTTTCTTTTAAATATAACATTATCGTTCACTTTCGTACATTCATGCACTTCGTCGGCATCTTCAACAACTTTTCTTCAGAAAGTCATAATTTCTTCATCCAGAAGCCATTTTCAGAGTCGTTTTTTGAATCGGCCTAATTTTTCGAGATCTTTCCATTGGAACACATCGTGTCAGCATCTACAACTTCAGTTTCTATTAAAATGGAAAGTCCATGGCAAGTTATTCTTGATAACACCAACTACTTCCAGTGGTGGTCCTACATTGTGGATTTACTTAGAAGTAAAGGTCTTTACAGAATAGCCTCGGGCCAAGAAACTAAACCTAAAGATGAAGATAAGGTAGCCAAATGGGAAAATAGGCAAGATCAAGCACGTGGGTTGATAGGGATGTCTATTTCTCCAGGCCTTAGATTCCATATCGCAGAACTTGATACCCCTAATGAAGCAATGAAACAGATCACTGGAGTTTTTGGAATTAAAATTGAAATTAGATTCCATCAACTGGAAAATGAGTTTCTTACGTTGGACCCCAATAAATTTTCTTCCATTGAATATTTTTTTTCCGATTTCAAGACCCTTAGACTTCTCTTGAAAGGTTTTAAGGTTAACAAAGAATATGTTAGCCTTATCTATTCCATTCTTACTAAGTTGGGACCAGCCTACTCTGTGTTTGTTTCCACCTTCCATTCTACTAGAGAAGCCTTTACTTCTCAAGGACAAGACTACATGTCCCCCTCTTTTGATGCCTTTTATGATTCTTTAATAAGAGAACAAGAAAAACTCTTAAATATTGGTCTTCTTAATCTTGGAAATTCTTCAAAGAAAGCCTTAGCTGCCCAGCAACAACCAAATTCAAAGAATCCTAAGAAGAAGAGTATCATGGCATCGTAGAAGCTAGCAAGGAAGCCCTGTGGCTTCATCAGATCCTGTGAGAGTTGGCTTTCAGCAATAGCATCCGACTACACTTTGGCATGATAATCAAAGTGTCATTCAACTATGCAAAGATCTAGTCCAACATTAGCGCAACAAACACATTGAACTACACATGCACTTCATCAGAAAGCTCATTCATGACCATGTTCTTGAAGTGAAATACTTTTCAACCGATGATCAAGTTGCAGACATCTTTAAAAAGGCTGTCACAGAGGTGAAGTTTACTAAAATTCAATTTATGGTTGGAGTTTAGGAAGTTGTCACTGGGGGGGATAGGATCTAATGCCTCCTTCCTTCTTCTATTCTGTCATATTTGTACATCCTTCAATCCTATCCCAAGTTGTTCTTAAGGCGGGATGTTAGGATATTCCGACACATAGGAAATAGTTAAGTATAACTTGGTCTAGTATAGAGTTAGGTAAAGTGTGTTTCTTTACAATGTAATTTCATAACTTACAATCCGACGGTCATGATATGTTATAGACATGAAGTGATATTACGGTTCATTCTCTCCTCAATATTACCGACACTTGATCCGTCTCTTAAAACCCAATTGGTCCATGATCTCTATTTAAAGAGCATGGAGGGTCATTTGTAAGGCGATCGTTCATGAGAGAATATTATGTAAATTCTCATTCATTTATTAATAAAGTTCTTGAAGTGGCCACGTTAGCTCAAGCCATGCACTATTTCCCCCTTTGAGGGTTTTAACCACGTTAAGAACACTGGTGTATTGATCTATGATCTATTTGTGAGCAATGTCCTTTAGTGTTCTATCTCAGGAAATTACCCTATAAAATCCTACACGTAGACACTACCAAAGCCCAGCTAGCTAAGAAGGAGAAAATTTGCAAGCCTCAGTTACAAACTCTGAACATGTCACTAAAACTATACAGACTGCAACATGGGAAATAAATGAGCTAAAGGCTATGCCAAAGGGGAAAATTTCTCTCCTTAAAGCTAGGCATTTGGTGTGGGACGAGATCATCCAAGAGGTGAATCTCAGCTAGGAGCATATAACTCTGATACATGAGAAAAGAGCTACCAGTGTAGAATGCATACCACCATTGACAAATGCTAAATAGATGAGTATAAGGAACTCACAGTTTGCAATGAAATTCATCCATTTCCTGAATGAGAGGCCAAGGGAGAAGATAAAGTCAATGGGTATAGTAGATTGGATCAGTGTCATTGTGGATATTTCTAAGGTAATTTCAAAAGAAGAAGCTTGAGTCAAAGTATAGCAAAGCCTCATCAGATTGCAGAAGGACGTGACTACTTTTAATGATGAATTTGATAGGATCCTACAAGTTAGGTTACCTAACCTTTTGGGACCTCATGGGGAACTACTGCCATAGGAGCAGTACCACCAGAAGATGATGGAAGAAAATATTATGGTAGGGTCATCTCACAAGAAAACAACTACTCTAAAATTAACAGTCGTGGTAAATTTCTTAAAGAGGGAATTTCAATTAATCAGGATGGTTAGGAGTCTATTTCACCACAGGTTAGACTACTCAGGGGTGATTGACTTCAATATTAGCTATAAAAGGCTTAGCTCTGCTCCCCAACCTACTCCAGCCTTATGGGAAATATGTGAATAGATCACGACTCCACCTATCATGAAAATGGTTCATCCTCAGGCTTCGCATGTGTGTCACCAGGCCTCATCATCTAAGTTGTCTTGAATATTCTCTGGATCATGCCAAGCTTTCATAATTTAGACTAGTCTTATGTTATTTTTACTTATTGCTTTTTACTTTGATTAATTGTAATGAGTACATTTTAATTGAAACAGTTGTGCAACGCACAAGCTAAAGCCTTAAGATATTTTTTTGACATAATGAACTGAATCAAGAAAGAATATTGGTCTAACGGCCTATCTCTGTCCACAGAGGCCAATATATTTGAATTTGATGAACAAAGAAAAGGTTCATGATTTTGGAAAGAAACTATGTGTTATTTTTTAACGTTTTGGTTCTTTAAATGTATGTGTTATTCAGAATATTAATACATATCGATGGTGATTCCTTCATTCTGAGATTACAATATGTCTCCTCTCTTTTGTAATTTCATAAATGTTCATGTTCTTCTCATATTTCATGTTATGTAGCTTCCAGACATGTTTCCTTCCTTATATGGATTCATTTGAATTAATATGTTAATGAAAATGCCTGCATGAATTTTTGGAAGCTAGATCTTTAAATGCGCTCTGTGAGTCTTTGTATCTATTATTATTCCATAGGTTTCATTTCTATCTGAATCTAGATAGGTGTAGAATATTCGATATCTCAAGCTCTATATGATGGGTTTTTTTATGTTCTTTCTTCTTCCGTCACATTCATATTAAAGAAAATGAGTTGTAAGTCCTAGAGTGATTTTGGCCTCTGTTGATTGATATTTTATATCATTATGTACCTCTTCTGTATAAATAAATCATGGGTTGTATCTTTCTTAAGTTGTTTTAACCACCTAAGTTCAATTTGTAAGGAATATTGTAAATGGTGTTTTAAATCCTTTAAATAATTATCAGAGATGCACCAGATTCAGATGGACTAGGCACTGGTCTCTTCGCAATCCAGAGGTTTTCTCTAGAATCGATAACAAGATCAATGCATTATACTATTATTATTGAATTAATACTTAATTAATAATAGAAGAATAATTTATTCTAATATATTAGATCTTTGTATTGATACTATATTCTTGAAATATCAATTAATATTAATTTATTAACTATTTCTTAGTTTACATTTAATCTATATTTTTATTTTAATATTTTATTTATTATGTGATAATTAATAATAATATTTATAAATTTATTTAATATTATTCTTAATTATATTATATTATTTTATTATTTCCTTCACATAGTTATCGATTTTATTTATTACTTCTAGGGTTTACATTCTGTCATCTTATTTTTCTTTCTCTTTACTATTTATTTATTCCTTTTCTCCTCTCCTCTCAACATTTTTGACATTTTGATGATGGGTCTTGGTATGGACTTGAAACGTCAATTGAAAATGAATATTGTGGATAAAACTTCAGAAACATATTCTTTATAAATTATTAGAGTTGTAGCTTTTGAAAATAATGGATGATCGATTTCATTGATTGATAATTGCTTATGATAAAAATTAAGTTGAAGGCATTATTTTCAATTATGTTATTAATATTTTAATTAGGGGTTACCAATATAACAAATTGATTGGATCCAATGGAGCATTATTGAATATAAAAATCTATATCCACCATAAAATTATGCCTTAGAATATCCATGTTGGATGAGTAATTGGTTCTGAGAATTGTCTCAAAATTAAGAATGGTGTGTTTCTTTGATATTTTTTATGCATATATTCTTCTTGGCACCTCATAAGTCTACTAACCAAAAGTGACAATTAATGTACCAAATTAATATCATATAATTTTCTTCATAGTTTCCTTCTGTGTTTCGGTCAGAAGATAACTAAGAATAGCTCTATCTCTTCCTTCTTCTTTTTCATCTACATTGTATCTAGTTCAGAGCATAGGGAACTTAATATGTCTTTTCGAAATTCCTCTAGCATGCTTCCTATTTCATCTTTGTTGATTCCATTCTTGGTAGTATCACTAATCCTTGCTAAGACAACCCATGGGCCCTTGTCTGTTTTCATTGTTCCACGTATCTTCAATGAAGTTTCACAATAACATCATATGGTTTTTGGGATACATCTCCTCCACCCATGAGGATGAATAAATCCACACATTCATCCTAAATTCCTCCCAATAAAACACAAAATGTTTCAAGATCCACATTTTCTTACTTTGATCTAAGCAGGTTATATTTGAACCTTTCTACATTGTACTCTAAGCTTCCATCCTCATTCTACATCATCTTAATGAATTATTCCCTTCTTTCACTATCTTTGAAATAGTCTAGATACTTCTCCAAAAATATATGCATCATTTAATGTCACGATTTGATCCTTCCCTTACCAAGGCTCATGAACCAGCATAGTGCTACATTCTTTGGAATGGCAGGGAATAATTTTAGTTTCTAAGAATTAGACATGTAGTCATAACTACAGTAGAGTACAACAAACTTGGAAAATAAGGTGTCAAGATCTTCTTGTGACAAACGACATAAATTAGGGAGACAAGAGTACAAGATATTCTTCATTTTATTATTTGCATCTATCTCTAGTACGGGGAATCCAAAACTGGAAGTTTCCTCTTTGACTTCTTCATGTTCCATTTCATTTTATTATTTCTATAAAAGTGCATTTAGAGATTCGTGAAAGATAATTCCTCCAAAGCAGTATTTTTCTCTGATTGAACCTTTAGGGAACACAATTGTTTGTTGTTCAAGACCTTGCATAGTCTTTGATTCCAAGGCAAAATATTTAGTGTTAAATTGCGAAACTAGGGTCAAATTCCACCTTGGTCAGCACATATGATGAATACGGTGATTTCGTTCAATTCATTTTTTTGAGAGGACCAAAATCGACCTAAATATCACCTCATTTTCACAAGCAGAAGTTGGATTTTGAATTCATGTACCTGCACATGCAGATTTGGACAAGTCGGCCTCAACATAAAATGGAAACCCATGGAATCCTATAAATACAAGTGAACTCAAGCTTGTTTGGACATAATAATCAAGCATCTTCTTCTTCTCTTCTTTTATTGATCGGTTCGCACAGGTCTTACGGAGGAAGCTTGCACAAGGTCTGAAATTAGAGGTTTGAGGCTCACACAAGTTTAGGGTTTCTATTTTCCGGTCACACGCTTGATACCGGATCGATCTGACCCTAGTTTCCTGGTTTTGGGGCTTAAGGGAGTGTCTGGGAAGCCATTGTTGCTCATGTGACACCTTGATGTGTGCAACTAGGGCTCTGAGCTAGGGTTCGAATCTTGATTGCATTTGATCATAGATGACCAAAGGCTGGAAGGTTTCTCTCTATTGTACAGTGATTCTGGAAGTCTGTTTCTAATTTATATTGGGTAAATATTTGCTAGATGAATTTTTATGGGTCTCATTGTAGTCTCTACTGAAACATTTTACGAAAATCTAATAAGAAGAAGCTTTGAAAGGGTTTTCCCCCTAGTGGGGTTTTTTCCCTAGTCTTTGACTAATCTGGTGTCTCTTGTGGTTGTGTTATTGTCTGTTTTTTCATTGCATTTATTTTTATATCTTCAATTACTATTTATGATTGGAAATATTGGTAATAATTGGAAGAATTGCTAATTGAATAATCAAATTGGGCTAAAGCAATTGAAACAACACAGAACAGTCTCAAAAGATTAAAATAAAAAATTAACATGCTATCTGAGCTAAGGTGAAGGACAAGCCCAAAAGGAGACAAGCATTGAAGCAATCATCTTTGGAGAGTTGAAGGATCTAATATACTCAAGTTAAGATGTCATCCTTCTTCAAGGAAAATGAAAATTTGGGTGACTCATCTAATTATTCTGCATGGAAATTTATGTTGGATATCATAGCTGATAATAATGATGTTCTAGATTACATTCAAGGAAAAGTACCCGAGCTTCGTAGAATGCTTCCACTACTACCAATAAGAAAAAAAAGGTGAGTTAAAAGCAAAGAAAATAATAGTTTATGGTTTATAAGATAATCTAATTGCATATGTTGTTATTTTGAGAAGGTGTAAAGATATGTATGATAAGATAGTCGACATGTATGAAGTCAACAATTTGAATGAAATCATCTCCTTGAAATATCAACTCAAAGACAAGGGAGAGTCTATGCAATCCTACATTATGAGGATGTCTAGCCTGAGAGGTCATGTGCAAAGAATTGGGGAAACTATGTTTGATAGGTAATGTGTGATCGTAACTCTAAGAAGTCTCCCTTGTTTTTGGGAAACCTTCATCACTACTATAAGAAACAAAAATATCCTCCTATCATTTGATGAAATAGTTGGAAATCTCACTCAAGAAGAATCAAGGATAATATCAAGAAGAAGGAATCAAAAGCATGAAGAAGGATACCCCACTACATTTGTCACAAAAAATAAGAAAAAGAAAGGAAAATGAGGTCTATCAAATTCAATAAATCCTCCACCTCGAGATACAAAAAGTAGGAATGATAAAACATCGTCTCACATTGAATGCTACAATTCTCACAAGAAGGGTCATTATGCTTGATATTTCCCCGAGAAGAACATTGGTCCATGCCACAACACTAGAAGCAACAACAAGTTTGATGATCAAAGAAATGATCACAATGGAAGAGATGAATTAAGAAGAAGAGATGCTCGAAGTGATCATGAAGAATATCGTCATCCTCAAAAGAAGTCAATATAGTTCAGGTATGAAATTAATGTTGGCAAATAATCTAAATATATTCTTATTTATTCTCTTACTAGTTCCTCTCCTACACATTCGTAGGATAGTTGTTTGGTTGATAGTGGGGCTACTCATCACTTCTCTGGTTATCAGGAAGTTTTCTCTAATTTGGTAGAGAGGGAGTCAAATTTTAAAATGATTCTTGGAGGCAACTCCACTCATCCCGTTAAAGGTTTTGGGTCCGTAAAATTTCATTTTAATTCAAGAAAATATATTTTTCTAAACAATATGATGTATGTGCTAGGGTTAAAGAAGAATTTGGTATCAATATCCACTTTGGAAGACAAAGGGATGAAGTTTTCCTTCATTAGGGGAAAGGTTCTTACTTGGCCTATTGGATCACATATGAGAGATGCATTAACATTAGGATCAAGATATGAAGAACTCTACAGGGTTACAAGAAGACCACTTCGTGTATTGGTTCACAATACTAATCATCTGAGCGAGCTATAGCACCAAATATTAGCCCATCTACATTATGATGCTCTTCCAAAATTGGAGATATTGGTCACCGGGATTCCAAAGGTTCAAGCCCAACATGATGTCGTATTTACAGAGTGTGCCATTGGGAAGAAGACAAGGGGACCATTCCCCTCTAGTGAAAGCAAGACAAATGACATCCTCCATCTCATTCATTATGACTTGGGTGGTCCGATGCTTGTGCACTCGCTTGGTGGCCATCTCTATTATATCACCTTAATTGATGACTTTTCAAGAAATACATGGATATATTAATTGAAGCACAAGGATGAAGTCTTTGAAATTTTCAAGCAGTTCAAAGCTTTGATCTAAAATCAAACAGGGAAGAAAATCAAGATATTTAGGTCTGAAAATGGTGGAGAGTACACTTCAAATGAATTCATTGTTTTTCATGAGAAGGAAGGCATCAAGAAGGAAATAAGTGCGCCCTATACTCCCAAACAAAATGGAGTAGATGAAAGGAAGAATAGGTCTATTGTAGAGGCCGCTCATGCCATGCTCCATGATCAAACGTTGTCGAAGTTCCTTTGGTGAGAAGCAACAAATGTTGGTGTATATGTTTAAAACATGGTGCCTCCTCAATAATTAGACAACAAGACCCCAGAAGAAGTGTTCATAGGTGTTAAGCCAAATGTTAGCCATTTTCTTATCTTTTTCTGCCTCGTATACTTTCATGTGCCAAAGGACAAAACAAACAAGCTAGAAGCCACGAGAAGAAAAGGTACATTTGTTGGATATTATGAAAATTCTAAGGAATTTAGAATATATATTCTTGGTAAAAGTAAGGTTGAAATTAGCAGGGATGTTACATTCGAATAATATGTCTCCCTTGGGAAAGAAAGTGAGCCTCCTCCACCTCCTCATCTCTAGAATAATGATGATATGGATATTTTGGATGGTCCTTTTGTGCCAGAATATGAGACAGATATTGTTGATGATCCCATGGAGCCCATGGATCCCTTAGATCCTCCTGTATGTGATCCTCCCACCAAGAATAGGCCACTTTGTCTTCGCAGCACATTACAGGATGATGAGCATTCAGCCCCCATTCAGAGATCATTTAGAGAAAGTGTTGGCTTAGGGGGTCCTAACCCAGGTTCAAAGATAGTTGCACCAACTAAAAAAACCCTACACTACTAGCCCTTTCGACAACATCCCGCATAACACAGGTTGTAGTGTTACCTAAAGTAGTATGGGGGGATGCAAGAACCAAGTTTTTTCATCCAACGACTAGTGTGATGTCCTTTAGTTCCTTAGATCTACCTTCACGCAGATCGATAAACTCTTAAGGCACGTTGCTGCAACTTTTTTAAAAAAACCTTCAGACCTTTGTGAAGGTTACGATCAATCCTTGCGAACCTTTAACAGTCAATTTTCCTACTTACACGCATCAGAGAGCAATCCTAAATTAGTTTTCATGCAGATTTACTTAAGTCAATAGTAAATATAAGATAAATCACTAGTGTCTTTGCGAAAGTATTTAAATATGCATTGCATACATTAATAAGACTTATTCAATAGAATCACGTAACATTCAATCAACAAATCATTCATTAGTAGCATATAACATTAACAGAGATAAATAGAAATACTCAGGAATTCTTTGGAAAAACCTTCTTTATTGATCTTTAATTCAAGATTACAGACTCAAACTGCCCTATGCACACAGCTTCAAGGGTCCACGCACTTAGCTGCAGACTCTTCCTAGGCCTCTGCGCACTCAACTGCGGAGCCTTTTTTCCCTATCTAGGCGCAGGAAGCAAAGCCTTCCTACCCTAGCTCCTAACCTAGACTCTTCAATCAACCCAATTCTCTATCTTTTCCTAATCTAGTTATGCTTGTCTCTTCACTAGGACTCACTATTTATAGCCCTTTTTATACAATTCCATGGTCCGCAAACCATGGGTGAATATCAAAATCAACTCAAAATGTATCCAAGAAAAGGGGCTAAGACCCTTTGACTCCTATTCACCTACACGCTCCGCATCCACAAATCGCAGAGATTTTACATTATTTACAAAATTGTATCAAAATTTGGGTTATCTTAACCCCAAATTAACCTAGGGGACCCCATCCCAACATGCTCCCAATACATAGATCATGACTCGCCTTCGAGTCACTCTGGTGGTGTCACGGTCTTATTGCTAAGATCCCTAGCTCCACCTAGATTACTGCAACTTCAACAACGCTCTGTGTCATTGCCTGTTGAACCATCTCAATCAATTGTTTAGTGGCTGGACCTTCTACTACCAACCTCATCATTTGCTACGTATGCTATAGTACCTTAAGATTATCTTGAATGGAAGTCATGACCTGATTAGCCTCCTCCAACCAAGGCTGCAACCTGGCCTTTAGCAAGGCCTCCTTCTATGCTTCCTCTACCTGTGCCAATAGTTCTTTTCCTTCCTATAATTTGGCAAGGTTTTGTACTAGTGCTAAGGTGTGCGCAATCACCCTGACCTCATCATAATGGTGTTGCATCTCCCTTACCTCTATGTTCAATGTATACACATTCAGATCCGCATGCATATTGGTTAATAGCTCCATAACCTTCTCGAATAGTGTTGCACAGTTAGTGACTGTGGCATCCAAGGTAGCCATGCCTTCCTTTATTGCGATTTCGTGCTACTCCTGGACCTCAAGTGGAGTTATGGGATGCAACTTCAACTACAGCTCTGCAATCTTCTTGTTGAGCTCAAAATTTAGTCGTCCAACTTCTGCTTTGGCCTCACACACACTAGCGGCTAACTTTCTGATTTTGGCTTCTAGCTGTGCATCCTCTGGGATGTGAATCTCAGGCACTGTCTTGCATGCCTCCACTATTATTGACTCTAGATCTGAACTATGCACCTGAAGTGACTCCTTTTCCTTCAAATCTTGCATCCTTTCAATGAACATTTGTTCATTGTTGACTTTGTACTCACTTATGAGGTTGAGGGTGCGCTGCTCCCTGGTTCTCAATTCATATGCCACCCCCATATGTAGCGCATGGAGGCTTTCGTTGGACATCATTGTTATTTTCAATCCTATGTCCTTGATGGTACTAATTATAATATGATCCTATGCAGAATCTGCGAAAATGGACCCATCGGGCAATGGTGTAGTTTAGAGATCTAGGGTCCTTAATAGCTCTACCTCTTGGCTTGTCTCGGGCGTCAGGCTCGATTGCTTCGCACTCGGTTGTCCAACGCCTGCCTGTATTCTACTTGTTTGGATCTGTAGCTCGTACAGACCCTTCTGGACTCTCCCCAACATCTACATGTATTGCTACTCAAACTTCTACATCACTTCTATCATTGTATCCCTGAATTTATCGCCCATCTCATCAAGATCTCTTTTTATCAACGCCATGGGATCAACCTTTGTTTGATTAGATTTATTCTTTTTTCGTGTTCCACCCTTCTGCTCCTTGACATGTGTTTTCAAAATAAATGGGGTGCTCTGCCCCTCATCACCTCTGTCACCTTGCCCTGGAAGATCCTCCTCCTCTGTCTCGAGTGAAGGTGACTTATCACCTTTCTGTGACTCGCGTTTCTTGTTCCACCTACTCCTTAGCAACACGTTCTTAGTGGCCTCCTTTATTTTTTGTGCAGAAGAACTTTCCACACCCATGCTTGTTCCAATATCTAATTCTGACGAGACTCGCCACTTTATAGGCTATGACGTTACAATCTCTTGCACGTCCATTTCTGACACCAAATAGGGAAACTAGTGTCATTTCTTCTCTAGAACCTTCTGTGCTTTGATATAGACTCTGTGGAAGTTAGCCTTGAATGTCGCGTAGGCTGAAAACTACGTGAATAAGGTTGGGGACAACCTCGGATGCTGATTGATTCCATACGGAGATCCATTTCCACAAAAATCCAAAATATCTTTGTCTCTGTAATCCATGCAACATCCTTTGTAGACCATAAGGAGGCGAATTGCACTGCCTCCAGCAATCCTTCCTCGAGCGAAGGAAATTGGTTATCCTCCGGCAATCTCCATGCAACGAGCACAATTGATAGCAACAACCAAGTGTAGTGGAATGACTTGGTTTCATCATGGGCTTCTCGGCAGTTCACTAGGAAATCCTAACAAAGGTACCTTTCACAATTAAATTGTACGCCTTTCGTGCAATGCGCGGAAAGGGAAAACACTAGTGATAGAACTTCATCTGCATGATATTTTCTCATAACCTTCCCTGCTAAAATATGGGCAACAAATTGAACTGCCTGGTTTGTTATGGAAAAAAAGGAATACCCTCGCAACTTCTTGAGGAGGTCGTACTCCTTCTTCATCTTGTCTACAAGATCTTTCTCCTTAGTCTTCCCTCCAAACTCCTTGTCCAGGTTTGCACCTTTGTAAGGTAGCCACATGATTCTATGAATTAGCATGTTCGTGATGGGGATAGGCTCTCCTAGCCATAAACATCCATCATGCATGAGTGTGAGGAGTTGGCACACACATATCATATTAATGGGGGTGCGGTAATAATTTGGCACCCAAAGTAGATTGGGAAACCCAAGTTGCTTGACACTGTGGACCCATTCCATCGTCTCCAATGTTGTAACACCTATTTCTTCTAATAGACCTTCCGCATATATTTTTCCATCAGAAAATGTGGAAACTTAGTTTGGTCTGTGAGGTCCCAATCCTCCATTTTTAACAATAATATCCTTATGAGCTGAGGGCCTTCAAAAGGGAGTTTCTCAGGTAGTAGGAGCATGGATACCATAAACTTCTCGGTATCCGAGTCCTTCATGACCTTTGTTTTTCCCTTCCACGGAGATATATACTTAGGTATCCTTATCATGGGTTCCACTCCTTCAGCATCAATATCCTATATTCCCTAGAATTATTCTGCCTCCAAGTCCACTACTCTCTCTGGTTGCTTATCTTTCTTTCGCTTTGCCTATGTGTTGGTATGCTTCCTTTGGGATGTGCACATCAACATTGACTTCTTTTTCTTTTCCTTCACGGAATTTTTTGACTTGGCTGGTCAGTTTTCTCTGGTAGGGGTATGCTTCTGCCTAGGTGACTTCAGCTGCATAGGCATAGTAGACGAAGCTTCCATACTTACAACTTTCGGGGCAGATGTGTCAAAGACAACATCAGTAGTACTAACAGTTTCAGTAGGACTTGCTGCAAACATTTGCTCAAGAATAAGCTTGTGGTTTATCTCATACATTTTAGCAAATGCGAGGCTCATAACTAAATCTTCCCAAACTGTTTGGATCATAGGAAATAGAAGGCGAAATTCACCAACAATTCTTAGAGCGCAAAGTGTTTTCTATTGGACTGACACCCATAATTTATAGGGGGTTTTGAATTAAAATCCAACCATTCCCCCTCATTTCTGATAATAAATGTTGTTTCGATGGGAGATCTTCTAAAATTTTTTCGTTAATTACTGCCAACCCACTCCACTTAACTGTCTTCTGGTTGCCAAGTCATGAACAATAACTCCAACGTTAATTTTCCTACTATGCTGTGTGCTACCTTACCCCATGGCATAACTTCCTGAGTGTAGCTTCTCAGGTTTCATCTTCATCATTCTCCACGTAGTCTTCTCGCTCCATTGTCCTTCAAGCTAGGTAGTGTAGTTTATAGTCCCGCACTCCCTTACAACTTCCTGTAGCACTAAGACTATCCTGTTGCTTTATAGTCATTGTGAAGGATCCCCTATATACAACTTGAACCTACTCTGATTCACTCTTTATAGGAAAGGTTCCCCATTCATCTTAGTGAGTTCAAAGATTAATTTGGTTGTTGTTGCACTTGTACAATCCTTCACAGGTTGCGCCTCTGCTCATCTAGTTAAGTACTCAGTAGCAGTGATGATGTACCGTGCACCCGTCTTCTTCCTTGGAGGCTGAATTGGTCCTACAAAGTCAATCGCTCACTTCTTGAAGCGCTGTAGCGATATCTGCGGATTCAACGACAACTCATCCCTACGTGAGGGTCTGCCAGTCCTTTGGCATGCGTCACATGCCCTACAATACCGTTTTGAATCCTTATGCAAGGTCGACCACCACAACATACTGCATTGAATATTTTGCGCTGTTGCTTTTCTTACATAATGACCTCCCGCGGCTCCACCATGAGCCTCAATGATGGTGTTTTTTCATTAAAACTCTGGCATATAACGTCGCAATATTTCATCTAATACCATTTTGTACAAGTGCCCTACAATGATAGAAAAGTCTGCTATGAGCACCACTAGTTCCTTCTTCTGTTGGCTTATATATCCTTCCGAAGTCGTACCTATTGTCAGGAAGTGTATACTATCTTCAAAGGGGTTGTCTGCAATGCATACTGCAAAGAGTTGTGCCTTGAGTAGTCCTTCCTCCAAATTCGTAGGTTCCTCTCCTGTTTCAATGCGTGATAAATGATTCGATCCAGTATTTAGGCATCGTAGTTTCACAATAACTTCAAAATCATACTCCTAGAACAACAAAAGCCACCTGCATGTCTTCCCCCCCAACATAGGCTTGTTGACCAGGTATTTTAATGTAGAATGGTTTGTATACATCTTAAAATTTCTGCCCAACAAATAATGCCTGAACTTTTGGAGCACGTACACCATAGCTAGTCCTTCACACTCTGTCGTGGAATAATTTTTCTCAGCTTTGGATAGCTTCCTACTTGCGAATGCTATAGGGTGATCGAAGTCCCATTCACCGGCCTGTGTTAGTACCACTCCCAATGCAATACATGACGCGTCCACATGCACATGAAATTCCTTCTTCCAATCCAGGATGACTAGGATCGGCGCGGTGACCATTTTCTCATCTAGCACATCCAAGCTCTTTTGGCATAGCTCTTGATTAATTTCCTATAGTATCCCTTATGCCCCAACATTGCACACAACTGTTTCACACTCCCCGGCGCCTCCAAATTTATTATGACCACAATATTTGTATGGGTCCACCATCAAGACTTGACTACATACCACATGGCCTAGAAAGATCTCAAAAGGGACACAAAACAAACATTTCTTCCAATTGAGGGTGATATGGTACCTCTTATATGTATCTAGCATCAATCGTAGACTTGCCACATGGTGCTTCACTAGTCTGAACACTATCTAATCGTCAAACTATACTTCCAGAAATCTATGAATGAAATCCTTGAACGTCATCATGACTACACATGAAAAGATCGTTGGTATGTTCTTCAACCCAAAATGCATCACCGTATACTGGAAGCATCCCCATTCAGTCGCGAAGGTTGTCTTACTTCTATCCTCTGGCACGATCTTGATTTGATGCTACCTAGAGAACCCATCAGTGAACGAATATGCTTCCGTGCCGCCAACATTATCCAGGACCTCATCGATGAACGAAGTTGGGAAGGGATCATGCACGTAGGCATCATTCAACTTCCCGAGATCTATGGAGATCCTTATTTCTTCCTTCTACTTCTTTTCCTGAACCACTATTGGGCTTACCCAATCAGATTCTTCTACCATTTCAATAATACTTGCTATGGGCATCTTGTCTAACTCTAATCAGACCCTTTCTTTATACTTCAGATTGAGGGGGTAAGGTCATTGCTTCATAGGTTTCGCATCCGGTTTTAGGGTGATCTTCATGACACCCAAGTCCCCTCTTATCCCTTTTAGATCTGAAAAACTTTGTGGGAAATATATCCTGATATTCACAGAGTAGTTCGATGACCTAAACTATTGTCACATTGTCCCAGTAGTCTGTGCCAATGTTCACCTACCTGGTTTTGAGTGGCTCAGTTATGTCTGGGTTCTCTAGCTATGGTACTTCAACTTCACGGTGTCCCTCGGTCTCTTGAATAGTAATCTTCCTTGGGTCTTCGTCTTCTTCTTCCACTGTGACATTGTAGCATTCCAACATGTGGCTCAGCTGGGTGGTTCAATCAAATCTAGAGGATCCTGCGGTATCCTAAAAATTGTCATCTTAACTTCCTGCAATGCTTCGTCGATAGATTCAAATCTATCCTCAAAAATTAATGTCATAAAAAATCCCTAGCGCAAAATATGTCATTCTTCGGTGCCATGGCAGAGTTCTGTCTCCAAGTAACAATTCATTGGTATAACATCCAAGGTATGATAACATAGATGGAACCATTTAGGTTGAGGCTTCGCTCCATACACTTTAGTCCATTTGGCCAAATGGTCACACGGATAAGTTCTCCCATCATAGTTTTCTATTAATCACACCTTCAGACGACCAAAACATACCCTCATCATCCTCCTTTATTCCCGCCAATCATCAAAACTATCTTTGTGTGTACCCAACCATCTTGTGGGTGTAGCACGCATTTCCCAATATAATGCTTGGAAGTGATGCTTCTCTGGCACTTCCCTTTCAAACGCATCGAAGAAGTGATCAACATCAGTTAACCCATCACAGTAAGGAATATTTCTTACCTCAGATGATACACAGCACAATGACTTAGTCATCATATTACAACACATCGTAGATACTTCATGCAGTCGATTCTGCCAGTGCTCTATTTCTTCATTTGAATATGATGCGTAGGAGCTCTCATGGTCCCATGCAATACGTTTGTCCATTGTTAGATTAACCCAATCCTTATTTTGCACCATTATTTTGTAAATCTGGTCCAAATCATCATCACTTTCATAATCGCAGACTGGTTCAGTATAGCGTGGTCCTTCTGTAGGGTCCAGTGGCACCACTACGAGTAGTGATTTCTTCTCAAATATCATATTTCACTTTTTTAGGTTGATTACGCCATTCATGTCAGTGGCCCAATCGATCCCAAGTAGTGCGAGGTAGGGATTGTTGTCATCCACAATCTCTATCACCTCAAAATCCTCTAGTGCGCTTGTGCCTTTGGTATCAACTGTTACCCCCTGCAACCTCCCCATTGGGATGATTTTCTATTGATTCACCATTCTTAACTAAATTTGAGACCACTGTAGTGCAGGTCTCCCCATTCTTTCACATGTCTATTTCAGCAAAACATTCGCGTAAGACCCTAGGTCCAAAATAACTTGGTCCATTTTTTATTCTCCTATCTACGCGGTGAGTCTCATCTCATGTCCAGTTCGTGCCTTATGCTTACCAAGATTTCTGATGATGCGCGGTTCACCAGTGCCATTTTCCTTGCCAGTGCACCTATTGATCAACTCTTGCAGTCCCTTCATAGCCTTACTATTGTGGAGCAGTTTCATGTAGGTCTTCAAGAATGTGGTAATCATGGACGGGTCCATTTCTTCAACCAGTTTCTCCTCACTCCCTGAGGTAGAGGCCTCAATGAAACTTTTCTTTGCTTCAATAAATGTTTCTTTTGCATGTTCTAGATCAACCCTTGTCTCCTTTTCTGGTTCTTTGCAGACCCACTCACCTTCTTCGGCCTGCTTCCCCTTATCCTCACCACTCGTCACTCCACTCCGCAACACAATATTTACTTTGGGGTCTATTATCACTCTGATATTTCTTTTTAAGTAGATGAAGAGAGAAAAGTCAAAGGTAACCACAAACCACTTTTGGAGATCAAGACCTAGCCTTCGTGATGCTCAGATAGGGCTCTCTCTTTATAATTTAACTTTGTTTTAGTTAAGATGAATTTAGGCTAGTTGTTGCTTGCACTTGGGTTTTGTTTTGAAATTGGGTGGTGGGATCACTTTACTTAGATGAATAGAGGTTTGGCTTCTACCATTGGGATATGGAGTTGAATGTCAGACAAACAAGACTAGATTCAGTTCTAAAAATAGTGTCTACAAGGCAAGATAGATGAGTTACTATAGATCTTAAAGACTAAATGGTGGAATGGATTCAAATTGGATGCAGGGAGAAATTAAGGGTTCCCTAGGCTAGACTTTGGAAGGAATGAAAGAAGTCAACGAGGATGGGAGAGTAATTAAGCGTTCTCAAATCCGGGTATCATAGGAAAACATGTAAATGACTAACTATGCAAAACAGAGAGTAATTAAAAAAATTCTGAGTGATATTTCCAATTAATTCATTCAAATTTAGAAAACATTTAAGATTATGAAACACATAAGAAGGTAACAAAATGACACAAAGAAAGTACTTCACTGCAAATGGCTCATATTAGCGAAATGCTTTTATTACTTGTTCCAGTCTGCTGACTTGAAAATGGTACAATCACCCTTAGGCTCAAGATCAAAATAACTCTACAAATGTAAAATAATCCACACTAAATACTTCAAATGAAGAAGTGTTTATACAAATCCTAAACTAAAATATCTTGAAAAAATATCAAGATTAGGTTACAAATATCTCAAATTGTTTTACATTAATAGAACTTAAATAAAGGACACTCAAAACTAATGAATCTATTTGGCACTATATTTATGGATTGATGGTGAAAAAGAAGAGAAATTCAAATTTGATAGCAACTCTTAATTGATGATGAGGCTTCCAAGTCACTAACCACCTCCTTCCGTTGTGCATTCTACCCTAGAAATTATGCAAAATTAGGGTCAAGTGATACCTTTGTATATCTAAATCAATGCTATATATGTAAATAGTGAAGGAGGTTATTGTATATAAGTATGTTATTGAGATAAACCTCTTTCAGTTTCCCAAAATTCATCTCCTGATGTTCACAATATTCTCTGCACAAAGACGTTAAAAATAAGACTTTGCATAGTCTGAAAAATAGGTTGTGAAGATATGCATTTATCGCCCTTTTTGTAATACCTGTGTAAAAAGTGAGATGGTTTTTGTATATTGGCCTTTTAGGAATACAAGCCTCCTCCATTTTCTCAAAATGCATCTTGGATTGGCCATAATAGTTTCTAAAAGTTTATGACTTAAACTGGAAATTTTTGGAAAATGTACCATTCCTGCTCTAATTTCATGTTTTAACCTTAATTTTATTTTAACTATTTTTACCTTTACTTTGGATAAAATTCATTTTTGTTGGTGAAACTGTCTTCATCTCTGTTTAACCTTTACTGCCTCCATGTTTACTTTTATTTTTTACCTTGATTGCTCTGTTTTTTCATCTATCTTCACTTTGACATGAATATATTTTATCTGTATGCTTTGTAATTGTCTTTGATGTTGTTTTTCTTCCCGCTGGCTACTTTTATTCACATTGATTTTTCAACCTGATACACTTTTACTAATACTCTTTCATTTGGCTGATTTATCTTTTCCCTTTTACTGTGATTTTTAGACTTTCACTGTAACCTTTTGACTTTTACTGTACATTTTCAAATGAGAGGGCCATTCTGGTTTTCTCTAAAAATACCTGGAAATTGGTGAATTGGCTTGCAAATTAGTTTGAATGGTGATTGCAGAGGGTATGGTGGCTGTAGATGTGAACTGGATGCTCAAATTGGGTTAACGGAGATTCTTTGGGTGGCAGATGATAGTGAATTTTTGTTGCAGAGGCTCAGGGTGTCACAAATGTATTGCTAAGGTTTTATAGAAAAATCAAGTGAAAAAGGATGAAACGGGGCTTCTTAGCCTTTTAAAGGGCAACGATTATATTTTGGCAGGGAAAGTATTTTATGAATAGTGGACGGTTTTCACGTTGGGCGGGGAGGCATTTTTGGAGGCCATCACATCGCTTTTGGCAGGCGGGCAGTATTTCCCCGAGGGAACGCGATCTATGCCGAACGCTGACATGTAGCAGAATCTGGACCGAGCAAAACTGTGAATCTCGCATGCTCTTGGGCTGATAAAGGTCGGAGAGTGAGTGATCATGATATGGATGCACATCATCAGATCTAGGGGTGAGAGATCTAACCGCTGTCGTGTGGTGAAGCTGCACAGAGGGAAATCAGGGTGAAGATTTGCAGGGTTTTCTTTAACTGCACCAAGGGTTGGTGGGTTAAAAGGTTTATGTTGGGGAAATATGAATTAGGGAGTTAATTTAAACAATGAGGGGGATGAAACTATAGTTTATAATTAAATCGGGGTTTGGATATTATATATGAAGGAGTTATTTAATACGGGAAAAAGGTATATCGGGGAGCTAATACATTAGGTTAGCACATTAATATGAAATGAATGCGCGGAATGTAAAATATAGTAAGCGTAATGTAAAATATGATGTTTGGCTTGAATTTATTCACTGTGGTGGCCCAATATCAACATTTAACAATTATACTTAGGATAAAAGCATTTTTTGTGGGTTTTTGCGTATTTTGAATAAGAGGGAAATTAGTTAAGGGGGTTTTACCTTTCTAAGATAAAATGTGTTTTAAACTTAGGAAAAGGGGATTTTGTAGGGTAAAATGAGTAATGTAAAGGGAAAAGGGTGTTTTCATGAATGAGAATGGTTTCAATAAGGTGGAACTCAATACTTGATGTCCATGAGTCACTAAGTCAAGGGTTCGGTCCCACCGAAAGTCAGAAAAATGCTCTGAGCCTTTATGACTGAGGTATTTTAGTACTGGAGCACATTATGTGGAGGGAAATTAGTAATATTCCAAATGATGTTTATCCATGATTGTAAAAATTGCTTGTACTACCCATCTACTATTTTAACATTTTTTTCCTTATTTACATGGGTATATTTGAGCTTGCAAACCCTTATTCATTTTTCTTTGAAATAAGAAGCTAACTAATTCAAACCGTATTTCATCTAAGAGCTCAGGTTAAGCTGTTGACCTCCCTATCATTCTCTATTTTAACTAATGATCTACCAATGTTAAACTGTTTAGCTAGATCTTTATTCTCTATCTATCAACATTAAATTTAAAGCATGAAAAGTCAAGATTAAGCTATTTGACTTGTCATGGATTATGGTATTTTAAACAAGATACACATAATCATTATTTGCAAAAATGTAAAACAGTAGGTGGGGTTCATATTTTTCACTTTTTTGATCTTTGTTTCTTCTTTTCCTTTGATTGTTCTTTTAGGATATACCCTCTTTACATTTTTTAATTTGGGAATACATTTGCAGGAAGCAAAGGTATGTACAATATTACAATACTGACCATAGCTAATTCAAAATTATGAATCCTATTATTATAGGACCCTAACAGGGTCTTCCTCGCGAGGCTTAGCCCTCATCATCTATAGGTTCTGAGTCGGTTACTAAGGTTGTGCCCCCTTCTCGTGTATTTTGGCTAACAATATAGGGCAATCCTCCGCGGAATGGTCAAACTGAGTATAATAGCGGCATGATAGCTGTGTCAGATTCGAGCAGTCTCATGTGTAGTGTCCTGGTCCTCCACAATTGTAACAAATAATCTACCCTCAACCTCTACCAGGTCCTCCTCCACCTCAGCCTCGGTCACGTCCTTAATACCCGCATCACGCTCCTCTATTGCCTTGGTTCAGGGGCTGTGTTTTTGCCTGCACCCTGTATGCAGGTGTCCTGTCCATCATTAATTTGTAGCTTCAGTAATTGTGCTCATCATGACCCACAAATTGACAAAAGTTGTAGAAGATTTTTTGTGGTGTCTGTATGAATTTCTGCAACAAATGGCAATTGTCTGTCACATGTTTCCTAGCTACCTAACAGATAACACACTGTAGCGCGAGCCCTGTACTTGGCCCTGCTATAGCTTTTGGCCCCAGAGGAATTAGACCTCCTGATGAAACATAATTTTTGAAAATAGGACAGTGATCTTTGTCATGCCCTTGGCTTTTTCACTTTAGGCAACACACTTCTTCATGCACCTCTGGTTGAGTTATTCTGTCTTTCTTCAGACTTTGCATTTTGAGGAAAAGATTTTGCAACTGCATGTGAATCAACTGAACCCATAAACTAGCATCCTGCATTGGTGTCTTACGCAATCTCATCGTAATTTCCAGAGCTTCCTCCTGGGTCCTGATCTTCTATTGTGATAGCGCAACCTTGAGGTGAGGCAGGAGCGAGGCCACAAACCATTTGTGGTGTTGCCCATCAGTAAAATTCACGTTGGCTTCACGGATCATACACTTCAATATTTGATCCAAATCCCATGGCATCTCTCCAGGCTTCATCATGATCTCTTTGAATCCTAAAACTGATTGTGCCTCAAGCTTAGGTCTACTAAATTCCTTATTCAGTGTAGTCTATATATTGGCTAACGCAGACATCAGATTATCAGTGCAGTACTTAATGTACCAAGTTAGTGCGTAGTCCTGCAAAGAACTAACCAACGTTTCTTTCTTCATTTGATCATCCATGATACCCTAAGCTTCCCATACAGCATTTGTGATGAACCAAAAGTGATCCGGATCCTCATTTCCTATGCCCTTGAACACAGGTAGCTTTACAGAGTTTGCCATGATGAATGGTGGTAGAAGTGACAGCAGTGTGGGTGAGGGAGTAAGCAGTGGAGGTGAGGATGGATGCAGTGTGGATGGATGAGGTGAGGATGGAGGTGGTGTAGGTATTCGGGGGAATCTCTATCTTATTAATTGAATAACGCTCGGTGGTGAAGCCTATACTGCTCCTTCGTCGTCACTTAGAGGAGGCTCAATTAGCGGGCTATATTCAGGGCATTTTCTTCCTCCGTCCCTGAAATTCCTTCCACTTTGTGTAGCCACAAACATCAGGGTAATTGCATAACCCACTTTTCACACAAGAGCATCTTAATCCAAGTATTTAATGATTTCAGATACTTACCTTTTGACCCCTTGAAGAAGCGATGCTCTCCTTCGCTATAACTGACTGAAGTATCGACCGCAAACTCAATCACAAATACTCCTATAATATGATCGATCCAATGATCAATAGCATGCGCGATCTTATCTTCAGAGGTTTCCAATCTTTGCACCAACTCCGATCTCTAGACAATTGAACCGTCAAGCCTCCACCTCCCTTGGCCATCTGCCAACTTTGCGATCCAATCATATAATTAAACTGGGAAGGAACAAAAGAATATTTTGTGTATCTTTGTCTACAAATATCTGTCCAACCACTGTTCTTTCGTTAATCGCAGATTCATGTTTTCTTGCACCGTAAATTCGTGGATCTTTCTATCCAACCAGTCTTCAATCTCCTTCTTATTTGGATTCCAATGATGCGACATAACACATCTCGTTGTGCAGATCTTGGTCCCAGCAATAGAACCATTTTTTGGCTTGATGGGCCTTGACCTAGGTTCAGCGTTAGGAAGCCAAGAAAATCCCTACACTACTCGTCCTTTTGGCATCAATCCGTGGAGCACAAACTGAAGTCTCACCCGATGTAGTATGGGGGGATGCAAGAACCAGGTTTTCGCACCCTGAGATGGTTATGATGTCGGTTATTTGCCCAAACCTTCCTTCACACAGATCGATAAGCCCTTTAGGGATTATCAAAGTACTTCTCTTATTCATCCTCGAAGCCTCTGCAAAAGTCTCCGGTCATCCTTTGCAGGTCCTAAATAGATAGGTCAAGCACTTATGCACCTTTGTAATTAATTTTACTTTTGTATGTACTCAGATTCACTTATGTCTTGGTTACTTAACATGCAATTATGGTTATCTTCGCATAAACATATATCTCTACTTGCGGTCATATAAAACAGAGAAACATATAGATTCATGCATCAGAGTAGCATTAAAACATAAACCCAGTATTCAACATAACATAATCACATGCAATGAACATAAGTAAAATACACAGGTAATTTCATAATACTCCTCTTTATTATTGATTCAAATACCCAGTATAGACTTTGATTACCTTGCGCACACACCTGTAGGGGTCCATCCACTTAGCTGTGGACTTCTACCCTAGGCCTCTGCATAATCAGCTGCAGGTCCTCCTCCTATGCTAAGACTCTTTGCTTTTAGTTCTCACATACCCATTACATTCATCAACATCAAGTATCAAATGTGAACTAAACTCTCTTAGACTCCTCTAAGACCTCCTTTTTATACAATCTAATGGTCAGCAAACCATGGGTAGATCTATAAAGACGACATGATTTTACACAAAAGAAGGGTGGAAACCCTTTATTAACTCTTGACATCTTCACACTCCGCGACCATAAAATGCAGAGACTTTACACAAAACTTGGGCTTTTAACCTCAAAATTGACCCCAGGGGACCCGTTCCCAACACTCCCAAAAAGAGGGAGAAGATTATGATGATATATTTGCACCTGTGGCTCTATATACAACCATTTTTTTGATATTTTTGTTTTCCACAAGTCAATGATGGACCGTTCATCAGATGGATGTGAATATATTCCTCCATGGCATGTTACAAGAAGAAGTGTATGTTTAGAAACCACAAGGATTTGAATTAGAGGATTGAAAGACACATGTATGCAGGTTTAATAAAGCGTTGTATGGTTTGAAGCAAGCCCCTAGAGCATGGTATGCCGACATATACAATTACTTGATGAATCTGGGATTCACAAGAAGCAATGTTGATCCCATCCTCTACTTCAAGGTAGTCCGAGGTATGTCGTTGATTTTGGTTTTATATTTTGATGATATCTTCTTGACAGTAGTGAGTCTCTAATGATCATGTGTAAGAGGGAGCTAGACTTTGAATTTGAGATGAAGGAGCTTGGACTCATGCACTACTTTCTAGGCCTTGAGGTGTGGCAAAGGCCTGATCAGATTTTCCTTTCACAAGGAAAATATGTTGTGAAGTTTTTGAACATATTTGGAATGCAAGTCACTACCCACACCGATGGAAATGAACTTCAAGAAGTTATGTGGAGAAGTTGTAGGACCCAATTTGGTGAATCCATTTGAGTATAGACAATTGATTCAGATTTTGATGTTCCTAGTGAACACCCATCTAGACATATGCTATGCAATGAATACATTGAGTCAATTCATGATTGAACCTCTCCATGCACACTGGATCTCTACCAAACACATTTTGAGATATTTTCATGGGACTATCACACCTGGTTTGAGATCTTTTGTTGGATATGTTTGACTTCATGGATACACTGATGTTGATTGGGTAGGAAACATTTTCAACAAGAAGAGTGCATTTGGATGTTGTTTCAGCCTTGGATCTTCCATGATATCATGGATGAGAAGGAGGAAGAAGTCTGTAGCATTGAATATTTTTGAGGCAAAGTATATTGTATCTAGCATGGCTAGTAGCGAAATAGGTTGGTTGAGGAAGCTCTTTGGAGAACTATATGAGTAGGTCCTAGATACTACAATGATATATTATGAAAACAAAATTCTTATTCTTCTGATAGAAAATTCCATATTCCATGACAATTCCAAGCACATAGAGATTAAATATCACTTAATTCGAGACATGGGGTAGAGAGGAGTTGTTCGACTCCATCACATATCGACAAATGAGCAGATTGAAGATATTCTCTCCAAGGAATTTTTTTGAAAGGGAAGTTGTTGGTCTTCAATGATCAACTTGTATTGGTGGATATAACCCCTTCTAACAAGGGGCATCACTGATCGAGAACACTGAGCCAACTTTTCCACCCTTTCTGAGATTCTATGGTGAGGAATTGAGATAGAGGGCTCCTGGGGTTGAGGGATTTCTAGACAATGGGGTCGTAGATGTTGCTCCCCTATATATTACTGATAGGGTTGGAGATTTTTCTCCCATATATTGATATTTTCAAAGTATACCGCAGTTTTCATCATACCCACAAACTCATCTTGTTGGGATTACCATTCCTCATCCAGCCAACAGGTTGAGAGTTTTCTTGGGGTTGTACAACCCAAGCTGATTCAGATGATGATGTTCTACTACATGAATCTTGAGGGTCATTGCTGGGAATATCATTGAGAAATAGGATGGGTTGATATGTGCACCCTTATATCACCTATTGCTCTATATTAGGTTGTAAATGTTTACCTCCCCCATGAGAATCTGGGTTGAGATGTGCTCCTCCATGTAGATTCAGGTTGATATGTGCTCCCTGATATTATTTTCGGATTGAGATATTCTCTCCGACATTATAGAGGGTGGATGTTAATGCTCCCCAATTCTTCTTCTTTTATATTCAAGAATTTTTTAGCAGATAGAGTTGAGAAGAGATGGACATGACATGAAAATAACACAACAAGATGATATGATGATCTTTAGATAGATATTGGCAGGTGGAATTATTCCTAGTTGAGAGGGAGTGTTAAATTGTGAAACTAGGGTCAAATTTCACCTTGGTCAACTCATATGATGAATATGATGATTTCATTGAATTCCTCTTTTTTAGAAGACAAAAATATAGCTAAAAATCACCTCATTTGTACAAGAAGAAGTTGGATTTTAAATTTATGTACCCACACTTGCACATTTGGACAGGTTGGCCTCAACATCAAATGGGAATAAAATGGAAACCCGTGGAAGCCTATCAATACAAGTGACCTAAATCTCATTTGGACATCATCATCAAGCATATTCTTCTTCTCTTATTTCATTGATTGGTTCACACAGGTCTGACGGAGGAAGCTCGCACAAGGTCTGTAATTACAGGTCTGAGGCTCACACGAGTTTAGGGTTTTTGTTTTCCAATTACACACTTGATATCAGATCGATCCAATCACAGTCGCTCACTTGTAGGGATTAAGGGAGCGAATGGGAAGCCACAATTTGTCACATGACAATTTGATGAGTGTGATTGGGGATTTGAGATAGGGTTTGACTCTTGATGGTAGTTGACTGCAGATGACCAAAGGCTCAAGGGTTTCCCTCTATTGTACATTGATTCTAAAAATCTATTTCTGATTTGTATTGGGTAAACATTTACTGGATGATTTTTTATTCGGATCATTGTACTCTCTGCTCAAACATTTTATGGAAAACTAATAAGAAGGATATTTGAAAGAGTTTTTCCCCCTAGTGGAGTTTTTCCCTAGCCTCTGACCAATCAGGTGTCTCTTGTGGTTGTGCTATTGTCTCCTTTGTCATTGTGTTGGGTCCCTATAATACTAGTGATTACCCCATTACTATTGTAGTTATACCCCTACTTATGTTGTTGTGCCCCTATTACCCCCATATTGTAACTATTATGCCACATAGAAGCCCATCATTGTTACTGTTGTGCCCTACAATATTATTGTTATGTAGGCTTTGATTGTATTGGGACCACTTAGACTCCTATATATAGAAAGGAGGTATTTTCATTTGTATCATCCAAGAATTGTTCATTTATGTAATGTAAAGGAGTTTGCCCCCTCGAAGAGGCTGAATTCTAAGGCGTGGATTTATCTTTTCTATCTTTTCTTGAGCTGGTTTCATAACATTTGGTATCAGAGCTTTGGATTCTAGGGTTTCGCTGCTCCAAACAGGTCATCGTGGCATTTTCGCCATAACTTTTTCTCTGTGATGTTGCAGAAGTCGAAAAAAAAACCCATTTGAGAAGAATTGGCGCTGAACCTTGGATCCGAATTTCAGAGCTTTTCGCGTGATATTTTCGTAGATATGATCTGAGGAAGTGGGCCTTTTTGCAGACTCCTGAATTACATTCAAAACAGGTGACCTGGGGAAAATCGTCATAACTCTCTCTCTGAGGATTGGATTGAAATTTCGTAAAAAGGTACAGAAATAGGACGGACTGTAGTTTCTTGTATGTGTGTTTCAGATTCAAAGGTTGAAACAGTGACTAGTGGCACGTCGTACAAGTGCGCTCTACTGAACCAGTCTAAAAGCAAGTCACTGTGGGAGATTTCACATAACTCTTCCTTGGAGAATCCAATTTGGCTCAGACTTGTGGCATTGGAAAGAGGACACAGAAAGCTACTACAGGTAGCATTTTCAGAACTGGATGATTCGAAATTACAGAGATACATCAGATTCAATATCAGGCTTCTATAAAGTGAAAAAAGGTGTGTAGTTTTTTTTTAATTTTTGTGTAAGCTTGGTTTAACGGAATTCAAAGGGCATAGTAAAACATTATTATCGGTAACTGATGCCCCGAGGAAAGAAAATGAAAACACCTAGTAAGGAACCTGAAAGCTCTAGCATGACTCATGAAGAAGAGGAAGAAATGCTACATGATATATCAAAATTACAAGAACAAGTGCAACAAATGTCACGCTCACAAAAGCTAACAGAAGCTAAGGTAAATGGCGTGGAATCTAAGATAAAGGGCATGGAAGCTAAGATGGATGGCATGGACACTAAAATTGTTGGCATGGATGATAAGATGGATGAATTGAAGAAATTGCTACAAGAAAGGGTCACTAATGGTGAAAAGGTAGTAAAGGAAACTCATGATGAGAATAAAAGAAATGTTAATCATGATTCCATAGACTCTAATGTTGGATCGAAGACTCACCATGTTCCAAAAATCGATATGAGGAAGTTTGATGGCAAGGATCCCGCCACATGGATATTACAGATGGAGCAATTCTTCGATCTCAATAATGTGCAAAACACACAAAAGGTACGTATGGCAACTTTATATTTGGAACCAAATCAGTTTGTATGGTATCAATGGCTTTGTTCTCGTAAACAATTTATCACTTGGGCAATTTTTACGGAAGAATTGATAGCACATTATGAGGATACAAAAAGCAACACTTTTTTTAGCCAATTGATAAGTCTCAAACAAAAGGGTTCAATAATGGAGCACATTGAGGAGTTCCAAAAATTGAACATAAGGGTAAAAGATATTCCAGAGGAGCATAGGATTGATGTTTTCATAGGGTCTTTAAAGGATAATATCCAACATGATGTGCGCCTTTGGGAACCTGATTCATTAGAGAAGGCATTCAGGTTAGCAAGAAAAATGGAAAGCAAAATTATGGCAACTAGGAAGCATACCGTTCACAACTATAAAGACAGAAGTTTTGTTGCCCATAGTCTTCCACAACCTACAAGGTTGACACCACAACAATTGGAAGAAAAAAGAGCAAAAGGGCTTTGTTACAATTGTGATAGCAAATACACAAAAGGTCATAAGTGTGCTGAGAAGAAATTATTCTACATAGATTGTGAAGAGGAAGAAGAAAAGGAACAAGAAAGGTCAAAAGAAGAGGATATATTCCAGGAACAAAGCCTAGATGAAGAACAAATAAATCCGACCATATCTTGTAATGCATTGGTGGGAATTACCACTCCTCAAACCATCAAGATAGAAGGACAAATCAAGAAGAAAAAGGTAATAGTGTTGATTGATTCAGGAAGCACCCACAATTTTATTCATTGTAGGGTAGCAAAAGAATTGAATTGCTTCCTATATCCAGCACCAGAGTGTCAAGTGATGATTGCAAATGGAGGAACAATAAATTGTTCTGGAAAGTGCCATAATATCAAGCTATCCATGGGAGAATATGTATTGACTAGCCCAATGCTTTCCATTCCAATGGGAGGTGCTGATGTTGTACTAGGAGTCCAATGGCTACAATCCTTGGGTACAATAGCTTTTAATTTTCAAGAACTTTTCATGAAATTTTCTGTGGAAGGAAAGGAAGTTGAATTAAGGGGTATTGCAGGGAAACCAGGAAAGATAATCAGCTCTAATGGCATGACAAAGCTTCTAAAAAAGGAGCAAAGAGGTGTAATTGCACAATTATGTTCGCTAGATGTTTCCACATTGGAATCATCTATTTCTCCAGATCTCCAAAAAGTCCTGGACAATCATTCCAAGGTATTTGAGACTCCCAAAGGTCTCCCACCTATGCGTGATCATGATCATGCTATTCATCTGATTCCAGGAAGTGTTCCTCCAAACATCAGGCCGTACAGATATCCATATGTCCAAAAAAGTGAAATTGAACGTATGGTTGCAGAAATGCTAGAGGCTGGTATAATTCAACCAAGTCAAAGTTCTTTCTCAGCTCCAGTAGTATTGGTGCACAAGAAGGATGGATCATGGTGCATGTGTCCAGATTATAGGGAGCTCAACAAGCTCACTATTAAAGATAAGTTCCCCATTCCTGTTATTGATGAATTACTGGATGAATTGCATGGATCAATTTACTTCACCAAGTTGGATCTTCGTTCGGGATATCATCAAATTAGAATGAAGATTGAAGACATTCCAAAAACAGCATTTAGAACTCATGAGGGTCATTATGAATTTTTGGTCATGCCTTTTGGCCTTACCAATGCACCTTCAACATTTCAAGGTTTGATGAATTCAATTTTCAAACCATTCCTTAGAAAATTTGTGTTAGTATTTTTTGATGATATACTAATCTACAGCAAGTCTTGGAAGGATCATGTTGAACATGTTGACAGGGTGTTACAACTATTGGAGGAGAAACAATTATATGCAAAAAGATCCAAATGTTTCTTTGGAGTCCAGGAGGTGGAATATTTGGGTCATATTGTATCTCATGAAGGAGTTAAGGTAGACCCTAGCAAAATTAAAGCCATTAAGGAATGGAAAATCCCCACATCCATAAAGCATCTGCGAGGATTTCTTGGGTTGACAGGGTATTATCGCAAGTTTGTTAAGAATTATGGGAGAATAGCAGCACCTCTAACAACATTATTGAAGAAAGATTCATTTTCATGGACTTCGGAAGCAACAAAGGCCTTTGAACATCTTAAAGAGGCAATGTGCCAAGCACCGGTCTTAGCTACGCCGACTTCACAAAAACCTTTATTGTGGAATGTGATGCTTCAGGAAATGGAATTGGTGCTGTTCTAATGCAAGATGAAAGACCCATTGCTTTTGAAAGTCGTCCAATCAAGGGAAAGTTTTTAAGCAAAGCTATTTATGAGAAGGAAATGTTGGCAATACTCCATGCACTTAAGAAATGGCGACCCTACCTAATGGGAAGACACTTCAAGGTAAAAACGGATCATGATAGCCTTAAATACTTTTTAGAACAAAGATTATCCTCTGAAGAGCAACAAAAGTGGGTCACAAAGATGTTGGGTTATGACTTTGAAATCATCTACAAAAAAGGGAAGCAAAATGTGGTGGCAGATGCACTCTCAAGAAAGGATGAGGATGTGGAAGCATTGTTGTGTGCCATTTCTATTATCCAACCAGATTGGATAAACGAAGCAAGGGAGGAATGGAAGAATGACGAAGAAGTGTGGGCACTTATTCAAAGCTACAACAAGATTCCAGTACTTCTGATACATTTAGCTGGCAAAATGATTCGTTATGGTACAAAGATCGCTTATACCTCTGTAAGAATTCCCAGCTAAAACAAAAGATTCTTATGGAATTGCACACTTCTCCCTTAGGAGGGCACTCAGGATTTTTAAAAACTTACCACAGGGTTAAGAAGGAATTTTTTTGGGATGGCCTTAAATCAGATATTCAAAAGTTTGTGGCGGAATGTTTGGTTTGCCAGCAAAATAAAGTTGAAACAATTAAGACACCAGGTCTATTACAAACTTTATCCATTCCAAGCCAACGTTGGGAGGAGGTTTCAATGGATTTTATCACAGGTTTACCCAAGTCTGAGGGAAAGAGTGTCATCATGGTGGTAGTTGACAGACTTACCAAGTATGCACACTTTTGTGCATTATCACATCCATTTAAAGCCAGTACAGTTTCTACTGCATTTATGGAAACAGTTCAAAAGCTACATGGAAACCCAAAGATTATTGTAAGTGACAGAGATCCCATTTTCACTGGAAATTTTTGGACAGAATTATTTTCTTGTCTTGGTACTCAGTTAGCTCATAGCTCATCTTATCATCCTCAATCTGATGGGCAAACTGAGATAGTAAACAAATGTTTGGAAGGATATCTTCGTTGCTTTGTATCTGATAAACAGACACAATGGGTCAAATGGTTGCCTCTAGCTGAATGGTGGTATAACACTTCCTTCCATACAGCAACAAAAATGACCCCATTTATGGCACTTTATGGGTATCAACCACCATCCATCACATCATATTTAAGAGAAAATTCTAAGGTTCAGGCAGTGGAACATCACATCGAACATCAACAACAAGTCCTCCAACTCTTAAAGGATAACCTCGTGTTGGCACAAAATAGAATGAAACAACAGGCAGATCAACATCGTAGTGAAAGAAGTTTTGATGTAGGTGATTGGGTATTCCTACGGCTACAACCATATAAGCAAATGTCCCTAAAGCAAGCTAAGAAGGATAATAAATTATCACCAAAGTATTATGGTCCGTACAAGGTGTTGGAAAAGATTGGTACTATGGCATACAAATTGGAGCTTCCTGCAGCTTCTCGATTGCACCCAGTTTTCCATGTTTCATGTTTAAAGAAGGTTATAGGTGACAAGCTCCCAATTCAAACAATATTGCCAGAACTTGACGAGGAAGGAAAAATTATATTGGAACCGGAAGCAATCACAGAAACAAGAACTCGACAGCTACGAAATCGATCAATTTCAGAGTATCTTATCAAGTGGAAGAACTTATCCGCTGAAGATTCCACATGGGAGGATGAGAATTTTATGCAGAAGTATCCAGAACTGCTCAAGCGTTGAGGACAACACTTTTTTGAAGGAGAGGGGCATGTTGGGTCCCTATAATACTAGTGATTACCCCATTACTATTGTAGTTATACCCCTATTTATGTTGTTGTGCCCCTATTACCCCCATATTGTAACTATTATGCCACATAGAAGCCCATCATTGTTACTGTTGTGCCCTACAATATTATTGTTATGTAGGCTTTGATTGTATTGGGACCACTTAGACTCCTATATATAGAAAGGAGGTATTTTCATTTGTATCATCCAAGAATTGTTCATTTATGTAATGTAAAGGAGGTTGCCCCCTCGAAGAGGCTGAATTCTAAGGCGTGGATTTATCTTTTCTATCTTTTCTTGAGCTGGTTTCATAACACATTGTATTTATTGTTCTATCTTCAATTATTGTTTATGATTTTAAACATTGTTAATAATTGGAATAATTTCTAATTGAAAAATTGAGTTGGGCTAAAGTAATTGACATTGTTAGGTCCCCATAATACTAGTGATTACCCCATTACTATTGTAGTTATACCCCTTATTAATATTGTTGTGCCCCTATTGCCCCCATATTGTTATTACTATGTCCCATAGAATCCCTCTATTGTTATTTTTGTGGCTTTATATTATTATTGTTAGGTTGGCTGGATTATATTGTGACTCCTTAGACTCCTATATATAGAAAGGAGGTTTTTTCATTTGAATCATCCAAGAATTTTTCATTTATGAAATGTAAAGTAGGTTTCCCCCTCGAAGAGGCTGAATTCTAAGGCGTTGATCTATCTTTTCTATCTTTTCTTGAGCTGGTTTCATAACATTTGGTATCAGAGCTTTGGATTCTAGGGTTTTGCTGCTCCAAAAAGGTCATCGTGGCATTTTTGCTATATCTTTTTTTCTGCGACGTTTCAGAAGTTCAAAAAAAAAAACCCATTTGATAAGAAATCGCGCTGAATCTCGGGTCCAAATTTCAGAGTTTTTTGCGCTATATTTGCAGAGATATGATCTGAGAAAGTTGGTCTTTTTGCAGACTCCTAAATTACATTCCAAACAGGTGACCTAGGGAAAATCGTCAAAAATTTCTTTCTGAGCATTGGATTGAAATTTCACAAGAAGGTACAAAAATAGGACGGACTGTAGTTTTCTTGTATATATTGTTTAGAGTCAAAGGTCTAAACAGTGACACGTGACACTTCATACAAGCTCACTCTACTGAACTAGTATACAATCAGGTCACTACGGGAGATTGTGCATAACTCTTTCTTGGAGAATCCAATTTGGATCAGACTAGTGGCATTGGAAACAGGACACAGAAGGCTACTACAAATCACAATTTCAGAACTAGATGATTTGAAATTACAGATATACATCAGATTCAATATCAGGCTTCTACAAAGTGAAAAAAGGTGTGTAGTTTTTTTTTTTAATTTTTGCGTAAGCTTGGTTTGAAGGAATTCAAAGGGAATAGTAAAGCATTATTATCAGTAATTGATGCCCTGAGAAAAGAAAATGTAAACACCTAGTAAGCAACCTGAAATCTCTAGCATGACTTATGAAGAAGAGGAAGAAATGCAACATGATATAGCAAAATTACGAGACCAAGTGCAACAAGTGTCACTTGCACAAAAAGGAACAGAATCTAAGATGGATGGTTTAAAGAAAGATGTAGAAGCTAAGATAGATGGTTTAAAGAAAGGTGTAGAAGCTAAGATGGACAATTTGAAGATAGATTTGAAGACAGACATGGAAGAATTGAAGAAGTTGCTACAAGAAAGGGTCACTAATGGTGAAAGGGTAGTAAATGAAACTCATGATGAGAACAAAAGAAATGTTAATCATGATTCCATAGACTCTAATGTTGGATTGAAGACCCACCATATTCCAAAAATCGATATGAGGAAGTTTGATGGCAAGGATCCCACAACATGGATATTACAGATGGAGCAATTCTTCGATCTCAATAATGTGCAAAACACACAAAAGGTACGTATGGCAACTTTATATTTGGAACCAAATCAGTTTGTATGGTATCAATGGCTTTTCTCTCGTAAAAAAATTATCACTTGGGAAATTTTTATGGAAGAATTGATAGCACATTATGAGGATACAAAAAGCAACACTTTTTTTAGCCAATTGATAAGTCTCAAACAAAAGGGTTCAATAATGGAGCACATTGAGGAGTTCCAAAAATTGAACATTAGGGTAAAAGATATTCCAGAGGAGCATAGGATTGATGTGTTCATAGGGTCTTTAAAGGATAATATCCAACATGATGTTCCCCTTTGGGAACCTGATTCATTAGAGAAGGCATTCAGGTTAGCAAGAAAAATGGAAAGCAAAATTATGGCAACCAGGAAGCATACCACTCACAACTATAAAGACGGAAGTGTTGTTGCCCCTAGTCTTCCACAACCTATAAGGTTGACACCACAACAATTGGAAGAAAAAGAGCAAAAGGGCTTTGTTATAGTTGTGATAGCAAATACACTAAAGGTCATAAGTGTGCTGAGAAGAAATTATTCTACATAGATTGTGAAGAGGAAGAAGAAAAGGAGCAAGAAAGGTCAAAAGAAGAGGATATACTCCAGGAACAAAGCCTAGATGAAGAACAAATAAATCTGACCATATCTTGTAATGCATTGGCGGGAATTACCACTCCTCAAACCATCAAAATAGAAGGACAAATCAAGAAGAAAAAGGTAATAGTGTTGATTGATTCAGGAAGCACCCACAATTTTATTCATTGTAAGGTAGCAAAAGAATTGAATTGCTTCCTATATCCAGCACCAGAGTGTCAAGTGATGATTGAAAAGGAGGAACAATAAAGTGCTCTGGAAAGTGCCATAATTTCAAGCTATCCATGGGAGAATATGTATTGACTAGCTCAATGCTTTCCATTCCAATGGGAGGTGCTGATGTTGTACTAGGAGTCCAATGGCTACAATCCTTGGGTACAATAGCTTTTAATTTTCAAGAACTTTTCATCAAATTTTCTACAGAAGGAAAGGAAGTTGAATTAAGGGGTATTGCAGGGAAACCAGGAAAGATAATCAGCTCTAATGGTATGACAAAGCTTCTAAAAAAGGAGCAAAGAGGTGTAATTGCACAATTATGTTCGCTAGATGTTTCCACATCGGAATCATCTATTTCTCCAGATCTCCAAAAAGTCCTGGACAATCATTCCAAGTTATTTGAGACTCCCAAAGGTCTCCCACCTATGCGTGATCATGATCATGCTATTCATATGATTCCAGGAAGTGTTCCTCCAAACATCAGGCTGTACAGATATCCCTATGTCCAAAAGAGTGAAATTGAACGTATGGTTGTAGAAATGCTAGAGGCTGGTATAATTCAACCAAGTCAAAGTTCTTTCTCTGCTCCAGTAGTATTGGTGCACAAGAAGGATGGATCATGGCGCATGTGTCCGGATTATAGGGAGCTCAACAAGCTCACTATTAAAGATAAGTTCCCCATTCTTGTCATTGATGAATTACTGGATGAATTGCATGGATCAATTTACTTCACCAAGTTGGATCTTCGTTCAGGATATCATCAAATCAGAATGAAGATTGAAGACATTCTGAAAACAACATTTAGAACTCATGAGGGTCATTATGAATTTTTGGTCATGCCTTTTGGCCTTACCAATGCACCTTCAACATTTCAAGGTTTGATGAATTCAATTTTCAAACCATTCCTTAGAAAATTTGTGTTAGTATTTTTTGATGATATACTAATCTACAACAAGTCTTGGAAGGATCATGTTGAACATGTTGACAGGGTGCTACAACTATTGGAGGAGAAACAATTATATGCAAAAAGATCCAAATGTTTCTTTGGAGTCCAGGAGGTGGAATATCTGGGTCATATTGTATCTCATGAAGGAGTTAAGGTAGACCCTAGCAAAATTAAAGCCATTAAGGAATGGAAAATCCCCACATCCATAAAGCATCTGCGAGGATTTCTCAGGTTGACAGGGTATTATCGCAAGTTTGTTAAGAATTATGGGAGAATAGCAGCACCTCTAACAACATTATTGAAGAAAGATGCATTTTCATGGACTCTGGAAGCAACAAAGGCCCTTGAACATCTTAAAGAGGCAATGTGCCAAGCACCGGTCTTAGCTACACCGGACTTCACAAAAACCTTTATTGTGGAATGTGATGCTTCAGGAAATGGAATTGGTGTTGTTCTAATGCAAGATGAAAGACCCATTGCTTTTGAAAGTCATCCAATCAAGGGAAAGTTTTTAAGCAAAGCTATTTATGAGAAGGAAATGTTGGCAATACTCCATGCACTTAAGAAATGGCGACCCTACCTAATGGGAAGACACTTCAAGGTAAAAAGGATCATGATAGCCTTAAATACTTTTTAGAACAAAGATTATCCTCTGAAGAGCAACAAAAGTGGGTCACAAAGATGTTGGGTTATGACTTTGAAATCATCTACAAAAAAGGGAAGCAAAATGTGGTGGAAGATGCACTCTCAAGAAAGGATGAGGATGTGGAAGCATTGTTGTGCGCCATTTCTATTATCCAACCAGATTGGATAAATGAAGCAAGGGAGGAGTGGAAGAATGATGAAGAAGTGTGGGCACTTATTCGAAAGTTACAACAAGATTCCAGTACGTCTGATACATTTAGCTGGCAAAATGATTCGTTATGGTACAAATATCGCTTACACCTCGGTAAGAATTCCCAGCTAAAACAAAATATTCTTATGGAATTGCACACTTCTCCCTTAGGAGGGCACTCAAGATTTTTAAAAACTTACCACAGGGTTAAGAAGGAATTTTTTTGGGATGGCCTTAAATTAGATATTCAAAAGTTTGTGGCGGAATGTTTGGTTTGCCAACAAAATAAAGTTGAAACAATTAAGACACCCGGTCTATTACAACCTTTATCCATTCCAAGCCAACGTTGGGAGGAGGTTTCAATGGATTTTATCACAGGTTTACCCAAGTCTAAGGGAAAGAGTGTCATCATGGTGGTAGTTGACAGACTTACCAAGTATGCACACTTTTGTGCATTATCACATCCATTTAAAGCCAATACAATTTCTACTGCATTTATGGAAACAATTCAAAAGCTACATGGAAACCCAAAGATTATTGTAAGTGACAGAGATCCCATTTTCACTGGAAATTTTTGGACATAATTATTTTCTTTCTTGGTACTCAGTTAGCTCATAGCTCATCTTATCATCCTCAATCTGATGGGCAAACTGAGATAGTAAACAAATGTTTGGAAGGATATCTTCATTTCTTTGTATCTGATAAATAGACACAATGGGTCAAATGGTTGCCTCTGGCTGAATGGTGGTATAACACTTCCTTCCATACAGCAACAAAATTGACCCCATTTATGGCACTTTATGGGTATCAACCACCATCCATCACATCTTATTTAAGAGAAAATTCTAAGGTTCAGGATGTGGAACATCACATTGAACATCAACAACAAGTCCTCCAACTCTTAAAGGATAACCTCGTGTTGGCACATAATATAATGAAACAACAGGCAGATCAACATCCTAGTGAAAGAAGTTTTGATGTAGGTTATTGGGTATTCCTATGGCTACAACCATATAAGAAAATGTCCCTCAAGCAAGCTAAGAAGGATAATAAATTATCACCAAAGTATTATGGTCCATACAAGGTGTTGCAAAGATTGGTACTATGGCATACAAATTAGAGCTTTCTGCAGCTTCTCGATTGCACCTAGTTTTCCATGTTTCATGTTTAAAGAAGGTTATAAGCGACAAGATCCCATTTCAAACAATATTGCGAGAACTTGACAAGGAAGGAAAAATTATATTGGAACCGGAAGCAGTCACAGAAACAAGAACTCGACAACTATGAAATCGATCAATTTTAGAGTATCTTATCAAGTGGAAGAACTTATCCGCTGAAGATTCCACATGGGAGGATGAGAATTTTATGCAGAAGTATCCAGAATTACTCAAGTGTTGAGGACAACACTTTTTTGAAGGAGAGGGGCATGTTGGGTCCCCATAATACTAGTGATTACCCCATTACTATTGTAGTTATACCCCTTATTAATATTGTTGTGCCCCTACTTCCCCCATATAGTTATTACTGTGTCCCATAGAATCCCTCTATTGTTATTTTTGTGGCTTTATATTATTATTGTTAGGTCGGCTGGATTATATTGTGACTCCTTAGACTCCTATGTATAGAAAGGAGGTTTTGTCATTTGAATCATCCAAGAATTGTTAATTTATGTAATGTAGAGGAGGTTGCCCCCTTGAAGAGGCTGAATTCTAAGGTGTTGATCTATCTTTTCTATCTTTTCTTGAGTTCGTTTCATAACAGACACAACATAGAACAATTTGAAAAAAAAAAATTAACATTTTTCTTTTTGTTTGTCAAGGGAGATGACAGTTGGTGTCAAATAGTGTGGTTGACTATGCTCCTTTCCTTTTGAGATGTTCATGCAATGTTAGCTTTAATGTGGTATTTTTAAGTGCTAACAAATATACCCAATTGATCCCTACTTCTTTGAACTTAAAAAATCATCCTTCAAATACATAAAAGAAAGTTATTTTATCTTGAAAAACAAAAACAAACACAATAATGATTGTATTAATGATACTTACCTAGAAACTACACCAAAAATGACGGGCATTTCAATCATCCTTGAATTTCTTGTTAGATAATGAAAGGGATATTCATTTAATTCTCAACATGAAGTTTTTAAAGAAAATAGGAATTTCCGTGCACCATATATGTTTAATACAATTATGTTGTGCAAATGATGTTATAGTAATCTATATGCTTGTCATAGTGCGATGTATATAATGCATCATCAAGTCACAAAATATTTCCACACCATGCTCACAATCCAATACGCACTTTAGAAAAATTATAATCTTATATGAAGAAAATTAAACTCACTCTTTGTAGAAAAGAAATCACACATAATGTTGAGAAGTGTAGCAAGAAATTCTCAATTTGACTTTTCCTTGTTCAAATTGAGAAGATTAAAATTTCCACATTAGTAGACAACTTGGACGAAATTGACTTGTGTGACATGGCTCTTGTCACTCAATTAGCTCAGTAAATTTGAGTTAGAGGGCTTGGATTTTAGTTAGGTATGTGGGTTTTCTAATTTTTAGCAATCAAGGTAAGTTATTTCTAGTTGTATTCAGTTAAACTAGATCTAACTGTTGATGGAACCAGTGGATAGTAAGTTGTGTAGTGGGACAACAATCTAACTCACTAATCATCCACTTAACTGATTAATCAACTCAAAAATATATAGTGTCTGCAGATAATTCGAGTTCCCCATTTGCGTTCTAGATTCCAAGGCAGTGTAACATCAGTTGTAGACTAATGTTGAGTATATAGGTGTTGCATGCAACCAAATGATAAACCTTGGGAATTACACAATCAATTGAAGGAAAATTCCTAAATAATAAAGGCCTAATTCCTCAGGAAATGTGCAAGGAAACAAAGGCTCAAATAGAGGAAAAAGTTGACTAAGTCTGGGTTAGGGCTTCTCATTGAGTAGAGTGATAGGTTATTCATTTGCGGGTTAAGCTCATAGAAAGATAGTAATTTTAATACATTATCTATTCATCTTATTAATGCAAGCATGCTTAAGGGGTTTTTAGCAATTGCTTCCCCCTAGAGAATTACTATGTGTGTGTGTTATTTCTTATTGCATGTTTGAGATTAATTTCCGCAGAGAAGTAGAGTAGAATTGTGTCTCTGTATTTAAGTTAAAATTTCTTAAGAATTTGCAATTATACACCATATTTCTACATGGTATCAAAGTAAGATTCACATTAGAACAATAATTTTGAAGTTGTTCCTCAGGAGATTTGAATTTGTAGCTTCAGTGTAGCAGGATCTCTTTAGAGTTGGCAAGATGACCTTCAACGAGCTGAGATTAGAGTATGCCTTGGAAGGAAACTTGATTCCATTGCATAGAAGGATCACATGGAGGTGGTGCCTAATGACAAAATATTTCTAGAATATTTCAAGACATACATTACAAAACCAGGATCAGTTGATGCCCAAAACCTAGGTCTTTGGAAGAAAGATGTAGCCAAGGTGAAGAGAATAATATTGGAGGGAGTGCGAGAACACATTGTCTCAAATCTCCATGGTAAAGAAACTCCTTTTGAAATGTGGAAGCCACTGATAGAGATATTCGAAAATAACAGTGACCATAGGAAACTAGCCCTCAAAGACAAACTTTGAAATATCAAGTTGCAAAAGAATAAGGCTATTCTGCAGTATCTCAAAAAATTTACACAAGTTTATGATGAGCTTTGGAAGGGTTGGTGTAAATGTTGCAGAAGATGACCTAGTGAACCTAGCTTTTCTAGGCCTTCCCAAAATCTATCGTAGCTAATAGGACTTGGTGAATGTGAGAGACAAATTACCAAATTGGGAACACCTATCGTCTGATTTGATGTAAGAAGAGATTAGCAAAAATACTAGAGATGGAACTTCATCCAAGGGTGACGATCAAGAAAAAATTGCATTGGTTGGAAAAGGAAAGAAGGGAAAATGGAAGAAATCTTAAACCAAACAAGAATCCAGTCAAGGGGGAAATAAAAAAGGCTTGTCCAAAATAAAATGCTTCAATTGTCATGAATTTGGGGCACTATGCTACAAAGTGTCCACGCAAAAAATTGATAAAGAAGAACACAAGAGGAGCAGTATGTGAAGCTTTGGCTTCACATTTTGAGCTTGAATTCACCCTTATCACATGAATTACCAACACAATTAGGGGGAGTGTGTGGTACTTGGAATTTGGTGCCTCATTCCACATGACAGGGTGTAGAGAGTTTTTTAGTGACCTGAAGGAGAAATATCTCCAAATCCATATTGAGATGGGGGATGATGGAAGGTATAGTTCTAACAGGGTTGGTACAATAACCTTTTAGAGAGATATAGGATCCCCTATTCACCTCAAATATTTCAAGTTTTTTTTAGGCCTAAAGAAGAACGAACCTCTGTAGCAATTCTGGAATACCACTACTATGATGCAATCTTTAGTAAAGGTAAAGCCTTTCTGAGGCGCATAGCTACTAGACAGGTGAAGCAGATCAGGGTTCATGTGAAGAACCTATAAAATCTTGATCTGGAACATTGTGTTGCATTAAGCAAGGCAGATAAAGTGTAGAGCCATGATGTGGGTGAACTTTGGCACAAGATATTGAGCCATTTGCATCATGGAACCTTAAAGATTATGCAACAAATAACCACTAGCCTCCAAAAAAGGATAATTTGACAAACAAGATGTCTGCAAAGATTGTACCTTAGGGAAGTATGTAAAATCCACATTCCATGACTGAGACAAAAAAGAACATGCAGTATTGGAAAGAGTCCACTCTAATGTTTGTGGACCTTTCTTGATAGCCTCCATTGCTAGACATAAATATTTTGTCATTTTTATTGTTGATTCACAAGGAAATGATGGATATTCTTCATGCAGAAGAAGGATGAGACATTCTCGCAGTTTATAAATTTAAGGAACTATATGAGAAACATGTTGAAAAGAAGGTGAAGGCTCTCAAGAGAGATAATGGGGGTGAGTATGTTTCAAATGAATTCAAGGATTTATTTGCAAAAGAAGGCATTCAAAGAGAGATGACAATACCCCACAACCCATAGCAGAATGGGGTAGTTGAGAGAAAGAACCATAGCATTGTTGGAGCTATGAGAGTTATGCAACATGACCAAGGCATGCCATTGCATTTGTGGGCAAAGGTATGTAACATAATAGTATACTTGTAGAATCGAAGTCTGCATTAGATTCTTGGTAGGATTATATAGAAGGAGGCTTTATTCGACAGAATGTTGGATGTGTCTCACTTGAGGATTTTTGGAGCCTCTCTTTACTATCATGACTCTAAATATTTGAGGAAGAAGCTTGAGAAGAGAAAACAGTTGGGAGTTTTTGTGGGTTACGCCGAAACTCCACACAATTACTACATCTACTTACCTTCTCTAAGAATGAAATTTGTGGGAAGGGATGTAAAGTTTTATGAGGAGAAAGTGATGTGGTGCTCTCTTGACAGGGAGGTTCAAATCCCATCAGAAGAGGAGCTTTTAGCTCCGAAGCAGGAGCCTCAAGAGGAGCCTCAGAAAGTTGTGGAGAAACCATAATTGGAGGATTAGAGAGAAGGAAAAGTGGAGGCATCCACTTAAGCATAACCATCTAGAGAAGGTAGAAAAAGAACTAGGGAAGTTGATATATTGGTGCAGAATGCGAGGGAGAATGTGGGAGCTCCTTCAAATTTGCATAGGAAAAGGAGGTCACTTGAGAGGTACACTAGCTACATGGATCTAACGATTGATATTGCAGAGGCTAAGCCATCCTGTTTTCAGGAAGCAGTAGATAAACTATTTTGGTTTGATGCAATGGTGGAAGAATATGAATCCATTGTAAAGAACAATGTTTGGGAAGTGGTCCCAAGACTAGTAAATAAATTAGTTGTGGGTTTGAGAAGGATCTTCAAGGTTAACCATGCAACAAATGGAAGCATATAGAAGTATAAGGCCAGATTTGTGGCCAAAGGATTCTCTCAAGTTGAGGGAATTTACTGTGAGGAAACCTTTGCTCTTGTAGCAAGGTATTCATCCATTAGATCAATTCTTGCACTAGTTGCGCAGATGGGGTGGAATATCCACCTGATGGATGTAAAAACAACATTTATCAATGGTGTTATTGAGGATGAGGTGTATATCGAGAAACCAAAAGGTTTTGAGAAATTTTATTGAGAGACTCATGTGTGCAGACTTAACCAAGGGTTGTACGGTCTCAAACTAGCAACCCATGCTTGGTACACCAGGATCGACAATTATCTCACTAGTTTGGGCTTCACCAAAAGTGAAGTGAATGTGGACCTCTATAATATTTTTGTAAAAGGTAAATTTCTTATAATTGTTTTATATGTTTATGATTTAATATTGACAGGTGATGAGCAGTTGATTAGCTCTTGCAAGGAGAACCATGCAAGGGAATTTGAGATGAAATACATGAGTCTCATGAACTACCTCCTCGGGTTAGAAATATGGAAAGGTGATGGGGAATTTTTTGTGTCTCAAGCCCAGTATGCCAACGCGATACTGCAGATATTTCACATGGAGAGTTGTAAACTGATGGAGACACCTCTAGTGACCAACTCGAGGAAGGAGGATGCCACTTTAGGTGAAGAGGTTGTTGCTACCATTTATTGGCAACTAGTGGGTTCACTAATGTATCTTGTGAACACATGACCAAATATGTGCTATTTATTCAACCAGTTGATCCAAGCTATGGTTAGGCCAACTAAATTGTATTAGAAGGTAGTGAAGCATGTTTTACGGTACCTCAGAGGCACTACCTAGTATGGATTATGGTACAGGCAGACAAAGGGAGTGAGGTTGTGTGGATTCATAGATGTAGACTCATAAGGGATTCCATCCAACCAAAAGAGTACATCAGGTGGAATTTTAAGTGTTGGGTCCACAATAGTTTCCTGGTACAACAGGAAGCAAAGATCTATGGTGCTCAACTCAGTAGGAGAAGAATACATGGTTGCATGTCAAGGAACATGTGAGGTGATTTGGATGGGATTATTTGGTCACACGATGGATCAAAATGTGATATATTGTGATAATCATAGTTGCATTATGCTCTTTGAGAATCCAGCATTTCATGATCGATCCAAGCATATAGATATCAGGTATTATCATTTAGGGGACTATGTGGAGAGGTGAATAATGTTGCCACAATACATTTTGACAAATGAACAAGATGTTGACATATTCAGAAAGGCCTAGTCAAGAGGTAAGTTCGAATTCCATGGGTGTAGGATAGGGGTCATTGATAATTCCTTTCTTTCTAAGAGGGAGTATTGAGAATTGTAGCAAGAAAGTCTCAATTTGACTTTTCCTTGTTTGAATTGAGAAAAATCTAAATTCCACATCAATAGACAACTTGGAGGCAGCTAAATTGTGATACATGTCTCTTGTCACTCAGATATCTCAATAAATTCAAGTTAAAGGGCTTGTAGCTCATTTAATAATTTGTGATTGCTAATTTGTAGCAATCAAGGTGAGTTATTTCTAGTTGTATTCAATTAAACTAGTTCTAATGTTGATGGAACTGGTGGAAGGTTAGTTGTGTAGTGGGACAACAATTTAACTCAGTGATCATCTAGTTAATTGATCAACCAACTCAAAATTTCTAGTGTATGCATAGAATTCGAGTTCCCTGACTATGGTGAAGATTCTAAGGTAGTGTAACATCAGTTGTGTACTAGTATTGAGTATACATTTGTTGCATGCAACCATATGATCAACCTTGGTAATTGGGAAATCAATTAGAGGGAAATTCCTAAATAATAGGGGACTAATTCCTTAGGGATTGCCAAAAGGAAATAGGGGCTCATGAAGAGGTAGAATGATCCAGGTGGATATTGGTGGCCACCTGCCAAGTCCAGCAGGACCCCCACCATTGTCTTTCTCAGCATTTTCAGTTTCCTTAATTGTAGCACAACTTACTATTTTTAGCAGTTTTTCGGGTCCTAAACTTCCGGAGCCGTTTTGAGGCCCTAAACGACGTTTTTTGGGGAATCCAGGGGCAACATGGGTCCATGGAATGGACCGACCGATGTTGCCCATTCCAATAATGATAGTGCTCAGATAGATCTTTCTAATGAGCTATTGTACGCGTCAAACGGAGATCATATGCCAAAGTTACGACCCCGGGAAGTTGATCTATCAATTTACCCCAAACGGGACCCACAGTTTTGGCGTTTCATCTCCTAGGGTTAGGTTTTGGAATGTTAAGGGTTTTTCCATTGTTTCTCAACAATAAATAGGCCTTCGAGCCTCATTGTAACTCAGTTCAGAGGCATGTAGCCATCACATCTCTTCTCAGAGATAAGCTACCATCGCCCTAGCTGGTTTATTTCCATTTCTGGTTGTAAGCATATTTCAGTATTTTCCATTAATGAAATGAAGTATTATTTCCGCTGCATCTTTGTGTATATGGTTATCTCTGTAATCTGTTGCGTTCCTGTTTAAATCAGGATCAGTGGTATCAGAGCGGTCTGATTTTTCTCTGTCTTTCTTTGCATGTCCCCAACAAGGTCGGGATATAAGGAGTTAGGGCTTGAACTGGTTGAACCTTTGCAAGACCAGCCTCTCAAATCCCGACGGCCTCCCATGGCGGACGAGAAGAAAGACGAGGGGGCAGGAGATCCCATCAAAATCTTGCTCGAAGAAGCCCTCGAGCGACAACAGAACGTGATGATGGACAGCTTTGCCCAGATCCTTCAGCGGCTACCCAGAAGCGGCGCATCGGCTTCCAGCAGCTCCTCTGGAAATGCCACACCCTTTAAGGTACAAGTTAATTTTGAAATCCCCATATTCGAGGGTCAGATAGACGCCGATGCCGTAGATAAATGGTTAAATCTGCTAGAGGGTTATTTTTCTGTTCATGAATTTTCGAGTCGGGAAAAGATTGTTTTTGCTCTTCTCAAAGCAGCCCCCCACGTCAAGGACTGGTGGGAAACCTACTGCGAGTAGAAGGATGAAAGTACTGGCTCAGTATTTTTAGCCGCACCCACCTGGGATTTGTTCTGGGATGCCATCAAGGAGCAGTACTACCCTGTCGGAAGCTATGAGGATGAATACATAAAGTGGACCACGCTACGGCAGGGAAGGGACCAAGACGTGCCAGAGTTCACCAATCTTTTCCATACCCTTCGCACAAAGTTGGGTATCAAGGATTCGGAGCAACATTTGATACTCAAATACTGTGGCTACCTGCACAAGTACATCCAGGAAGAAATACAATTCCTAAACATCCCCTCGCTAGGCGCAGCATACTGACATGCCGTCAAGGTCGAGCAGAAGTTTAAACAAAAGAAGCGAGACTTTGGATCTGCGAATCCAAAGCAACGGAAAGGTGCCCCTAAACCACATAACAAAGGACAGAGCCAAGGCAGGACAGCCCAAGACAACCAGCCGAAGCTGCAAGCAAAGAACAACGCCGCGAAGCCGAGAAAGGACACTGGAAAATGGTGCGAGTTCCACAAGAGCTCCACTCACAACACAAGCGAGTGTTGGGCCAAGCAGTCACTGGTGGCTGAGCTAAAGGTTTCAGAATCAGATGCATGTTCCGACTCTAAGTCAGAACCCGATAAGGGGTATGAAAAAGGGAAGCAGATCATTGATGCGGATCCCAGCGCCACTGTTGCTACTGTAAAGATCCAGAAAGATGAACCCGAAGATCCAGAGGAGGAGGAGCGTCTCTTCCACTCCCATATGTGGGTAAAGGGCTCCCCGATATAGTTCATTATTGATAGAGGGATTCAAAAGAACCTCATTTCGGTAGAGGTCGTGAAGCAGTTGGGCTTACCGACCACAGCACATCCACAACCATACACCATTGGGTGGCTTCACCAAGGGCAAGATCTTCGCGTAAGTCAGCAGTGTCGCCTTCCATACAACATCAAGCCCTTAACGGATGAGGTATTGTGTGACATTGCTCCCCTTGAAGTTTGTGATGTATTACTAGGACAACCATACTTGTGGAAGCGACATGTTGTGTATGAATCAAGGCCCCGTGCTGTTATTATTACATTGGGAAATAAGTTGTTCAGGATACCAGAGGTAGCACCACCTGCCGCCATCTCTTTGATTACTGCAGTAAGATCATTTCCAAAACCAGGAAATTTGTTTTCCTGATGATACGCCCTCAAGGGAAGAAGAAGACAGTGGCCGCGGCCTCCAAACGGGGTCCCTCTGCACGTCAGCTATAGATGGACAAGATTGTGGAGGAGTACGAAGACATCTTCACCTCCCCGGCAGGGGTTCCTCTGCACTGTCAAGTCAAGCACTCCATAGATCTGACCCCAGGTGCGCCGCTACCCAATGGACCAATTTATCGGCGCTCCGTTCTGGAGAACAATGAAATCAAGAGGCAGATTCAGGAGCTCCTGCAGAAAGGTCACATCCGTCCGAGTTCATCACCCTGTGGGAGCCCGATCGTGTTGGTACAGAAGAAGGATGGGACGTGGAGACTCTGTATTGACTATCGGGCGCTGAACAAGATCACTGTCCGTAATAGGTACCCGATCCCGCGGATTGATGACCTCCTAGACCAACTAAAGGGGGCGAAATATTTCAGCAAGATCGATCTTAAGTCAAGATATCACCAGGTACCAATCGAACCCTTAGATGTGTGGAAGACTACCTTCAAATCCAAGGAGGGCCTCTTCGAATGGTTGGTCATGCCTTTCGGATTGACGAATGCTCCTGCAACCTTTATGAGGCTAATGGATGACATCTTGCAGCCATTCACCAACTCCTTTGTAGTAGTATACTTGGATGACATTCTGATCTTCAGCCAAAGTTGGGAAGAGCACCTCCACCACATCCGACAGGTTCTCCAAACACTGCGGCAACACAAGCTATGTGCCAATTTGGAGAAATGCACTTTTGGCATGACCCAGGTTCAGTATCTGGGATACATCATTGATGAACAGGGGGTGCATGTCGATCCAGCCAAGGTCCAAGTCATTCGGGATTGGCCCTCTCCAACCACTCTAACAGAGCTCCGCAGCTTTCTAGGTCTTGCCAACTTCTACCGCAGGTTTGTGCTAGGGTTTTCTCATATTTCTTGGCCCTTGAGTCAAGTCACCAAGGGAGGGGAGAAAGCAAAATTCTTTTGGTCTGAATCTCAACAGAAGGCATTCAGGGAGTTGAAGGATCGCCTCTGCACGGCACCAGTGCTCGCGTTACCAGATTTACAACAACCATTTGAGGTCGAGACAGATGCCTCTGACTATGCTATTGGGGCAGTCCTTACTCAACATGGACATCCAGTGGCATATCACAGTGAAACGCTTTCAGACACAGTCCGGAAGTACCCCACTTATGATAAAGAGATGTATTCCATTGTACAGGCCTGCCGACAATGGAAGCATTACATTTTGGGGAAGGAAACGGTCATCCACACAGACCACCGACCCCTGCAGTTCATACAGACCCAAGGGAAATTGCAGAATGATCGCCATTAGAAGTGGTCTACATATCTGCAACAGTTTCACTTGAATATCAAGTATAAAAAGGGCAGCACCAATAATGTTTCAGATTGCCTCAGTCGACCACCGATCATGGCACTGACCACCGTGCTCAACTCTTGTGGGCACGAGACTTCTGATTGGCCACTTCTCTACAAAAGCGACCCAGAATTCGGCCACACATACCAGACACTCTTGGAGGGTCGGCATGTTGCAGATTTTCACCTCCAAGATGCCCTATTATGCCACCTCGGTCACCTTTGTGTTCCTTCAAGCGAGCGTGCCAAGATGATTTGGGAAGCACACTACAGTCGGGCTGCTGGGCATTTCGGGGTCGAGAAAACAGTGGCAGTACTGCAAAATTATTTCTATTGGCCGAATCTTCGACAGGATGTTGGGAAGTACATCCGATCATGTACTGCCTGTGCCATTGCCAAACCGACCATTAAGAAGCATGGCCTCTATACCCCGTTGCCTACCCCTAGTCGACCTTGGGAATCCATCTCCATGGATTACATGTCAGGCCTTCCTTCCACTAAGCATGGAAATGACTGTGTTCTTGTGGTCGTTGACAGGTTCTCGAAGATGGCCATTATGGTGGCTTGCAAGAAGAATATCACAGCAGAAGCCACTGCTAAACTCTTCTTTGAACGAGTGTGGGTGCACTTTGGGATCCCACAGTCTATCATCTCAGATCAGGACAGTCGGTTTCTCAGCACATTTTGGTCCAGTCTCTGGTCAATGCTGGACACCAAACTCACGAAGTCCACAGCCTTCCATCCTCAAACTGATGGCCAGACAGAGGTTGTCAATAGGATGATTGTGCACATTCTACGCATGTATAACTCAAAGCATCCACGCACATGGGATGAGAGCCTCCCCTATGTTCAGCACAACTACAACCGAGCTCTTCACAGCTCCACTGGCCATAGCCCTTTTCAGGTGGGTTTGGGATTCCAGCCACTATGCCCCATTGATGTGGTCATGCCACTTGCAGCTACTCACATGAGTTCAGCTCATGTCCAGTCCGAAACAGATAAGGCCACCAACTTCATTGAGCGCATCCAACATATTCGCCAGCAGGTCCATGACATTCTTGAGAAATCAAATGCCAAGTACAAGCAGCGACATGATCAACATCGGGTGCCACACAAGTTTCAGGTGGGCGACAAAGTCTGGTTGCATTTGCAAAAGGAACGCCTTACTGGAGCCTATCGGAAATTGAGACCACTCTGATATGGTCCTTACACCATTACTAAGGCTATGGGAGACAATGCATTTGAGCTCAGCATTCCCCCATTCCTTGGCCTGCACCCAGTGTTCAATGTGGATCGCCTTCGGCCATACTTTCCACCATTGCTAGACACATCTGACATTGCAGAACAGGTCAAACCCACAGAATTAAATCCAAATTGCATGGAACAAGCTGCAACTGATCGAATCATGGACACATAGATCAAGAACACTCGCCAACAGAATATCCAACTGTATCGAGTTGTCAAAGTAGGCCAACTCCTTCAGCAGGGCAAGTGGCTCACCAGGGAACAAGTTCAGCAGAAGTTTCCTCATCTCATGGAGGAGCTCAACGCAATGGGGACCATTGATTCCTAAGGGGGGAGGAATGATCCAGGTGGATATTGGTGGCCACCTGCCAAGTCCACCTGGACCCCCACCATTGTCTTTCTCAGCATTTTCAGTTTCCTTAATTGTAGCACAACTTACTATTTTTAGCAGTTTTTCGGGTCCTAAACTTCCGGAGCCGTTTTGAGGCCCTAAACGACGTTTTTTGGGGAATCCGGGGGCAACATGGGTCCATGGAATGGATCGATGTTTCTCGTTCCAACAATGATAGTGCTCGGATAGATCTTTCTAATGAGCTATTGTACGCATCAAACGGAGATCATATGCCAAAGTTACGACCCCAGGAAGTTGATGTACCAATTTACCCCAAACGAGGCCCACAGTTTTGGCGTTTCATCTCCTAGGGTTAGGTTTTGGAATGTTAAGGGTTTTTCCATTGTTTCTCAACAATAAATAGGCCTTCGAGCCTCATTGTAACTCAGTTCAGAGGCATGTAGCCATCACATCTCTTCTCAGAGATAAGCTACCATCGCCCTAGCTGGTTTATTTCCATTTCTAGTTGTAAGCATATTTCAGTATTTTCCATTAATGAAATGAAGTATTATTTCCGCTGCATCTTTGTGTATATGGTTATCTCTGTAATCTGTTGCGTTCCTGTTTAAATCCGGATCACAGAAATTGACTAAGTCTGGGTCAAAGATTTTCATTGAGTGGAGAGATAGGTTATTCACATGCAAGTTGAGCTCAAATCGATCTAGAAATTGTAATACATTCTTTATTCATCTGAAAAAGGCAAGCAAACTTAAGGGTTTTTTAAGCAATTTATTTCCCCTAGAAAAATATTGTGCATGTGAGTTATTTCTTATTCTTGTGTGTCTGGGATTGTTTCTCTAAATTGTGAATTAATTTACATAGAGCAGTAGAGTAGAATTGTGTCTCTTCATTTAGATTAATATTTCTTGAGAAATTGCAATTATACACCATATTTATACACATAAACCAAAAGGTGACTTGTTAATGTAATAAAGTGATCATGCATGCTATATTAGAGTTTCAATTGTAGAAATGAGATGCTACAAAATATAATATTATCAAATATTTCCATTTTGATGAAAGAAGAAAAATATAACTCATCTTTTAGAAATGTCAAATAATATGATTGAACCCAAAAGAAAAAGTAATATATTGCAACAATAAATCTATGATTTACAATAGAGTAGAAACAAGATAATCATAAAAGGGAATTGAAACATATAATAGAATATAACTTACAGGAATTGTAGAAACACAAACAAATCGAATTGCAACAAATTAAACTATTCAAACTACAACAATGTAAGTAAATCAAATTGCAACAACACTAATTAGTTGAATTGTAGCAACATAAATAAATAAAATAACAACAATATAAAAACAAAGTTAAAGAGACAATGTAAAGTACAATTATCTGAGTAACATTAATAGTAACTAACTAACAAGGGATACATACCTCCTTAGATTGCACTACGTTAAGAAGGAAAGAATATCCAAATACTCAAAACACCATTCAGGATTAAAATGAACTTTAAATTATTAATGGAAATGGAGTTACAAAAATTGAAAGTTCAATACAATATATTTTCTCTCTATCTATTTACCCATTTTATATATCACTGTGTATCCTTTTATACAGACTATGATCTACCTAAATGTAGTTCTTGACAAGGATGAACAACCATGAGAATTAGGTTCTTCCATCTTGTTACATTGTTTTCCCATGAGTAGAAAGAATGCAAGTACATGCTAACTTGATTAGTTCTACAACATGTGGCGAGTAAGTATACTTTCCTTTGTTGTTTTACATTATGAGAAGATTGGTAATTATGCATATGAACATTACAAAAGTGACAATTGTTTGTTTGAATAGAGACTTGGCATACTTATAGTGGAATTTTAGCATCATCAGTCTAAAGTTGCAGTGTAATCTAGAGTTGTAGCCTTGCACATAATCTAGAGTTGTAGCAACATTGGTTTGTATAGCTAAGGATGTGAATGAGTGTTGTAGCTAAGGGATAGAGAAATTTTTGCAGAAATAGGCCATAGTAGGAGTTGCAACAATATCATGAACACAAGTTGTATAAATAGAAGAAACAAGAGTTATGGCATCCTTGTGCATTGAAATTTTGTCTAGATCATGTCTTGAGTTGCAGTAATGGGAGTTACAACAAAAGGAATTGCAACAACATCTACAAGTTGTGATAATTGTTGTGAAGTGTAGCAACTGATAATGAGTGCCTATGTGATTTTCTTCCCTATTCAACATGGTCAGTATAGAAAGAAATAAATTTCCCAATAATGCATAAGTATAGAAATGGCATATTGAGGTGATAATTATACCTTTGTCAAAAACATGTGTTTGTGAATGGAAAGTGAGGAAATAACGTTTAATCAGGAAAAAGGAGAAGTGAAAAGGTATTATATGGGTGCCAAAACATTGCAAAATTAAGCACCCATCAATGATTGAAAGGGCGTTTGATTGATGAATGTATTAATGCACAATACTTATGGACATGGGTGAAAAGTAATCAATATTAAAGGTGTTAGGAATTAATTAGGAGAGAAATGAAATACATAAAATATTGCAAAAACACAAATATAGAAATGCATAAAATAAAAGAGACACAGATATACATGGCTCACCCAATTTGTGCTACATCCATGTAGAAACAGTCAGTCCTTCCTTTTATATTATCCAAAAAAATGAAGAGAGAGAACCTTTAGCGGAACCGACGTAATTTCCTCTTCGTTGTCACACAACCTGTAGGAATTTACAGGGTAAGTTCCTCAGACAGAACACCAAAGGACACTGCTCACAAACAGATCACAGCTCAATACACCAGTATTTTGATGTGGTTAAAACCCTCAAAGAGGGAAACAGTCCACGGCCTGAGCCAAAGCGGCCACTTCAGGCAATTTATTAATAAAAGAATGAAAATTTACATATGCTTCTCTCATAGACAGATTACCCTAGAAATGACCCTCCATGCTCTTTAAATAGAGATCATGGACCAATCGGGTGTTAAGCCACGGACCAAGTGTCGCTAGTACTGAGGAGAGAATGAACCATCGGATCACTACATATCGTGACCGTCGGATTGTAAGTTACAAAATGTACATAGTAAAGAAACACACTTTACCTAACTCTATACCTAACTCTATACTAGACCAAGTTGTACTTAACTATTTCCTATGTGTCGGAATATCCTAACATCCCCCCTTAAGAACAACTTGGGATAGGATTGAAGGATTTACAAATATGATACAATAGGAGAAGGAAGGAGGCACTAGAGCCTATCCCCCCTTAGTGACAACTTCCTGAACTCCAACCATAAATCGAAGTTTAGTGAACTTCGCCTCTGTGAGAGCCTTTATAAAGATGTCTGCAACTTGATCATCTGTTGAACAATATTGCACTTCAAGAACATGGTCGTGAATGAGCTTTCTGATGAAGTGCATGTGCAGTTCAATGTGTTTGCTACGCTAATGTTGGACTGGATCTTTGCATAGCTGAATGGCACTTTGATTATCACACCAAAGTGTGGTCGGATGCTGCTGCTGAAAGCCAAACTCTGACAGGATCTGACGAAGCCACAAGGCTTCCCTACTAGCTTCTATGGCACCACGATACTCTGCTTCTGCTGAAGAAAGAGAAATGGCACTTTGTTTCTTGCAAGCCCATGTAATAGGTCCTGAACCAAGAGTGAACACATAACCTGTAGTAGACTTCTGATCATCAGGGTCACCAACCCAATCGGAATCAGTGAAACCAACCAATAGAGGAGTTTCTTCGGCACTGTAATGAATCCCAAACTGAACTGTACCTCAAACATAACGAAGTATTCTTTTAGCTGCTTTCCAATGACTTTCATGTGGGTTCTGCATAAACCGAGCAACAAGGCCAACAACAAAGGAAAGGTCAGGACGAGTATGGGTTAGATACAAAAGTTTTCCTACAACTTGACGGTATAAGGTAGCATCGACTTCAGGAGAAGTATAAGTGACTGAAAGTTTGACTCCAGACTGAAAGGGAGAAGGGCTTGGCTTACAGTCTTCCATGTGAAAATGGCGTAGAATATCACAGGCATACTTGGATTGGGAAAGGGAAATACCTTCCTTAGATTGCAAGACTTGAAGACCAAGAAAATAATGTAAGTGTCCTAAGTCTGTCATTTCAAACTTCCTTTTAAGGCTAGACTTCACATGGTTTATAAGGTTGGGATCACTACCAGTCAGGATAAGATCATCAACATAAAGAACAAGAATGATAAGAGACTTTCCCACTTTCTTGGTGTAGACAGTATTGTCAGAATGACACCTAGAAAAGCCATTTTCTAAAAGAAAGTTATCCATTTTGGCATACCAAGCTCGAGGAGCTTGCTTGAGACCATAAAGGGATTTCTTAAGCCGACATACAAGGTTGGAGTCTGTTTGTATAAAGCCAATAGGTTGTTCCGTATAGATTTCTTCATGCAAGTCCCCATGCAAGAAGGCAGATTTAACATCCATTTGATGGACTTCCCATTTGAAAGAGGCAGCAAGGGAAAGAACAAGCCGGATAGGGTTCATTTTTGCAACAAGGGAGAAGGTTTCAGTATAGTCCATGCCTTCAACTTGTGAAAAACCCTTAGCAACAAGGCGAGCTTTATGTTTATCAACTTTCCCATCTGGTCCATACTTGGTTCTGTAAACCCATTTGCATCTAACAAGTTTTCATCCCTTTGGTAGAGGAACAAGATCCCATGTATGATTTGCCAGTAATGAATGATATTCTTCATTCATAGCTGCTTCCCAATCTGGATGGCCTGAAGCTTCTGCAAAGGTGTCAGGATCATAATTCACTGAAGCTTGAGCCAGTAAAGGAGAGGCTCTCTTGAACTGAGAACGTGTACGTCGCTGATCTGTAGGATCACCGGCAAGATCACCTGCTACATCCCGAGTAGCACGGACCCATTTTGGAAGCTGAGGAGCTGAAGGAGGATCCTGAGAAGGTGGGGGAGGATTTTCATCCTCACTTTCATCATCTGAAGAAGAAATATTTTAAAAAGTAGAAGAGATAGGGAGAGGTGGCACATCCACCGAACTAGGCTCACAGGCCGATATATTTGCAGAAAACTTTACATCTCTTCTAATGATAACATTTTTGGACTTAAGTGGAATAAGTCTATATCCTTTGACATCTTCAGAATATCCAACAAAAATACATTTTTCACTCTTAGGTTCTAAAGCTTTATGTTTCTCATCTAGAATATGGGCCCATGCTTCACTTCCAAAAACACGAAAGTGACTTACATCTGGTTTGATTGAGCTCCATGCTTCTTCTGGAGTGATATTCTTTAAAACCTTAGTAGGCGTGCGATTTATTATGTAATTTGCACAGTTAATTGCTTCTGCCCAATAATTAAGACTAAGTCCTTTAGATTGAAGCATACAATTAGCCATTTCCTTTAAGGTGCAATTCTTCCTTTCAGCTACGCCATTTTGTTGTGGAGTATATGGAAAAGTATGTTGCATTTGAATTGCATTCTCAGTGAAAAAGTTGATGAATGTGTTTTTAACATATTCTCCTCCATTATCAGATCTTAGCTTAATAATTTGATGTCCAGATTGTTTTTCAACAAAGGCCTTAAAGGCCAAGAACATGTTAAATACTTCACTCTTGAGTTTTAAGAAGTATACCCAAGTGCGTCTGGAGAAATCATCAATGAAAGTTAAGAAATACTTGTAGCCAGAGAATGAAGCAACTAGAAGTGGACCACATAAATCACTATGCACGAGCTGTAAAGGGGCTGAGGCGTGCCAAGAGGCATGTTTCTCAAAACTGTCCGCTGATGTTTTCCGAGTACACATCCAGAACAAACACCATCTCTGCAAGATACCATTGGAAGACCTGTCACCATATTTTCTTTACATAGATTCTAAAGAGAGCGATAGTTTAAGTGACCAAATCGCTCATGCCAAAGTTTGCTCACTTCATCATTATGAGCAACAAATACTGAGGGAAGATTTGATGACCCAAAGTTGTGAAACTTATACAACCTTATAGAATCATCAGCAATGCTAGTAGCTAAAATCTATCTAGGATCTCTTAGGTCCTTAATTACAACATCGTGAGGTGAAAATTCAACGATTTTACCTTCACGTGAATGGGTTATCTGCTATACAGATAGAAGGTTGCAGGATAAGGTTGGAACACATAATACATCATTAAACTGACCATTGTCTAGATGAACAGTTCCAGTCCCTACAACACTAAGACATCTATCATCACCAACATATATATTTTTGGTGTTACAATCATTTAAAGAATAAAACATGGCTTTGTTTTTGGCCATGTGATAAGAAGCTCCAGAATCAATGAGCCACTCATGAGAATGAGAAGAAGAAGATACATTTAGTGCATAGCCAGACTGAGATGCTTGACAACCACATGCAGAAAGTGCCATTCCTGAAGATGAAGTTGAAGTTGAAGTTGAAGATTGCTCCAAATGGATGTTATGCTTCTTCATTGCTGCTTCCAAGGCTTCCATATTCTTAAAGCATTTGGATTCTAAGTGGCCATCTCGATTACAAAAGTTGCAATGTCTATCAGTCTTCTTCCCTTTGTTTTTATTTGTCTTATCATTTTGTTGAAATGATTTTTCATTTTGAGGCTGAAGTTGCTTAGGACCCTTGTTTGGTTTAGGACCATTCTTTATAGGATACAACTTCTTAGGATTCTTTGGATTTGGTTGCTGCTGGGTCGCTAACGCTTTCTTAGAAGAGTTTCCAAGATGAAGAAGACCAAGGTGTAAGAGTTTTTCTTGTTCTCTTATTAAAGAATCACAAAAGGAATCAAGGGAAGGGGACTTGTAGGTTTGTCCTTGAGAAATGAAGGCTTCTCTTGTAGAATGGAAGGTGGAAACAAACACAGAATAGGTTGGTCCCAACTTAGTAAGAATGGAGTAGATAAGGCTACTATCTTCTTTCTTAACCTTAACACCTTCCAAGAGAAGTATAAGGGTCTTGAACTTGGACAAAAAATCTTCAATGCAAGAAAAATTATTGGGGTCCATTGTAAGCAATTCATTTTCAAGTTGATGGGCTTTAAGTTCATTTTTAATTCCAAAGACTTTAGTAATCTGTTTCATTGCTTCATCAAGACTATCAAGTTCTGCAATATGGAATCTAAGATCTGGAGAAATAGACATCCCTATCAACCCACGTGCTTGGTCTTGTCTATTTTCCCATTTAGCTGCCTTGTCTTCATCTTTCGGTTTGGTCTCTTGGCCTGTGGCTATTATGTAAAGAGCTTTACTTCTAAGTAAATCCACAATGTAGGACCACCATTGGAAGTAGTTGGTGCTGTCAAGAATAACTTGGCATGGACTTTCCATTTACAAAAAAAAAAAATGAAGCTATAGATGCTGAAACTAAGTGTTTCAATGGAAAGATCTCGAAAAATTAGGCTGTTTAAAAAAAAATGGTTCTGAAAACGGCTTTCGGATGAAGAAGTTATGGCTTTTTGAAGAAAATTTGATGAAGTCGCCGACGAAGTGCGGGAATGTGCGGAAATGAGAAATCCGCCCCCACAAAATGGAGACTTGAACCCAAGACCTCTACTCTCATAAATTAGCTTTGCACCAAGTGAGCTATACAAAAAGTTTGAGAGAGAGAGAGAGAGAGGTTGATGCTTTGGGTTGCGTGCTTGCTTTGAGAAAGCTCTTTTTCCCTACAAAACAAAAAACACAAAACCCAACACGGACATACAAAAAAAAAATGAACCTTGTGGCTCGAAGTTAGCTTTAGCCGGAAACTAAATATTTTCAAAAACGAACCTTGCGGCTCGAAGTTAGCTTTAGCTGGAAACTAAATATTTTCCTCAATGTTTCTAATTTTCCGAGATCACACTAAGGCGCAGCGGAAAAGAGCATACGCATGAGAAAAATCCTTCCTTTCTGTTTCTGATTTGCCCAGATCGCATAAAGTCGCAGGGCAAAGAGCATACACAGAAATGAAAGGTATAGATCCAGTAATTAAAAAAGCTAAATAAACTGAAAACCGAAATAAACAGAGAGAAAATAACTGTAAACTGCAAATAAACATTGTATACCTCTAGATCTTAAAAATGATGCAGCTAGGGCTACCAGAAACCTTTTCGCGTGAAACAAAAGGGGTTCCTCACTGGAACAGATGCTCTCAACACAACAGAGCAGCCTTCTCGGCCCGAAAGCAGTCAGAAACAGTAGATCTAGGAAACGGTAGTCGGATGCAGTTCTACCAGCTTCAGATTTGGATCACCAACGGACGCGGCCCTCAAATAGCTCTGATACCATGTAGGAATTTACAGGGTAAGTTCCTCAGACAGAACACCAAAGGACACCACTCACAAACAGATCACAGATCAATAAACCAGTATTTTGACGTGGTTAAAACCCTCAAAGAGGGAAACAGTCCACGACCTGAGCCAACGCGGCCACTTCAGGCAATTTATTAATAAAAGAATGAAAATTTACATATGCTTCTCTCATAGACGGATTACCCTACAAATTACCCTCCATGCTCTTTAAATAGAGATCATGGACCAATCGGGTGTTAAGCCACGGATCAAGTGTCGGTAATACCGAGGAGAGAATGAACCGTCGGATCACTACATATCGTGACCGTTGGATTGTAAGTTACAAAATGTACATAGTAAAGAAACATACTTTACCTAACTCTATACTAGACCAAGTTGTACTTAACTATTTCCTATGTGTCGGAATATCCTAACACAACCTCCTCTCTCTCTCTCTCTCTCAGACTAATAATAGTCATTCGCAGCTGCAATACAATTCCCTCATATAAATCAAGGGTTTTCTTCTAAAGCAAAAAAATCTAAATTAACCTAACATCTATCGTTAGATCATCCGCTAAATGAACGACCCAGATTGACTATGAAATTACAATATTTTACATGGAAATTTTTCATCTATTTTTAGCTTTAGGGGCACTGCCCCTGAACCCCTGCCAGGAGGGGGGCTCATAAAAGTCACCGTTGCCCCCCATTGACCCCCCTGATGGCGATTAAATGGGTGGCATTTTCTCCTCATTAGGAATAGGGATCCAACGAGGCTGCATGAAAGAACATCTGAACAATCAGGAAGATAATCAAGGTCCTCACCCAACAATATCCCACTTGGAGACTGATTATATAAAATCCATCGCTACTTCACTTGCTGGACAATGAGTCCCCTTAGACATAGCTATTTCTCATTTTCATTGTCATACTTGAAGACCGATTGAAACTGAGTAGAATCTCAGTTTCTCCCTAGTTACAACTTTTGTTAACATATCTGCAGGATTCTGGCTAGTGTGTGTCTTTTGTAGCTTCAACTTTCCATGTTCCAACACCGACCATATGAAATGGCACTTGAGCTATATATTTTTAGTCCTTGGAATTAAATGTTGAGTTCTTTCCGAGATGAATGGAACTTTGGTTGTCACTATATAACCTTCCCATATCTCGCTTCTTGCCCAATACATCCATAAAATTGTGTAACCAAAGAATTTCTTTGCTAGCATATGTAGCAGCAACATACTCTTCTTTCATTATTGAAATTGCAGCAATGTTTTGCAATTTTGAAACCCAACTGACAATTTTTCCACCTACAGTAAACACATACCTTGTGGTGTTCCTCCTATTATCTCTATCACCTACCATATATGCATCAACATATCCCTGTAGAGAAATGTTTGAACCACCAAAGCATAATCCCTTATTTGTGGTACCTCTCAAATACCTAAGAATCCACTTCACTTCCATCCACTACTATTTTTCTAGATTATTAATATACCTGCTTACAACTCCCACTGCATGTGTAATATTAGGTCTTGTGCACACCATTGCATATATTAAGCTTCCAATTGTTGATGCATATGGAAATTTATACATATAATCCATATCTTCCTAAGTCTTGGGACACATCTCCTTAGTATGAAATGGATAGCCAAAGGTTTACTAATTGGTTTTGCATTCCGCATATTAAATCTTCCCAAACCTTTTCTACGTACTCACTCTGAGACAATGTTAATTTGTGATTTTCTTGTCTCTAGTTATTCTCATACCAAGGATTTGTTTTGCAGCACCCAAATCCTTCATTACAAATGAATTTTCCAATTTCCTTTTGACTACATTTATTTCTTGCATGTTAGAACCTGCAACAAGCATGTCATCTACATACAATAAGAATATAATATAGTTGCCATCATTTGGCTTTTTAAGATAAACACAATGGTCAGAGTGGCATCTAGTATAACCTTGTTTAGACATAAACCTATCAAATTTTAGATACCACTACCTTGGAACCTATTTTAAGCCATATAAGTTCTTTTCTTCAATTTGCACACTAATTTCTCCTCTCCTTTGACCTCATACCCTTGTGGTTACTGCATATATATTTCTTCATCCAAATCCCCATGGAGAAAGGTTGTATTTACATCTAATTTCTCAAGATGCAAATCTTCTGTTGCCATTAGACTTAAAAGAGTTCTGATTGAAGCAATTTTAATGACAAGAGAAAAAATTACATCAAAGTATATACCTTTCTTTTGTGCAAACCCCTTCACCACAAGTCTAGCCTTATGCCTTTGTTTACCTCCATATTCTTCCTTCGACTTGTAAACCCATTTATTCTTCAATGTTGTTTTACATGCAACAAGATTGATTAAGTCCAAGTTTGTTTATGTATCAAGGAGTCCATTTCTTCTTCCATGGTTTTCTCCCATTTCATCATGGTTTATACCTACATTTCTTCTTCATATCTTTCTGGTTTACCAAAATTAGTCAGCAATACATAATATAATGAAGGAGAGTATTGTTCAAGGGGTCTACTTATCTTGGTAGATATTCTAACACCACTTTTAGCTGTTTGAGGTGCCTGTTTCTATTGTGGTTGCTGATCATTATTATCTTTAGGCAGCTTTACTTTTTCTATGATCTCATCAAGCACTATGTATTCTTTTTTTTCCTTTTCCTGTTTCTTTCCTTGCCTCTGATCCTTATACAAGACCTTTTCATTGAATATGAAATCTCTACTTATAATGATTTTGTGATTTTCATAATCATATAAGTGGTAGACAAAATCATTAACACTATATCCAATAAAGGTACATTTATTTGATTTTTCCTCCAGCTTTCTTTTATTTTCTTTATTGATTTGGACAAAGGATTTTCCTTCCCAACTCTTATAAATTTGACTATATTATCTTTTCTATAAAGAAAATTTTCATAGAAATCCAAATCAACATGCTTCAAACTTGGAAAAAAAAATTCTTGAGTGAAGAATCTACATTCCTTTCTTGCTCATGTGCCCGAGCCTATGATGCCACAATGTCATATCTACTCTTGTGAAGGTAAAAGAGTTAACATAATAAGAAATGCCAACGCATAAATACAATGTACAAACCTTTTCTCATTTTGATAGTACCAAGGCTCCTTTAGTGATCTTCCAGGTTTTTCCATGAATGTAGTTATACAACCTTCAACACCTAAGTTCCCTGTTGAAATTAGATTTTTCTTCAGATATGGAACATGCCTTACCTCCTTCAGTAGCCATTGGTTTCCATTTTGTTTCTTTATAAAAACCTTATTCATTCCAATGATTTTACAAGGTTTATCATCACCCAAATGAACATGTCCAAAATCTCCTTGAACATAGTCATGAAAATGTTTCCTATCAGGTGTAGCAAGGAATGAAGCCCCTGAATCTACCACCAAGGCATCAATAATATTTTCTAATGAAATAATCAAAGCATCTTGGAACACATCACATGTCACATTCACTTCATGATTTTTCTCTTATTGTCCATCTCCTTCTTTTACTTTCTGAGATTTGGAGTATTTCTTCAGGTGTCCTTTCTTCCCGCATTTCTAGCACACTATCCCTGATATGGATTTGGATCTACCTTTTCTTGACTTACTGTGATTTCTTGAGCTCCTTCCTCTTTCCATTTTCCTTCCCCTAGTCTTTGCACTCAAATAATTACCCGATGTCTCATTGTTGGCTTAGTGGGCCCTGACCCAGGTTCAACGTTAATTTAGCCAAACAAATCCCTACACTACTGGCCCTTTCAGCATCAATCCATCGAGCGTGGACTAAATTCTCACTTGAAGTAGTATGCGGGGATGTTGGAACCAAGTTTCTGCACCTAGAGATGGTAGTGATGTCATTTTGTGCCCTAACTTTCCCCTTGCGCAAATTTATATGCCTTTTAGGGATTATCAATATACTTCCCTTAATCGGCCTCTAGACCTTTGTGAAGGTCTCTGACTGTTGTTCGCAGACCCTAACAAGGCGAATCAACCACTCACATGCTTCTATAACTACACTTACTTCTGTATTTACCTAGATTGGCTTAAGTATCTGATAACTTCAATATGCATTAATATGTTCTTCGCGTAAACAGATATTATTACTTGCATTCAGATAACAATGTAAAAAATATAGATTAGTGCATCAATATAGCATTAAATCATGAAACCATTACTCGGCATAACATAACCGTATTTATGCATAACATAAGCAAATAGATCAAAACACAGATAATTCCAGAGTAATATTCTTTATTAGTACTTCATATCTTATTACAAACTCTAACTACCCTGCACACTTAGCTGCATGGGTCCACACACTCAGCTACAGACTTCTACCCTAGGCCTCTGCGCACACAGCTGTAGAACCTTATATTCTAAGACTCTTTGCTCATAGATCTTACTAACCCCTCAATGAATTCTCTTCCCAAAAACTACCTTAGACTCTTCGCAGACTCTCCTTTTTATACAATCCCATGGTCCGTGGACCATGGGTGGATATTTTAAAGCTGACACAACTGACATAAAATAAGGGCATAAACCATTTATGAAATTTTACATCTACGGGCTCTGTGACCACAAATTGCAGAGAATTTACACTTTACATACAAAAACTTAGGCTTTTTGCCCCAAAACTTGAGCTTTTAATCCCAAAATCAACCCTAGGGGACCCTGTCCCATAGGCCCCCAACATAAATATGGTGACTCATCCTCAAGTCATTCTGTTTATGTGGAGATCTTGTTGTGAAGACCTCCCAACTCCACTTGCACCACTGCAGCTTCCGTTGTACACTGCATCACTGCCGCTTAACCTGCTCTACGAGCTGCTCCGTTGGTGGTCCTATGCTATCTGCCTGGATCTTCTGCTATGTTGTCTGCAGACTAGTCAAATTTTCCTCAATGGTGGTAGTGAGTACATAAGACTCATCTAGCCAAGGCCCCAATCTGGCCTTGAGTACTACCTCTCTTTGTTGCACTGCATCAACCTGTTCTTTCAATTCCTTCGCCTCATGTAGATTTGTTAATTTTTGCACAGTAACGATGGTAAGCGCCGCTACTCTTGCCTCATCATATCGGTGCTGTAATTCCCTCACCTCGATTTCTAACCTATGAAAGTTGGGATACTATTGCACTAGTAAGTACCTCTAATGATTTCTTGAAGAGCGTAGTGAAATATGCCACCACAATATCTACTGTAGCAACTGCATTCTTGACAGCTGCCTTGCACTATTCTTTAACCTGTGGTGGAGTTGAAGGTTGTTCCCTCAACGCGAGCTCTATAATTTTGAGGTTCAACTGAAAATAAACCTTGGCCATCTCATTCTGAGCATTGCGCATGCCTATAGCCAACTTCTGAATCTTGGCCTCCACAAGTGCCTCTTCGGGGATGTGCAGTTCCAAAACGGTTCTCCATGCCTCTACTACCACCACTGAGGTATGATCATTCTTCTCTTGGACCTTCTTCCAGGTTTCTATCGCTTATTTTTTCTCAACGAACAATTGTTTAGTGTTAACCTTCTTCTCATTGATCACACTCAGGGTGCATCGCTCTTGGGCCCTCAGCTCTGTGATCACACCTGCTTGTAGCGTGTGAAGGAATTCACTTGGGAGTACGGCCAAGTTGAGAGCAATGTTCCTTACAGCATCCCTGCCAGCCTCTGTATCTTTGCTTAGGGCTCCATCAAGTAATGTGACATCTCGAGGATCCAAGGAGCGAACCATCTTCACTTCTCCAGTGGTCCCTGACGCCAAACTAGTCAATGTTGTGTTGCTCTGCCCTACACCATCCTGCAGTTCAGTAGTTTGGATTTGCAACTCACGTAGACTTATCTGAATGGACACCAAGAATTGCTTCTGTTGTTGCTCAAACTACTGTAGTAGTTTTGTGATTGCGTTGCTGACCTTATCCCCAATGTAATCTAAGTCACCTTCTGTCAAGGCGATCGAGTCAAGCAATGACTTAGTCTTGAGTTATGCAATGGGTATGCATTTACTCTCAATTACATTGCCTTTTTCCTCTTTACTTATCTCTTTCATACCTTGCTACGCTAACATATTAATGGATTATGATAAGAAATGAATGAACTACTCTTGATTAAGATTTAGCCACCATAACTAACTCATGTTCCTTTTTATGAAAAAAAACGATGAAAGGAACAACTGTTGATCCCTAGAGATAGAACAATGTAAACTAACAAAGGAGGAATAAGGTGTGTCGGTTGTTGTCAGGCCAGTGGATGAATCAGGAGGATCAACGCTAAATAAGAAGAATGTCAGAAGATAACATTCAGTTGTGAATCCCTCAGGATCTTCCGATCCTGAGGGATCACATTTATCTTTTACCCTTTTTTAACTATAAAAGTGAAAACTATAGAAGGAAAAGTGTAATCAATCAATAAATCTCTAATTATTTCAAATTGTAATTTTAACTTACAGACTCGTGCTTTTGAGGAACACGACTGTATTTTAATGAGGATTGAGTTCAATGGTTAATACATAATTTACGTTGTTGTTCATTTGTATTCTCTGAAGTAGATCAACAGTATTCACTGGTGGCTAAGGGCCCAGCCTATGGTGGATCAAACTGCTATCCTTTGTGTTATATCTTTCTAATTCATGTAGGTTTAATTGGTTTGATGTTTTTCCATTCTTTGCTAGTTTATCTTGTTTGCTATTTTCAGATTTCCTGTATTGCAGTTAGTTTACTTTCCTTTATTCTGACCTTATGTACTTCACAACTTTGTCATTTGATTCCATTTATGCTTACTGTAGATTAAATTGATTATCAGTTAAGGCATTGAATCTTGTGGATTACGATAAGAGTGTGGTTATTATAGAATCAGCTGAAAGAGATTGGTTAATGCTACTGAAATCTCATTTGACGTCATTTCCATTTGAATTGCTTAATTGAGATTGACTGTGATTTAGATAGAATCAGCGAGAAGAGATGGGTTAATGCTACTACACTCTCAGTTGATGCTATTGTGAATTGAATTGCTTGTTTGAGATTTGATTATGATTTAATTTGAGGATTAATTCTTAATCCTTAGATGTAATATTTCCTTTAACAGTTGTAGTTTGAGTTTTATAAATGCATCCATTTACTCTTGTATCAAACGTTTATACTTCATTTAAAAAAGCATTACTCTCTGTATTTATAGCATGCACATATTGTGTACACTCTTGGAATAAAAGGACTTGCCTAGGTTGATAATTAATGTGAGGCAAATAGGAGTTTTAAAAGACACCTTTTAGCACCCAACATTCTGGCGCCGTTGCCAGGGAGAGTGTTGCCATTTTACAAAGTGTGATGTCTATTTGATAATTGCTACTGAGAAAGAATTAGATATTGAAAATGGGAGGTAAGAACCTATGTAACAACCAAGTAAAGTGCTTGCTCCTCCGCCCGCTTTTTAGCACAATTACATAGAAGTGAAGTAGGTGTTTAATGTTTTTCTGCTAAGGGAGAACTGGGTATTAAAAGTGGAAGGTAAGAACTTGTGTATGGAGCAAGTAAAATGCCTTCTACCCCACCCGCTTTCCAGCAGTATTGCTAGGAATTTAAGGTAGCAAAAAATGTTTGAATTTTTGCATGAATGACTAAGAAGAAAAGACCAGAAAATGATATAATCCAACATCCCAAACCTTAAAAATCTAAGGGACTGGTGACCCTTGGACGATCAACTTTTATCAATGAAATCATAAGGAAAGTTGAATCTCGTCCATTAGTAGGACCCCAAACCATTGCTTCTAGACACCCTACTATCTCACTTCAGTCCACAGGATCACAATCTATAGCTGGTGCTAAGGTTCACAGTAAAACTGAAGGGAATGAATAGAGTTTTCAAGATATTGAAAATTCACGATCAATTCCCTCACAAGAAGGGAATTCTTGCAACCTCCATGAAGGAGAAGGATAAATAGGTAAATCTGAGTTTAAATCAGCAGAACCAAGATCTCCTGAGGTAGTAATTGAGTAGAGGACACCCAGTGTCCCAGATCAAGGGAATGTTGTTAAAATCACTCCCGCCCCTTATGGACATCCTAGGAACAACTCTCCATCTCCAGAGATTCCAGAAGGATACTAGCATATTTTTGACCAGATGGCCAATAATCCGCAACCACCCCACATCAAACCTCTACACTACAGTATCCTTTTTTTGACACAGCTGTCAACATCCCCATGAAAGCTATCCCATTACAAAACATTCCCACCTTTCATGGAATCACTTCAGAAGATTTGGATGCATTCCTATTTGAATTTGATGTCATATGTAGGGGTTATGATTACACCACCGACCCCCAGAAACTGGACCTGTTTCCCTCCACTTTAAAGGGAGCAACCCTACGTTAGTTTATGGGACTGGGTGGAGGCACCAATAAAGATTGGGACCAAGTGAAAACTGCCTTCCTTAAAAAATATCAAGATTATTTCAGATCAAGAGAACTAAAAGATGAGATATTCCAAATGGTAGCAAGGCCTAGTGAAACTTTGGAAGAATATGTGGAGCGTTTCCAATATAACCTCCAAAGGTCTCCTTATGAAAATCTGCCTGATATTGTTCTAAAAACCACGATGATTAAAGGGATGAAAGACTAGTGGATAGAGAAACTAAATATCATCGGTAAAGGTGATATTTATTAAGAATACTATGCTAATATTATTGATTTGTGTATCAGGTGCTCGAGTGGTAGTACAAGACTAAAACTATTTGGATGCGATGCGATCACTAGGGACAACAAAGTCTCTAGAGGAGGTGTTACTCGTGCTAAAATCAACAACCTGTTGGAAGATTTCAAAACAGATATCCTGGGAACCTTGAAAACATAGTTAGACATCATGCAAGCCAAGAAGAAGTAGGTTGAAGCAGAGCAGAACCTAGTTATTTTTTGCCCTCGATGCAGAAGGAAACATAGTCATAAAGAATTCCCACTAGATATGGTACAGACGTGTGCCATATGCACTAAGGAACATGCCACAGAAAGTTTCCCATCACTCCTAGGATTAAAAGTGGTCTTCAAGGAGGCAAAGGAAGAAGTATAATTAGTATACCTATTAAACCAACCTGGCCAATGGCAAGCACGACAAACAGGTATGCCTACCGACCCATCTTCATTCTTTTAGCCTTCATAATATAATTCCCAACAATATACAAGAGCTACATTGCAGAACCAACCAACTTTTCCTAATTGGCCACCATAAGCATTCTCCATGCCACCTTGGTCTAATCAGTCAAACCTGAACAATAGTTGGCCAAATCCCTCTTACCTTCCATCATTCTGGCAGAACAACCCGTATCCATCTCAATGGTCCCCCTCCACTTCACAAAACCAAAACTAGCAATCAAGCTGGCAAAGACCCATGAACCAGCCAGTAGGGATAGTCCCCCTGCCTCAACCCATGCTACCAACACCTTATATATTGCAGCAAAATCCTCAATGCAATCTACAACCACAACTCCCAGCCCAAGCCAACCCAAATCCTAACAACAGACCAGTCCAGTCACTACAAATCATTGAAGGTCTGGATCCAGAAACTAAGTTGAGAGCATGTAATGAACTCAAATTGAGGTCTAGACGAATAATCGTGCCATAGGATGATAAAAATATACAACTTGAAGAACCATACCCAAATAAGCCATTGAATGTATAACAAACACCTCAAAGGGAAAATACATTCAAGCAGAAAAGTCATGAATAGATCATTACCTCTTCTCTGCCATTCCCAGTAATATTGATTATACCTCACCCAATTTAATATCCTGACTTCGATCTCCTAGGAGAACTAAAAAATATTTGCATAAAAATACCCCTCCTCCAGGCTATTCAAGACATTCCAATCTATATAAAAACCATTAAGGAATTGTGTGCCAAAAAGTCTACAAGGAAAATAAAGCTAACACCAACTGTCCATGTAGTTGGAAATTTGTCTGATCTATTATTAGGCAAAGAGGAATTGGTGAAATATGAAGATCCAGGAAACCTTATTGTCACAGTACAAATAATGGGTGCTCCTTTCCCAATGCATTAGTCGATTTAGGGGCAGCCATCAATATTCTCACAACAACAACCCGTGAGAGGCTTGACATCATAGCCTTAGATCCAAATAAAACCTTGCTGGAACTTTCCAACCGTTCAGTTATTAAACCAGAAGGGACATTACAGGATGTGATGGTGTCTGTAGACTCTCGGGAATACCCGGAAGATTTTTGATTATTAATCCTAGAAACAGCCTAGATGGACATCCTTTAATATGGGAAGACCTTGGCTAGCGACTGCAGATGCTTATATAGGTTGTTGAACATGCAATATGACTATAACTAGAGGAAATGATGTGAATAACCTAGCCTTATACCATCCAGCTCAACCAAGCCTAACCATAATAAAAACTAGGAAGTAGCCTGTAACATATTTAACAGAAAATATTCGATCACAATTAACTACAGTAGATGCTCTTGAATTTAAAAACCAAACAGAACATGGTATTATTAACACTTGCATTAACCAACCTCTTATAGTATCTAATCTAAAATGTCACATGATTGAAGTAGTCTTTGATAATGAAACTGAAGAAGATCCTTTAAGACATATCAATGACCAAACAATACCAACGATCACTGTCAATAATAGCAAACCTATTGAAATTGAGCCAAGGAAAATCCTTAACATTAACAAAAACTTGAGTGATGACCAGCAGCAGAAGCGGATTCAAGTCCTTAGGAAATATAAAGGGGATTTCGCTTGGGATTACCTAGATATGAAAGGGATTGACCCTCAACTATGTATGCGCCACATCTACACCGAAAAAGATGCAAGACCCATTCAACAACCTCAGTGTAGATTAAACCCTCACCTAAAGGATATTGTTAAAGACGAACTGCAAAAATTGTTAGATGTGAATTTTATCTATCCTATATCTGACAGTAGATGGGTCTCTCCATTAGTTGTTGTTCCCAAAAAGAATGGGAAATGGCGTATATGTGTCGATTACAGAGAGATCAACAAAGAAACGCAAAAAGACCACTTTCCCCTTCTGTTTATTGACCACGTTCTAGATACATTGGCAGGAAAAAAAATCTTCTCTTTCCTGTATGGCTTCAGTGGCTACAACCTAATCCAAATAGCCCCAAAAGACCAAGATAAGACTACTTTCACCTACCCCTGGGGGATGTTTTCTTACAGGGTATTGCCTTTTGGATTGTGCAACACACCCGCTACATTCCAAAGAGCCATACTCACTATTTTTTCAGACTTGATAAATGAGGGATCAGAGGTATACATGGATGATTTCACACCCTATGGAGATGACTTCGAGCAGGCATTACAGACATTGGAGAAAGTCCTGGAAAGATGAATTGCTACTAGGCTCTGATTGAGCCACGATAAATGCCATATGATGATGATAGAGGGCCTAATCCTGGGTCATTACATCTCAGTAGCTGGAATTCAGGTAGATCCAGCAAAAATACAGGTAATCATCTTACTAGCTACCCCTTACACTCAAATAGAGGTACGTAATTTTTTGAGATTTTCTAGATATTATCAGAGATTTATAAACAAAAAATTCACAAATTGCTGCACCATTGTATGCTTTGACATGAAATATTGATTTTGTATGGATTGAAAAATGTGACATTGCCTTTGCAGAATTAAAATGGATAGTATGAACAACACCAGTATTATGAGGCCCGAACTGCGATATACCATTCTAGATTTCATCAGATGAATCAGATACATCCATTGGAGCAGTTATTGGCTAAGAATAAGACAAGAAACCCTACATGATATGCTACATCAACAAAAATTTAACTCCTCCTGAGTTGAATTACATAGTAACAGAGAAGGAGTTTCTAGTTGTAATCTACACTATTAATAAATTCAGATACTATATAACAAGATACCATGTAGTCCTGTATATTGATCACTCTACTATCAAATATTTATCTAATAAACCTATTATGAATGGAAGAGTGACATGATGGTTAATCCTTTTGCAGGAATTTGACATAACAATCAAGGATCGAATAGGAAAGGAAAATCTGGTGTTAGACTTCCTCTCCTGAGTGCCAAGAACAGATGACGCAGTGGCGGTAGAAGACTAGTTCCTCGATGAGCACCTGTTTGTTGTGATCGTGAAAACATTGTGGTACACAGATGCGGCGAATTACTTAGCAGTGGGAAAACTACCCAAACACCTGACACCCAAAGAAAGGAAATTGATAGTGTAACTCAGTTCTCACTTCTCCTAGATCGGAGGATACCTCTTTCACACAGGAGCCGATATGCATATCCGTAGGTGTGTCAGGGAAGATGAAACTTATGATATCCTAAAATCCTGCCACGATGGACCTTGCGGCAGACATTTTGTAGACCGCGGGACTGGATATAAAATTTTACAAATGGGCTATTTTTGGCCCATGATTTTTAAGGATGCCAAGAAGTTTGTCTACGCATGCGATAGCTACCAAAGAATGGGCCACCTTGGCCAGTCTGACGAGATGCCCCTACACCCACAGCTAGTCATTAAACCCTTTGAACGATGGGTGATAAATTTCGTCGGCCTAATAAATCCATCATCTAATAAAAAATCATATATACTGGTTGCAACAAAATACATGACTAAATGGGTGGAGGCAATAGCATTACCAAGAGCAACAGAGGAAAGAGTAATAAATTTTCTCTTTGAAATTTTTGTGCAGTATCATTTACCCAGAGAAATAATTACGAATGGAGGGCCAAAATTTGTAGGCCATAAGATTGCTGCTACACTAAAAAGTCATCACTTTTTGCACAGAATCACCTCTCCATACCACCCGTAGGCAAACGGCTAGGTAGAGAGTACCAACAAGGTAATTGAGGCCATTCTAACAAAGACACTTACCTCACACAGACGTGACTAGACTACCCAATTTCCGGAAGCCCTGTGGGCATATTGCACGACTTGGAGGAATACAACAAGATGCTCCCCATATCAGCTGGTGTTTGGTAAGGAACCTATCTTCCCCATAGAATTTGAAATTCTGACATTAAGGATAGCCCAAGAAGTGAGGTTGTATTTGAATGAAGCATAGATTAACATACTACAACTATTAAATGAATTAGATGAAATCCGCCTATTCACTCTTCAGCATACATAAATTATGCAACAAAAAAGATCAAAATGGCATGACACCCTTATCAAGAAAAAGACATTCCATGAGGGTGACTGGGCGCTTCTCTACGATTCCAGGTTCCAAGACTTCCTGGGCACACTCCAAACTAGGTGGTTAGGTCGTTACGAGATAAAATAAGTGAATGATAATGGCACCCTTACATTGGCCACCACTGATGGGTCAGGCTACTCCTTTAAAGCAAATGGGCATCGGGTACGCCTCTACCACAAACCGCTTAAAGGGAATCCTTTTACCAAGAGATACACGAATATTCTATGATACAAATTCTTGTTGTAGAAGGAAACTCTTTGGCAGCACCAGTTCTGTAAAAAGTTATTTTTGAGACTTGTAAATACAATTTTATTTTTTATTTTTTTGATTTTTCTATTATTTTTCTTTCTTCTGTATGATTGCCCTTCTGTTGTTTAGAGCAGTAGGGATGATTGCTTGTCTATGTTTTTTCTCTCTTTGTTTTCTTTTGTTGTTCCCTAAAGGGAGCAACACTTTTTCTGTGTGTTGATTTGATGTTCCCTAAAGGGAACAACACTCTTTCATGTGTGTTGATTTGTTGTTCCCTATAGGGAATAGCTACTATTCCCTAAAGGACCCAACATTTTTCCATGTGTTGATTTGTTGTTCCCTACAGGGAACAGCTGTTCTTCCCTAAAGGGAACACCACTCTTCCGTGTGTGTTGATTTTTTGTTCCCTACAAGGAAAAACTGTTGTTCCCTAAAGGGAACATCACTTTTTCTGTGTGTTGATTTGTTCTTCCCTATAGGGAACAGTTGTTGTTACCTAAAGGGAACAACATTCTTTCGTGTGTGTTGATTTGCTGTTTCCTACAATGAACAACTGTTATTCCCTAAAGGGAACAACACTTTTCCCGTGTGTTGATTTGTTGTTCCCTACAGTGAATAGTTGATGTTCCCTAAAGGGTACAACACTCTTTCGTGTGTGTTAATTTGCTATTCCCCACAGGGAACAGCTGTTGTTCCTTGAAGGGAACACCACTTTTTCCGTGTGTTTTTGTTGTTCCCTATAGGGAACAGCTGCTATTCCCTCCAAGGAACAACACTTTCTGCAAGTATTTTTTGTTGTTCCCTAAAGGGAACGACACTTTTTTCGAGTGTTTTTTGCTATTCCCTCTAGGGAACATCACTTTTTCGAGTGATTTTGCTATTCCATCAAGGGAACAATACTTTGGGAGTATTTTCAAGAACAACCCTTTCTTCTAATTGCATGATCATTCCTAACGCATCCCAGCTCATTTTTTTAATCCTCTTTAGGCATTAATTACAATACATATATGAGGACAACAAGTATGGAGTCTATTGAAGCAGGCGAATACCCTAAAATTTCATTATCTCTAACAAGATTGCTTTGTGATGATCGAAAACAAAGGACACAACTATCTATATCACTTTACTGTCCTCATTTCTGCTATAAATGATACTGATTGATTATCTTCACCATGCAGGTTCTACTCCCTCTAATATAATTTTCTCTCCTTATTATCAATAAAATTATGGGTATACTTTTTGTTTTTATAGATATGTTCAAACTTCTTCTGCTATCCCTACTCTTAAGGAGTACTGAGCCACCCTCTATATATAAAATGGGGAGTGTAAAAATAAATAAATAAATAAATATATATATATATATATATATATATATATATATATATATATATATATATATATATATATAATAACAAAAAAATTCACTAACAACTTTATTTTTTTGATCTACAGATGGAGGATAGGGGGTCTCATCACGAGCCAGCCTACCATGTTCATAAGGATGTGATGAAATGGCATTCCCACTATGGCCACCACACCAGGGATATGATCCAATGGATGCCTCAAGAAACGAAATCTTGGAACAAGAGGTCTCATCACGAGCTGGCCTGATCACTTTTGCTACTTCCCATTGAATGGCAATGTGCTCATCTGGTTACCATGCCAGCACATTGATCTCTACTTTGGACATCATAATGCACTTCCCCAACTATACATAGAGGATCCTGGCTCCTAAGGGTTAAAAAGCAACTCTGTCGAGGCTATGGACGCCTGCAGGTGGCAGAAGCTCTGCTTATGATATTGAAGTTTTATTTCCTATATCAATAATTATTACAATGCCCTCTTCTTATTTTTCTATTTTTTTTCTACGGAGAGATTATTTCCCTAACTTACCTTAACTTGAACCTTTATGCATGAGTTAATTTTTTTCTAAAATCAATCACAACATTTTCAAGTGGAATAATGGCGGTAAGGTATCATCTCTTACACATGCTGGCCTTTTTTTACTTATCGCATCACCTCACGACATCTTATCACTTATTAATAATTCTCATTACACACCTCGTTTTCATTACTCCAATATCCTTTTATGATCCTTTCATTAATGTACGTTCTCTACGACATTTACTACCCAATCCATCACCCCTATACTTCACCGCCAGAACATCATCTTTTCATACATTCCGTCGTACTTGACCTTTAATTTAGAGAGTGGGTGGGGACCTACATTACAGTCATGCATGCATTGTCATCGTTTTATTGGATTTTGTAGGATAATATGAAATCGCATATTCACAGAGCGTGTGGAATTATAACAGTCCTCAATTTAACGATATTTATTTTCATAAAACATCACCTGATAGTGCTGTTAAAACTGCTCATTGTTCCATCTGTCGGTTGTTGCTCATTGCTGTGTTTTCTCCACTACACTAATCATTTGGAGGAGTAGGAAGAACTCAAGCATCATGGGAGGTAAAACAATGCGCCGAGAACCTTTAATATTGGTTGTCTCCGATGGAGCCAAGGAAATTCTAGCTCGCGCAGGAGAGACAACATATTTTACAAGATTTCAACCCCCCAATGAGGAAATCACCATTGAATTTCTACAACATCTATCGAATGGACAATCCTTGGTGAGAGGTAGACAAATCACCATATTAGATGTTGTGATAGTAGAGGTGTCTAGGCTACTGGTAGAAGGACTAGTATGGGCTGACAAGCTACTAAAGTTACACGACACTATGGAAATTTTTAGGGACGAAGGACAAGAGCTAATCAATAAGGGCAAAGGCATTTTGCCATCTTCTCTTGGAGAGCCATGGGAGAATTGGCACAAATTGTCTAGAACTATATTACCTGCAATGGCCATCGAGACATGGTAAGGCCATGACAGCTCAAACTTTTAGCAGTCTTAAAACAAAAATGCTTTATTAATTTGACTGAACTGTTGAATTCATTATTGCATGACACTACCGAGTGGCTGAGATGGGCTCAACACCCAAAGATAGTAGTTAGCCACCATTGTTTGATCAGGTTAATAGTTAGTCACAACCTTGGCCAACAACAATCGACATGGGATGATCTCATATCGGTCCTTGAAAGAGGTGAAAACCTGCCAGCACCCAACCCTGTTCCAAAAAGAAAAAGGACTGCCCCTTCAGGAAGCAGACCTCACAAGCGTAGACAATCTAGAAGGTTGAATTCAGACTAGGGAACGTCTAAAAACCCTCAAGGAAACATTAGTCAACCAACAAAATCATCTAGCCTGGTAAATGTACAGGACTTGTGTTTCCGGGAAAACTAGTGTCTTTTCAATCTGCTAGTCCCACTAAGACAGGTAGCTATCTTAGAAACAAACAATTAAAGGAATTTGTGATTTCCTTTAAGTATGGTCGATAAGAGAGAAGCAAAGGGGACCAACCTGGATCTTCTACTTGGCTCCTTGCTTGATTTCCCTCTATGAGAAAACTAGTGTCTTTTTGATCTGCTAGTCCCCTAAATCATGAGGTCATAAATCTTTCAATGTCGGGCGAATTGCTTTATCATGAGGATCCGAGGTATTTGAATTGGAAGGTGACCTGTATAAGATACAATACAATACATCATCATCATATTATTTTCATGATCTGGCTAAGGCGGGCATTCCCATGCTCAGCTTTATAAATTCATTTTCATGTACATTGGACAGATAATCATTTTCAATCGCAAACTGGTGATTCTTTATATGTAGAGTCATCATCCCTTAGCTTGAATGATCATCTGTGTAGATTGTTTGTATAATTGATGTCTTTATTTTCCTAAATATATCACAGCCCGGATGGATGAAACTAGATCTGGGGTATTAAAACTCGTTAAATCTTCGCCCAATGTACAAGTCGATCCATGTGAAAAGATGTTCGAAAGTCGAACATGGAAAGACATCACCTGATTACTAGCCAATAATGTAAGCTATTAGCAGGTGTGAGAGGAGTCACTGATAATGATAATGATCCTCAAGGTACTATAGTACAATTCACGTGGTGTGAATATATGAGCCGATGTCGAACACCATGCAAAATCTTTTGGTTGAAGGCCATTGATGTAAACCTGTCGCCAGAAGTGAGAAATTTGCCATTGAGGCATGCAAGCTTCAAAGTACTAAAAGGGTTGTCTCTAAGTCAGCTTCTTTGATAACGAGCTAATGTTGACAAGAAGTGACTTGTCATAGGAGGGCCTTGATGTATCCCACATCTACGATACAAAATGAAGAAAATGATTTTTCTGGAGGTGAAACGATCTGGTGAGACAAGGTTCAGGAATGGCGGTCACGAAAAATGAAGGGTGAAGGTATTGTAGTGGATGAGGCATTAGCTAGATGTTGAATTCTCTGAATGACGTCTCTTGAACATGTCGGCGACAATGAGATGGATTGGTAGCATTAACCCCAAAAGATGAATGGTATGGAGGACCAATGGTGATATGAACGATGAATAGAATAACCCAACCCAACTCAATCATGGTGATGGAGTGAAAGTGTCGTGTTCAAGAGTGACCTGCTACCAATAAAATTCTTCAAGTTTTCTTCCCTTATTCCCCAGTCATTTCTGACTAGTACCCCTTTATTTTTGTCAAGCTTGAGGAGGATAACATATGCTTGTTCTATAATTTTCCCTTCGGGCAAACCTGTCGCTATATTTTAGTGAGCCTAGCGACAGTGAAACTTGTTCTTGTCTGGATGGACAAGTTTGTCGCTATTATTTTAATGAGTTTAACAACAAAGATAACTCAGTCCTTTTCATGTTTAGAGAGTTTGAAAAGGGATGAAAAGGAAACTCCAGTAGTCCTTTTTTGTAGCATAATCCCTTAAGTCCGAAAAAGTATAAAATAATACGAAAGGGATGACTTTTCGATTGTTTTAGTGGGCCAAAAAGGACAAGCACTTGATATTTTTGTTTGATAATCCCTCAGGTCTAAAAAAAATAAAATGTACAGGAGGGCCAGCGCTTCCTGTTACTTTAACGAGCTGGAAAGGCCAATAGCTCGTTAATCTTTCTATATTTAATGTGTCTAGAAAGAGTTTAAAAGAGACTCGTTTTTGAGGAATGAGTGGTGTTTTGGGTAGCAACTGGTTCCGGGTAAGCTTGGAACTTCTCAAAACATGGCAGTGTGAAGAGGGTGGCTAACAGGACCACTCATTGCAGTTTTTCCTCAAAAGGGTAAACAATGAAGTGGAAGCATATGATCGTCCAAAAGAATGGAGGTGATGGTAGGAACACAGCCAAGGTTCAAAAGGCTGATAGCAGGGAAATCACAAAGGTTATTTACTAAGGGTGGATTCATTTTTTATTGAGCTTGATCTGGGAGAAACTATGCTCATAGGCAAGTTTATTTTTTAACGAGCTTGAACCTTGCGGAAACATTGCTCATAGGCGGGTTTATTTTTTAACAAGCTTGAACCTTGTGGAAACATTGCTCATGATAGTGGTCTAAGACATTCAATTTACCATTTAACACGTTAGATTCTTTATTCAGTCATTCATCCTGCTCAATTGATCCATCAAATTGATTAGAAATACATATACATGCCTAAAAAGTGAATAAAAATCTAACATTTTACTTGAAGTACGTGAATAGTAATATAAAAAGTAGTTTTACCTCTCATTTTTACCATTTCTCTTTGAATTTGGGATTTTGGAGCTCTGGAGTGGTTTTCCCCCTCAAATTTCATCAGTTGGTTTCATGAGATCCAATGGATTATTCTCCGTGTCATCAAGATCAGGTAGGAGCCAACCTTGATGTTACAGGGAAAAGTGTCTATGCAGAACTGCTAATCCCACTAAGGCTGGTAGCTACCTTAGAAACAAACAAAGTAAAACTACTTCCGTTTTCCTTTATGAGAGATAGATGAGAGAAGAATGAAGGAGACCAACCTCTGTCTTGCGCTTGGTTCCTTTGCTTGATTCCTCTCTCTTCTGATAGTCCTTTGCTGCTTGCCTTTCTTGTATACCCAGCTTCACAGAGTACCTGTAGAATCAAAGCAGCATAACACTATATGAGAACATGGATCTATTATCATAGACAATCTAGGATCAGATGTAAATTGACCATACAAATGCATAAAACATAAATCACACAAGAGTATGGAGGAAAACTTGAATATCTTTATTGATAATTAAGAAAGAGCCAAGAGAGTTACAACCAATCGTTCTAACCCAGCATCATCCTCTCAGCAAGTGAACCCTTCTTCACCTTATGAAAAGCTTAGATCACCCAACACTATGATGTTGCCTCAAGAAACCAACATCAATTCCTTACAAGATGCAAAATTCTAGCCTCTGGATCTCTGGGATGAGGGATCCATATATAGATGTCTGCAAGGGAGATGAGTCAGCTTGTGATTTGATTAGTGTCTTCCCTCTGATAGTTCTTGCTTCCACTTGGAGATTGATGATCTCTTACTCATCCCTGGTCTAATTCAGAGAGGCAAGTGTCACATGAGAAGTTTCTGGAAGATTCCATGCTTCTCCACCTTGCGGATTGACACTGCCATTTGTCCCTTTTCGCCCATCGCACCCCATAGAAGGGCTTTTTGAAATGCAACGCACCTACTATGTGTATTTAGGTGAGATGAAACACACTTTGCCTATGGAGCAGGTGAAATTGTCCAGTTTTGACCAGTTCTGAGTAGTTTTTCATGGAGAACTTCTGGGAGAAGCTCTAATCAGATGACCTTGTTCTTTTAGGGGTTGGAACAACACTTTTAGAGACTTAGGAATCCTTAGTTTATGGACATTTATGCTTGGGGTTGCAGTGCCCAAAAATTTCTATAACAGTTGCCCCCTAAAGCATGAGGTCGTTAATATTTTTTGATGTCGGGTGAAATGCTTTATCATGAGGATCCGAAGTTCTTTCAAGTTGGAAGGAGACCTGTAATAAGATACAATACAATACATTATCTTCATAATATTTTCATGATCTAGCTGAGGTGGGCATTCCCATGCTCAGCTTTATAAATTCATTTTCATGTACATAGGACAGACAATCGTCTGAGTGTAGACTGATGATTCTGGTGGAGCCATCATCCCTTAGATTGGATGATTATCTGTGCAGCAATGATGTACATTTGATGTCTTTATTTTCCTGAATATATATCGCAGCCCGGATGGATGAAACTAGATCCGGGGTCTTCAATATCGTTCGATCTTCACTCAAAGTACAAGTCGATCCATGTGAGAGATGTTCTGGAGTCGAACATGGAAAGACATCGCCTGATTACCAGCCAATGATGTAAGCTGTTAACAGGCGCGAGAGGAATCACCGATAATGATAATGATCCTCAAGGTACTGCAGTACAATTCACATGGTGTGAATAAAGGACTTGGCGTCGAACACCACGCAAAATCTTTCTGTCGAAGGTCATTGATGTAAACCTGTCGCCGGAAGTGAGAAACTTACCATTGAGGCATGCAAGCTTCAAAGTACTGAAAGGGGTGTTCCTAGATTGACTTCTTGGATAATGAGCTGATGTCGACAAGAAGCGATCCGTCATAGGAGGGCCTTAATGAATCCCACATCAATGACACGGAATGGAGAAAATGATTTTAATGGAGGTGAAAACGATCTGGTGATATAAGGTTCAGGGTTGCGGTCATGAAAGAATGGAGCGTAGATGTATTGTAGTGGGTGAGACATAGGTGAATTCTCTGAGTGACTTCTCTTGAACATATCGGCGACATTGACATGATGGATTGGTAGCATTAACCCCAAATGTGGATGGTGTGGTGTGACCATGGTGATGTGCCCGGTGAATGAAAGCAACCCAACCCGACTTGGATGCGGAGTGAAAGTGTCATGTTCAAGAGCGACTTGCTACCAACAAAGTTTCTTCAAGTTTTCTTCCGAATTTTTCCCCAGTCATTGCTGACCAGTACCTCTTTATTTTTGTCAAGCTTGAGGAGGATAACATATGCTTGTTCTGTAATTTTCCCTTCGAGCAAACCCATCGCTATGTTTTAACGAGCCTAGCGATAGTGAAACTCGTTCTTGTCTGTTATGGACAAGTTTGTCGCTATTAGGTTTTAACGAGTTTAACGACAAAGATAACTCGGTCCTTTTTAATTTTAGAGATTCTGAAAAGGGATGTAAAGGAAACTACAAAAATCCTTTTTCGTCATCTAATCCCTTAGGTCCGAAAAAGTATAAAACAATACAGAAGGGATGAATTTTCGGTACTTTTAACGAGCCGAACAAAACAAGTGCTCGATCTTTTTGTGTAATAATCCCTCAGGTCCAAAAAGATTAAAATCTAAAGTAGGGATAGCACTTCCGGTCACTTTAACGAGCTGGAGAGGCCAATGGCTCGGCAATTTTTTCATATTTTACGAGTCAGTTGAAAATAGCTTAAAGGAGACTCGTCTTTGAGGAACGAGTGATAAATTTGGGTAGCAACTGATTCCAAGTAAGGTTTGGAATTTTCCAATCACGACAGTGTTACAAGGATGGCTAACAGGATTAGTCTTCACATTTGTTCCTCAAAAGGGGTAAACAATCAAATGGAGGTGAATGATCGGCCAATATAGAGTGGAGGTGATGATGAGAACACGACCAAGGCTTTAAAGGTTGAAGTACTACATTCACAATAGTTATTTACCAGAAATTGGTTCATTTTTTAATGAGCTTAAATGCTGGGGGAAACATTTACTCATTGCTTATGTTTATTTTTTAACGAGAATGAAGTCCGCGTTAAAACTGCTCGATTAATCCAGTCGCATAATAAGGATGTCTCATATATAAAAACGGCAATTTTTCAAAACTTTGCCCCACATCCTTTCTTTATGCAAGTTAGGAAACGACCAATCCTACGAGTTTAAAGGGTTAGAGGACCTGCAAATTTAAAAAGTAAATTGTCGCTCTTCGCTTGCACGCCAAAAGGTTTGCATGCCCCCAGGTATAAAATAGAGTTTCAAGGTCACCCCTCAATCTACCAACAAAACATTTGTTTTATCGGGAAAGGCTTACCTCTTTCAGGTTACCAAAGATTGTTCTATCTGCACCGCAAACAAAACACTTCTTCGGCGATGCCTACCGAAATAGACAAAGGTGAGTGGCGCAGACGCCTCCACCCACATAACTTTGACAAGGGAATCTTATTCTAGTCTAACCCCCTTTTCCAATCACGGATGGGAGTGTCAGACTAGTCATATATCTCTCGCGGAAACCTACCCTATACCTGAAGTTTTCCTACCGAAGCAGACCAGGGTGCATGCCCCCTGGGTTTCAGTCATGTCCCCCGAATCACTCGCACTCATCAGGTGGATGGACTGGGGATTGATGAGACATTCCTTGTGTGAAAAGACCATTCAGGGATGGTATATGACTATTTGCCATGTGTGAACCAGGAAATGAAAGCTGGTCTACGAGCTTGACCACTCTTCCTTCGTGTGGAAAACACATTACTCTAAAGAGTGATGAGACAATGGCTCCCATGCAATAAATATAGTCTCGTCCAAGGAGTAGATTATAATCCAAGGGTCCTTGGACTACCATTACATTCATTTGAATGGTTTTCCCTCTCAATGTTATGGGCACATTGGGAAGGATCCCTAACGGTCGACTGGTTCCTTTATCAAAGCCTGTTAGATTTCTCATCTCAAGCAAAAGCGATGGCGAACCAAGCGCTTTCCAAGCAGTCGAGGAAAGGATACTCACAGAAGCCCCTTCATCTATGATGGTACCAGCCATAACCATTCTATATATTTGAGCAATGATTCGGAATGGTACACTAGCCGGTAAACGGGGTCTGCCTAGTTGATTCCAGTCGAAGGAGACAACTAGGTTGCTTGGAGGTTGGACCGAATAGACGACCGGATATGACTCCGATGAAATTCCTTCTTGCGGTAAAGGAATGGGTAAATTTCCCCCATGTTCATCGGAGTCTGTGTTTACGAAAATAATTTGGACGGTGTCATCCTTGTTCTCTTCGGTGACTGTATCATCTTAAGATGGAACCTCTGAAGGCAAGACCGGGTCAACTGCCGCCTCGACCTTTTGACTTTTGTCTGGTATGGGTTCAGATGGTTTATCTTCAATGATAGATGCTTCGGCCGACCACAAGGGTGGGTTAGCCAGATTTTCAACTAGTGACAGACTCGACAAGAGTTTCTTATATCCAAGAGGAAGTCGTAACGGTGAAACCGGATGATCGTCCAAAACTCTTTTAGCCTTGTCTAAGAAGGGACAATGGTGGACGGCGTGATCGCCTTCACACAGTTTACAAGGAAATTTGCACTTTCCTTTTTGTCCAGGGGCTTCACTTTCACTAGTCGACGGTGTGTTTTCAACATGATCACCAGAGGTTGACGACACCGGGTTGTGCTAATGAGGAGACCAATCCCTTAAGATCCGAGTGATGCAAGGACAATCTCTATGATAGTGGTCTCCCTTGCAAATGACACATGGCGATTTAGGCCTGGTCAATGCAGTGTGTGGATTTTCACTAGGCGACACTTGGTTTCCCCTTTTCACCTTTGGCTCCTTCTTCTTCTTCTGTTTGTTCTTCTTTTCCTTCTTCTTCTCAGGTACTTGATTTTTGGCTTTACCAGCCCCATCAAGTGAAGAGGAAGGAGGAGAGGAAGAATTGGATGAAGTAGAGGGTTGGGGGTTAACTCTGGAATTGTCTAGTTGCTGACTCAATTGTTCAGGAATTACGGTGTTCTGAACGACGGTGGTTGAGAAAAGCCATATGGGCAAGCCGATTGTCAATCCTGGAAGCGACAATGTGGCCATATGGGGTGCACCAACATCTCCCCAAGAGGAGAAGGGACTAGGATTTCCTCCAAGGGGAACTCCTTGGTTGGTGGACTCCATTTTCTCAACCTAAGACCAACGTAGGAAAGGTGATGATTATTCCGTTTAAAATAAATTTTAGACTCTTTGACACAACTTGTTTTTTCAATTTTAAAGAGTTGAGAAAAAATAAAAGATGACTCTAGTCGCCTTCGATTTTTTAATGAGCTTGAAGTGACAAGTGCTTAGATGGACCTTTTCCGTTAAGGAGTCTAAAAAGGAACAAAAGGGACTACTCTGGAAATCTAGACAGAGGGATTACCAAACCAATCACAAAACTGCAGAATACTTTTTACGTTACGACAGTCAATCTTCCCGAATGTTGTGTTCAGTGCATTGTGATCGATAGGGTGGCAGACACGGCTTCCTATGGATAAAGGATTAAGCCTATTGTGGTCTCCCAAAATATACTCGAAGGTACATGGGAGCACAAGTCCGTCCTGGCACTTATCGTCTCAAAGTGGAGGAATCATCCAACCAACAGTGAGAACAACAGTTACCAGGCTTTATGACGTCAGAATACGTCTCTAGCCTAGACTTCTAGATGTTGTGCGTTAGGTTCCAAAGTGTTGTTAGATTCATTAAATTTATTTTATAGTTGATCTTGCTTAAGAAATTTTCCTTTCAGGTTCACCTCGTGATGTAGATGTACAATTCCTAAAATGCAATCTAAGATGATAAACAATCGTTTTATCTTCTTTGTGTAATGAAAATCCTAGCTACTAAGGAAAGAGAGACAGAATTATTTCAACAAGGAGCAAAGAGCACACACTATATGCACTATCCTAAATCAAACCAATCAAACAGTCTAAATGCAAATGCACATGCATGTATTTGTTTTTAGCCTTCTTAATATATGAATGATAAAAAGAAAGCTAATGCGCAAATCTGAATTATTTTTCAAAGCGACAACTACTAACAAGTTTCTTTTCAAAATCAAAATGAAGACAATGACAACACTTTGCGATTTGGAAATGAAAACTTGCTTTCGACACTAGAAATACTACTAATTCAGATCAAATACAATAATAACAGGGTAATCGACTATCAAGAACAATCAGATTCTCTTCTATGACTGAAAACGACACTTGCGACGCTTTCAAATCAAGAAACGACAATACAATTACGTTATTTCTTTGTAAAGGAGAACTGAAAATGACTCAACAAATACATAAAAACATTTACAGTTCTTTGCACAATGGAGGCGAAATATCAGCAAGGAAAGGGGTTTCAAATAGAGGTGCACTGACTACAGGCAGCAAAACTCCTAAATAGATCTGAAAAGTGTGAACACATAAACCAAAATTCAGGAACAAGGCCTTGTCTGATCAGCATACCTGTAACACAGTGAATTTGAAATGCAGCGCACCTACTACACTCGGGAAGTGCGCTGAATTTGAGATTCACAGAACAGACAGTGCACTGGACCAAGGGCGAGACTTTGATTGGGTTCCGAGTCACAGTTTGCAGTTCAGTTCAGGGATTTTGGCTGAGCAAGCGGTAATCAGTAAATCAATCACAGGGGTAGATCTAAGGAGGCTATTAGAGCCACCACGAGGGCAATTAGAAAGCTTGTAAATCACTTGTTTAATTCATAAACAAAACCTGGAGATTGACTGAAGTAGCGTTGATCTACTTTGAATTTGCATAGCAAATGCAGTTCGAAGGCTTGCTAGCTTGACTTCAAGCTCTGTATGTAAGTTTATAAAATAAACAAATCTAGATAAACAATCAACCTATTCGCTCCCCAGTGGAGCCGCCATTTTGTTACAGGGAAAAGTGTCTATGCAAAAATGATAATCCCACTAAGGCTGGTAGCTACCTTAGAAACAAACAAAGTAAAACTACTTTCGTTTTCCTTTATGAAAGATAGATGAGAGAGGAATAAAGGAGACCAACCTCTGTCTTGCACTTGGTTCCTTTGCTCGATTCCTCTCTCTTCTGATAGTCCTTTGCTGCTTGCCTTTCTTGTATACCCAGCTTCACAGAGTACCTGTAGAATCAAAGCAACATAACACTATATGAGAACATGGATCTATTATCATAAACAATCTAGGATCAGATGTAAATTGACCATACAAATGCATAAAACAGAAATCACACAAGAGTGTGGAGGAAAACTTGAATAGCTTTATTGATAATCAAGAAAGATCCAAGAGAGTTACAACCAATCGTTCTGATCCAGCATCATCCTCTCAGCAAGTGAGCCCTTCTTCACCTCATGAAAAGCTTAGATCACCCAACACTATGATGTTGCCTCAAGAAACCAACAACAATTCCTTACAAGATGCAAAATTCCAGCCTCTCGATCTCTGGGATGAGGGATCCATATATAGATGTCTGCAAGGGAGATGAGTCAGCTTGTGATTTGATTAGTGTCTTCCCTCTGATAGTTCTTGCTTCCACTTGGAGATTATGATCTCTTACTAATCCCTAGTCGAATTCAGAGAGGCAAGTGTCACAGGAGAAGTTTCTGGAAGATTCCATGCTTCTCCACCTCGAGGATTGACACTGCCATTTGTCCCTCTTCGCCCATCGCACCCCATAGAAGGGCTTTTTGAAATTCAACACACCTACTGTGTGTATTTAGGTGAGATGCAACGCACTTTGCCTATGGAGCGGGTGAAATGGTCCAGTTTTGACCAGTTTTGAGCAGTTTTTCATGGAGAACTTCTGGGAGAAGCTGTAATCAGATGACCTTGTTCTTTTATGGGTTGGAACAACATTTTTAGGGACTTAGGAGCCCTTAGTTTATGGACATTTATGCTTGGGGTTGCAGTGCCCAAAAATGTCTATAACACCTGAGCTCTTCATTTTCATTCCATTCTTTTCTGATTTTGAGCAAGCTTTTCCCTACTTTTGGGCCCTTGGGGTTTGAAGAACTCGTTCTCCATCCATCACACCTAGCCTACATCGAAAGGTGTGATGCATACTGAGATGGACACTGGCAAGTCAGTATGCATCTCACCTTGTTCATATGCAGGATGCGATGGGCACAGAGGGGAAACTTTACACAGTGATTTCTCATGAAATTTTTGCCTATTTTAGCTCAAATCAGGATACTAATTTATCTTTTGTCTGTGTTTTAGAGATTTATCAGATCAAGATGGTCATTACATGGCATGAATACGAACATGACAAAGAGGATATGATTGCTTTACATGATCTAGGCACAGTTACTGCATTACGAAACTGTGGTTTGCTCAAATTCTTCCGCATATCCAGCATCAAGAAACAAATCAATTTGCTGCAATATTTTCTCGATGCTTGGGATCTGATCAACTAGGTATTCTAGATCAGAGGAAAATTTATTCCACTAAAGGTTGATGATATTTACTTTTTGATGGGGTTATCAAGACGAGGTGCCCCTGTTTCTCTACCAGGATCTACCTGTGGGGGTGAATCTGTGAGAGATTATATCCGTTAGTTTCATAGAGATGGATCTCAGCCCAGTAGAGATAACAAGATCAATATCCAGGATGTCACTGATCGGCCCTTGAGGACCATCTTATTCACCTTTTCTAGATTGGCTGGTAGTGCAGATCTTCATTTGGCAAATAGATATTATATGCAATATGCCCTGGAATTCCTGGAACCAAAGGTATTTAACTAGTGTGAGGCAGTACTTCTGTTCATAAAAGAACAGCTCTCTAAGATAAAAAATGGAAGATCCAAGAACTTTTGCTATGTTTTCATTTTCACTGCTTTTTCCTTTGAGAGGATTCCACTGATGCAGCCAAGGTACATTTCACTAGGATTGCCAACACCGAGGGAACCACAGATGTAGAGGTGGGTTGATCTTATGGCTAGACATGCTGGTCAATCACAGATTTCTTTCTCTGATGCCTTCTTTGAGTGGTTCGACCATCAGGAGATGGTCTTTGCGGAGTAACAATATGTCGGGATAGATTTCCTAGGCGACCTGGATTTGGCGTTACTGGCTGGCGAGCAGTGGAGTGCAATAGGTAAAATGTTTTAACCATATCTTTGTTTATTAGTTTTATAATGTTTTTGTGTTTTTAAATGTTATCAAGACTAATCAAACTCATATGAGTGTGCAGATATTTGGCCAGTGTGACCAGTGGCACGGCCACGAGCGGCAACTGACGTTCCAGTAGGAGAGGTTGTAGGGAGGGTTGCCCTTCGAGATCTAGACATAGCAGCGACCCTAGCAGTACTGCAGAATCAGGTCGAGGGCCTCACTCTTGGTATTGAGGATGTGAGGACCGACGAGTTACCTCTGAGGTTATAACGCCATACTACTAGCGTGCCAAGTCGATGGACTAGGCTTTTGCGTATGATCGCACAGGCGATGACCTGTTATCACCAGCATCATTAGTCTACGATGCTTTTTCTGCATTCATTTTTGAGTTTCTTGATCATGTGACTGATTTTGTATTGGACACAAAACATTTTGTAAAAACTATAAATAGTTATATATTTTTTATTTTCGAAGTTTTATTCTGGTTAAGTTATGCAATCTTGATGCAAATATTAATGCTTTTTTTACAAGTGCTACAAATGTCTATCTAACACATAGTTTGCTAATGAGTCAGTTAATGTGTTTAAGTTTCTGGAAATAAGTTGATATTGAATGGAATCAAACTGTCTTTCCAAAATCCTGACTCTTAGGAACATACGGTAAATAGCCGGGTTCCGAACGGAATAAACGCCCATAAGCTATAGAATGACGAGCTACAAATCGAGCCTGACAACAAGTCGGCATATGCCATTTGAAATGGCATCAGAGAGAAGCTTAATCAATGCGCTATACTCAGTGATGTTGTTCGTTGATCGACCAATACATATCCTCCCGAAACTCACCAACTCGCTACTTGGAGCAAAGATGGCCTAGGCTGTAGAAGATAGGTTTTGCGTACTACGACTAGCTCCATTTGGAATACCCAATGAATGATTCCAAAAGGTCTGACATCTACAAAAAATGCAAAGTGGATTACCTAACCAAAATGACAACTCTTGACGAAAACAAAAACGTAACAAAAGCATATCTACAAAGAGATTACTATACTTGATCAAGCATAGTAATGCTTAAGATACAACCCGTTTCGAGGTTGCGACTGTGGGATACCATCGTAGTCTACCAGCTTGTAGGCTCCTTTCACTAATACTCACTTAACAATGTAGGGGCCCATCCATAATGATTTGAACTTACTTGTTCCCAATTTATCAGAGTCCTAATCGTAGAGAAAGACTAGGTCACCTTCGGAGAAGACACGAGGCTTAACATTTTTGTCAAATTGTGCTTTGACATGTTTCTTATGTGCTTCGTTAGCCAGCGTGGCATCACGACAGGTTTCATCCAAGTGGATTAGTTCCAAGAAATGAGCCTCTTCCTCTGAAGTTTCGGGAAGTAGATCAGTTGCGAGCTTGAGAGATAAAATTTCACACTGAATCAGTAAGATAGATTTCAGGCCATACACCAACTGAAAAGGCATAAATCTAGTTGCATTTCTCACTAAAGTCCTATATGCCCATAGAGTTGAGTACAGGATTAAATGCCAATACCATTTGTGGACTCCAATAATTCTCTACGGCATGCACTTAAGGACTTTACTGATTGCCTCAACTTGTCTGTTAGCCTGTGGATAATATGGAGTAGAACTATTGTGGCATAGTCCTAATTTGGCAGTTAATTCAACCATCATGTGATTGCAAAAATGGGATCCATGATCTGTGACTATAGCTTGTGGAACACTGAACCTAGAGACTACATGATTGAAAAAGAAAAGAGCAGCCATTTCGCCGCTGTTGTTTAATGTAGGCATCGCCTCGGCCCATTTTGTAAAACAGTCGATAGCGACTATGATATACCCATGCCTCCCGGCCAAGGTGGGGTTACATGTCATGAAATATATGCCCCATTTAGCAAATGGTCCAACAACAACTACTAGATGCAGTGGTGCAAGTGGTAATCTAGTTTTGCGATAAAAAATCTGATAGGCATGGCAACTTCTAACTGCGATTATGCAATCTTTGAATATAGTGGGCCAGAAGTAACCAACTCGTAAGATCTTTTGTGCAGTAGTGTAACTAGATAAATGCCCCCCAAATGCTCCTGAATGACAGTCATTCAGGACTTTTTCAGCCTCGCCATGCGTGACATAACTTCACAGAACTGTATCGACACCACGATGGTAAAGTGTATCACCGACGATCGTGTAGTCTTTTGCTTGGTATCGAATACGTCGCTATTCTGAGCGAGAGGTGTTAGGCCTAAAGGTTTGGGTTTGGAGATATATTAGTATATCTCTGTACCACGGGTCACTTGATGATATCAGAAACAGAGTTTCATCCACGGTTGATGCTTTAGATGTTAAATCGTTGGACGATGATGGGAGGTCACAAAGTAACTCCGCAAAGACTAGAGATTTATTTGATTTGGATTTCGTGATTTCCAAATCAAACTCTTGCAAAATGGCTATCCATTTGGAATATTCCCCCCTAGCAATTGACGCGACAGAATGTAGGTCATAGGGTTGCAATCTAACAAAATGGTAGTTTTGCGAAAGAGTATATAGTGTTGAAATTTTTGTACTACTTGAACAGTTTCTAAAGCCAGCTTTTCAACATAGGAGTACGTGCTTTCTGTATCATTTAAGTTGTGGCTTAAATAATACACAAGACATTCCATTCCATTGTCTTCTTGTACTAAAACCATGGTGATGGTTGTATCTATAGTGGCGAGATACAGGTTAAAATATTTTTGATAGTCAGGAGCGTACATTAATGATGCTTTTACTAGGGAACCTTTTAAAGCATCAAAGGAAGCTTGTGTAACCTAATCCCAGTTGAAAGGTACTTCTTTTTTCGAAAGACGTGTATAACCTTTAACAATTTTGGCGTAATTTGGAATGAACCTCCTTATAAAGTTTGCTTTCCCTTGGAGTTTTTGAATCTAATGCAAATTTGAAGGTAGAGGCATGTCAATGATTGCCTAAACCTTACATGGGTCGAGTTGAATTCCATCCTTAGAAACTATGAAACCAAGTAACTGACCAAAACCAACACAAAACACACACTTGTGTGGATTGAGTCGTATCTTGTAGTGTCGGCAACGTAGAAATATAGCTCTCAAATGTTGCGGATGATCGGTCCGCTTTCGTGAATGAGCCAGTAGATCGTCGAGATATGGTTGAACGATGTGCTTGATGTCATGGAAGGCATAGTTCATTTCCCTTTGAAAAGTTGCCCCTACATTCTTCAAACCGAAAGGTAGTTTACGGTATGCGAATGTGCCCCATGGACATAAAAATGCAACCTTTGACTGGTCCTGTGGGTGGGTATTGATTTGATTGTATCCAAAAAATCCATCCATAAATGAAAAGATTTCGCATCCGGCACATTCATCAATTATCTAGTCAATAAAGGGTGTAGGATAGTTGTCCTTTGGACAAGCTTGATTTACATCCCTATAGTTGACGCACACTCTAATCGTTCCTTGCTTTTTCATCATAGGAACAATATTCGATACCCAATTAGTGAGAGGAACAAGGTAAATGAAACCAGCATGCAAAAGTTTTACAACTTCTGCCTTAATGGCGGTGGATTTCTTGGGGTGAACCAGTCGAAGCTGTTGTCTTACTGGTTCGACATCTAGATACATCTTTATTTCATGTTCAATGATACTTGATTCGATGCCTGGCATTTATTCATATGACCATGCAAAGACATCTCTGAATTCACGAAAGAGAGCGCAGTATATTTCCAGTTCTGAAGGAGAACAAGATTTTCCAACATGTATATTCTCTACAACATTAGGTTTGGTCGAGATATTAATGGCGATAGTTTCTTCAATATTGGATAGATTTCACTCGGAGTCCACCGTATTTACAGTATTTGGAAGAAAATAAAAAACTATAGGATGATTAAGGTTGATAGACTAATCTTCGTTGTTATCTTGAATATGGGAACGATGGTGGTAATCTTACCATGGTGCCTCTCCAATCATCATTGATTGAATGATTCCTTTGTCTCTAGAATGTATATGAGAACAAGGATTGGAAGAGGTGTCATACACTAGAGACCTTCTATCCAAACACTTGCTGAGTTTTGATTTGGGTTCGCCACCCATACCCAAAAAACTGATTGCTACAAAAATTCTATAGGGCTTGGGGTCAACACCTGCAATGATCCACACTATCAAAATGGTCAGAGTTCTTCTTAATCTTTGTTGATGTAGAAGATATCATTTGACAGGTTTCCACTATGGCCACTTTCGCCAGATTAGTCGGAGGTGGGAGGGAAAAAGTACCCATTAAGGAAGGGTCTTTTAGGAGACCTACTCCAACATTTTGAAGCGATTAAGAACTTCCTTGGATCAATGGAATGCTTCCACTAACTTGCGAATTGTTTGGGAAAAAGGTTAGTTGGTCAACGATTGTAATTCCACCTTAGAAGGGAAATGCAATCTTTCTAAAATATGTTGACACAACAGCAACCATAGCATAAATCCAGTGCTTGCCTAGTAGGATATTGTAGTCAAGGTTTCCATCAATGACCTTGACTTCAATTTCTACTATCTTGCCCCCCAGTTCCACTTGCAAGTTACTTAATATCCCATACGGTGTGTATGTTCTTCCATCGAATGCTTTTAATGTCGTTGATGATCGTGACAAGGGTGGCGAGACTAAAGTTTTCCAGCAACTTATTGACATAATACAAGTAGATGCCCCCTCATCAATGATTATTTGATGAACAGTTTTGTTGAGGGATTTTACCTGTATAAGGAAAGCGAGAAGGTCTGGTAACTAAGGTTCATATCCTTTATGATTAAAGACCACCAGATTGGAATCCGCTAGATCAATCCCACCTATCACCGATAACAAAGCCTGCTTTTGGGATGGGCAATTCTGCAGTACTTCAAGTGTCAACATAGCAGATGGCGATTGGGCTAGATCTTCCACTATATTATAATTTTGTGCTTCTTGGGCATGAGGATTAAATGTCGATTTATGTACTACTCCCTTTGGCAGTTTTATAGTTAATTCAGGAATGATGGGTGGAACAACTTCTGGTGAAGTTGTTGTTGAACTACTCGGTTGATCTGCAGCCTTGTTGTTTGATGACTATGGATTCCCATAATATTTATTCCTTGTCGATATCAAAGCATCATTTACTGTTTTGAGATGGATAGCATAAGCACTTGGGATGGCGAAGCATGGTCAATATCAACAAGATTAGTTTCTGGGTTTGGAAACGGATCAGTCAATACCACTAAGGTACTTGAAGTCTTTAAAAACTTCATGACCTCAGCTCGATGTGGACAATCTCTTGTATAATGGTCCTCATCACATATGAAACATGGCTGATTAGGTTTCTTTCACCCAGTAGGGTTTCCAGAAGGTTTCTCAGGAGTTGAATCTTCTTGTTTCTTCTTTCTGATTTTCCCTTTCTTCTTTCCCCCTAGTTGCTTTGGTTCTTTGCCCTTTTCAGATGACACAGCATTAACCTCTGAGGCAAGAAGTTTATCATTTGCCTTTTTACTAGAATCTGCAAGGGCTTTCCCAAATGGAGCCTTTGCGGTTTGCGTACATGAGGTACCAATCACACCATCGTTGGCATGAGAGTCCCTGTTTGATTTAGGAGGGGGAGGAATGGAAAATTCTGGTCTAGGAGCATCAGTAATTTTGTCGTAGAGCGTGCCAAACTGAGTATAGATCAAGTCTAAATATTGTGCACAAGCAATGACTTGCCCTTTGGTGACAACTCCTCCCTTTGCCACATCTTCAGTAATAGAAGGAAATAATGACTTAATAAACCACTCAGCTAAAAGATGATCAGGAACATATGTATTTACCATTAGATGATGACGTTGCCACTCATGAATATGATCAAATATGTGAGTGGGTGTTGTCTATTTAAAGTTGGTAAGGAGTTATGTTCCTGTTTTGTACCTTATGCGTAACTGAAAGTGGGTTAGAAAAGTTGTGGCAAGGGTGCTGAAGTTATCAAACGAGGTTCCAGGCAATTCAATATACCTTTTTGTTGCCGGACTAGTTAGCATTTGGTTAAAAAGGCGAAGCCTAACCGAATCATCATTTAGGGTGTTAGATGAGCATCACAAATGAAAATTCATTACGTGATTCAATGGATCTTCGCCTGGATTTCCATTGAATTTAGGAATATCAGAGGGAAGTTTATGAGGAATCACTGGCCACCAAGGGATGTAAGCAATTGAATCATTCGTCAGTCAGTTTAGATCTGTTAATTCTAGAGTTGCTACGAAAGGCAACTATTGATTTAGATTTGGCGAAGCATAACCAGGATAAGATGTGATCACCTAAGCAGTAGGTCTTTGCATACCAACATAATGTATCTGATGTTGATAACTTTGATAAGGTTGATGGGCATAACCATTATAGTATGGTTGTTGATAACCGTTTTGAAAATGCGGTTGCCCGTTACCTACAAAGCCTTGTTTCTCAGGTCCTTGGTAAGCTTGTTGGAATTGCGGTTGTTGATATTGTACCAGCCATGGTTGTTGGACCATTTGCTATTGCCCAATACTGGATGATTGACCAAGATGAGGAGTGATAGTAGCTGTTTGAGCCTGAGTCGTTCCAAGTAAGGAGGCACTAACTTGAGGTCATGATTGAGCAATAGAGACAAGGGGTTGTTGTATTGCAACCTGAGAGACTTGAGGTTGACGCACAACAGGTAATTCTTGTACCTACGATACAGTCACAATAGTAGGTGTAGTGGGAATATTCGACCCAGGTTGGACTGGTTGCATTGAATATACAACCCTTGGTGGTTGAGGTAGTATTAGTACCCAACCGGTGGATGTAATTCCAGTTTGTCCTAAATTTTGTTGTAAACTATCATATGGTTGCTCTATAGGAGGGAACAATGAAAAGGCATACTACACCCCATATGATGGCAATCCAGTGCTTAAAGGATAGATCGATCTTTGAAGACTGGACTTCCCAAATTGATACTGACATACAGGATCAATTTGTTGAGTTTCAACATAAGAAATACCAAATGAGACTCCGGATGAAGAAATAGGAACAAACCATGTTGTTGAAACAGTCCCTGAGTGGACTCCAGCTAGTGGTTGATAACTAGCTGGGACAAATGGTATACCAACAAACATTGTAGGAATGGCAGTAGGAAGCTCTCTCATAGCTGTGTCAGTTGACATAGTCCTAGATGTTGATGGTTGCTAAGACATATTTAGTCTATCCAAAAGATTCCCTAGCGATTCGACAGGAACATGCGATGAAAGATGACTAAAAGAACTAACTTTAGGAATAGAAGGATATAAGTGGATCCTAGTTCCAAAATGTAATGGAGTATTGGATGGATGATCCTCTACTATCTCTTCTATGGCGATCAGTCTAGGTGATAGAGGTAGGCCGTCAGGTCCGTAAAATATTTCTGGAGCTGAAGAAGGTATAGCTTCTGCAATAATAGATACTGGAGGGGCGACACCTTCTAAGTTCTGGAACTCAACTTCCAGATGTTCAGGTAAGTGAACTTCAATCTCTGGTTCAACTCTAGATGGAGTTGTCTCAAGAATAGAAGTGCCTACCGTTACACTAGGATCAGTTCTAGTGTCCTCTAGTAACCACGAAGCTTCTTCTGTAAAGGCAGATGTACCAGAAATGATCAGAGTAACTGTAGTCTCTGACGATGTTGAAACACAAGTTTCAAATAAATCAGGTGAATTGGACTTAGTTAAATGAGACTGCTTTTCCCAGAATGGTTTCGTCTCTGAAGTCAAAGGCAGTTAACTGGTTAGTCTCCGCGAATGACAGTGTTTTGATTGAATTTCTTCCACGATTGCAGATTACTTGATAAACTTAAAATTAAGGGGAAAAAGATGTTCTGTATTAAATAAATTTTAATGACGCTTTGACACAACTTTGCTTTTTCAATTTTTAAGAGTCAAGAAAAAGCTAAAGATGACTCTAGTCGCCTTCAATTTTTAATGAGCCTGAAGTGACAAGTGCTCAGATGGACCTTTTCTTTGAAGGAGTCAAAAAGGAATGAAAGTGACTACTCTCGAAATCTAGACAGAGGGATTATCGAACCAATCGCAAAACTAAAAAATACACCTTCGTGATAAATTAAAGAGAAATTACCAAGGACTTATATATGGTAGTCAATCTTCCCAAATGTCGTGTTCAATGCATTACGATCAATAGGGTCGCAGACATGGCTTCCCATGGATAAAGGATATTAGCCTATTGTGGTCTCCCAATATATACTTGACAGTACGGGGAGCACAATTTCATACTAGCACTTGTTGTATCAAAGAGGAGGAATCACCTAGCCTTTGATGAAAACGATAGTTACTAGGTTTTACGACGCTGGAACACGTCTCTAGCCTAGACTTCTAGATTTGTAGTGTTAGGTTCCAAAGCGTTTTTATGTTCATTGAGATTTATTTTATAGTTGATCTTGATTAGAAGTTTGTCTTTCAAGGTTCACTGCATGATGTAGATGTAAAATTCCTAAATATGCAATCTAAAATGATAAAAGGTTGTTTATTTTCTTTTAGAAATGAGAATCCTAGCTACTAAGGAAATAAGATTACAATCCTTTCAACAGAGAGCAAAGAGCACACACTAAATGCACTTTTCCTAAATAATTTTCTACATAAAGTCTAAATGAAAATGCACATGCATGTATTTGTTTTTCGTTTCCTTAATGTGAGAATGCCAAAAAGGAAAAATAAGTATAGATCTGAACTATTTTCTTCAAAGCGACATTTCAACAATTTCTTTTCAAAATGAAAGGAAGACTAAACGACACTTTTTGATTCGAATAGAAAACTACTTTCGACACTTCAAATATTAGCAATTCAAATCAAATACAATGAGAAAAGTACAATCGACTATCTAGAAGAGGAAGACTTTAGGACACTCTTCTTTTTGAATCAAAATGACAGTTACGACACTTTTTGCGTCAAAACGACAGTTCTATTAAGCTAATTTTGACTAAGGATTGCAAATGATGGACAAATACATAAAAAACATTCACTAATCCTAATCAATGGAGGCTGAAATATGTAAAGGAAAGAGGCTTCAACAATGAGATACTGATCATAAGCAGCAACACAATCAAACAGAGTTGAAAACAAGGACAAAAACCAAATTTCAAAGAGGGAAATGAGATCACTCAATCATCACACCTGTGCTTCTTAGAAACAGGGATGCATCCCACCTGCTACACATGGGAGGTGAGATGCATACTGATTTCCAGTTACAGATAGTGTGATGGGCCAGGGGGCGAAATTGAGTTGGGTTTTTGGTCAAATTTGCAGCTGAGTTCAGGGATTTAGGCTGAGCTATTATGAACAGTAAAGAACAAAGTGCAGGGGTATGATCTTATGAGGTTATTGAGCTACCACAGGGGTGCTAAGAATGCTTGTAATTTAGATGTTCAGCTCATAAACCAACCCGGAGATTGACTGAAGCAGCATTCATCTACTTTGCAATTTCATAGCAAGAGTAGTTTGAAGGCTATTTGGCTAACTTCAAGCTCCGTCTATAGTTTATAAAGCAAACAACAAACTATTCGCTCCCCAGCGAAGTCACCATTTTGTTTCCAGGAAAACTAGTGTCTTTTTGATCTGCTAGTTGCACTAAGACGGGTAGCTATCTTAGAAACAAACAATCAAAGCAATTTGAGATTTCCTTTATGTATGATAGATAAGAAAGAAGCAAAGGGGACCAACCTAGATCTTCCACTTGGCTCCTTGCTTGATTTCCCTCTCCCTTGATAGAGCTTGCCACTCCTCTCCTAATTGTACCGCTTTAGAGAATACCTGTAGAGTCAAAGTAACAAAACACCATCAAATCATCTCGATCTATAATATCATAAACAATGCAAAATCAGAACTACATTGACCATACAATTGCATTCACAAATAACAAGATTCACAACTACACGATTATATGGAGGAAAAATCAAAGAAATTTATTAATAGTAGAAGAGAGCATTACAAACCAGTTGTCTGATCCAGCATCAAAGCCCTCTTCACCTCATGAAAAGCAAGATCACCCAACAATACAATGTCTCTTCTCAAAGATAAACCAACAACACTTCCTTACAAATTACAAAATTCCAGCCTCTAGATCTCTCAGATGAGGGATCAATTTATTGATGTATTGCAAGGGTGTGAGTCAGCTCTGGGTTTTTGATTAGTGGCATTCCACTTATAGTTCTTAGTTCCACTTGGAGATTCCATTGATCTCTTACTCATCCCTGGGTGAATTCAGAGAGGCAAGTGTCATGGGAGAAGTTTCTAGAAGATTCCATGAGCTTCAACTTAGCAAACTGTCTCTGCCATTTGTCCATTCTTGCTCACCGCACCATACAGAAGGCCTCTTCAGTATGCATCACACCTTGACCATGGAGCAGTCAGTATGGTCCATTTTTGGCCAGTTCTGAGTGGTTTTTCAGGTGGAACTTCTAGGGAATGATGTAATGAATTGACCATGATCCTTTAGGGTATGAAACAACACTTTTAGGGGTTAAAGAGACCTTGGTTTATGGATATATAATTTTGGGGTTGCAGTGCCCAAATATGTCTATAACAACTTGCAACCAGAGTCAGAGGGATGAGATAATCCTAAATTAGAACCTGAGGGAGGAGATAGACCTGACTCAGTGTAGGAAGGAGCAGGGCATTCCAATGATGAACGAGAAAACGAAGTAGGGCCTCATCCAACACCAAATATGATTTCTCAAGATGATACTTTGCAGGATTTCGAGGTAGAGATGGCCCAAGTCCTAGCCAATATGAACATCTACATGGAGCCTGAAGAACTCCTTAATCCTAACTTAGGAGAAGCCCAATCTCCAGGGAATTTTGGTTATACTGGAATTCTTCCTTCCCAAAAGATACAAACCAAGAAGAGGAAGATACGAAGGCTGTTCAAGAATCAAAGAACCAATTTGCTGACACACTTCCAGTGGAAAATAGTCATGATCAACAGTAAGAAGGTCTAGACACAGAGGTCACAGGCCAAGAAGAGGAAGCAGACACAGAGGTTATTTAGGAGTCCGATAATCAATCTGGAGACACGGTCTTATTGGAGCAAAGCCAGGGTGAAAAACCAGGCTCTTTAGAGATAGAGGCTATTAACGAGACCATTAGCAGATCAGTTACTCCTCAGAAGAGGCACGGAGCCAAAATGAAATTGAGGAAGCTAAGAAAAGAACACCAGAAGCTTTGTAAGATGGTCATGAGGCTCCGACGAAAAATAAAGGAAATTACAATGGCAAAAACTCCAAACAATACCCCTGAGGTAGCCAATGTGGCTGTGCAAACATAATTATGTGAAGGTAGGGCTATAGGGACTCAAACTAAGCTCATACATACTCAAACAATCACCACTCAAGTGGGATTGCATGAAGATCTAGTAGATGTAGCTGCTCAGATGGAGGATTGGACCTCCCATAATAAATAAGTGCTGACAGAGGATATCCCCTCTTGTAGCATAGGCACTCAGATAGACATACAAGCCAAAGACATCCTGTCACACCATGACCCTATTTTACTAAATCTTTAGGAGGAATTGACACAAGCCCAACTCACTTTAGAACGATATGAGCAAGAGACAATTCCCCTGTAGAGATATCAAGAGCTGCAGAAACAGCTTAGGGAGCTAACTATAATGGAGAAAAATACCTTTGATAGGTGTAGAAAGGGGGAAGAAAAGTTGGAGAAGGCGAAACTTAAGCTAGACAGATTCATAAGTTGGACAAACACCATCTGCTTGTTGTATTCAAATTCCCTGACATGATGGTCTCCTGCCACCAATTATGCCTTGCTCTTATTAGAATCGTATCTGTTATTGAAAATCAAATCCATAAGAGCTAGTAAACCAATTGAATTATGGACAATTGGATATTTTATAAATTGTTGCAAGGAACATGATGCAAAGGTCCATAGGCTTATTTGTGAATTCTATTTGCATAATTTCATATTAGAAAATGAGGTGGAAAATAACCCTAATCCTTTTGTTGGAGACGTTCAATTCCAGGCTTTTATCTCTTTTGCAGTTAACCAACTCAAATGGTTTAAAGCTTATAATTCATTCCAAAAATAGGAACATGGATTGGATCTTTGGGTAAGGAGTGAACCTAAAAACCCCTTACAAATGTTTTCCAACCATAAAAAGCTAATGACATAAGAGGCCGTGGTTAAAACTTTAGGGCCTATACATAAGGAGACTGTGGAAAAAGGAATAACATATCTCCTCTCCATTCAAGAAAGATCCCTGACTGCATTTAAGCTCAGATGGACGATCTCCACTAATAGTGTGAAAGAAAGGGAACCATTTAATTATAGGAATTTTAAAGCTGCTGCAGCCCGGATGATCACCTACAACAATCTTATTTTGAGAGAAGGACCTTATTGGTTGGGATGTCGGTTTCGGAGTCCCATTATTTGGTATCCTCCTGAAGGGTATCACATTGAGTACGAGTTTCCTGAATGGAAATAAAGGCCTATCTTTGCATCGCTGGCTCAACATCATGGCTTTAGGCCAAGTTTTGAAGCTTTCTCTCCAGCCTACTCTTTAACTGCATTGCATAAGGACTATTTACTTTTCATGAGGACATGAAATAGGGTAAGCAGGGGAGTATGTTGAGTTATGCAATGAGTATGTATTTACTCTCAATTACATTGCCTTTTTCCTCTTTTCTTATCTCTTTCACACCTTGATATGCTAACATATTGATGGATTATGATAAGAAATGAATGAACTATTCTTGATTAAGATTTAGCCACCATAACTAACTCTTATTCCTTTTTATGTAGAAAAACGACGAAAGGAACAACTGTTGTTCTCTAGAGATAGAAAAACGTAAACTAATAAAGGAGGAATAAGGCGCATCAGTTGTGGTCAGGCTGATAGACAAATTAGGAGGATCAATGCTAAATAAGAAGAATGTTAGAAGATAGCATTCAGTTCTGAATCCCTCAGGATCTCCCGATCCTAACGGATCACATTTATCTTTTACCATTTTTTAACTATAAAAGTGAAAATTGTAGAAGGAAAAGGGGAATCAATTAATCAATCTCTGATTATTTCAAATTGTAATTTTAACTTACAGACTCATGCTTTTAAGGAACATGACCGTATTGTAATGAGGATTGAGTTCAATGGTTAATACATAATTTACATTACTGTTCATTCGTATTCTCCAAATAAGCTCAACAATATTCCTTGATGGCTAAGGGCCCCACCTTTGGTGGATCAAACTACTATCCTTTGTGTTATATCTTTCTAATTCATGCAGGTTTAATTGGTTTGATGTTTTTCCATTCTCTACTAGTTTATCTTGTTTTCTGTTTTCCGATTTCTTGTATTGCAATTAGTTTACTTTCCTTTATTCTGACCTTATGTACTTCACAGCTTTGTCATTTGATTCCATTTATTCTTACTGTAGATTAAATTGATTATCAGTTAAGGCATTGAATCTTTTGGATTACGATAAGAGTGTGGTTATTATAGAATCAGCTGAAAGAGATTGGTTAATGCTATTGAACTCTTGTTTGACATCATTTCCATTTTAATTGCTTAATTGAGATTGAGTGTGATTTAGATAGAATCAGCTAGAAGAGATGGGTTAATGCTACTACGCTCTCAATTGATGCTATTGTTAATTAAATTGCTTTTTTGAGATTTGATTACAATTTCAGTTGAGGATTAAGTCTTAATGCTTAGATGTAATATTTCCTTTAATAGTTGCAGTTTGAGTTTTATGAATGCATCCGTTTACTCTTGTATCAAAGGTTTATACTTCATTTTAAAAAGCATTACTCTCTAGATTTATAGCATGCACATATTGTGCATACTCTTGGAATTAAAGGACTTTCCCAGGTTGATAATTAATTTGAGGAAATTAGGAGTTTTAAAAGACACCTTTTAGCACCCAACACTTAGTAGCCTTGGTCTTCTTTTGCAGCCCTTCTTTCTCCTACTCCCAATTCCACTTCACCTGGAAGAGGGGTGCTCTCCTCCTGCTCCTTCATGGCATGCTCCGATTCTTCTCTTTCTTTTTCCTCAATCTCCTTTTTCTATTTTTCAGCCAACTGCTGCATTTCTAACCAGGCCTCTTCCTTCTTCTGCTTTCCTGCAGACTTACTAGACCTGGTTGAGAAATCTGAGGTCATGCACCACTCGCTAGCCAACGATCAAGGACCACTACTATGGCATCATCTGTCGCAAGGTATGGGAGATCATACCATTTCTGTTTTGGGTCCTTTCATGCCCAGATGGAGATATAGTGGAAGTCCACTTTGAACTCTGTGTATCTCGATAACTACTCAAAGACAATTGGTGATAGTCTTGGCTTGCGGTTGATGGCCATATTGATGCTCATCTCCATCAAAACCCAGAATACCTTGCTCTCACAAACCCGCTCAGCATCCTTCATGGCCCATAGCAAAGCAAACTTCACTGCTTCTGGAAAATCTATCATAATTGGAGGAAACTAACTATCCTTCAGCAACTGTATGCAACCAACACAATCGATAGCAACAACCATGAGTAGTGAAATATTTGTCTGCGGTCCTGTGCCTCCCTGCAGTTTGTGAGGAACTCATTGCATAGGTAGCGTGCCTAATTAAATTATATGCCCTCCACGCACTGGGCCACTAGTGAAACAACGGGTTTCGACACCTCATCTATGCGACACTTCCTCACTATTTTCCCAGCCAATATCTGGGTGGCTACCTTCACCGTGGGGTCAGTTATGCTGGAAATTGAATATCCATGCGTCTTCTTGACAAGATTAAACATGTCCTTCATTCTCTTAATGAGGTTGTGCTTGCCCACCTTTCCAGCAAATGCCTTGGCCGGATTTAGTCCTAAATGGGGTAGCCATGTGATCCTATGGATCAGGATATCAGTTATAGGGATTGGCTCCTCCAACCAAAGGCACCTATTGTGCACCAAGCACAACAACTATTTGATAACTATCAAATTTATGGGTGTGCAGTGGTAATGCGGCACCCATAGCATGTTCAACAATCCTGCCTTCTCCACACCACGAATCCACTTCACCAGCTCTAGTGCAATGACACTTGAATCCTTATAGAATACCCTCTGCATGAAATTATTAGTAGCCAGGTGAGGGAACCACTCTGTGTCCTCCAAGTCCCAATCTTCAAGTTTTAGGTGGGGGACGCCCACCAAGCGCGATCCTTCAAACGTGATCTTTTCCAGCAGTGGGAGTGTATTAAGCATAAACTTTCCCTCATCTGGGTCCTTTGGAATCTTCGCCTTACCGTGACATAGAGGGATATATTCTGGTAGCTTTGAGATAGGGTCTACACCCTCAATATCAATCTCCCCTATTCCCATACCAGTTTCTTCAGTGCCCTTGTCAAATTCTAGGTTTACCACCTTCTCTTTCTCTTGTGCGGTGGGCTTCTCTTTCTTCTGGTGCTTCCTTGGCGACTCGTGCACTAGCCATGTCACTTTATTTTTGTCCTTCTTCATCTTGGAATCCTCTCTTGCTGGCATAGGCTTTGGCCTAGGCGACCTCGATGATTTTGGCACCGCGGTGGGCATCTCCACACTTATGACCCGAGGGGAAGCTCCATTAGAGGCCATAGATCCACCATCACTTGCAATTTCTATGGGTGCCGACATGAGGCTATTCAGGAGCTCCTGGGTTTCCTTAGGTAACTTTTCTAACACTGAAATGGCCACCAAATCCTCAAAAACCCCAGGCTTCATGCACACTCGATAGCACAACACAAAAGCTATCAACATGCAAAGTGTTTTTTGTTGGGTGGCCATCTGTAATTTATAGGAAAATTCCAATTCAAATCTAACTGTTCACCCAAAAATTCATTCATAAATGCTAGGTTGGCAGAATATTTTCGAATATCTCACATTTAAATTCCACCTTAAATGCCACCCCCCGCTCCTCTTAGTGGTTCTCTCACTATTAAATCATGAACAGTGACCGTAACGGTCACTTTCTGGCTACCCTGTGTGGTCTCTCCTCCTATAGCACAACTCCCTTCATGCTTTTTCTGATGCTATGACATTCTTCCATCCCGCGCCATCACCCAGTTACGCAGCTCTACCACCCATGCAGTGTAGTTTATAGTCCCACGCCTCCTTTTTAGCTACCTAGAGTGATAAGACTGTGCTTCCATCATATAGTCATCTGGCCGGATCCCAGGTGTATGGCTTCAATCGGTTGCCATTTACCTTTCTGGGAAATGGATCTCCATTCAATTTCACCAGTTGAACTACTCCACCATTAGTAATCTCTTTGATGACACATGGCCCCAGCCAATGCATCTAAAATTTTCCTAGAAATTTATCAAACATTTTGTCATATAATAAAACCAAATCGTTTACCTTGAAGGTTCGCAGTTTGATGTGCCTATCTTGCCATGCCTTTTCACACCCCTTCTGAACTTGTTGATGAAATCCAGCCAAAAACCTATCTTCTTCAAGGACTGCTAGATGTGCCAGCCTATCTTCTAGGGCTCTGTGATCCACCATTCTTGTGAACACTGCTATGCGTAGACTAGTTACAATATACTCCATTGGCATCACAGCTTCTACACCATAATCCAACCTGAAGGGCATCAATCCAGTCAATTTATTACAAGTAGTTCTGTAATCCCATAGCACCATGGGTACGCGCACTTCCCAATGATTCCTTTGTGCATTGCAAACCTTCATCAACGCGTTCACCAACATCCTATTAAATGCTTCAATTGCCCCTTAGCCTGCGAGTGATATGGCCTACTCTTTTGATGATAAACATGGAATTCCTCCGTCGGTGTGCTTATCATTTCATTAAGGAAATGTGTACCATGATCGCTCATCAAAATATTCGAGCAAGAGAACCTAGTCAGCACATATTCAAAGAGGAAATTCGCTATTGTTGCACCTATACAACCCTTCAATGGCTACACCTCCACCCATCTGGTCAAATACTCCATCATGGTGATGATATACCGCACACCTGTCTTCTTTCCTAAAGGCTTAATCAGGCCTACAAAATTAATGGCCCATTTCTTGAATGGCTGTAATGACGCTTGCAGATTCAGAGGTAGCTCATCCCTCTTTGATGGCCTGCCTATCCTCTAACATGCATCACATGCCTTACAGTAAGCCTTGGAATCCTTATGTAGTGTCGGCCACCACAACCCAGCGAGTAAAATATTATGCATTGTTTCTTTTACTACATAATGTCCTCCAGCAGCTCCTCCATGAGCTTCAGTGAGGATGTTGTTCCATTCAAAATAAGGTACATAATGTTGTAGAATTTCATTCGAGCCCATTTTATATAAATGTCCTGCAATGACAGAAAAGTCTGTTGCGCGCACCTCCAGCTCCTTTTTGGCTACTATACCCTTCTGGAGTCATCCTCATCGTCAGGAAGTGTATGATATCTACAAAGTGATTGTCAGCTATGTGCACTGCAAAGAGCTGCACGTCAGGCAGTCCATCCTCCAAATTAGTAGGCTCCTCTCCTGTCTCAATGCATGACAGATGATCTGGTCATGCATTCAATCGTCCTAGTTTCAGGCAATCCGTCCTCCAAATTAATAGGCTCCTCTCCTATCTCAATGCACGACAGATGATCTGGTCCTGCATTTAATCATCCTATTTTCACAATAACTTCGAAATCATATTCCTGAAATAGCAACAACCATCTGCATATATTCCCCCCCCCGTAACATAGGCTTTTTAACTAAGTACTTTAATGCAGAATGGTCTGTATACATCTTAGTGTCTCCACCTAGCAAGTAGTCTCTGAACTTCTAGAGCACATACACCATAGCCAAACCTTCGTGCTCTGTTGTTGAATATTTATTCTTAGCTTTAGACAACTTCCTACTTGTAAATGCTATAGGGTGATCCAACTCTCCCCCATCGGTCTGTGTCAGTACTGCTCCGAGCGCAATACATGACACATCCACATAAACATGAAATTACTTCTTCCAATCCGAGAATACTAGGATCATGCGATGACCATCTTTTCCTTTAACACATCTAAGCTTTGCTGACATTCTTCATTCCAATAAAATGTATCATCCTTCTTTAGCAGCTTCTCCATGGGCACGGTAATCTAGCCATAACTCTTGATGAACTTTCTATAGTATCCCATATGCCCCAACATTGTGCACAACTGTTTCACACTTCTTGGCATCTCCAAATTAATTATAACTACTATCTTAGTTGGGTCCACCATTAATCCTTTTCTATACACCACATGGTCCATCAAGATTCTGAAAGGAACACAGAACAAACATTTCTTCAAATTGAGCATGATCTAATACCTTTGGCATGTATTCAGAATCAAGCGTAGGTTGGCTACATGGAATTTCACCAGTCCAAACACCACCCAATCATCAAAGTATACCTCCAGAAACTTGTGAATGAAATCCTTTAACACCGTGATGACTACATGTGAAAATTTCGTTGGCGCGTTCTTCAGTCCAAAAGGAATTACAATACACTGAAAGCATCCCCACTCAATTGCGAAGGTCATCTTACTTCTATCCTTTGATGCTATATTGATCTGATGGTACCCCAAAATCTCATTAGTGAACAAATATGCTTCCTATCCTCCTACATTATCCAACACTTCATCGGTGAATGAAGTCAAAAAAGGATCATGCATGCAAACATCATTTAGCTTCTTGAGATCTACGCATATCCTTATTTCATTATTCTACTTATTTTCCTAAGCTACTATTGGGCTCACCCAATCAGATTCTTCCACTCGTTCAATAATACCCGCCACAAGCATTTTATCCAAGTCTAAGCAAACCTTTTCTTTATAATTTAGATTGATGCATTAAGGCCTTTGCTTTATCAGCTTCACATCTGGTTTCAATGTAATTTTCATAACTCCCAAGTCCCCTATTATCCCCTTTAAGTCTGACAACTTCGTAGGGAACACGTCCTGGTATTCATGGAGCAACTTAGCAACCTTATCCATCGTAGCATCATCCCAGTAGTCCCCTATCATCACAAACTTCAGCTCTACCTCTGTCCCGATGTTCACATGTCTTGTTTTCAAGGGCACGATGATATCTGGGTTTTCTATCTGTGGCCCCTCAACTTCGTTATGTCCTTCTATTTCCAGGATATTAATTTTCCTCAGATCCTCATCTTCCTCTTTGGCAGTCACATTGTAGCACTCCAACGCATGGAACAACTGGGTGGTCCAATCCAGTTGAATCAAATCCAAGGGATCCTGCAGTATTCTGAAGATTGCTACTTTGACCTCCTGCAACACTTCATCAATGCACTCAAATCCATCTTCAAAGTTGAATGTCATCAAGAATCCTTGTCTCAAAATATTCCAGTCATTTGTGCCATGGCGGAGCTCTGTCTCCAAGTACCAATTCATAGGTATTACATCCAAGGTGTGACAGAACAGATGCACCCACTCTAGTTTCGGTTCTGCTCCATAAGCATCGGTCCATTTAGCTAAGTGATCCTGTGGATCACTTCTTCCATCGTATTTCTCTGTCAAACATATATTTGGGTGACCAAAATGCACCCTCATCATTCTTCTATATTCACGCCATCCATTGAAGTTGTCTTTATGCGTACCGCACCATCCTGTAGGTGTAGCACGCAGTGCCAAGTCCAAGCCTTAGAAGTGATTCTTCTCCAACACTTCCCTTTCAAATGAATCTAGAAATTTATCAACTTCGGTTAAACCATCATAGTAAGGTAGAGTTCTTACCTTCGATGATACGCAACACAATGATTTGGTCATCATGTTACATCATAGCGTAGATACTTCGTGCAATCTATTATGTGAGTGTTCCAATTCCTCATCTATGTTTGATGTGCAAGAGCTTTCGCGGTCCCATGCAAGACATCCATCAGCTGTTGGATTCACCCAATCTTGATCTCGCATCGTTATCTTATAAATCTGGTCCAAATTGTCATCACTTTTGTAATCGCGGACTGGTTTAGTGCAGCGCGATCCTTCTACAGGGTCCAACGGTACTACTACGCGGAGATATTTTATTTCAAATCACATCATCCGCTTCTTCAAATTAATCACCCCATTCATGTTGATATCCCAGTCAATCCCAAGGAGCACATGGTAGGGATTGCTGCCATCCACAATTTCTATCACTTCAAAATCTGCCAACGTCCTCACGCCTTCAATATCAACTATCACTCCCTGTAATCTTCCCATGGGGATAATCTTTTCTTGATTCACCATCCTCAATTGAATATGAGACCACTGCAGCACATGTCTCCCCATTCTCTCCCATGTCTGCTGAGGAAAAACATTCGCGTCGTACCATAGATCTAGAATAACTTGGTCCATTTCATATTCTCCTATTTGTGTGGTGAGCCCCATCTCCCGCTCTATTTTTGCCTTGTGCTTACCAATATTCCTAACCACATGCAGGTCATCAGGAATATTATCAGTACATTTATTGATCAACTCCTGTAATCCCTTGACAACCTTTCTATCTTGAAGCAGCTTCATACAGATCTCGAAAAATGTAGTAAGCATGAATGGGTCGATTTATTTAGATTGCTTATCTTGACTTCCTGAGGTAGAAGCCTCAGTGAATATTTTCTTTTCTTCCATAAATGTTTCCCTCATGTGCTCTAGATCAAACTTGACCTCCTTTTCTAGAGCTTTGCAAACCTATTTGCCTACATCATGTTGCTTTCCCTTGTCTTCGCTAGTCTTCATTCCACTTCATAGAATGACATTCACATTAGGATCCTCTTCACGGGGTTCAACCCTCATCATCTTTAGATTATGGTTAAGTTGTTGAGGTTGTGCCCCTTTTTCATGTATCTTAGCTAGTAATACAGGGCAGTCTTCTATCGTGTGGTGAAACTGAGTGCAATATCTTCATGATAGGTGCATTGGGTTCATGCATTCTCACACATAGTGTCCTAGTCCCCTATATTTTTAGCAAATCAACTGTGCTCAACCTCTACTAGGTCCTCCTCCACCTCGGCCTCACCCTTGCCCCTGAAATCCTCCTCACACTCCCCCAATGACTTGATCTAGAGGCCTAGTTTCTACCTACACTCTATATGCGGGCATTCTATCCATCATTAGATCATAGCTACGATAGTTACACTTATCATGACCCACCGATTGACAGAATTTTCAAAAGAGTTGTTGTGGTGTCTATACAAATTTCTGCAGTAGGTGACAATTGTCTGTCACATGTTTTTCAGCCACCTGACAGATAGCACACCATAGCGTGGGCCCCGTACTTGGCCTTGCTTGAGCTTCTAGCCTCAGAGGCATTGGCCCTCCTATTGCAACATAATTTGCAAAGACTAGGTAGTGTTCTTTGTCATGCCCCTGACTTTCGCATTTCAAGCTCCAAACCTCTTTGCGCACCTCTGGCCTAACTATTCTATTCTTCTTCAAACTTTGAAACTCTAGGCAAAGGTTCTACAAGTGTTTGTCAATTTACTGAACTCCCAAATTAGCATCTTGCATTGGTGTCTCATGCAATCTCATTGCAATCTCTAGGGCTTCCACTTGGGTCCCAATCTTTTGTTGCAATAAAGAAACCCTCAGATGGGGCAAGAGTGAAGCCACAAACCATTGCGATGCTGCCCATCCGTAATATTTATGTTGGCTTCACGGATCATCCACTTTAATCTCTAATCCAAATACCAGCGTGTCTTGCTAGGTTTCATCATGATCTCCTTGAATCCCACAATTGATTGAGCTTCATACTTAGGCCTACTGAACTCCTTATTCAACACAGTCTAAATATATTCTAATGAAGCCATCGAGTTATCAGTGTAGTACTTAATGTACCATGTCAGTGCACATTCCTATAAATAAGTGACCAGTGTTGCTTTCTTCATCTGAGCATTTGTTATACCTTGAGCCTCCCATATGGCCTATTGTAGCATCCATTGTCCTTTTAGTTTTCTTTTCAGTTTTATTGCAAAAATGGAAAAAAAAAATAAAATATTGTGTTATAGCAAAAATAAGTGGAAATGTGGAAATTTGAAAGAAATTACTTATTTTATATTATTAATGGCTTTTGAATGTGAGAAACCCCCGAGAATATCTAAGCCATTAGCTTGGAAGGCAACAGATCCGACGGTAATCACGTGGTTAACAAGCGTGAGGGTTAATTCAAAATCGGACGCGATAAATTATAAAATGGAGTTAAAACCTTAGTTAATCAAGGTCGCCCGCTTAAAGGCAACAAATCCGACAAATATCATGTTGAAAAGTGAACGGGTTTTATTTTAAATTTTGGACCCGAGAAATATTTTAACCGCAGTTTAGTTTCCTATCAGGTCCGTGGGGAAGTCAAAGGCTTGTGGAAAAATCGAACGTGATAAGGTTTTGTTCAATAGGTTTAAAGTCTCGTTGAGTTCCAAAGGATCAGACCATCCATTGAATGGGTGATCGGACGGTGATCATGCTCAAATGTGCGCATGGGTTAACAGCTCAGGTGGACCCGATATGTAATGAACTAGAGCTTAATTCCTTTGGTTTCTGGTGATGGTGATTGGCCGTGTTTCCTTGTGTTTTGGCCAATCATAACACTTCCGATATGTAATGAACTGGGGCCCATAACCCACAAGTCCACGCATGGATTTCTTGTAAAGTTGATGTTTGCTGTGTTAAAATATTCTAACTGTCATTAGGACGTCTACAAGGTTAAAGCTTATAGAATAACACTCAGACCACATACTGAAGCCACAGATTCAAACAACAAACAACCATCACCTTCAAATTTCTGTTACCTCTTGTTATTTTATTTTCTTAAGGAGAATTAGGTGTCTTTTACCCTCCATTGTAGTATTCTGTAATAAATTTTACTTTAGACAGTTAGGAAATAGTTAAGCAATTTGATAGTTTTGGTGATTACCAACTGTATCATAATGTATAAAAAGAGGAAAATTTACAGAGAAAGGGTTCGAATTTTGAAGAACCTAGAGACCAGGCCACTATATTCTTGATAAAACTATTGATTAATGAAAGAATCAGAAGTTTTCCACACATTGTTGGGTATGATTTAGCAACTTCTTTGTTATGTGTCATCATATGTCTTCTTTCCTTTAAGTATGGTAATGAAGCTACAACTCTTTGTTTGCTTATGTGAATGAAGTTAAATTTCCTTAAAAGAGTGCTCCTATACTTGAAGTTCCTACCTCTGAAATTCTTCTAATTACAAATAGTAGTTTCTGTTTAAAACAACATATTGTCCTTAACTTCACTAAGTGTCATAGATAATAGTTTCTGTGTAAAACAACATATTGTCTCTAACTTATCTAAGCATTTTTAATTCAAAATTTATATTCACCAATCAAATGGCATTATGATACTTTCATGTCACCTAAGTATTGAGGGTTTAAAACCACGTATTTTAGGTCCTTCATTTGAGAATACAACATACAACTAAGTGACATAAACAATAAACATTAATGTCTTAAGCACACTTTTTATACAGCCAGGAAATTGGTTTCTTAAGGGACAACATTAATTGGTGTCATTACTAGGGAGAGAAGTCAAGAAACACTTTTCCCTGGGTTTTTAATATTTTCCTTTGGTTGTTCAGTGAGGAGGAAATGTTTGGTTGTATTGAACATAAAGCAATGAATCTGGCTTCAAAGAAGCCTCATACAAGGTCAAATACCTCACAATAGAAAGTTCAAGCCCTTTCAGACCTTGAGAGGCTAGTTTCCAAGAGGGTTGGAAGGCCAAAAACTCCATTTACATCAAGTCCTACACTGTATGCACCTGGCAACAGTTCAACACATCTTTCATCCAAAAATTCATCTTTTATTGACCAAGAGTCACCTTTTACATCCACTTCATTTCAAGAACCCAAATGTCAAGAACAGTCTTTAAAGTCTTTTTCTTTCTCAATATCTACTATAGTCATTCAACCTAAACCTATATCTACTTTGCCACCTTTTCATACTCCATTTACTCCTCAGATAGGTTCTATGTCTACTATTACTCAAAGTTCAGCACGTTCAGGAGAAAACATGGCAGCACTTGCGTTATTGATGAATAGGTATGCACCTATTCAGTTTCCACAACAGTTGAATCAAATGCCTCAAGAATACTTTAAGATTATTCCTCGTTTCACAGGGGAGGATGAACAAACAACATAAAATTGTATAGCAGTATTTTGTAATTTTGCATAAAATCTAAATGTTGAACACTTGGATGTTGTTCTAAGACTTTTTGTGTAATCTTTGGATGGAGAAGCAAGAAAATGGTTTAAAGGGCTTCCTAATAACTCTATTCCTACATGGGAAGAGATGGAGTGCCTGTTCACCCAGAGATGGGGAGAGAAAAGAGACCATGGGTATTCACTCATGGAGTTTAATACTATTAAGAAAAAATCTAATGAAAGTGTCATTGAATTCATCAGAAGGTAATAAATTGTACAATAGTTTTCCAGTGAAGATTAAGCCCCCTCCTGCTAGTGCAAAAATAACTTTTGCAAGGGCTTTTGAATTAGATTTTGGGTTCACATTGAGGGATATAATATCCACAACCCTTGATCAGATCCAAACTGATGCCTTAGAAATAGAAGCAAATCTAGTGGCTGCAGGTAAAGCACTAGAGGCACAACCTGCTCAAGATAAGGGAAACACAAAATTGGAATCCTCTCAAGATCAAACATTAGAGGATATAAATAATGTAATTAAAAATTTGTCTAATAAATTGATTAAATTGGAATTGGAGAGTAAGAATTCTCAGAGGAAAGTACAAAAAAATAGAAATTTTAATCCTCAATATACAAGACAACTTCTGCAAATTTTGCAGAGGGAGAGGAAAGACCAAGATCAGGTTCAAGCACCACTTAGAGGCAGATCTTGATGAAGTACCAAAGAATTCTAGGGACCATGATGATCAGATTTCCACATTGTATGTAGGAGATGAAGATGAACTAGGTGTTGAGGGAGAAGAATATGAATATGCTGAAACATATGCCATTTATGATGAGAATGAAATTCATGAGTATTAGAAGTAGTTTTCTGATTTTATGCAGGCATAATCAGATAAGAAATATGATTTGAGATCAAGGAAAAGATCTAGAAGTCAAGAAAATGAAGGTGAGTAGCAAGTTACAACGCCCCTATAGAAGGCGACTCTAGAAGAACAATAGCCTGCAAAACAATTGAATAAAGGAAAGCAACAACAAAATACAAATAGCAAGACTCAAATACTTCAAGGTGAGTCTTCTCAAGATAGAAGTGAAAAAAATTGTTTATAAAAACTTGTTTCCATTCCACAAGAGGTTTTAGTGATGAAGAGAAGTGAAGATGAAAATGAAAGGAATACCAAATAGGTTCATGCATTTAGTCTTACTAAAGAATTAGAAAAAATCATAATTCAAGTGCCCCTCACAAAGTTGGTCAAAACACCAGTTTATCAGAGAGAGATTGCTGAGTTTATCAATCTAAGAAAGAATGTGAATGTAAATTACATTGCGAATCTACAAGAATATAAACCGGTAGTGGTTTTTGGTCCACATTTGGAGGAGGTAGATTCTTCAACACATTTCTACATTTCTTTATTTATTCATGATTTCCTCTTGCATAATTGTATGTTTTATTCAGGAGCTTCACATAACCTTATGCCATTATCAGTGATGAAACAACTAAACCTACACATTACTAAACCTTACAGAGACTTGTATTCTTTTGATTCAAATAAAGTCAAGTGTTTGGGGGTCATTAAATATATGGTGGTGTCACTAGCCTAGATCCCAGCTAGAAGTTTGGTAATGGATGTAGTGGTAGTAGATATCCCTGCTAGGTTTTGAATGTTGCCATCTAGGTCATGGGGGGCTAAATTGGGTAGTGTTTTGAAACTAGATTTTACTTATGTTGTCATACCAATTTTTGGTGGAGAAGAAAGAACACTGTACAGAGAAACAAGATTTATTAGAACAATCACAAATAATGAAGCAAGTAATTCACCTGTGTATAGCCAAGGAAAAGAAGACTTTTCTTGCTTCATGTTGCATGACGATGTAGAGTTGGCTGAAGATAACCAGAGGCAACTTACTTTAGCCAGTGTAAATACATAGATGCAAATAGAAGGGGTGTGGAAGTGCTTCATTGATAGAGCCTATTCTAAAAAAGGAATAGGTTCTGGTTTCCTTTCAAAGGATGAGCAAATTCAAGATCACAATATTGGAACCCAGAAGGATCCGAAGCTGATCAAATTGTTCAAGAAGTTTCACTTAATTATAAGGAGAGATATATTAAGCATTTTAGGGAATATACTGATGTTCTGACTTGGTCCTATGAGGATCTCAAGACATATGAGGAAAACATTTTTAGCATATTTGGATGCCCTATAAAAATCATAACAGACAATGCTCAAGTCTTTAGTTCAAGTAATTTGTTGTTTTTGGTCAAAAGTATAATGTTATTTTATCTCATTCAATAGCTCATCATCCACAGGGAAATGGATTGGTTGAATCCACTAACAAAACATTGATGAAGATCCTTAAGAAATAATTGTAGAGAATCAGAAAGATTTGGATTCTAAATTAAAGTTTGCTATATGGGCTGTCAGAGTCACTACAAGAAGGTCTACATGAAAATCACCTTTTGAATTAGTGTATGGAACTCAAGCTCTATTCCCTAGTCAGCTTTTGATGACTGTGATTGCAATGATTCAGGAGGCAAAAGAAGAACACAATGATCTGATAAGAAGGATGCATAAGGTAGTGGAATTATGTGAAAGCAAGGATAAGGTAAGAGACAACTTGATTATGTATCAATCAAAGATGGGTATTTTTGACAGAAAGGCCAGAGAAATTTATTTTAAAGTTGGAGACCTGGTATTAAGGTGGGATACTAGAAGAGAAGATAAAGGTAAACATGGGAAGTTTGATCCTCTCTGGTATGGCCCATTCTGAATTATAGAAGCAAGGACATATAGTAAATTCTTCCTAGAGAGTATTGATGGGCAATCTTTACAACTGCCTGTCAATAGGAATTATCTCAAACATTACTTCCAGTTCTGGAGCACAAGCATCCTGTCAATGTAGATACTGTAGTGAATTCATTGTACAAATTTCATAGAATTTTAAATTGGCTAAGCAATATGTGACTCCATGCTTGAGGTGAAGGCACTGATCTACGGTTCTTAGTGCTTTTGTGGCAAAAGAACTATCTCCAAGTGGATCCAGTTGTTGTAGCATCCATTGTCCTTTTAATTTTCTTATCAGTTTTATTGAAACAATTGAAAAGAATCAAATATTGTGTTATAGTGGAAATAAGAGGAAATGCGAAAATTTGAAAGAAATGACTTATTTTATATTATTAATGGCTTTTGAATGTGAGAAACCCATGAGAAGATCTGAGCCCTCAGCTTGGAAGGCAACAGATCTGATCGTAATTGTGCGGTTAACAAGCACGAGGGTTAATTCAAAATCAGATGCAATATATTATAAAATTGAGTTAAAATCTTAGTTAATCAGGGCCATCCACTTGAAGGCAGTAGATTTGACAGATATCACATCAAAAAGTGAATGGGTTTTATTTTAAATTTCAAACCTGAGAAATATTTTAACCCCAGTTTAGTTTCCTATCGGGTCCATGGGAAAGTCAAGGTCTTGTGGAAAAAGATGATGTGATAATCTTTTGTTCAACAAGTTTAATGTCTCATTGAGTTCCAAAGGATCAGACCGTCCATTGAATGGGTGATCAGACAGTGATCACGCTCAAATGTGCGCATGGGTTAGCGGCTCAGGTGGACCCAATATGTAATGAGTTGGGGCTTAATTCCTTTGGTTTCTGATGATGGTGATTGGTTGTGTTTCCTTGTGTTTTGACCAATCACAGCACTTCTGATATGTAATGAACTAGGCCCATAACCCACAAGTCCACACACGGACTTCTTGTAAATTTGTCGTTTGTTGTGTTAACATAGTCTAACTGTCATCAAGATGTCTACAGGGTTACAACTTGCATAATAACACTTAGACCACATACGCAAGCCACAGATTCAAACAACGAAAAACGATCACCTTCTAATTTCTATTAGCTCTCATTATTTTGTTTTATTGAGGAGAATGAGCTGTCTTTTACCCTCCATTGTAATATTTTGTAATAAATTTTACTTTCGACAGTTAGGAAATAGTTAAGCAGTTTGACAGTTTTGGTGATTACCAACTGTCTCATAATGTGTAAAAAGAGGAAAATTTACAAATAAAATGTTTGAATTTTGAAGAACCTAGAGACCAGGCCACTGTATTCTTGATAAAATTGCTGATTATTGAAAGAATCAGAAGTTTTCCACACATTGTTGGGTATGATTTAGTAACTTCTGTGTTATGTATCATCATATGTCTTCTTTCCTTTAAGTATGGTAATGAAGCTACATGTCTTTGTTTGCTTATGTGATTGAAGTTAAATTTCCTTAAAAGAGTGCTCCTATACTTGAAGTTCCTACCTCTGTAATTCTTCTAAGTTACAGATAGTAGTTTCTGTGTAAAACAACATATTGTCTTTCGTAAGTGTCACAGATAATAGTTTTTGTGTAAAAAAACATATTGTCTCTGACTTCTCTAAGAATTCTTCATTCAGCATTTATATTTAGCAATCAAATGGAATTCTGAGACTTTCATGTCACCTAAGTATTGAGGGTTTAAAACCAGGTCTTTCAGGTCCTTCATTTGAGAATACAACATACAACTAAGCGACATAAACAATAAACATTAATGTCTTAAGAACAATTTCTATACAACCAGGAAATTGGTTTCTTAAGGGATAACACAGCCTTCTCAATGAACCAAAACTGGTCCGGGTCATCAGTTCACAAACCCTTGAAAACGGGGAACTTTACTACATTCGCCATATTGAAAAATGGTAGAGGTGGTGGCGGTGTGGGCGAAGGTGTATGTTGTAGAGGTGAATGAAGAGGTGGGGTAGGTGGATGGGGTATTTGCGAGAACCCTCATTTTATTAACTGAAAAACACTCAGCGGTGAAGCCTATGTTGTTTCCTCATCGTCACTCAGAGGAGGGTCAGTCAACAAGCTATATTTAGGGCATGTTCTTCCTCTATCCGTGAAGATCTTTCCACTTCGCATAGCCCCAAACATCAAGGTAACTGAATAACCTGCTTTTCACACAAGAGCATCTTAATCCAAGTATTTAAAGACCTTAAATACTTACATTGCAGTCCCTTGAAGAAGTGACGCTCTGCTTCGTTGTAACTGACCGAAGTATCGACTTTGAACTCTGTCACGAATCCTCCTATGATACAATCGTGCTAGTGATTGACAGCAAGTGCGATCTTATCTTATAATGCTTCTAATCTCCGCACTAACTCTGGGGTCCACACTATTGGAATGACAAGCCTCCGCCTCCCTTGGTCGTCTAGCAATTTAGCAATCCACTCATATAATTCAACTGGGAAGGAACAAAATAAGATTTCGTGTATCTCTATGTATAGATATCTATCCAACCACTATTATTTCATCAAACATGGATTTATATTTTCTTGCACTATGAATTCGTGGATATTCCTATCCAAATAATCTTCAATTTCCTTCTTAGTTTGATTCTAGTGATGTGACATCCCACATCTCTTTATGAAGATCCTGGTCCCGGCAATGGAACCATTTGTTTGCTTAGTGGGCCCTGACCCAGGTTTAGCGTTAATTTAGCCAAACAAATCCCTACACTACTGGCCCTTTCAACATAAATTTGTGAAGTGTGGAGTGAAGTCTCACCTGAAGTAGTATGGGGGGATGCTGGAACCAAGTTTCTACACCCAAAGATGGTAGTGATGTCGTTTTGTGCCCTAACTCTGCCTTCATGCATATTGATAAGCCCTTTAGGGCTTATCGATATACTTCCCTTAATCAGCCTCTAGACCTTCATGAAGGTCTATGACTATCAATCAAGGACCCTAACCAAGCAAGTCAACCACTTACACACTTCTGTAACTACTCTTACTTACATATTTACCCATATCGGCTTAAGTATCTGATAAATTCAATATGCATTAATATGTTCTTCACGTAAACAAGTATCATTACTTGCGTTCAGATAACAATGTAAAACATATAGATTCGTGAATCAATATAGCATTAAATCATGAAACCATGACTCAGCATAACATAATATGATTTATGCATAACAGAAGAAAATAAATGAAAACACAGATAATTCCAGAGTAATCATCTTCATTAGTACTTCAGATCTTCTTACAAACTGTGATTACCCTGCGCACTCAGCTACAAAATTCTACCCTAGGCTTCTGCACACACAGCTGTAGAACCTTCCTTCTATTCTAAGACTCTTTTCTCTTAGCGCTTACTGACCCCTCAATGACTTCTCTTCCCCAAAACTTCCTTAGACTCTTCTAAGACTCTCCTTTTTATACAATCCCATGGTCCACGAACCATGGGTGGATATTTTAAAGCCGACACAACTTACATAAAAGAAGGGCAGAAACCCTTAATGAAATTTTACATCTACGCACTCTACGACCACAAATTACAGAGACTTTACACTTTACATACAAAAACTTCATATTCATGCCCCAAAACTTGGGCTTTTAATCCCAAAATCAACCCTAGGGGATCATGTCCCAACACTCACGTAAAGTTTTCCATAACATTTCCTTGCTAAGGATAGCACCAACAACATCATCAAACTTTAAAGTACTATATCTAGACACATAGTTACTGATATCCATAACTAAGCCATTCCAAATTTCTAGCAATGAGCACAAAAACAACAAAGCCCTAATTTCATCATCAAAATTTACCCCTACAAAACTTAACTGTCTGGTAACCATGTTAAATTAATTTAAATGATCAACAACATATCCACCTTCTAACATCTTCATATTAAATAGGCGCTTCATAAGAAACACCTTATTTGAGGCCAAGGGTTTTTCATATATTTTTTCCAATGTTTTCATTAAACCTTTTGTTTTCGTTTCCTTTGAAATGTTGAATGCCACCAACACTGCTAGACACAATCGTATTTCTCCTAGTGTCTTTCTGCCAAGAATATCCCATTCTACGTCTATCATACTCATTGACTTCTTTATTTTTATACTCAATGGTAGGCTAAATCTTTCTTATACAAATAATATTCCATCTACATATTCCATATGTGGTAGTTTTGGTTGTTAAATTTATCAACTCTAAACCTACCATATTCTACCATTTCTCCCACTTGAACCAGAAAACCTTCTCTCCTGTGACTTTATTAGCCAAATATACCTTTAACTCTGATACCTGATGTTAGAAATTAATTAGCAGAGCAATGAAATACATAAAATATTGCAAAAACACAAATAAATAAATGCGTAAAACAAGAGAGACACATATATATGTGGTTCACCCTATTTGGCTTACATCCACAAAGAAACAACCAATCATTCCTTTTATATTATCCAGTCAAATGAAGAGATACAACCTACAACAAATCCATTGTAATTTCCTCTTCGTGCTCACACAACCTCATCTCTCTCTCTCTCTCTCTCTCTCTCTCTCTCTCTCTCTCTCTCTCTCTTAGAATAATAATCATCATCTAAAGATGCAATACAATTCCCTCATATCGAGGTTTTCCTTCTAGGGAAAAAAACCTAAATTAACATCACTTCTATTGTCAAATCATCTGCCTAATGAATGAACCAGATTGACTATGAAATTACAATATCTTACAAGGAAATTTTTCATCTATTTTTAGCTTCGAGGGCACTACCCGTAAACCCCTGCCAAGGGGGGCTCATAAAAGTCACCATCACAACCCCAACCCCTGGCCCCCCTGATAGGAATTAAATGGGCAACGTTTTCACCGCATTAGGAATATGGATCCAACATGGCTGAAACAAAAAGCCTTTGAACAATCAGGAACACAATCAAGCTCCACACCCAACAAAAGGATATCTTATGGAATTCCTATTATTTATCTTTAATTAAAATTTCCATCATGGGAAATAATATATGATTGATCAAAGCATGGTAAACATTATGTTAGTTAGTTCCACCTCAAATTATGGCATCCAGGTGGAATGAATCTTGAAAATGTATATCTCTTAAAATTGAATGCAATGCTTGAGGAATGTTTTTTATGCATAATGAAGGTCAATTTCATATTTGGCTTAAAGTATTTTAGGGATGATCTAGGAGGTTTCCCAAGCAACAATCTCATGCAAAATAACCCAAAGACCAATCAAGTTTGAAAATTACAAATGGATATTATAAAACATGCATAAAAAGTGTTGTGTATGTGTTATATTCTTTGCACGAATAGATCCACATTGTCTATGTTGCACTAGGTGAAGTCAACTAGTAGTAGGAGGGGTGAATCCCCTCACTTCCCCTACTTTGGGGGTTCACAAGGGGGTGGAAGCCCCCATGTGTATGGATTCAAGGGTACGTAGATTCCCCCAAAAAAATAGTTCGGGTGATTTTTTGTCTTTGCTTTTGGTATATTTAGAATATGTTTTTCACTCTTAGTGATTTTGTGGTGCATGTTGGTTCCATCCATGGTTTTCTAATTCTCGTTAAGGGACTAAAGTAGTATTCTAAACTAGGGTAAATGCATTGGTGTTTTATATATGCCACGAGATATAAATACTATATTCTAATATTGTAAAGAATAAATATATTAAAAGATATATCTAGTTTTCCCCATTTGGATTTCAAGGGTAAAATCTATGTGAATGTGTGTGCCTATGTGTGTGTGTGTGTGCACAAGTGCGCATGTGTGTTCCATTACATATTTCCTATTTTATTGAGAATTTGTTTACAAAAATTAATTATACAAGCATAAATTCTACAAAAAGTATGAAGTGAAAAAGTTACAAAAACAATACAATTTAACTCTCAAAGTGAGTTATGAACTAGTAGAAAATTGGGTTAAAATAACCAAAAACTATTTATGGTTTGATTAAATTTTAGAATATGAAAATTACAAGACATATAAAATCCAACTAAAATAAGATGTATTACCCTATTTATGTAGAAATATAAATTAACAAGGCATATTTAAGTTATAAAATGATTTTAGGTTAAAAATGAAAAAAATACCTAGGATTTTAAATAAAGAATATCCAAGAAAACCCTAATTTTAGGTCAAAAATATGCATGAAAAATATAGATATCTAAGGTTTTTTATAGATAAAAATTAATATAATATGAAAAAACCCCTAAATCGACAATCAAACATGAAATAAAATTTAAATTTATAAAATATGATTGACTAAAGGGAGAAGACTAGTTCCTACATTATTTTTTGGGGCATATGGTGTCAATGAAGGACTCCCTCTATGGGATGCAAGTGGATATAAGGTAATATCTAGGGTTGTCCACTACAAACCATGGAAAATCACCTACTTTAATCAACACTTAAACATGATTTAAGGGAAGGTACTCCATTAGGAACATTTCAAGAGCTTTGAAAAGAGGTATTTTTTCAAGAATAAATATAAAGAAATCACCACTACCATTAGATAAGTAGAATTGCATTAAAATCCATTGATAGACAAAATCCACAAGATAAAGTGAGACCACTTACTTAAGAAATATTTCAATCTTCAAAACCATAGAAATGAAAAACCATAAATAATTTAATCCATCCCCAACACAATCTCCATAATTTGTCATTCAATTATCCATCCATAGACTTTTATAAAAGAAAAATAGTAGATAAGTAGTTATGTTTCTACACTAGTGGTAATGATTTACAAATGAGAAATGCTTCTCTTATTTTTATGATATATTATTCATCCTTCTCTAATATAGATTATATCATTATATTATTATTATTTTTTATCCATCTTGATGCTTTTAGAGTGGAAAAATTGGAGGAATACCTCATAGGAAAATTTTAACCGGGAAGTCACAATTTGTTGAACTAGGGTCTTAAACCTTCCTGAAATTGGTTGAGGCATAATACAAAATTTTTTGGGGTAAAATATTTCCACTTAAGATACACACCCCCATAATTCTATTGTAAATGTAGATACCTTTCCAACGGTGCAATAATCACCACAATCAGAGTCCAAATGCAAAAGTTATGCCACCCAGAAGTTGACCTCCCTATTTTGACCAACATGATTCAAGAGGATGGTGAATCAAAACTTATTATTCATGACAAATAAGTTTCCACGTGATCATGATGAATAATAATCTATAATATTTTAAATTGTAACTATGTTTAAGAGTGGGAGGCAAACTTAACCACTAGTAAGCTATTGAGCTATGTTAAACCAGGCCATGAGGAGGAAAAGGGATTCCATTCTTTTCAAGTGCATTTGTTCCATAGATGAATATAATAGCTAAGAGTGGAGATGGAGAGAGAGAGAGAGAGAGAGAGAGAGAGAGAGAGAGAGAGAGAGAGAGAGAAATTAGTTACAGTTTTTCATCATAGCAACCTACAAGCCACGAGTCTCACTCTTGTTTACTTTCATCCATTTCCATTCAGAGAAAGAAAAAGCATAGTAGCCTCACCTTTCAGCTAAGTTTTTTTGCATAAGGATTCCCCAAATCATATATTGTGTTCATTTTCATTTATGAGTTTTATTTTATTTCTCTATTTTCCATAATTTATACATTATATGATAATCATAACATCGTAATTAACATATCCAAACATCTAAAGAAAAATAAACCCTCATAAAGTAGATTACATATTTTCAAATATATTTTATTAGATCAGTTGTGATGAACTATCCAGTTGAATATCCATGAAAGTTTACAGATAATATTGGTATATTTTTTTTCTTATTGAGGTGTTTTGTGGTAATTTTCAATGGATCCAAATTGTTTTAATAAAAAAACTGTAAAACCCAACCATGTCTAACGAATCTACTAATAATCCTGAATATCTTGTAGAGGAGAGGTTAGCATGGCTATAAGAACAATTCATAAATTTAAATTGTAATGTAACCATCCTAATGGATTTGCTAACTAACTATTCATAAAATATGGAGGTTAAAGTCAAAGGTTAGATCAAAGTGGAGATAGAGGGATCAAGAATAACTAGAGAGGGGGTCTAAGAAAGAAATTGAAGAGGAACAAAATAGTTCAAGTGTCATGTGTTAGTGTCTGTCCATTATTCCTACCACCAGTGATTAAATGTTCTCTTTCATAATGTCCATTACGGTTTAAGGTCAAGTTTTTATCATTTCACTAGGCCTTCCATTCGAAAAATTTGGTCACTTGTTAGTAAGTCTAGGTTGTCAATTATTCCTTTACAAATTGCCATGTTTTGGTCACTGTCATTATGCATTTGGATGTGCCATATCTAAAAGCTTTATGGTCATATCAGTCTCATTATCATGGTCTTCATCTAGCTCACTATCATCCATTAGGTAACTAGAGTTTTAGTCATTGAATTTCTCATTCCATTCATAAATTTGGCATGTAAAGGAGTGGTGATACAAATTGGTTCAAAAAGGTTTTATTTCTAATCAATATGTTGTAATAAGTTTAAAATAATACCAAATTTGCATTCAAAAGGTTCACAATTACATGATTTTCAAATCAACAACAAGAAAGGTATATGGTGGGCCACCCCACTATAATCAAAGCAAGTCACTTCTCAATGTTACAAAAAAACCATTTTTCTCTCATTCCTCTCATTCATCACATTGTGAAGGGAGCTCTCATCCATCATACATCATTTCCTCACAAGTTTAGGGCCATACATTTTAAAAAAATTAGTTTTCCTTCAGTTGTTGCACATAGAAATATTTCATTGCGCTCCTAGACAGGCACGCTGCGCATGGGTGAATTGAACTTCCACGGGTGCTACACAGAGGAAAACTATGCTGCACATGGGCCAAAATTCTCCAAAATCCTTTTTTGACCACTAAAATTCATTTTTCAAAGTTCCTATTCTATCATGTCATCCTCCAGGCTTCACAACAAGTAATTTCAATCATTCTTATGCCTTCCTTTTTCCTCTTATGTCAAGAAATGGTTTAGATGATTCCACTCCTAGGGTTTCTATGAATTTCCTAGTTTTAATTACCAAATGATGAAATATTGCCCCAAACCCTAGTTTCCTTGTCCCTACACCTCTGTTTGCAACAAATACACTATTCCCATCCATCACAGAACTTTATCCCCTCATTTTCTATCCTTTTTCTCTAAACCCTAATCTACCCTATCTCTTTCAAGAGTAGGCCTTTGTTTTGGCCTTTTTCACTTCCTCCCCTCACTAATTTCCAAAAATTCCATTTTCCCCTACTCACTAAAATCATCCCCTACCCTACTAAACTTCCTCAAAAATTTAGGAAACTCCCAAGTCCGTCATTTCACCTCATTCCTTCACAACAACAAATTTCATTGTTTTTGTCTGCCTTCCACCTAGGGTTTGAAAGTATGGAACCTGATTCACCACCATTAGAGAAGAGGAAATACAATAAGGGAGGAAAGATACTAAGGTTTGAGCCCTCTAATTGCAATGAAATCACCTCCTTCCCTTTTGTCAAGAAATGCTTTGAAGATGTCAGTTTTTTAGAGTTTTGTCAAAAAGTGCAGGAAGTGGGTCATCATGAGCATCTCATTGATATATTTTCCCTCACCTTGAAGGAATATAACATCACCATTGCAGGGACTAATTTCATGTTTTCATTGGATGCCATCTCTCAAGCTCCAGGCATACCAAACCATGGTGAAAATTGGTTCAAAGGCATGAACCTAAACCTAGAAGAGTACAAACCCTACCTGAAATCATAGTACAAGGAAACTCACTCACATGTTTTCCCATTCATATACTTGTTGGAGGGATATGCACCATTAATGAAGGCTGTCATGAAATTATTCACATGTGAGGATAGAGTTTCCAAGATATATAAATACCATATAAGGCCGCTCATGCACTTTACAACAACCAAGTCCCTCAATTTGTGCAGTTACTTGTATAGGAGCTTAACCAAAATGTTTTAAAGGGTACAACTGAAAGGAAAAGTGCATTATCCTAGAGTCTTTCATCATATCCTAATAAAGGTTATAGTTCTCCATCAATTGATATAGAAGAACATGACATGGGACACTTTCATTGAAGCAACCTTGAAAATGCGTATAACCACTTCACCAAGCCAGCACCAAACTATGTCAACACAGTCAATGGAGGTGAAGTCATCAAGAAAGCAGGATGAGGTTTCCAAGGCTCTTAGGCCTGAGGTGACCAAGACATATCAGAGAGGCAGAAGTCTTGTGTTTTCTCCTCAAATTAAGGAAGGGACCAAGATTACTACAACAAAACAAAGGATCACAATCACACCATGAGGCTTCTTTGCATGACGAGGAGATCATTGAGCATGATTTTGACCTAGTTGACATGGAAGCGCAATATGATAATAAAACCCTATAGAAATTCATCGAAGAGAAATATTCTCATATCATGGAGCTCAAGGACAATTTGGCAAGGGCCAAATTCATCATTCCATTCCTTTAGCAAGAAAACAGTCAACTTAAGGCAAAACAACTAGCTATGGAGAAAGAGATATTAAAAGATAAGAAACAAGAGATGCAGGGCAAGGCATTGGTGGACCAGCATGACAGTGAGAAGCATGAAAAACATGTTGAAACAAAAATACCAAGAACAATGGGTCTTAAGAAGGTACTTCAGAAAGAAGGAAAACAAAGGCCACCAATGGAAGAATTGACCATTGAGGAGAGGATTTCTAGAAAATAAATGAAGACATGGAGTTTTGTCTTGAAAAGGTCAATTTCCACCTTGAGAATCTCCTTGATAAGGCTAAGAGGAATAACAATATGCAAAATAAGTTGGCCATCCATTATTACACAAGGAACCAGGTTTCTAAGGTCAAAATCAAATAGTTGAAGGCCAAACTCAAGGAAACCCTAATCAACCAAAAGGATAAGGGTAAGTAAGATTTTCCTTCTGATGCATACATGGTTGCATAACAGACATCATCAAGCATATTCTGACAAATTTTGGGAGAATTTGGAGAAATTGTTGTGTCTTGATGTAGATTAGTGCAAATTTTCAAATTTTGGAAATTTTCTGTCTAGGTGAGCAGTGAGCTCATGTTGTGATTTTTCCTTAGGGCCCTAAATGATGAAAAATCATCATTTTTGGAAATATTGTGACCCCCTCTCAAAACCCATTTTCTCACCTTCCTGATATAGGGCTTTGTTTTTTAGAATTTTGCAAAAAAGAGGCCAAAAATCACCTTTCTATCTCTCTTTTTCCATTTCACTACGTACCTAGATACTCTTGGGGAAATGGTCATATATCAGCCAAAAATGAGTCATTGTGTGTGAAACAGTACTCTAAAGACATATGCACTCTCTCAGATTTCCTTAACTGGTTTCAGATCCGGATTTGGACTTTAGAAAGGCACTCAAAAATGACCTCCGACAACTCGCTGCACACTTCGAAATTTCTGAGCTTTTTGTAAAAATTTCACTGTGTAATTATTTTGTAATTCCTAGTTTGACTTTGGGAAAAGTCAAAATGGTGAAGTAGATGAATGTGAGGGTAAGAGGAAATGGAAATATGATGTAGTCTTTGTTTCATGTAAATTTGGCCTCATTTATGAGAGTGGTTGCAGTCAAAGTTGATTATAGAAGTTGTTTTAACTTCCCTAGACATTAGGGTTTCATTAGAACACTTCATGGAACAGTTCCTAGAGTCATGGATTCAACCCCTAAGAGTGGAGAGAGGTTGTTTTGGTCTTTACATATCAGTTTCTCAGTCATAAAACAGGTTGGACATCAAAGGAGAAAAATATTGTAGCTTGTACTTGTACATTTCTGGAAATCAAAGGATGCAGTTTGCAACTATTATTTAGGAATTCATGTGCAATAAGTTTGTGATGTTTGTTTTTCTCTATTATATCTTTATATGAAATATATTCATCTTCTCTTTCCATTCATCATTTCCTCAATGGTTTTCCTTACGGTTTAGAAACATAATTCTTTGCATAAAGCTCTGTTGATGGAAAAATCATTATGTGTTACTTTCTCTCTTGCTTAATGAATTCATGTTTCATGCTCCTTGAGACCTTTTTCTTCTTTTAAACACCATACTACACTGACAAACCCTAAGATCCATCACAAAAGTATTTCTACCTTGCTCCTTCATATCTTTTCTAGTGTAACCATTTGATCCTCTAACCTAGCTCCTTGATTTTTCTCCCTAATATAGTAACAAAACCCTAAATTTCCCAAAACCCCACCTAAGCCTACCGTACCTAGACTAAAATCTATTTCGTCTCCAGTCAATTCATTAGTTGTGATCATAGAGAGAGCCCTCTCTAGTTTGGTAGGGCTAGCTACCAAACTGAAAGCTTGATCTGTGGTTACCTCTGTCGATCTCCTCTTAGCATGGGACATTTTGGAGGATAACATTTTGGCATTGTTGCCAAGGAAACAATTGTTATATTATTCTTGGGATTAGTTCCATAAGTACTTTCAAGACTGGTTTTGTGGGTGACAGATTCCAGTATCCAAAGAATGTTGATTTAAGAAATCACATCAAGTTCAAGGTGTAAACAAATCTAGCTCCTAAAAGATACATGAAGTCAAATCCTGACCCAAATCCACCTACTATTGTTGATGATCTAGAGAAGTTGGTTAAGAAACTCGAATACCCTATTCCTAAAAGTGAACCTCAAAAATTGGTAAAAACTACATCTCTACCTGATCAATTATTGATTGTTGAAGATATTTATTTTGATATTCAGTTTGAGCAATCTTTGTTTCGATCCAAATCTGAGTCTTTTTAGAAGTGGTTTTTTACCCTATTAGGTTTGATTCCTACCTCCCTTCTGCTAAATCTCTCTTTTCCAAAACTGATCATGAATTATGGTTAAACTTTGATAAACTTCAAAGCCTAGAAGACCAATTTCAAATGACTACTGAGAAAGCTTAGATTCAATATCAACTTGAAAACCTGGCTACTACTTCATCCTCTACTTCATCTCCAAACACATCAACTACATCATCTTCCATTGTTAGTTTACCACTAACTCAATTAGCGTCATCATCTCCATCATCATAGCTTATTGTAGTACCTACACAACCCATTGTAGTACATCTACTACCTCTAGTACTCATGGCATAGTTTGCTCCTCTACTATTACCTAGTCAACTGGCTTCCCTACCTAAATACTATGGTCAAAGACTCCCTCTTTTTTATGGAACTTCAGAGATCATACCACAGCAACATGTTGAAAAACTGATAGATTCTATCATCCTTGAAGAGGTTGACGAGGAGGATGCAAAGATGAGAATCATAGCCCAAACTTTTTTCAAAGATGTAAAGAAATGGTTTCACAGTGTGGAAGATAATTCCGTCAATAGTTCCCAGTGGTTTATAAATTTAATCTTAGCCCAGTGGTAGGATAAGAAAAATCCATTACAGATTTTGGCTGCGTATAATTCCATGAAAAGAAACCCGAATGAGACATTGCAGGAGTTTACAGCACGGTTCAATCTGGTTTACAATTCGATTCCTAATGATATCAAACCTCCCCCTGGTTTAGCCGTCATCAATTATCTTGATTTCTTCGATCTAGACATGACATATCAGCTTAGGGAGAGAGATCCTACAACTTTGGAAGAAATTTAGTGCAATGATGTAAGTGTGGAAGATAATTTTCTTATCAAGAAGTCCAAAATAAACCCAGAGAAACCTGAGAATAAAGTTACTATTAAGGAGGAGTCGTCCTCTTCTTCTGAGGTAAAGCTTGACACTCTTATTGAAACAATGGAAATAATGATGGACAGAATGACTATTTCTAATAGACAAACAGAACATTTGATAAGGAATCTGAACTGTAGGGGACAACAACAAGCTTAGTTCCGAAATAAGCTGAAAGAATAGAAAAAGCAGGACCCTTAGGGACAAATCAAAACACCATCTCAGCAAAACTACACACAAGGCTCGAAAGATGATGAAGAATAAATTGTTGAGGCTAATCATTTCTTTTAGGAAGATGAATTACCTACCTTTCTCACTAAGGAAGATAATTGTTCTTAGGAATCAATAACACCAACTGATTAGCAGCTTGTCCTTGCCAATGATGATTCATGGGCAATGCAGACCAGAGAGTATCAAAGGGGATATCATAATGCCTTTAGTCATTTGCAAAAATGACAACTTGAGGAGTAGAATTGTCCCTATCATATTACATCAAATAAGGAAGAATGTTTGGAAAGACGCACCGGATAAGGAAGTAGCCCCTACAGATCAAAACAGAGAAATAGAGATTGTCATTTTGAGTTGGGATAAAAACAATGAAGCTTCTACCAGCAATGTGAGGAAGGACAAGGAGGTTCAAACTGAAAGTAAAAAAAAAGGAGTCTCAAGCCAAAGGAAAACTTGAAAAGAAGGAGACTACACCAAAAGAGGTAGACAAACAATCCAATATGTTTAGCTTAGAGAATGAAATTTCCAAATTGAAGATTTCAATTCCTCTAACTGAACTAGTAAAAAATGAAAAGTAAAAATTCTAGATTGCTAATATGTTTAAAGTGGATCAAATATCAAATACTGTCAATGTTGACGATGATGAGCCTGCAATTTTATTTTGTCTAGATGTAGAGGGAAGTCCTGAGGATAATGAATTTCCCCTTTTCTATCTTAGTTTGAAACTCCATGGGTTTATACTCCATAATTCCATGTTAGATTCTAGTGCCTCATATAACCTGATACAAAAATATATTATGGACAAACTGGGACTAGACATCACTTGACCCTACCATGACGTGTATTCTTTTGATTCAGGGAGAGTCAAATGCCTTGGCCTTATCAAAGATCTAGTAGTGTCCCTCAACCAAATCCCAGCCAATAATGTGTTGATGGATGTAGTGGTCGCCAATATACCTCCACGGTTTGGCATGTTGCTTTCACGATATTTGGGGGCAAAGTTGAAAGGAACCTTGCGACTTGATTTTTCATATGCTACTATATGGGTATTTGGGCAGCTTAGAAAACTATACCAGGAGAAAAAGATGAAATTCATGATTAGTAGCAAAGAAAGACCAAATAATCACCATATCCATGCAATACATACTGATCTAAAGTCTTTCATTTTGTATAGTGATATGAATCCAATTGATGATGATACTCAAACCGTATAGTCATTTCAGAAGTTTCTAATGTCATAGGTAGTGTACAGAAGATTTGATTGCAGAAAAATAGGAAAATGATGCAGAATGCTTGCAATTAGAAAATTCACCTGAAGAGATTTTTGAATCAGTGCCAAAAACTCAAATTGTTGAGAGAGTAAGTCATCCTCTAGAAAATCATAAAGATCAGTCTTCCAAAATTCTGTTTCCAGATGAAGAAGAAGGCCTTTGGACCATGGAGTTTGATGGTGCATTGGGGAAAGAAGGAGTGGGGGTTAGAATGTGGATCCATGGCCCCTTTCATCAGTCATGTAAATTCCTCAGAATGTAAAATTAAGTTCTCATAAGTTGGCTTTTGATTGCTCGAATCATGAGACAAAGTATGAAGCCCTGATTGATGGCCTCAAAATTCTGAAAGAACTGGGAGCAAAGAGAATTTCAGTTTACGCAGACTCCGACTTAGTAATTAAACAGGTAAAAGGGGAGTACCAGGCCAAGCATCCAAGGATGTGAGCTTACCAAAATGTTGTCCTCGATATTATTAAGAATTTTTCAGAATATACTTTGCCTTTGATTTCTATAACTTGGAATATTATGGCTGATTCCCTTACTATTGCAACAAGTATGGTTAAGATTCCTACCTATTCAAGTAAGAAGTATTCAATTCCTGTCAAGCACCACCCATCTATCCCTGAAAATTTGAGATACTGGCAGGTGTTTTGGGATGACAAATAGATTAATAAATTTTTGCAGATGGAGGATGAATTTCTAAATTCCCATATTGATGATACACGTGATGAGGATGATCAAGAAATTGAAGCAACCAAGGTTGAAGTGTGAGAGTTGAAAGACACTAACATTCCACGAGGTCTTGTACCTTTGGAAGAGTTATTTGATTGTGATGATGTCGCTAAAAGCCCCACTATGGTCCCCATAGAAAATGGTGTTGAAGATGTAAACATTGGTACAATAGACAAGCCCAAGACGGTCAAATTGTCAAAGCCTTTATCTCCTAAGATCAAAAGTATGCATATTTCTCTGATGAAAAAATTTTCTGATTTATTTGCTGGGGACTATTCAGATTCAAAGGTGTATGGTAAGAATATCATTCAGCACACTATACCGGTTAAACCTGATCAAAATCCATTCTGCCAAACACTAAGGAGGATTAATCCTAAGTTGATGCCATCCATTGAGAAAGAGGTAAATAGGCTTTATAAATCTGGTATTATAGTTCCTATCCGTTTTTCTGAATGGATGTCAAATCTTGTGCTGGTGAGAAAGAAGATTGGGGAGATTCACCTTTGTATCGATTTTAGAAATTTGAACAAATTGTCCTTAAAGGACAACTATCCCTTGTCAAAGATGGACCATATATTGCAAAAAGTAGTTGGGTCTTCTAGGATGTCATTGCTTGATGGATACTCGGACTACAATCAAATTTTAGTGCATAAGGATGATCAATTGAAAACAACCTTCATGACACCATGGGTTACATTTATGTACACCAAAATGTCATTTAGATTAAGGAATGCAGGAGCAACATTTTAGCGGGCTATGGACATCACTTTCACCAATGAAAAGGATTTTTTTCTAGTTATTTATTAAATGATCTCATAGTTTTTTCTAAATTTGATGAGGAACACATACATCATCTAAGAATTGTCTTCCAGAGATGCAAAAAATTTGGCATTTCGTTGAATCCTAAAAAGAACCTCTTCACCATGAAGGAAGGTAAGTTGCTGGGGCACATTATTTCCAAGGATGGCATCCGGATTGACCTTGCAAGAGTTGAAGCCATTCAGTAGTTATATTTTCTAAGGAACAAAAAATAAATTTAGTCATTTAATGGGAAAATTAAAATTTTGAGAAGATTCATCCCCAACCTCGCTGAACATTTGAGAGAAATGACAGACATGCTGAAAAAGGACAGGAAGGTAAAACGGTCTGAAGATTCCAAGAAGTCTTTCAATGCAGTCAAATTTTCATTATCTACTACTCCTACTTTAATCAGTCCCAACTATACATAGATTTTATTATATTTTCATTTGCCTCAGAGCATACTTTAGTAGCGGTCTTGATGCAAAAGAAGGATGAGAAAAATGAACAGCCCATAGCATTTTTCAGTCGAACAATAAGGTAGGTAGCACTAAAATACAACATTATTGAGAAGCAGACTTTGGCTTTGGTGAAAGCGCTTAAATACTTCCGAGTATATATTCTTCATTCTCACACTATAACTTATGTTCCAACAGCAGTAGTAAAGGAAGTCCTTGTGTAGACCGATCTAGAGGGTTAGAGATGAAAATGGATAGCAACAGTTCTAGAATACGATCTAGAAATAAAGCCAACAAATCTCATTAAAGGACAGGGTTTGGCCAAGCTCATGGTCGAATCTAATTTGCATGCCTTAGATATTAATCTGATCGCTGCCCTCTCCAAAGAAGAAGTAGAAGTTTCATAGGTACAGGTGTCAAACATATTCACTTCATCTGCATGGTACTCTAACATAGTTTATGTATTGCAACATTTAAATCCTCTACCAGAAGTTCCCAAAGGTAAAAGTAGATCATTAAAACTGAAAGCTTCAAAATATTGTACTCTTGATGGTGTTTTGTCTTGGAAAGATCCGGGCGGTGTATTGCTGAACTGTCTTGTTGAAAATGAAGCAAAGGATGTGATGATTGATTTTCACAAAGGAGATTGTGGTGGCCACCTCTTTTGGAAAACTACAATCAACAAAATTTTGAGGGTTGCTTTTTACTTGCCTACTCTTTTTGTTGATGTGTACAAAACAGTAATCAGCTGCCATGAGTGCTAAATTTTTCAAGGAAAAAGAAAACTTTTGCCATTGCCTTTATAGCTAGTTTCTGTTTCAGCTCCATTCCAGTAGCGGGGTTTTGATTTTGTTTGAGAAATTCATCCTTCATTGTCTACACAACACAAGTGGATCCTGACAGCCACAAACGACTTTAGAAAATGGATTGAATCAATCCCAACGAGGCAAGCTACTGATTCAGTTGTCATTTAGTTTATTGAAACTAATATATTTTCTAGATTTCGCTGCCCGCAAAAAATAATCATAGACAATGTTGTTTCTTTTAAGTCCAAGAATATGGTGGAGTTTTGTGAGAAGTACCATATCAAATTGGGGAATTCTACCACTTATTACCTGCAAGGAATGGGCTCACTGAATCCTCTAATAAATCTTTGATGAACATCATCAAGAAAGTTTTGGAGGTCAATAAAAAGAACTGGCACAAAAATATCATTAATGATTTATGGGTAGACAGAGTCAATACTAAGAAATCCATAGGCATGTCTCCTTTCTAGTTGGTGTACAGGGTTGATATTGTTTTTCCTTCATCCCTTGTTGTTCCAGTCATGAAAATTCTGTAGGAAGTGAGAAATGAACCAAATGATGCACAGTGGAGGAAAAGTCAAATGATCCGTTTAAAACAAACTAGGGAAGAAGTATTTCAAAATACTTCTAAGCTTCAGGAAAGGATTAAAAATATTTATGATCGAAAGAATAAATAATATAACTTCAACATGGGTGATGTGGTTCTTCATTGGGATGCATGGAATGAAGAGAAGGGCAAACACGACAAGTATGAAAACCTATGGAAGGGGGCGTATAGAATCTCAGCCTTCAAGGGGGAGAATGTGTTAGAGTCAGTATTTTCATACTGTCATCAATGATCAAAACTCCTCTTTTATATCATATTAGTGTCCCCTGTTGAAATTTTTTATCATTCCACCTAGGTCCTCATGCAAAAAATTACTCACTGATGGTAGCCCAAGTCAAAATTCCACTCTTCCTCAAAACATTAATATTTGTTGGCCCACCTTCCTATGTCTTATTGAGAACACATTCATTTTTAAAAGCTCATATCATCATGTCTTGTGTCAATCAAGTCTACATGAAGTCTTGTTATTCAAAGTCCCATTAGGTCACTAGGTTTCATTCCTCCAATGTCCAATAAAAACACCATTCACTACATAAGGCGAAAAAAAGCATGAGAGTGAAAGAAATAATACCCATTTTTCATTCAAAGAGGATTTGAAAAGATGTAACTATGGTTGCCAGAGCTTTAATTTTCATTCCAAAATTATAAGTTTTGTTTCAGATTGTAATTTTATTTCAAAAAGAGAGATGTAATAATTTTATTCATTTATGTGATTTTATGTTTATCATATGTAATAAGTCACTATTCCTAGCTATTTAATCAAACTCTATTTCCAATATCATCCAAGTAAATTCAAAAGTAAAGATTTCCAAAACTCCAGCATCATCCACCTGCAAAGGAAAAAGTCAGAAAGGAAATTAGCAAAGAGGTCAAAAAGGTGAAATGAAACATTAGAAAGTGGGTTTTAAATTTAAAATATCAAATTCACTCAGCTATAAAGGACTTCTTGGCTTCAAACTCAACTTCATTTTCCTCTTACCACTGATTGAGAAAACCCCAAGAGACCCTTTTCACAGTCCAGGGAAAAAATCAGTAGAATAGAGCAAGTGTTGCACGTTCTCTTATGGCACTGCGTGTTTACTCGACACTACAAATTTCTTTAAGGTGTTGCGTGTTCCCTTAAGGTGTTGTGTGATTGCCTCAGGTGCTGTACACTCTGCATTGGTGTTGCCCATTTGTCTAAGAAGGCTACAGTCATCTCCCCAGCTCCTCCAAAGTGCATTCAGCCTCCAAACAAGTAAGTAGCAACAAATGCATGTGTTTTTCTTCCTCCTCAATTCACTTCAAAAGTGTTTTAAATGTTTAATCGAACATTTGGTCTTTATTCCATATCTAAACCCTAGATTTCCACCAAAAACTACCTTGCACTCTCAATCCATTTTATATGTTGGGTACGGAGCCTGATTATCTTATGTATTCAAAGGTATCGCCACATCGGACCCCAGTTGCTGCCCGTAAAAAATTCACTGCAGGGGGTTCAGGGGGGGTCCTAGGGGGGGGGTGGCGACTGCGAGCTTTAGGAACCCCCCCTAGTAGGGGATTGGGCACAGTGCCCCCTGAAGCTAAAAATAGATGTAAAATTGCCTTGTAAACTGTTGTAATTTTGTAGTCAATCTGGGTCATTGATTAGGCGGAGATCTGATGGTAGACGTTATGTTCAATTTAGGGTTTTTTTCCATAGAAGGCACCCCCTCACTATATATGAGGGAATTGTATTGCATCTATGTAGATTTGTATTCTTAGTGAGGAAGAGAGAGGAGATTGAGAACGAAGAGGGAATTACAATGGATCTGTTGTAGGTTGTATTTCTTCATTTTGCTGAATAATATAAAAGGAAGGACTGGTTGTTTCTCTATGGATGTAGCCCAAATTGTGTGAACCACATATATCTATGTCTCTCTTGTTTTATGAGCTTTCTATGTTTATATTTTTGCAATATTTTATGTGTTCCATTTCTTTGTAATATATAATTTTCTAACAACTGGTATCAGAGCCGAAGGTCTATTTGGCTGATAAACTCGCAGGAGAGAAAAGGGTTCCTGGTTCGAGTGGGAGCAATGGCAGAAGATGGTAGGTTTAGGGTCAAAAACTTTAATGGCCAAAAATACCAGCTGTGGAATATGCAGATGGAATATTATCTGTATCAGAGAGGTCTGTACCAACCACTGAGAAGAAAGGAAAAGAAGTTGGCTAGTATGACAAACACAGAATGGGATATTCTCAACAGAAAGGTACTTAGAACAATACGTCTGTGCCTAGCGGCGTTGGTAGCTTTTAAGATTTCAAAGTAAATGAAAACAAAGGGTTTAATGTCAACATTGGCCAAACTATATGAAAAATCCTCGGACTCAAATAAGGTATTTCTTATGAAGTGTTTATTTAATATGAAAATGTCAGAAGGTGGATCTGTTGCTGATCATTTAAATGAATTTAATATAGTTACAAGTCAGTTAAGTTCTGTAGGGGTAACTTTTGTTGATGAAGTTAGGGCTTTGTTATTTTTGTGCTCATTGCCAGAAAATTGGAATGGTTTAGTTATGGCCATTAGTAACTCTATCTCTGGATCTAGTACTTTAAAGTTTGATGATGTTGTCGGTGCAATCCTTAGTGAGGAAATGCGATGGAAAAGCTCCGGTGAGACATCAGGTAATGCTTTGACTGCATAGACTAGGGGAAGAAAAATGGAAAGAGGAAAGAGCCCAGGATATCACAGTAAGTCAAGGAAAGGCATATCCAAGTCCATATCGGGGATAGTCTGCTGGAAATGTGGGAAGAAAGGACACCTGAAGAAAGACTGCAAGTCATGAAAGGGAAAAGAAGGAGACACGCAACAAGAAAATAATCATGAAGCAAATCTGGCAGGTGATGTGTTGCAATATGCTTTGATTCTTTCTTTAGAAAATATTATTGATGTCTGGGTGGTAGATTCAGGGGCCTCATTCCATGCCACACCTGATAGGAAACATTTTCATGATTATGTTCAAAGAGGTTTTGGACAGGTTAAATTGGGTCATGATAAACCCTGTAAAATCATTGGAATGGGTACAATTTTCATAAAACAACATAATGGAAATCAATGGCTATTGATGGAGGTAAGGCATGTTCTAGATCTGAAGAAAAGTCTTATTTCAACAGGGCAGTTGGGAGGTGAAGTCTGTGTGACTAATTTTATCGATAAAACATGGAAGGTCACTACAGGATCACTAGTAATAGAAAAAGGAGAAAAGGTTGGTACATTATATTTATGCAATGGTATTTCTAATTATGTTAATTCTCTAACCTCTATAGGAGAAGATACGACATTGTGGCATCATAGGCTCTAGCACATGAGTGAGAAGGGGATGCAGATTCTTCACTCAAGAAATTTGTTGCTAGGTTTGAAGCATGTTGATTTAAAATTCTGTGAGAATTGTGTTTATGGAAAACATAAGAGAGTCAAATTCCTCAGAGTTAACGAAAAGAAGAGCGAAAAATTAGATCTTGTGCATACAGATCTATGTGGACCTACTTAGGTATCATCTCTTGGTGGCCCTCGTTATTATGTTACTTTTATTAATGATGCAACCAAAAAAACATGGATTTATTGTATTCGAAATAAATTTGATGTATTTTATACTTTCAAGAAATGGAAAGCTTTGGTTGAAAATGAGACAGGAAAAAGGTTGAAGTGTCTCAGATCAGACAACCAAGGTGAATATTGTAGCAAAGAGTTTGATAGGTATTGTTCAGAGAATGGAATTCGCAGAGAGAAGATAGTTCTAGGAACTCCACAAGGAAATGGTGTGTCAGAAAGGATGAACATGACAATCATGGAGCATGCAAGTGCATGAGATTGGATGTAGGATTGCCTTTAAAATTTTGGGCAGATGTTGTAGATACTATTGTTTATCTATTAAACATAGGGCCTTCAAGTTCCTTGGATGGTGGTATTCCAAAGGAGGCATGGACAGGTAAAAAGGTAAACTAGTCGTTTTTAAAGACTTTTGGTTGTGAAGCCTTTGTCCACATTAATAAAGAAAATAGAAAAAAGCTTGAGGCAAAATCAAAGAAATGTACATTTATTGGATATGGTGTTAATGATTTTGGTTATCATTTTTATGATTATGAAAAACAAAAAATCATTAGGAGCAGAGATTTCATATTCAATTAAAAAGTTTAGTATAAGGATCAATTGCAGGAAAAGAAACAGGAAAAAGAAAACAGAAAATACACAGTGCTTGACGAGATCACAGAAAAAGTGATGGTTCCTGAAAATCATAATGATCAACATCCAGAACAACAACCACAATAGCAACAAGCACCTCAAACACTTGAAATTGGTGTTAGAAGATCTACAAGGATAAGTAGACCCCCTGAACGATGCTCTCCTTCATTATATTATGTATTGTTGATTGATCCTGGTGAACTAGAATGTTATGAAGAAGTAGTACGGGTAGAAACCAGGAAGAAGTGGGAGCAAGCCATGAAAGAAGAGATGGACTCCTTAGGAAATAACCAGACTTGGCACTTAGTCAGGTTGCCTGTAGGTAAAACAAAATTGCAGAATAAATGGGTTTACATGTTGAAGGAAGAATATGGAGGTAGAAAAAGGTATACAGCTAGACTTGTGGTGAAAGGGTTTGCACAGAAAAAGGGTATAGAATTTGATGAGATATTTTCTCCTGTTTTTAAAATGACTTCAATCAAAACTATTTTAAGTCTAGTAGCAACTAAAGATTTGCATCTTGAGAAGTTAGATGTAAAGACAACCTTTCTCCATGGGGATTTGGAGGAAGAGATATATATGCAACAACCACAAGGATATGAGGTAAAAGGGAATGAGAAACTATTTTGTTGGTTGAAGAAGAGCTTGTATGGCTTAAAATAGGCTCCAAGGCAGTGGTATCTGAAATTTGACAGGTTTATGTCTAAACAAGGTTATACTAGATGTCACTTTGATCATTGTGTTTATCTCAAAAGGAAAAATGAAGGTAGCTATATTATATTGCTATTGTATGTAGATGAGATGCTTGTTGTAGGTTCTAACATGCAGGAAATAAATGTGCTCAAAAGAAAATTAGCGAACTCATTTGCAATGAAGGATTTTGGTGCTGCAAAACAAATCCTTGGTATGAGAATAACTAGAGAGAGGAAGAATTGAAAATTAAAATTGTCTCAAAGTGAGTACATAGAAAAGGTGTTGAAAAGGTTCAATATGCAGAATGCAAAACCTGTTAGTATAGATTTGGCTAGCCATTTCAAATAATGTAAGGAGGAGTGTCCCAAGACTCAGCAAGAAATGGCTCATATGTCTAAAGTTCCATATGCATCAGTAGTTGGAAGCTTAATGTATGCAATGGTCTACACAAGGCCTAATATTGCACATGCAGTGGGAGTTGTAAGCAGGTACATGAATAATCCAAGAAAAGAACATTAGATGGTAGTGAAGTGGCTTCTCAGGTATTTGAGAGGTACCACAAATCAAGAATTATTCTTTGGTGGTTCAAACATTTCTCTACAGGGATATGTTGATGCATATGTGGCGGGTGATAGAGATAACAGGAGGAGAACAACAGGATATGTGTTTGCTGTAGGTGGAACAACTATCAGTAGGGTCTAAAACTACAAAGTGTTGTTGCACTCTCAACTAAAGAAGCAGAGTATGTTGTTGCTATAGAGGCTAGTAAAGAAATGATTTGGTTACAAAGGTTTCTGGATGAATTGGGTAAGAAGAAGGAGTTGGGCAGGTTATACAGTGACAGCCAGAGTGTCATACATCTTGCAAAGAACCCTGTGTTTAATTCCAAGACTAAACATATATAAATCAAGTACCATTTCATAGAGTCAGCGTTGGAATATGGACAATTGAAGCTGGAAAAGATACACACTAGCCAGAATCCCGTAGATATGTTAACAAAAGTTGCTACCATGGAGAAACTGAGAATCTTCTAAGTTTCAATTGGTCTTCAAGTATGATGAAGAAGACGAGAAACAACCAGGTCCAAAGTGGAGTCATTGTCCAGCAAATGAAGCAGCGGTGGATTTGTTATAATCAGTATCCAAGTGGGATATTGTTGGGCGTGGAGCCTGATTGTCTTCTATATTCAACGGTATTGCTGCATTGGACCCTAGTTCGTAATGCGGCGACAACGTCGCCCGTAAAATATTCGCTGCAGGGGGGTCCGCGGGGGGGGGGGTCTGTGATCTTTGGGAGCACTCCCCCTTGGCGGGGGGATCGGGGGAAACGCACCCAAACCTAAAAATAGATGTAAAATTGCCTTGTAAAATTTTGTAATTTCATAGTCAATCTGGGTCATTCATTAAACATAGATCTGATGGTAGAAGTTATGTTTAATTTAGGGTTTTTTGCCCTAGAAGGCACCCCCTCGCTAACTGTATTGCATCTATGTAGATCTGTATTCTGACCGAGGAAGAGAGAGGAGATTGAGAGTGAAGATGGAATTATAGTGGATCTGTTGTAGGTTGTATCTCTTCAGTTTGCTGAATAATATAAAAGGAAGGACTAGATGTTTCTCTATGGACGTAGCCCAAATTGTGTGAACCACGTATATCTGTGTCTCTCTTATTTTATGTGCTTTCTGTGTTTATATTTCTGCAATATTTTATATGTTCCATTGCTTTGTAATATATAATTTTCTAACATTATACACTCCCCTACACCTTCCTTCTCCTTCCCTAAACCTGTTTATCCCAGATACCCTCTAACCCTTTGTCGCAAAACCCTAAGTCCTAGGTGATACAACTACCTAGGCTCCAAAACCCCCTATATTGCAAACAATTTTCTCCCATCCCCAAGCTATCATACTACTACCCTATATCCCCCTCCATTACATATATATCCCTTCACCCATCATCTTCATATTTACTCTTCCCCTTTTCCTATTTCCAAAAAACTACATTCCCACTACCTTATACCTCCCTAGGGTTTGATATTAAACACCATGGCCGATGAGGAATACAAACCGCATAGTGGGGAAGAGGAAACAAATAGAGAAGAAGAAGACTTCAAGAAAATACACAAAGGGGAAAAAATACATAGATTTGAGCCCAAAGATCTTAGGGAACTCTTGGCATCTCCTATGACTGTGACATCCTTCAAATGGCTAGGCTGTTATGATTTCTGTGAGCAAGTTCAGGCAATCCAACACCATCCTGAGTTGACTAGGATCTTCATAGCTAAACTCCATAACAACCAAGTCACTTAGGCAAGTATTACTTTTACTCTATCTATTGCCATTATATCAGCTACCACTACAATCCCAGATGTTGGCAAGAAATGGTTTAAACAAGGTGATTTGGAGAGACATTATTATGAGCCTTACATGAAACCAAGGTACTGAAATGAAAGAAGGGGCTATTTTCCTTTTTCACACCTCCTTGACAGATATTCCCCAATGATGAATATTATCATGAAATATTTTTCATGTGAAGGTAGATTTTCTAGGCTTTATTCTTATCACATCCGGCTTTTAATGCATTTCACTAGGGTAAAAATGCTCAATATACCCTACTATCTTTTCCAAAGTGTTGAGAAGATGGCCTACATTTCCCAAAAGAGGGAGTATAAAGATCAAATGAAGAGTCTCTTTCATCATTCCCTCATTAAAATCATAGTCCTTTATCATCTCAAGGAACTCAACATTGCATGGAGTACCTTCATAGCTAATCCCATATTCACTCCTTCATCATCTCATCCTTCCACCTCCATTCCTCCATCTCATCCCATAGATAATTCATCCTCATCTGATGAGTCAACCTCACCATCACCTCCATCATCACCATTCCATGAGTATTTTCATTCACCTAACAGAGATGAAATCAGAGAGCAAGAACACATTGAACAGGGTGAGGCCAACAAACCTAAAGGGGCTGATTTGGGCACTTTGACACATACTTATCAGAGGGGACATAGGTAGGTTCTTGCCCCATAGATTGTGGGAGGGGCCTTGCCTCTTCATCAGCAAAGAAGGTACAAAAGGGCAAGGAAATGATGATAGAGACAAAGATCCAGTAGCAGGAGTAGGACCTCCATGAGACAGAGTAGGATTTTGACTTAGTTGGCCTAAGTGAGCATGATGATAGTGAGAGCATAAACATTGTCATCAAAGAAAAGGATGCACTCATCGGGGAGCTTTAGGTCAACTTGCAGAGGGAAAAATACATCATCTTCTATTATGAGCAGGAAAACAAGTAATTTGAGACCAAACATGAGCTCATGGAGATTCAGCTCATCAAGGTAAAGAGGGAGGCTGAAAAGGCTAAGGCTTTACTTAATGAAGCATATGGAGAATATAGTTCCTAGAAGAAGGCCAAGGACCAGAGGCCTAAAAGGAGCATTGGAGCTAGAAAAACAGAAAGAGGTTGAAGTAGCTAATGAGGTCAACCTAAATGAGCAATTTTCCAAAATGATTAATGAGAAACGAGAGCATTGACTTGAGAGAGTGAACAACCATCTTGAAAAGCTCCTAGACAAGGCCAAAAGGGACTAACATTAAGAGAAATATGGCAAAGTATTATTGCCAAAGAAATCAAATAGCAACAGGAAAGCTCAAGGCTGCTAGGGCAAGAATTGAAGCCTTAACTCACCAAGAAGAAAAGAAGAAGCTTGATATACTTGCAGAGGCTTCACTACATGCCTAGCCACACCAAACATCAAATTATTAAACAATTTTGAAGAATCTTGGTTCAATTTTTGTAATATTGTCTTTCCTGTCTTTTTTGAGGCAATTTCATATCTATCGTTTGGTCAAACGTGCAGCACCCTAGGCGCTGCGCATTTTTTTGAGGAATATTTTGGAGGAATGGAAGCCACCAGCACATTCATAAGGACCAAGACATCCAGGAAATCCATGTTTCCAGCCCTATAATGCAAAACTGGTAGGTGAGAAATGCAAAAAACCACCTAAAAATAATGTTTCTACCTCATTTTTGGACCAAGCACTATGCGTTGAGTCATCTTGAGAGAATGGAGTTTTGGAGGGTCCAATAAAGCCCATTTTGAAAATTAAGGGTGGTTTTGGAAACCAGACAGGATAATATTTCCAATGAGCTATCTCGTGCTAAATTTGGGCATCAGGAAGGCAGGTAAAAGTGAGTTGGAAGATGGTGTTGTGTGTTTGATAGCTGGCCTAGTTATTCATTGTTCTTATACAAAATTGATTTTTACCTATGGAAAATCATCTTTTCACTGATGTACTTGATGTGCTCGATGTAATTATTATGTTTTTATTATTACCTAGGGTAAGTACATTAGGTAAATGGCCTCCATGACTTGTACTGAATCAGTTTACTGAAGTTAAGGATGAGTCACTTTGACCACCCTACACTGTAGCTACCAATTCAATTTTTGTTGTAACTACTCCTCCTCTCATGGATTCGACCCCTAAGGCTAGGATGAGTTGGTTTGAGGCCTATATCATGTAATTTCTCAGTCATTCTATAGGTTGGACCCTATTGGATTGTTGAAATGTGGCAACAAGAATATTCCAATTTTAACTTGTCCTTGAATTAAAATTCGAATTTAGTCTCGCTGGCTGCTTGAAAATTAATTACTTAATTCATATTGAGTTAGTTATTTGGATAAATTCAAGTTAGAAGTCTTTCTAAAGTCATGCAATAGTTATCCCTTCAATTAAGGAGATTATCCCTTAATTAAGGAGATAAGATTGAGTTATATTTGAGTTGTAATTAGTTAGCTCAGTTTAATGAGTTAAGTCTAGTTAAATTAGTTCCAAACTATTTGAGGAACTAATTATGAGTTATCAGTCAGTTGATGCATGCGTGCACTCAACTAGTGTACTCTACATAATTGAAGATTCTATCATTAGTAACTCATGCATCTCTATTCTGAGAAAGGCCCAGTTGAGATTAAAGATAGGGACAATGTACTATCAGTTGCATGTGTTTTCCTATAAACACAACTCATGCATGCAGAAGGAATATGATTCCCTGAGGATTGTGTAGTTTTATAGGGTGTGAGATCACTGTGAGTGATTAATGTTCCACTTGGTAACAGGAGGATCACCCAGGAGAAACTACGCAAGGAAATAGGAACTTGGAGGGCAGAGGAGAAGGTTTATGAGAAGTCTATTTTGCTTGGGAGCATCCAGGAGGATTGTACTAAGAGCTAGCTAGCTATGAGAGCTAAGGCTTTATGTAATTCTGAGATATTTCCAACTTGTATGATAATATAGATAGTGGGGTTTTCACTTGAGGATTTCCCTTTCGTGTTTCATGTGCAATGATTCTTCTTCTGGTTATATGTGTTCAACTTGATGTTGCTCAAATCTTTTAAGATTTTGCAAATTGATTGTAGAAGTAGGTTAAAGTATTTTTCTTTGGTTATATTGCATTATCAGGTTAATCTACAATCAAAATTTCTACATGGATATTGTATTAGTGTTTCAGACTTTGGCATGAAATATATTGTATGAGTTGCAGCTATTTTGGTGGGATTCTTGTGGCATGCTATTTTGATATTGTTTCCTTTTCAGTTACATATGTATGAATGTTTTGTACCTTTCATGATCCATTTCACTTTAAATATGTTTGATTTTCAAGGTGTGATAAATAGAATTCATCTTCTATGCTCTGTTTAGGGAAAATCATCATAAATTGTTTCATTTCTTCATTTTAAAAAGAATTGATGGTTTTCATGCTCTTTTTAGCACCTCACCAGTCTAAACCATTTCATCACTATACTACAAAGTTTTAAAGTAACTTGCCTACCTTACCCCATTTGATGTCTGCAATTCTAATTCTCTTTTTCGCTGACCTAGTTCACTCTATGACCTAATTCACTCTTCTAGTGACTACCCCAATCAAATCAAATCAAACAAACCCTGAGCCACTATATCTAGCCTAAAACCCTAATCCATCCAACCCTCTTGGCTATGATCCTTTGGAGAGATCCCTCTCCATTCTAGTAGGGATAGCTACCAAGTCAAAAGATTGGTTTGTGGTTACCTCAGCTGGACTCTTCCTCTACCTTGTAGATCCAAAGGACTGATAACATAATGCTTATCTGTTCGAAGAAATGAATGGGAAAATTTATTTATCAGGAGAGGTCAATGGTATGCTTCTCAAGAACTACTATACCTGAAGGAAATTGTGGAAATTTTTCATTATCATTGTATATACTAGTTTACTTTTCATGTTTGAGTGTAAAGTGGCTATCATAGGAGTTTAAAGCCTGAGGAGAAGGCCATAAGGCTTCTTTGATCAGCTACTGGTTTAAAGTTTTTGTTTGTTTTTTTTATTGTTTTTAAAAGTCATTCAGGGAGTCAATTTTCAGTTTGAGGTTAGTCTTTTCATTTTGATTCCATGCCCAACGAATAAGGCTACTAGGTCGATGGTGTTCTTGACACCTCCTATGGAGATGCCATCCCCAACTGGAGCCAATGTTAGTGTCAGTCAATTTTTCCTGCCACCAGTGATCAAATGTTCTCTTTCAAAATGTTCATTAGGGTTTAAGGTCAAGTTTTTATCATTTCACTAGGTCTTCCATTCAAAAAATTTGGTCATTTGTTAATAAGTCTAGGTTGTCAATTATTCCTTTACAAATTTCCATGTTTTGCTCATTGTCATTATGCATTTGGATGTCCCATCTCTGAAAATATTTATGGTCATATCAATCTCATTATCATGGTCCTCATCTAGCTCACTATCACCCATTAGGTCACTAGGGTTCCAGTCTTTGAATTTCTCATTCCATTCATACATTCGACATGTAAAGGAGTAGTGATACAAATTGGATCAAAAAGATTTTATTTCAAATAAATTTGTTGCAATAAGTTTCAAATAATACCAAAGTTGAATTCAAAAGGTTCACAAGTACATGATTTTCAAATCAACAACAAGAAAAGTATATGGTGGGCCACCCCACAATAATCAAAGCAAGTCACTTCTGAAAGCTGCAAAATACCATTTTTCTCTCATTCCTCTCATTCATCACATTGTGAAGGGAGCTCTCATCCATAATCCTCATTTCCTCACAAGTTTAGGGCCATAAATTTTCAAAAAATCATTTTTCCTTCAGTCATTGCACATAGAAAGCTTTCATTGAGCTCCTGGACAAGCATGCTGTGCATGGGTGAACTAAGTTGCACACAGGTGCTATGCACAGGAAGACTACTTTTCTCATGGGCTAGAATTCTCCAAAATCATTTTTTGACCACTAAAATTCATTTTTCAAAGTTCCTCTTCTATTATGTCATCCTCCAGGCTTCACAACAAGTAAGTTCAATCTTTCTTACGCCTTCCTTTTGCCTCTTATGTCAAGAAATGGTTTAGATGCTTCCACTTCTAGGGTTTCTATGGATTTCCTAGTTTTAATCCTAAAATGATGATATGCTACCCCAAACCCTAGTTTCCTTCTCCCTACACCTATGTTTGCAGAAAATACATTATTCCCATCCATCATAGAACTTTATCCCCTCATTTTCCATCCTTTTTCTCTAAACCCTAATATACCCTATCTCTTTCAAGAGCAGGCCTATGTTTTGGCCTTTTTCACTCTCTCCCCTCACTCATTTCCAAAAATTCCTTTTTCCCGTACTCATTAACATCATCCCCTACTATCCTAAATTTCCTCAAAAATTTAGGGAACTCCCAAGTCCTTCATTCCTTCACAGCAACAAATTTCATTGTTTTTGCCTACCTTCCACCTAGTGTTTGAAAGTATGGAGCATGATTCACCACCATTAGAGAAGAGGAAATATTAAAAGGGAGGAAAGATACCAAGGTTTGAACCCTCTAATTGCAATGAAATCACCTCCTTCCCTTTTGTCAAGAAATGCTTTCAAGATGTCAGTTGTTTAGATTTTTTTCAAAATGTGCAGGAAGTGGGTCACCGTGAGCATCTAAAAGGTATATTTTCCCTTACCTTGAAGGAAGATAAGATCACCATTGCAGGGACTGATTTCATGTTTTCAATGGATGCCATATCTCAAGCTATATGCATACCAAACCATGGTAAAATTGTTCAAAGGCATGAACCTAGACCTATAAGAGTACAAATTCTACCTGGAATCACAGTACAAAGAAACTCACTCACATGTTTTCCCATTCAGATACTTGTTGGAGAGATATGCACCACTAATGAAGGATGTCATGAAATTATTTACATGTGAGGGAAGATTTTCTAGGTTATATCAATACCATATAAGGCTTCTCATGCACTTTACAGTAGCCAAGTCTCTCAATTTTTGCAGTTACTTGTATAGGAGCCTAACCAAAATGTCTGAAAGGGCACAATTGAAAGGGAAAGTGCATTATCCCAGCCTCTTTCACCATAGCCTGATAAACGTTATAGTTATCCATCAATTGAAAGAGAAGAACATGACATGGGGCACTTTCATTGGGGCGGCCTTGAAAATGCGTATAACCACTTCACCAAGCCAGCACCAAACCATGTCAGCACAGTCTATGGAGGTGAGGTTGTTGAGCATTAGAACATGTATGTAAGTGCCACTTCTTTCTTTATCTTTTCCTTTAATTCATAGCTTCTTTACATTCTAAGATGGGCATATGATAAAGGATTATGATAAAGTTAAGGGGATTTGTGATTAATGTAAAATGACTGATTATTGCCTTTTTCTATGCAGAAAATGAAGAAAATGGAAGATCGCCATTTCAGAGGAAAAGACAAGGCAAAACCAACTGCTGTCCCTTTGACAGGAAACCACATCCAGACGAGGAAATCGAGATTGGAGTGCATGGGCCAGGAAAAGGAAGAAGAAATGCAATATCAGTGCAAGAGGATGAAAAGATAACTGAAGATTAAAGATATGGCAAATCCCTTAGGATCCTTTGATCCTGAGGGATCGCTACCTTAAGGATATCTGTATTTTTGGTATTTCCACCTAGCCACTATAAAAAGTGACAGCACTACTAGCCCAGGGGGCAGATTACTATTGATTTATAAAATTTGTTGTTGTAATCTAAACTTTGATCATTGACTCTCTTTAAAGAGCGATCACTGTAACTCTGCTTTTATGATTAATATCATAAACTTCGTTGCTGTTCCATCATCTGATTTTGGAGTAATAGCAGCAGTGCATCCTTGGTGGCTAAGGGCCCGACCCTAGTGGATCACTTGCTTTTTGTATCATTATTTTTTGATTACAAGTCGCATGTGGTTTGATTTCCTTTACTTTCTTTATTTAGTAATTTGTGGTTCCTTGACATTTCATTTACTTGCTCTACTATATTGAATTCGTACTTGAATAGTAAGATTATTATTTGCAACTGAAAATGTTATGTTGTTCATTCTAAAATCATATCACGTTGTCTAATTTGGACATTGTTGTTCATTTACAGATTGACATTGTTGTTCATTTACAAATTAACATTACTGTTCATTTACAGAGTAACATTGTTGTGCATTTACAGATTGGTATTGTTGTTCATTTAGCTACGATTTACCTATAATTGTGGTTGTTGTTCATTCAGATTACTGTTCCATTACAACTGCAATTTTTGTTCCCTTATAACTGTGGTTAATACTTATTATGCTAAACGAAGATTACTAATCCCATCATTCTAGATTCGCTGTGTGTTTACATTTGATTAAGTTTGCTGCTTAATATTTCATAGACCTACTTGGGTTTGCCATTCCATTCTTGGATTTTTGTTCAATTCATTTACTAGTTAAAGATTGTTGTTCAATTCCTCTCGGTTCCGATTACTACTTAATTCTTTCCTGTAGGTTAAGCTTTGATATTCGGTCTTTTCAATAGATTAGTTGTTGTTCCTTTTTTTGTTAATTGAATTGTCATTTCAAGTATTTTCTTTGGTGTGAATGGAACAATCTGCAACTGTAGTGAACATTGACTATTGCTGTCTAGTTCCTAGATCGGAGATCTTCTCTTTGATTGATTTTAATTTGCATCAGTTTGTAAAGGAAAGAGTTATCATTACTGTATCCTTGACTGATGATTGTTGTAGTTTCTTAAATGAATGATCTAGTTGTAAATCATTTAAGTTTCTTACCATTCCATTTAGAGTTTGTTTCTAGAATTTGTTTACTTTTGTAAAAGCACTATACTACTAGTATTACTCTTGACAAGTGACCGCCTCAGAATGAGTAGACACTTGAGATAGAAAATCACACCTGGATTGGTAATTAATGTAGGGTAAATAGAGGTTAAAAAGACCCTTTTTACTGCTCAAAATTTTAGCATCGTTGCCAGGGAAGAGTGTAGCCATTTGTTTCTTTTGAAAAGAGAGTAGTGTAAGTACCTGCTAGGAGAGAGTTGGGTTTTAAAAATAGAAGGTAAGAACCTGCGTATGGAGCATGTAATAGCCATGCTCCCTTGCCCGCTTTCCTGCATTTTTGTTGTTATTTTGGGTATAAATAAGTATTTGATTTGTGTGCATGACTAAGTAGAAAAAGCTTGAAAGGAATCTTAAACCACTACCCAAGCCTAATAAAGCTAAGGGGCCGGTGATCCTTGGCCGATCGACCTTGATAGACGAAATCCTTAAAAAATAAGAATCTCAGCCTTCAGTAGGACCTAGAAAAGCTACTTCTATACAACCTACTAGTTCCCTTCAAGCCACAGAATCACCATCTGTAGCCTTTGCTGAGGTACACAGCCAAACAGAGGAGGAAGATTTTCAAGAAATTGAGAATTCTAGCCCAAAATCATTACAAGAAGGGAACCTTAGTAATATCTGCAAAGGAAGAGGAGAAACAGGGGAAACTGAAGAACCAAGATCTCCTCTTGGAATAGTTCATCCATTAAGCAGCCCAGATAAGGGAAGTGCTGTAAAAATCATCCAGAATCAAGTTGATGAACCTAAAGAGCTAAGATCCCCTCAGACATTTGTTCGGAAACGAACTCTCATCATCCTAGACAAAGCGTTTTTAAGGCCATTCCTTCTCCTTCTAGCCAGCTTAGGAATACCCTTCTAGAAATCCCAGAAGGTTATTGGCACATATTTGACCAAATGGCCCACAACCAGCAAACCCCCCAAACCTCCACACTACAATATCCCATTGTAGATACTACAATTAATGCACCTATGAAGGCCATTCCTCTCTAGCACATCCCTACATTCCATAGTCTAAAATCGGAAGATCTAGACACATTTTTGTTTGAATTCGATGTGCTATGTAGGGGATATGACTATACCACTGATCCCCAAAAGATGAAATTATTTCCCTCTACATTAAAAGGGGCTACTTTACGATGGTTTATGGGGTTAGGTGGAGGTGTCATAAATGACTGGGATTAGGTGAAAGGTGCTTTCTTAAAAAAAATATCAGGATTATTGGAGGTCTAGAGAGTTAAAAGATGAAATATTTTAAATGCTAGCTAGACCTAATGATACATTAGAAGAATATGTTGAACCTTTTCAGTATAATCTTCAAAGGTCTTCTTATGCATCATTACCCTTACCTGACAATGTATTAAAAACAACATTAATTAAAGGCATGAAGGAACAATGGGTTGAAACATTAAATATTATGGGAAAAGGAGATATTTATCAAGAAAATTTTGCTGACATCATTGACTTATGTATCAGGAGTTCGCGAGGCAACACAAGGCTAAAACCATCGGAACATGACAGGTTCACAAGGGACAACAAGATGTCTAGAGAAGGAGTAACTTGCGCAGAAATCAGAAATTTAATGGAGAATTTCAAAACTGATATATTGGGGACTCTGACAACGCGGCTCGATATTATGCAAGAAAAACAAAAACAAGCAAAATAAGAGAAAAATCTGGCAATATTCTGCCCCAGATGCAGAAAGAAACATAGCCACAAAGAATGCCCACTAGATGCAGTTCAAGTTTGCACTATCTGTACAAAAGACCACTCTACAGAGAACTGCCCCTAACTTCCTGGTTTGAAAGAAGTATACAAAGCAGCAGAGGAATAATCAGAACCCGTGTACCTGCTCAATCAGCGCCATCAATGGCAACTGTGATAATCAGGTATGTCCTCCGATCCATTTTCCTCTTTCCAGCCTCTGTAATATCATGCTTAGAAATATAATACAATGTGGAAAAATCAACCTCCCTTCTCAAATTGGTCACAACAACCATTTCCTTCATCATCTCCATGGCCGAACCAAACAAGCCAAACTAATTAGCCAAAATTTCCCTACATTCCACCATATTGGAAAAACAATGCATATCCAACACAATGGTCCCCTCCCACTTCACAGAGTCAAGCCTGGAAGACAAATTGGCAAAGACTGATGAGTTAGCCAACAAGAACCATTCCACTCCCTTAACCTAGATTACTAGCACTACAACAAAATCCCGAGTCCAACCTAAGACTGCAACTCCCAATCCAAACCAACCCGAACCCAAATAACAGACCGGTTCAATCTGTTCAAATAATCGAAACACCAGAACTAGAAACCGATCTAAGGGTGTGCAATGACCTTCAATTAAGGTTTGGGTGCATCATAGAAACCAAGGGAGACAAACATGCTCAAGTTGAAAATTAGTTACCTGCAGAACAACCATTACAAGAAGAAGAAGTGGTCAGACAACAGACTCACGACCAAGCAACCACATCTTCTCCCCCATTCCTAGAACGATTAATCATATCGCGCCCTATAGAACATTCTGACTTTGATATTCTAGGGGAACTAAATAATTTGTATATAAAAATCCCACTCCTCCAAGCTATCTAAGATATCCCAATATATGCAAAAACCATTAAAGAGCTATGTATAAAAAACCAAGGAGGAGAATAACAAATATCCCAATAGTCCAAGTAATTGGCACCCTATCTGATCTATTATTAGGAAGAGAAGCACCCATCAAATATGAATACCCAGGAAATCCAATAGTGACAGTGCATATCAATGGACAAACCTTAATTGATTTGGGGGCTGCAATTGATATTTTACAACCATTACTTGTCAAAAGCTAGGCATTACATTAGTAGAACCAACCTCCACCTTATTAGAATTGGTTGACCAATCAGTAGTCAGGCCAGATGGTACACTAAATGATGTCATGGTATCCGTTGATTCCTGGAATATCCTACTGACCTTTTTATAGTAAACCCCAAAAACCGACTCGATGGACACCCATTAATTTTAGGCAAACCTTGGCTTGCAACTGTTAATGCTTACATTGGCTGCTGACAAGGCAGTCGGACCATAACTAGAGGGAGTAATATCAAGAATCTAGTTGTATGCCCTCTAGCCCAACCAAGTGTAACAATAATAAAAGCTAATAAACATCCTGTATCATACCTCACAGAAAATATTAGGTCCCCATTAACCATAGAAGATGCCCTCAATTTCAAAGATCAAACAGAGGATGATGTAATCAACAACTTCATTAATCAAGCTGAATCTAGATCCCATGTACAATGTCACATGATAGAGGCATCATTTGACAATAAATTAGAAGAAGATCCTCTCAACGACACCCATGATCAAATAATGCCCACTACCTCTGTTTGAAACAACAAAACTATAGAGATTGGGCCAGGAAAAACCTTGAATATCAATAATAACTTGACTCCGGAACAAGAAGAAAATCTAGTCCAACTACTGAGAAAATATAAGGAAGCTTTTGCATGGGATTATCTGGACATGAAGGGAATCAATCCCCAGCTGTGTACGCACCACATTTATACAGAAAAATATGTTAGACTTGTTTTCCAACCCCAACGGAGACTCAACCCTCACTTGAAAGACATTGTGAAAGTTGAATTACAAAAAAATTTGGATGTAAACTTTATTTATCCAATCTCGATAGCAAGTGGGTCTCTCCGCTATTGGTGGTGTTAAAGAAGAATGGAAAGTGGAGGATTTGTGTAGATTATAGAGAATTAAACAAAGAAACCTAGAAGGACAACTTTCCCCTTCCATTCATTGATTAGGTATTAGACACATTAGTAGGAAAGAAATTCTTTTCTTTCTTGGATGGCTTCAGTGGATACAATTAGATTCAGATTTCCCCTGAAGACCAGGACAAAACTACTTTTACCTATTCTTGGGGAACATTTTCCTATAGAGTCATACCCTTTGGCCTATGTAATGCCCCTGCCACATTTCAAAGGACCATCCTCAGCATCTTTTCAAATTTAATAAACGAAGGGCTCAAAGTATACATGGATGATTTCACACCATATGGAGATGATTTTGGCCCAGCACTAGACACATTGGAAAAGGTGTTGTAATGATGTATTGCCACCAGGCGCTGCTTGAGTCATGAAAATTTCTATATGATGGTGATTGAAGGAATCATCCTAGGTCATTATATCTCAGCGGCTAGAATACAAGTAGATCTGGCCAAAATTCAAATAATTTTGCTAATACCTACTCCTACCACATAGACAGAGGTACATAGTTTTCTTGGATTTTTTGGTTATTATTGGAGAATTATAGAACATTTTTCTCAAATAGTTGCACCTCTATACGCACTAATAGGGAATGTTGATTTTTTTTGGACATATAAATGCAACCGTGCTTTTGAGGATCTAAAAAAGCTTGTGTCAACAGCCACAGTGCTCAGAGGCCCAAATTGGGACCTGCCATTTCAAATTTCATCAAACACTTCAGAAACAGCTATTGGAGTAGTCCTTGGTCAGGAAGAAGACAAAAAGCCATATGCAATCTATTATATCAGCAAGAATTTGTCTCCTGTTGAGCTAAACTATATTGTTACTGATAAAGAATTCTTAGCTGTAATACATGTTGTAAATAAATTTAGGCATTATATCATTGGATATCCTATTGTTTTATATACAAATCACTCTACCATAAAATATTTAGAAAATAAACCTATTACAAATGGTAGAGTAACAAGATGGTTGATTTTATTGCAGGAATTTGACATCACAATAAAAGATCGACCTGGGAAAGAGAATCCTGTAGATGATTTTATCTCATGAATGCCAAAGCCAGTAGATGCAACAGCAATCGAAGATCAATTTCTAGATGAACATTTATTTGTTGTTACTATCAAGACACCCTGCTATGCTGATGTTGCAAATTATTTAGCAGTAGGCAAATTACCAAAGCATCTGACCCCCAATGAATGAAAACAGATTGTGCAATGTAGTACCCAACTTTCTTGGATTGTGGGCTACCTATTTCATACAAGGGCATATATGCACATTAGAAGATGTGTCCGTGAAGATGAAATATTTGACATTCTAAATGCCTGTCACAATGGACCATGTGGCAGAAATTTCGCAGATCGAAGGACTGTTCACAAAGTTTTGCAAACAGAGTATTGCTAGCCCACAATCTTCAAAGATGCTAAGAAATTTGTTTAAACCTATGAGAGTTGCCAAAGAGTAGGACACCCTGGACAATCCGACGAAATGCCTTTAAATCCACAGCTAGTAATTGAACCATTTGAGCGTTGGACGCTCGATTTTGTTGGTCCGATCAACCCATCATCAAACTAGAAAACATATATTTTGGTAGCAACAGAGTATGTTACCAAATGGGTTGAAGCAGGGGCACTTCCAAGAGTTACAGAGGACTCTGTGATTCATTTCCTATTCACAATATTTTTGCGATATGGACTCCCAAGAGACATAATCATGGACGGAGGACCACAGTTTGCAAGTAATAAAATTGCTGCATCATTACAAAATTATCACATTCATCACAAAATTACCACTCCGTATCACCCACAGGCAAATGGCCAAGTAGAGAGCACGAATAAAGTGATAGATGCAATATTAACAAAAACCATTGCGTCACATAGACGTGATTGGGCTTCAATATTGGTAGAAGCCTTGTGGGCATACCAAACAACATGGAGAAACACCACCGGTTATTCATCATATCAGCTAGTATTTGGAAAGGAACCCATCTTTCCAATAGAGTTCAAAATACAAATGTTAAGAACAACATAAGAGGTCAGTCTAGATTTAAATGAAGCCTAGACTAATAGATTACAACAAATTAATGAGATAGATGAAATTAGGCTCTTGGCTCTTCAACGCACTGCATTAATCCAACAATGGAGAGTAAAATAGCATGACGCCCTGATCAAAAAGAAAAGCTTCGACGAAGGAGATTGGGCACTCCTATACGATTCCAGGTTTTAGGATTTTCTAGGAAAACTTTAGACTCGATGGCTTGGACCATACGAAATCCAGAAAGTGCACGATAATGGCACTATTACTGTGACTACTATTGACAAATCTGGACATACCTTTAAAGCAAATGGCCATTGAGTGCAACTATACCATAGATCGCTTACTCAGGAATCCTTTTACCAGCAACTCCGGGAAGATTCTGATATGCAGATTCTTGCTGAGGAAAAAAATTATTCCTCGGCTTTGGTTCATTTTTTTTTTTTTTTTTTTTCTGAATAAGATTAATCTATTAACATAAAGAGAGTAAAATTACAGTGAGACCGAAGTCAAAACATTGCCCTGAAGAGAGAACAAGATGTCAAGTTAAACATGGAATGAGACTACCCCATTTCAGGGAGCTCAGTCTTGGACCGTTTACTGAGTTTACAAAATTCAAAAAAGAGTTGAAATTCCATATACACATTTGAACCAAAACATGCCCAGTAGTATGAGTCGCCAGTTGAGCTATCATGACAAACAATAAGCAAGCTAAACATCAGGAGGTTCTTCAACAATCCGACACCAATCTACCTCAGTCACGTCCTCTTCCAGAGCAGTTGTTGGGTTGGATGGACTAGGGTTAGCTAGCTCCATTACCACATTAGGATCGCTGCTAGTTGGAGCCATAGGAACCTACACAGATGCGCTACCTATCCCCAACTAGATGCTCGAAGCTGGAACAGGAACAGATCCCAGGCCCTCCTGGTGAGAACTAGGCTCTCCCTCTTGGGCTTCCTCATGGAATACCACCGAGATGTGTGCGGTGATCCTTAGATGGTTCAAAGCACTACAAAAGGTGAAGAGCGCAAAGCCATATGAGGGGTGCCCTCTTACGCTTCGGGTGCGTGGATAATGCTCGATAGAGAAATCGCTTGAAGGGGAAGGCGACTTGGTGGATGGGCTGGAAGGCACCCGTCTGAGCTAACCTCGTTGAGACCTCATGCGATGGCAACGGCGAGGCATTGTGACAACCGAAGTAGTAGTATGGGAGCGATGTAGGGTAGAAATGAAGACCAAGCGACCAGAAATCGAAATAGCAAAGACTAGGCCCACTAAAATCAGGAAAACGTTAGTTCGCAGGCCTGTTGCCTGGGTTAAAAAACAACAGGAAGACGGAGGTAGCTCTACCGTAGGTCTAGAGCCCAGATTAAGAGCTGCCTCCCCATTCAATCGACCAAAAGCAGCAAGGAGGATGAGACCTACAAAAGTATTGCAGACATCTGAGCTCCGTCCATACTTTGGATTGTTTTGCAGGTGAATCGATGCAATTTGCCTCCCCTACATCTCATAACTAAACCTTAAAATATCAATCTCCTTCAGGCATCGAGATGCATCCATCATAATTGTTGTAATGACTGTAGCCGAGCCGAAGTGTGCGGGAGCATGAACCATGGTGCGAGACAGGGATGGAGTTTTAGAGCCATTTGACAGCGAGCAGATAACTCTGCGTGAACCAAATTCCAATAGCTTTCATTTATGAATTTATTCATTACGTTGTACTGGGTTGGCAAGTGTCATGCCTCCTCGCACCACCTCTGTCCCATCCCAAGTGATAGTTGTTTAAACACCCACATCCAGGGCTCGGCTTTGGTTCATTAAGTGAATTCATTGCTTTTAAAATTTGTACATAACTTTTTTCTGTTTTGCTTGTATAAATTATTTTCTATACAAATTTTTGCATTTTTGTATTTTTTTACATTTTATTGTTCCTTTCCGAAGGAACAACACTTTTAAATTTTTTTATTTCTTTCTGAAAGAACAACACTTTTGTCATTTTTTTGTTCCTTTCCGAAGGAACAACACTTTTGCATTTTGTTGTTCCTTTCTGAAGGAACAACATTTTCATCTTTTTGTTATTCCTTTCTGAAGGAACAACACTTTAGCATTTTTCTATTCCTTTCTGAAGGAACAACGGTTCAGCCGTTTTGTTGTTCCTTCCCAAAGGAGCAACACTTTTTCATTTTACTGTTCCTTTTTGAAGGAACAACATTTCCGCCTTTTTGTTGTTCCTTTCCGAAGAAACAACACTTTCACGTTTTGTTGTTCCTTCCGACGGAACATCACTTCCACATTTTTGATGTTCCTTTTCGAAGGAACAACACTTTCATTTTTTGCTATTCCTTTCCGAAGGAACATCACTTTCGTTTTTTGTTGTTCCTTTCCAAAGGAACAACACCTTTGTTTTTGTTGCTCCTTTCCCAAAGAACAACATTTTCGCTTTTTACTATTCCTTTCCGAAGGAACATCTCTCTCACATTTTTGCTGTTACTTTTTGAAGGAGAAATATTTCCACATTTTTGTTATTTTATTTCATGCTTGCTTTATTTGTTGTTCCGATTAAGGAACATCTGTTGTTCCCCTTAAGGAACAACAGTTTTGAGTATGCTTTTTTTTCTTTTGCTTGTTGTTCCTCTTAAAGGAACTGCGGTTTTTGTGTGCAAATATTCTTTTGTTGTCCCTCTAAAGAAACAGCAACTATTCCATCTAAAGAACAACACTTTTTGAGTGCATTTTTCTTCTTTTTGTGTGTATGTGTGTTTCACCATTTAGATGATTTTTGTGAGCAATGGTCATTTAAGGCACGGCTATACATTTATGCAAGAATAAAAAAACTAGAGGATACTAAAATTAGCAAACCAAAGAAAAATTGTTTTCTTTAAAGAAATTGCTTTGAATTGATAAGAGAAAAGAGGAAAGGACACAACTATTTATATCACTTTGCTGTCTTTATTTTCACTAAAACCAATTTGATTGATTATTTTTATCATGATGGTTCTTTCTAAATCCCCATAATTCTCTTTGATCATTATTATTGAATAAGAATAAGGGCATATTTTCCTCTATTGAGATGTTCAAACTTCTTCCACCATCCCTAGTCTTAAGGAGTGTTGAGCCACCCTCTGTATATAAATAGGAAAGTGCTATATAAAAGAAAATAATAAAAATAAAAGATACATATCTATATGATTACTAACATGATTTGTCAGATGAAGGATAGGGGGTCTCATCAAGAGCCAGCTTACCATGATCATAAGGAAGAAAGTGAAGTGGCATTCCCACTATGGCCACCACACCAGGAATATGATCCAAGAGGCACATCAAAAAAATAAAAATTCCTTGGAATAGGAGGTCTCATCACGAGCTGGCCTGCCCACCTTTCACTCTTTCCTGGTGAATGGAATTGTGATTCATCTGGTTACCAAGCCAGCACAATGGCCTCCATTCTAACATTACACAACACTTTACTAGGCATACACAAAGGATTATGATTCCAAGGGTGAAATAAGCAACTATGTCAAGGTTATGGACACCTTTGGGCAACAGAGCTTTGCTGATGGTATTGAAGTCATATTTTTTGTACACCAATAGTCATTATAAACCCTTCTTCTTATCTCTTTATAGTGATTTCAAATGAGATTATGTTATATAACCCTTTCGAACCTTTGACACATGAAAATTATTTATAAATCAATCATAATGGTTAAAGTGGATAATGACCACATAAGAACTTTTACTTAGGTCAACTGTCCTATTCTCTATTTTTTGCATCATATCACGACATTTCCATATTTATTAGCGATTTCCATCATAAGCCTCAATTTCAGTAATCCGTTGTTAGGTACCTATAATACTAGTGATGCCCCTATTAATATTGTAGTTGTATCCCTTATTAATATTGTTGTTACCCTATTGTCCCCATATTGTTATTACTGTGCCCCATAGAATCCCTCTATTGTAATTTTTGTTCTTTTATATTAGTATTGTTAGGTCAGCTTGGTTACATTGTGACCCCTTAGACTCCTTTATATAGAAAGGAGGTTTTGTCATTTGAATCATCCAAGAATTGTTATTTTGTATAATGTAAAGGAGGTTTCCCCCTTAAAGAGGCTGAATTCTAAGGCATTCAACTATCTTCTCTATCTTTTTGTGAGCTGGTTTCATAACATTTGGTATCAGAGCTTTGGATTCTAGGGTTTCGCTGCTCCAAATAGGTCATCGTGGAATTTTCGTTATAACTTTTCTTTTGCAACGTTTCAGAAGAGAAAAAATAACCCATTTGAGAAGAAATTGCACTGAACCTCGGGTCCAAATTTCAGAGCTTTTTTTGCTATATTTGCAGAGATATGATCTGAGGAAGTTGGTCTTTTGCAGACTCCTGAATTACATTCCAAACAGGTGACCTAGGGAAAATCATCATAACTTTCTCTTTGAGCATCAGATTGAAATTTTGTAAGAAGTTATAGAAAGAGGATGGACTGTAGTTTCTTGTATATAATTTTCAGAGCCAAAGATTGAAACAGTGACACATGGCACTTCATACAAGTTAGATATTCTAGAAAGGTCTATAATCAGGTCATCTTGGGAGATTTTTCATAACGCTTCCTTGGAGAATCCAATTTGGATCAGATTGGTGGCATTGGAAAGAGGATGCAGAGGGATACTATAGGTCGCAATTTTAGAACTGGATGATTTGAAATTTCAGAGATACATTAGATTCAATATGAAGCTCCTACAAAGTGAAAAAATGTGTGTAGTTTTTTTTTTAATTTTGCATAAGCTTGGTTTGAAAAATTAGTTTGAAGGAATTCAAAGGGCATAGTAAAGCATTATTATCAGTAATTGATGCCCCAAGGATAGAAAATGCAAACACCTGGTAAGAAACCTAAAAGCTCTAGCATGACTCATGAAGAAGAGGAAGAAATGCAACATGATATATCAAAATTATGAGACCAAGTGCAACAAGTGTCACTTGCACAAAAAGTAACAGAATCTAATATGGACGGTTTAAATAAATATGTAGAAGCTAAGATGGATGGTTTAAAGAAAGGTGTATAAGCTAAGATGGATTGTTTAAAGGAAGGCATAGAAGCTAAGATGGATGACATGGACGCTAAGATGAATGGCGTGGACGCTAAAATGGATGGCATGGATGATAAGATGGAAGAATTGAAGATAAATTTGAATAAGTTGCTACAAGAAATGCTCACTAATGGTGAAAGAGTAGTAAAGAAAACTCATGATGAGAACAAAAGAAATGTTAATCATGATTCCATAGACTCTAATGTTGGATCAAAGACCCACCATATTCCAAAAATCGATATGAGGAATTTTGATGGCAAGGATCCCGCAACATGGACATTATAGATGGAGTAATTTTTCGATCTCAATAATGTGCAAAACACACAAAAGGTACATATTGCAACTTTATATTTGGAACCAAATCAATTTGTATGGTATCAATGGCTTTGCTCTCGTAAACAAATTATCACTTAGGCAATTTTTATGGAAGAATTGACAGCACATCATGAGGATACAAAAAGAAACACTTTTTTTAGCCAATTGATAAGTCTCAAACAAAAGGGTTCAATAATGGAGAACATTGAGGAGTTCCAAAAATTGAACATAAGGGTAAAAAATATTCCATAGGAGCATAGGATTTATGTGTTCATAGGGACTTTAAAGGATAATATCCAACATGATGTTCACCTTTGGGAACCTTATTCATTAGAGAAGGCATTCAGGTTAGTAAGAAAAATGGAAAGAAAAATTATGGCAACCAGGAAGCATACCACTCACAACTATAAATATGGAAGTGTTGTTGCCCCTAGCCTTCCACAACATATAAGATTGACACCACAACAATTGGAAGAAGAAAGAGAAAAAGGGCTTTGTTACAGTTGTGATAGAAAATACACTAAAGGTCATAAGTGTGCTGAGAAGAAATTATTCTAAATAGATTGTGAAGAAGAAGAAGAAAAGGAGCAAGAAAGGTCAAAAGAAGAGGATATACTCCAGGAAAAAACCCTAGATAAAGAAGAAACAAATTCGACTATATCTTGTAATGCATTGGATGGAATTACCACTCCTCAAACCATCAAGATAGAAGGACAAATCAAGAAGAAAAAGGTAATAGTGTTGATTGATTCAGGAAGTACCCAAAATTTTATTCATTGTAAGATAGCAAAAGAATTGAATTTCTTCCTATATCCAGCACCAGAGTGTCAAGTGATGGTTGCAAATGGAGGAATGATAAATTGCTCTAGAAAGTGCCATAATATCAAGCTATCCATGGGAGAATATGTCTTGAAAAGCCCAATGCTTTCCATTCCAATGGGAGGTGCTGATGTTGTACTAGGAGTCCAATGGCTACAATCCTTGGGTACAATAGCTTTTAACTTTCAAGAAAATTTCATGAAATTTTATGCAGAAGGAAAGGAAGTTGAATTAAGGGGTATTGCAGGAAAACCAGGAAAGATAATAAGCTCTAACGGTATGACAAAGCTTCTAAAAAAGGAACAACGAGGTGTAATTACACAATTATATTTGCTAGATGTTTCCACATCGAAATCATCTATTTCTCTAGATCTCCAAAAAGTCTTGGACAATCATTCCAAGGTATTTGAGACTCCCAAAGGTCTCCCACCTATTCATGATCATGATGTTATGAAACCAGCTCAAGAAAAGATAGAAAAGATAGATCAACGCCTTAGAATTCAGCCTCTTCGAGGGGGAAACCTCCTTTACATTACATAAATGAACAATTCTTGGATGATACAAATGACAAAACCTCCTTTATATATATAGGAGTCTAAGGAGTCACAATATAATCCAGCCGACCTAACAATAATAATATAAAGCCATAAAAATAACAATAGAGGTATTCTATGGGGCACAAAAATAACAATATGGGGGTAATAGGGGCACAACAATATAAATAAGGGGTATAACTACAATAGTAATGGGGTAATCACTAGTATTATAGGGATCCAACATGCCCCTCTCCTTCAAAAAAGTGTTGTCCTCAACGCTTGAGTAGTTCTGGATACTTCTGCATAAAATTCTCATCCTCCCATGTGGAATCTTCAGCGGATAAGTTCTTCCACTTGATAAGATACTCTGAAATTGATCGATTTCGTAGCTGTCGAGTTCTTGTTTCTATGACTGCTTCCGGTTCCAATATAATTTTTCCTTCCTTGTCAAGTTCTGGCAATATTGTTTGAATTTGGAGCTTGTTGCCTATAACCTTCTTTAAACATGAAACATGGAAAACTGGGTGCAATCGAGAAGCTGCAGGAAGCTCCAATTTGTATGCCATAGTACCAATCTTTTGCAACACCTTGTACGGACCATAATACTTTGGTGATAATTTATTATCCTTCTTAGCTTGCTTTAGGGACATTTGCTTATATGGTTGTAGCCGTAGGAATACCCAATCACCTACATCAAAACTTCTTTCACTGCGATGTTTATCTGCCTGTTGTTTCATTCTATTTTGTGCCAACACGAGGTTATCCTTTAAGAGTTGGAGGACTTGTTGTTGATGTTCGATGTGATGTTCCACTGCCTGAACCTTAGAATTTTCTCTTAAATATGATGTGATGGATGGTGGTTGATACCCATAAAGTGCCATAAATGGGGTCATTTTTGTTGCTGTATGGAAGGAAGTGTTATACCACCATTCAGCCAGAGGCAACCATTTGACCCATTGTGTCTGTTTATCAGATACAAAGCAACGAAGATATCCTTCCAAACATTTGTTTACTATCTCAGTTTGCCCATCAGATTGAGGATGATAAGATGAGCTATGAGCTAACTGAGTACCAAGACAAGAAAATAATTATGTCCAAAAATTTCCAGTGAAAATGGGATCTCTGTCACTTACAATAATCTTTGGGTTTCCATGTAGCTTTTGAATTGTTTCCATAAATGCAGTAGAAACTGTATTGGCTTTAAATGGATGTGATAATGCACAAAAGTGTGCATACTTGGTAAGTCTGTCAACTACCACCATGATGACACTCTTTCCCTCAGACTTGGGTAAACCTGTGATAAAATCCATTGAAACCTCCTCCCAACGTTGGCTTGGAATGGATAAAGGTTGTAATAGACCCAGTGTCTTAATTGTTTCAACTTTATTTTGTTGGCAAACCAAACATTCTGCCACAAACTTTTGAATATCTGATTTAAGGCCATCCCAAAAAAATTCCTTCTTAACCCTGTGGTAAGTTTTTAAAAATCCTGAGTGCCCTCCTAAGGGAGAAGTGTGCAATTCCATAAGAATCTTTTGTTTTAGCTGGGAATTCTTACAGAGGTATAAGCGATCTTTGTACCATAACGAATCATTTTTCCAGCTAAATGTATCAGAAGTACTGGAATCTTGTTGTAGCTTTCGAATAAGTGCCCACACTTCTTCGTCATTCTTCCATTCCTCCCTTGCTTCGTTTATCCAATCTGGTTGGATAATAGAAATGGCACACAACAATGCTTCCACATCCTCATCCTTTCTTGAGAGTGCATCTGCCACCACATTTTGCTTCCCTTTTTTGTAGATGATTTCAAAGTCATAACCCAACATCTTTGTGACCCACTTTTGTTGCTCTTCAGAGGATAATCTTTGTTCTAAAAAGTATTTAAGGCTATCATGATCCGTTTTTACCTTGAAGTGTCTTCCCATTAGGTAGGGTCGCCATTTCTTAAGTGCATGGAGTATTGCCAACATTTCCTTCTCATAAATAGCTTTGCTTAAAAACTTTCCCTTGATTGGACGACTTTCAAAAGCAATGGGTCTTTCATCTTGCATTAGAACAGCACCAATTCCATTTCCTGAAGCATCACATTCCACAATAAAGGTTTTTGTGAAGTCCGGTGTAGCTAAGACCGGTGCTTGGCACATTGCCTCTTTAAGATGTTCAAAGGCCTTTGTTGCTTCCGGAGTCCATGAAAATGAATCTTTCTTCAATAATGTTGTTAGAGGTGCTGCTATTCTCCCATAATTCTTAACAAACTTGCGATAATACCCTGTCAACCCAAGAAATCCTCGCAGATGCTTTATGGATGTGGGGATTTTCCATTCCTTAATGGCTTTAATTTTGCTAGGGTCTACCTTAACTCCTTCATGAGATACAATATGACCCAAATATTCCACCTCCTGGACTCCAAAGAAACATTTGGATCTTTTTGCATATAATTGTTTCTCCTCCAATAGTTGTAGCACCCTGTCAACATGTTCAACATGATCCTTCCAAGACTTGCTGTAGATTAGTATATCATCAAAAAATACTAACACAAATTTTCTAAGGAATGGTTTGAAAATGGAATTCATCAAACCTTGAAATGTTGAAGGTGCATTGGTAAGGCCAAAAGGCATGACCAAAAATTCATAATGACCCTCATGAGTTCTAAATGCCGTTTTCGGAATGTCTTCAATCTTCATTCTGATTTGATGATATCCTGAATGAAGATCCAACTTGGTGAAGTAAATTGATCCATGCAATTCATCCAGTAATTCATCAATGACAGGAATGGGGAACTTATCTTTAATAGTGAGCTTTTGAGCTCCCTATAATCCGGACACATGCGCCATGATCCATCCTTCTTGTGCACCAATACTACTGGAGCTGAGAAAGAACTTTGACTTGGTTGAATTATACCAGCCTCTAGCATTTCTGCAACCATACGTTCAATTTCACTTTTTTGGACATAGGGATATCTGTACGGCCTGATGTTTGGAGGAACACTTCTTGGAATCAGATGAATAGCATGATCATGATCACGCATAGGTGGGAGACCTTTGGGAGTCTCAAATACCTTGGAATGATTGTCCAGGACTTTTTGGAGATCTGGAGAAATAGATGATTCCAATGTGGAAACATCTAGCGAACATAATTGTGCAATTACACCTCTTTGCTCCTTTTTTAGAAGCTTTGTCATGCCATTAGAGCTGATTATCTTTCCTGGTTTCCCTGCAATACCCCTTAATTCAACTTCCTTTCCTTCCATAGAAAATTTGATGAAAATTTCTTGAAAATTAAAAGCTATTGTACCCAAGGATTGTAGCCATTGGACTCCTAGTACAACATCAGCACCTCCCATTGGAATGGAAAGCATTGGGCTAGTCAATACATATTCTCCCATGGATAGCTTGATATTATGGCACTTTCCAGAGCAATTTATTGTTCCTCCATTTGCAATCATCACTTGACACTCTGGTGCTGGATATAGGAAGCAATTCAATTCTTTTGCTACCCTACAATGAATAAAATTGTGGGTGCTTCCTGAATCAATCAACACTATTACCTTTTTCTTCTTGATTTGTCCTTCTATCTTGATGGTTTGAGGAGTGGTAATTCTCGCCAATGCATTACAAGATATGGTCAGATTTATTTTTTCTTCATCTAGGCTTTGTTCCTGGAGTATATCCTCTTCTTTTGACCTTTCTTGCTCCTTTTCTTCTTCCTCTTCACAATCTATGTAGAATAATTTCTTCTCAGCACACTTATGACCTTTTGTGTATTTGCTATCACAATTGTAACAAAGCCTTTTTGCTCTTTTTTCTTCCAATTGTTGTGGTGTCAACCTTGTAGGTTGTGGAAGACTAGGGGCAACAACACTTCCGTCTTTATAGTTGTGAGTGGTATGCTTCCTAGTTGCCATAATTTTGCTTTCCATTTTTCTTGCTAACCTGAATGCCTTCTCTAATGAATCAGGTTCCCAAAGGCGAACATCATGTTGGATATTATCCTTTAAAGACCCTATGAACACATCAATCCTATGCTCCTCTGGAATATCTTTTACCCTTATGTTCAATTTTTGGAACTCCTCAATGTGCTCCATTATTGAACCCTTTTGTTTGAGACTTATCAATTGGCTAAAAAAAGTGTTGCTTTTTGTATCCTCATAATGTGCTATCAATTCTTCCGTAAAAATTGCCCAAGTGATAAATTGTTTACGAGAACAAAGCCATTGATACCATACAAACTGATTTGGTTCCAAATATACAGTTGCCATACGTACCTTTTGTGCATTTTTCACATTATTGAGATCGAAGAATTGCTCCATCTGTAATATCCATGTGGCGGGATCCTTGCCATCAAACTTCCTCATATCGATTTTTTGAATATGGTGATTCTTCGATCCAACATTAGCGTCTATGGAATCATGATTAACATTTCTTTTGTTCTCATCATGAGTTTCCTTTACTACCTTTTCACCATTAGTAAGTATTTCTTGTAGAAAATTTGTCAAATCTGTCTTCAAATCTGCCATGCCTGTCTTCAAATTTGTGTTCAAATCTATCTTTAAATTGTCCATCTTAGCTTCCATGCCATTCATCTTAGCTTCCACACCATTTATCTTAGCTTCTGTTAACTTTTGTGAGCGTGACATTTGTTGCACTTGTTCTTGTAATTTTGATATATCATGTAGCATTTCTTCCTCTTCTTCATGAGTCATGCTAGAGCTTTCAGGTTCCTTACTAGGTGTTTGCATTTTCTTTCCTCGGGGCATCAGTTACCGATAATAATGCTCTACTATGCCCTTTGAATTCCTTCAAAATAAATTTTCAAACCAAGCTTAAGCAAAAATTTTAAAAAAATCTACACACCATTTTTCACTTTGTAGGAGCTCGATATTTCCTCTGCTGTATCTCTGTACTTTCCAATCATCTAGTTCTGAATTTGTGACCAGTAGTAGCTCTTTGTGTCCTCTTTCCAATGCCACCAGTCTGATTCAAATTGGATTCTCCAAGAAAGAGTTATGCACAATCTCCCAAGATGACCTGATTATAGACCTTTCCAGAAGAGCGAACTTGTATGAAGTGCCACGTGTACAATTTTCGATCTTTGGCTCTGAAAAAGATATACAAGAAACTACAGTCTGTCCTCTTTCGGTAACTTCTTATGAAATTTCAATCTGATTCCCATAGAGAAAGTTATGAAAATTTTCCCCAGGTCCCCTGTTTTGAATGTAATTCAGGAGTCTGCAAAAAGACTAACTTCCTCAGATCATATCTCCGCACATATCACGTGAAAGGCTCTGAAATTCAGACCCAAGGTTCAACGCGACTTCTTCTCAAATGGGTTTTTTTTGTGACTTCTGAAACGTCACAGAAAAAAGGTTATAGCGAAAATTCCATGATGACCTATTTGGAGCAGCGAAACCCTAGAATCCAAAGCTCTGATACCAAATGTTATGAAACCAGCTCAAGAAAAGATAGAAAAGATAGATCAACGCCTTAGAATTCAGCCTCTTCGAGGGGGCAACCTCCTTTACATTACATAAATGAACAATTCTTGGATGATACAAATGACAAAACCTCCTTTCTATATATAGGAGTTTAAGGAGTCACAATATAATCCAACCGACCTAACAATAATAATATAAAGCCACAAAAATAACAATAGAGGGATTCTATGGGGCACAGAAATAACAATATGGGGGTAATAGGGGCACAACAATACAAGTAAGGGGTATAACTACAATAGTAATGGGGTAATCACTAGTATTATAGGGACCCAACACATGATCATACTATTCATTTGATTCCAGGAAGTGTTCCTCCAAACATTAGGCCGTACAGATATCCCTATGCCCAAAAGAGTGAAATTGAATGTATGGTTGCAGAAATGCTTGAGGCTGGTATAATTCAATCTAGCCAAAGATCTTTCTCTGCTCCAGTAGTATTGGTGCACAAGAAGGATGGATCATGGCACATGTGTCTGGATTATAGGGAGCTCAACAAGCTCACTATTAAAGATAAGTTTCCCATTCCTGCCATTGATGAATTATTGGATGAATTGCATGGATCAATTTACTTCACCAAGTTAGATCTTCATACAGGATATCATCAAATCAGAATGAAGACTCAAGACATTTTTAAAACAACATTTAGAACTCATGAGGGTCACTATGAGTTTTTGGTCATGCCTTTTGGCCTTACCAATGCACCTTCTACATTTCAAGGTTTGATGAATTCCATTTTCAAATCCTTCCTTAGAAAATTTGTGTTAGTATTTTTTGATGATATGCTAATCTATAGCAAGTCTTGGAAGGATCATGTTGAACACTTTGACAGGGTCCTACAACTATTGGAGGAGAAACAATTATATGCAAAAAGATCCAAATGTTCCTTTGGAGTACAAGAGGTGGAATATCTGGGTCATATTGTATCTCATGAGGGAGTTAAGGTAGAGCCTAGCAAAATTAAAGCCATTAAGGAATGGGAAATCCTCACATCCATAAATCATTTGCAAGGATTTCTCGGGTTGACAGGGTATTATCGCAAGTTTGTTAAGAATTATGGGAAAATAGTAGCACCTCTAACAACATTGTTGAAGAAAGATGCATTTTCATTGACTCCAGAAGCAATAACAACCTTCGAATATCTTAAAGAGGCAATGTGCCAAGCACCGGTCTTAGCTACACCAGACTTCACAAAAACCTTTATTGTGGAATGTGATGCTTCCATTAATGGAATTGGTGTTGTTTTAATGCAAAATGAAGGATCCATTGCTTTCGAAGGTCGTCCAATCAAGGGAAAGTATTTACACAAAGCTATTTATGAGAAGGAAATGTTGGCAATACTACATGCACTTAAGAAATGGTGACCCTACCTAATGGGAAGACACTTCAAGGTAAAAACGGATCATGATAGCCTTAAATAATTTTTAGAACAAAGATTATCCTCTAAATAACAACAAAAATGGGTCACAAAGATGTTGGGTTATGACTTTGAAATCATATACAAAAAGGGAAGCAAAATGTTGTGGTAGATGCACTCTCAAGAAAGGATGAGGATGTGGAAGCATTGGTGTGCACGATTTCTATTATCCAACCAAATTGGATAAACGAAGCAAGGGAGGAATGGAAGAATGATGAAGAAGTATGGGAACTTATTCAAAATTTACAACAAGATTCGAGTACATCTGATACATTTAGCTGGAAAAATGACTCTTTATGGTACACGGATCGCTTATACCTCTGTAAGAATTCCCAACTCGAACAAAAGATTATTCTGGAATTGCACACTTCTCTCTTAGGAGGGCACTCAATATTTTTAAAAACTTACCATGGTGTTAAGAAGGAATTTTTTTGGGATGGCCTTAAATTGGATATTCAAAAGTTTGTGGAGGAATGTTTGGTATGCCAACAAAATAAAGCTGAAACAATTAATACACCTGGTCTATTACAACCTTTATCCATTCCAAGCCAACATTGGGAGGAGGTTTCAATGGATTTTATCACAGGTTTACCCAGGTCTGAGGGAAAGAGTGTCATCATGGTGGTAGTTGACAAACTTACCAAGTATGCACACTTTTGTGCATTATCACATCCATTTAAAGCTAGTACAGTTTCTATGGAATTTATGGAAACAGTTCAAAAGCTACATGGAAACCCAAAGATTATTGTAAGTGACAGAGATCCCATTTTTACAGGAAATTTTTGGACAAAATTATTTTATTGTCTTGGTACTCAGTTAGCTCATAGCTCATCTTATCATCCTCAATCTAATGGGCAAACATAGATAGTAAACAAATGTTTGGAAGGATATCTTTTTTGCTTTGTATCTGATAAATAGACACAATGGGTCAAATGGTTGCCTCTGGTTGAATGATGGTATAACACTCCCTTCCATACTGCAACAAAAATGACACCATTTATGGCACTTTATGGATATCAACCACCATCCATCACATAATATTTAAGAGAAAATTCTAAGGTTCAAGCAATGGAACATCACATCGAGCATCAACAACAAGTTCTCCAACTCTTAAAGGATAACCTAGTGTTGTCGCAGAATAGAATGAAACAACAAGAAGATCAAAATCACAGTGAAAGAAGTTTTGATGTAGGTGATTGGGTATTCCTACGGCTACAGACATATAAAAAAATGTCCCTAAAGCAAGCTAAGAAGGATAACAAATTGTCACCAAATCATTATGGTTCGTACAAAGTGTTGCAAAAGATTGGTACTATGGCATACAAATTGGAGCTTCTTGCAGCTTTTCGAGAGCACCCAGTTTTCCATGTTTCATGTTTAAAGAAGGCTATAGGCGACAAGCTCCCAGTTCAATCAATATTGCCAGAACTTGACAAGGAAGGAAAAATTATATTGGAGCCGGAAGCAATCATAGAAACAAGAACTCAACAACTACGAAATCGATCCATTTCAGAGTATCTCATCAAGTGGAAGAGCTTCTCCATTGAAGATTCCACATGGGAGGATGAGAATTTTATACAGAAGAATCCAGAACTACTCAAGCGTTGAGGACAACACTTTTTTGAAGGAGAGGGGCATGTTAGGTCCCTATAATACTAGTGATGCCCCCATTAATATTGTATTTGTATCCCTTATTAATATTGTTGTGCCCCTATTGTCCCCATATTGCTATTACTGTGCCCCATAGAATCCCTCTATGTTATTTTTGTGCCTTTATATTATTATTGTTAGGACGGTTTGGTTATATTGTGACCCATTAGAATCCTATATATAGAAATGATGTTTTGTCATTTGAATCATCCAAGAATTTTTCTTTTGTATAATGTAAAGGAGGTTGCCCCCTTGAAGAGGCTGAATTCTAAGGTGTTCAACTATCTTTTCTATCTTTTTGTGAGCTAGTTTCATAACATCTGCTCATTTTTATAAACATGTCATATATCTATATGATGTTCCTTTATTCCACTGTATGAGTGAAGTTCAACATGCTATTCCTTTATTTGACAGCCGAGGATGGCCTATCACAATTCAGGGGGGTGTAGGTGATCTCTATAATTCACTCGCATATGTGTCAACTCATTATTTGGAGGTATTATGAATCCATCAAAACTTAGGAATAACAAGTCTAATAGTATTGTATTTCCCAACATGCATGGGTTGTTGTTCCAATGCCATTTCTGTGTTTTGCTCTGTAAAAATTAATAGTAAGCTAAAGTTTGAACATCTTGTTGTTCCATCATATTCTCTGTGTTTTTTAACTATGAGCTAAAATTTTAACAGCTAGCTGTTCCATCGACATCTCTGTGTTTTTTACAGTGTGCTCATCTTGAATAGAATGGGAGAAAGATCAATTCACAGTGAGCCATAGGTGTTAATGGTCTCTGATGCTGCATGCGAAATCTTAGTAAGGGTAGGATGGATAGCCTACCTTAACCGTCTACAGCAATCTAACGAGACAGTGGCAATTGAATTTCTGCAAAATTTGTAGGAAGATCATTCCATGGTGAGAGGGAGACAAATAGCAATAACAGATGAGCTAATTGCTGAAGTTTTGGGATTGCCAGCCATTGGACCAGTATGGACCCTAAAAAAGGTGAGACTGTAAGATGCTATAACCATCTTTCGGGATGACGGGAATAACCTTACTTCAAAGGAAAAGGAGTCTTTTGTCGGCAACCCTGGGAGAGCCTTGGGTAGAATTTTCCAGAATTATTCAAATCTACATCACTTGCGATGGTAGAAAAGACATGGTAAGACCACGCCATATCAAACTGTTAGCTGTATTAAAGCAAAAATGTGTTGTGAATTTGCCTACGTAATTAAATATTTTATTGCATGATGTTGCCCGAAGTATAAGAAAATCTCACCATGTAGAATCAGTAATAAGCCATCACGATTTAATTGGTTGATAGTTAGTTATAAACTTGCCCAACAATAGAGTAGTTGGGCATAATTGATTTTCTCAATAGATGGGGGACTAGCTTTACCAGCCCCAAAACGAAAACACATTGCTAGCACATCAACTAGATCACCGAAATGAAGACAATCTATCATATTGGTAAGAAGCAGAGGAATGCTGGGAAATTCCCAAGGAAACAGTAGCCATCCTATAGAAATATATGACTTAGAAGACGAGCAACCCCCACAACTTGAAGGAGGGGAAAATGAAAGATAATTAGAAGAAAACGAAGAACAGGAACCAGAAGAGGAAACTGAGCAATCTGGTTAGGAAGAAGGGGAAGAAGTAGAGCAACGCAAAGAAAGCCCACTGTAAAACCCTTTGAAAGAAGATGAATTGGCCCAAATATTGGCCAATATGGGTGAGTATGTCCAACCCCATAGCCCACTCAACCCTGATACCGAAGAAGGACTGCAGGAACGCTCTGCTCATGATAAGAGTGCATCTAAGGAGATGTGTGATAAGGAGGAAGAAGAAGAACGATCTCAGGAACACTCTGCTCATGATAAGAGCATATCTGGTGAGATGGGTGATGAGGAGGAGGAAGAAGAACAATCTCAGGAAGACTCTGCTTTTAGTCAGAGTACACCCAAAGAAATGAACGATGAAGAAGAAGTAGAAGAAGAAGCTGCCCAAGAAACAACAGAACATATTAGGGTTTCCTCCCCTTAAAAACCTAATCAGCAGGATGAGAACACTGAAGAAGTGTTCCAAGCAAGAAATATGGAAATTGGCCAAAGCGAGGGTACAATCCCTGAAGCACAAAGCCTAGGCCCAAGAAAAGAAACAATTGTTCCTTCTAAGAAAACAAATGAAATTAAAAAGTTGTGAAAGGAATAGCAAAGACTGCTTAATTTAATTAAACAACTTTGCCAACAAATAAGGGTCCTAAAAATGGGGAAGAATTCAAAAGGAACCCCTAGGGAAAAGCGTGCAGCCACCCAGGCAAAACCCCATAAGAAGAAAACCAAGAGGACTCAAGTCAAACCCATTATTATTCAGGACTGCAGGGAACATCATGTGACTGTCACAAATGCAGAAGCACAAACAAACAACACACTAGTCTGTGATAAGGAAGTCTAGACAGAGGCATTGTCTTCTAGCATCATGACCAACCAGACAGTTCGTGAGAAGGGAACACAGATTATAAAAACTAGATGTCACAATAAGGAGATCCAAGTAGATCTCCAGCCCAAAAATTCCATGATGGATAATGACCCAAGGATAGTAAAACTGCAAAAAGATATGACACAGGCCCAACAAATGATAGAAAAGCTCACAGAGGAAACTGTTCCTCAAGAGAAATATCAGAAATTACAACAGCAGATAAAGAACATGAATGCATCGGAAAGTGAGGCCTTCGATGGATGGTGAAGGGTAGAGGAAAAATTTAGAAAGGTAACCGATAGACTAGACACAGTTATGAATCAAATGGATACCTTATGTTCTATGTATAATGATGTTATAGTGTGTAGGGCACCTGCCAAAAACTATGCTTTGTTTTTGATGGAAATATATTTACAATTGAAAATTAAGGCTGTTAAGGCAGGGGTGCCTATAGAGATAAAAACCATTGATGATTTCATGAACTGTTGTAAGCATTACGGGGTGAAAGTCCAGTGATTGTTATGTGAATTTTATTTACATAATCTTGTATTAGATGGAGAAACAGAAAAGAACCCTAGCCCTTTTGTGGGTGATATCTAGCTTCAGGCATTTATCTCTTTTGTTGTTAATCAGATAAAATGGCTTAAAGCCTACAATACCTTCCAGAGATAGGAAAATGGGTTAGATCTGTGGGTAACGGGTGAACCTAGAAACCCATTGTAACTATGGAATAAACATAGGAGCTTAATGAGAACAAAGGGTGTGATCCAGATGTTGGGACCTATTCACACAGTAGTCGTCCGACAAGGGGTAGAATACTTCCTAACCATCAAAGACCTTGCCATAGCAGCAACCAAATTCCGATACCAGACTTCTAATCGGAATATCCAAAACAGAGAGCCATTCAATTATGAGAATTTTAAGCTAGCTGCTGACCGCTTGGTTATCTATGGTGACCTCATCTTGAGAGAAGGCCCATCTTGGTTAGGCTGTAGGTTTCAAAGTCCAATCATCTGGTATCCTACACCAGGATATAGAGCCTTATATGAATTGCCTGAAGGTCAGACAGGGCATATTTTTGAATTCCTAGCTAGAAATCATGGTTTTAGACCACTGACTAAAAATCCTTCTCCAGCCTATTCCCTAACTGCCTTGCATGTCAATTACAATGTTTTCATGAGGGCATGAAAAAGGGTAAGCAGGGGGGTGTGTTGAGCATTAGAAAAGGTATGTAATTGCCACTTATTTCTTTATCTTTTCCTTTAATTCATAACTTCTTTACATTCTAAGATGGGCATATGATAAAGGATTATGATAAAGTTAAGGGGATTTGTGATTAATGTAAAATGACTGATTATTGCCTTTTTCTATGCAGAAAATGAAGAAAATGGAAGATCGCCATTTCGGAGGAAAAGACAAGGCAAAACCAATTGTTGTCCCTTTGACAGGAAACCACATCCAGACGAGGAAATCGAGATTGGAGTGCATGGGCCAAGAAAAGGAAGAAGAAATGCAATATCAACACAAGAGGACGAAAAGATAATTGAAGATTAAAGATATGGCGAATCCCTGAGGGATCGCTACCTTAAGGATATCTATATTTTTGGTATTTCCGCCTAGCCACTATAAAAATGGACAATGTTGCTAGCCTAGGGGGCAGATTACTGTTGATTTATAAAAATTTTTGTTGCAATCTAAAACTTTGATCATCGACTCTCTTTAAAGAGAAATCACTGTAACTCTATTTTTATGATTAATACATAAACTTTTTTGTTGTTCCGTCATCTGATTCTAGAGTAACTACAGCAGTGCGTCCCTGGTGGCTAAGGGCCTGGCCCTAGTGGATCACTTGCTTTCTGTATCATTATTTTCCGATTACAAGTCATGTGTGGCTTGATTTCATTTACTTGCTCTATTCAGTAATCTGTAGTTCCTTGACATTTCATTTACTCACTCTGTTATATTGAATTCATACTTGAATAGTAAGATTATTATTTGCAATTGAAAATGTTATGTTGTTCATTCTGAAATAATATTGCGTTGTCTAATTCAGACATTGTTGTTCATTTATAGATTGACATTGTTGTTCATGTACAGATTGAAATTATTGTTCATTTATAGAGTAACATTACTTTGCATTTATAGATTGGTATTGTTGTTCATTTAGCTACGGTTTACCTATAATTGTGATTGCTGTTCATTCAGATTACTATTCCATTACAACTGCAATTGTTGTTCCCTTATAACTGTGGTCAATACTTATTATGATAAATGAAGGTTACTGATCCCATCATTCTAGATTCGTTGTGTGTTTACATTTGATTAAGTTTGCTGCTCAATATTTCATAGACTTACTTAGGTTTGTCATTCCATTTTTGGATTACTGTTCAATTCCTTTTGGTTATGATTGTTGCTTAATTCATTCCTATAGGTTAAGCTTTGTTGTTTGGTCTTTTCAATAGATTAGTTGTTGTTCCTTTTTCTGTTAATTGAATTGTCATTTCAAGTATTTGCTTTGGTGTGAACAAAATGATCTGCAACTGTAGCGAACATTGACTATTACTGTCTAGTTCCCAGATCAGAGATCTTCTCTTTGATTGATTTTCATTTTCATCAATTTACAAAGGAAAGAGTTATCATTACTGCATCCTTAACTGATTTCCTATGTGAGTGATCTAGTTGCAAAGCATTTAAGTTACTTAACATTCCATTTAGAGTTTGTTTCCAACATTTGTTTAATTTTGTAAAAGCACTATACTACTAGCATTACTTTTGACAAGTGACTGCCTTAGACTGAGTACACTCTTGAGATAACAAATTGCACCTGGATTGATAATTAATGTAGGGTAAATAGAGGTTAAGAGGACCCTTTTTACTACTCAACAGAGGTCATCAAGAAAGAAGGATGAGGTTTCCAAGGCACCTAGGCCTAAGGTGACCAAGACATATGAGAGAGGAAGAAGGCTTATGTTTTCTCCTCAAATTGAGGAAGGGGCCAAGCTTACTACATCAGCAAAACATGGATTACCATCACATCATGAGGCTTCTTTGCATGATGAGGATCTCATTGAGCATGATTTTGACCTAGTTGACTTGGAAGTAGAAGATGAGAATCAAACCATGTAGAAATTCATCAAAGAGAAAGATTCTCATATCATGGAGCTCAAGGACAATTTGGCAAGGGCCAAATTAATCATTTCATTCCTTGAGCAAGAAAATAGTCAAGTTAAGGCAAAACAGCTAGCTATCGAGAAAGAGAAATTCAGAGCCAAGGAACAAGAGATGAAGGGCAAGGCACTGGTGGATCATGATGACACTGAGAAGCATGAAGAACATGTGGCAAGAAAAAGACCAAGAACAATGAGTCTTAAGAGGACACTTCAAAAAGAAAGAAAACAAAGGCCACCAATGGACGAATTGACCTTTGAGGAGAGGATTTCTATGGAAATAAATGAAGACATGGGATTTTGGCTTGAAAAGGTAAATTTTCACCTTGAGAAGCTCCTTGAAAAGGATAACATGGATAACAAGTTGGAAAGCAATATGGCCATCCATTATTACAAAAGGAATTAGGTTTCCAAGGTGAGAATCAAACAGTTGAAGGACAAACTCAAGGAAACCCTAATCACCCAAAAGGATAAGGGTAAGTTAGAGTTTCTTGCTGATGCATCCATGGTTTCATAACACACCTCATCAGGCATCTTTGGAGAAATTTTTGTGCTTTGGTTCAGATTGGTGCAAATTTTCAATTTTTGGCAATTTTTTGTCTAGGTGAGCAACGAGCTCACGCTACGCTTTTTCCTCGGGGACCTAAAGAAAAATCATAATTTTTGGAAATATTTTGACTCCCTCTCAAAACCAATTTTCTCACTTTCCTGATCCAGGGTTTAGTTTTTTAGAATTTTGCAAAAACGTTGCCAAAAATCACCTTTATGCCTCTCTTTTTCCATTTCGTTGCGCACCTGGAGAAATCTTGGGAAAATAATCATAGCTCAGCCAAAAATGAGTCATGTTGCATGAAACAATACTCTAAAGACATCTACACTCTCTCAGATTTCCTGAACAAGTTTCAGATCTGGATTTGGACTTCAGAAAGGGACTGAAAAATGGCCTCCAACAACTCACTGTGCAACTGGAAATTTCTGAGATTTTTGTAAAATTTTCACCGTGTATCTTTTTTGTAATTCCTAGTTCGAATTTGGTAAAAGTAAAAATGGTGAAGTAGACGAATGTGAGGGTAATAGGAAATGGAAATATGATGTATTAATGATTGGTTAGTCCTTTTTTGATGTAAATGTGGTCTCATTTATGAGAGAGGTTGCAGTCAAAGTTGATTATAGAAGTTGTTTTAACTTCCTTAGAAATTGGGGTTTGGTTAGAACACCTCATGGAACAATTCCTAGAGTCATGGATTCAACCCATGAGAGTTGGGAGAGGTTGTTTTGGTCTTTATGTATCAGTTTCTCAGTCATAGAACAAGTTCCACATCAGAGGAGAAAAGTATTGTAGCTTGTACTTGGACATTTCTGGAAATCAAAGGACACAGTTTGAAACTATTATTTAGGAATTCATGTGCAGTAAGTTTTTGATGTTGCATTTTATCCGTTATAGCTTTATATGAAATATATTCATCTTCTCTTTCCATTCAACATTTCCTTAATGGTTTTCCTTACAGTTTATAAACAAAATTATTTGCATAAAACTCTGTTTTGATGGAAAAATCATTATGTGTTACTTTCTCTCTTTCTTAATGAATTCATGTTTCATGCTCATTAAGACCTTTTTCTTCTTTTAAACACCATACTACACCGACGAACCCTAAGATCCATCACAAAAGCATTGTTATATCTTTGCTACTATAATCCTTTGATCCTCTGACCTAGCTACCTGGTTTTTCTCCCTTATCTAGTAACAAAACCCAACTTGAGCCTAACGTACCTAGCCTAAAATATATTCCTTCTCTAATCAATTCATTGGCTGTGATCATAGGGAGAGCCCTCTGTGGTTTGGTGGGGCTAGCTATCAAACTGAAAGCTTGGTCTATGGTTACCTCCATCAACTTCCTCTCAGCTTGGGACATTGTGGAGAATAACATCATGAACCATTCATAATCCTTGTTCAAAATGGAAGTGAAGGTCAACATCAAGTCATATCAAGGTGATATTTTTTCTTTGAATTCAAAATCACTAGTTTCAACAATTAAGGGTTTAATCTAGTGTTCACCACGTAGAGGAAGAACAAAAAAATTCATTTACTTGCCTAAAATTAGAAGGTGATGCCCTAATTTAGTGGGAAAGCCACATGGAAATAATGAGGTGAGAATGAGATCCTCTATTGACCGAGTGTGAGGATTTCAAAATTATTATAAAGTCATGTCTTTACCCTGCTAGGTATGTAGACTAATGGATCCAGTGGCATTAATTCAAACAAAGATAGGGTAAAAGTGTATAGGAGTACAAAACCGAATTTAGAAAGATGGTAATAATGTTTGGTATCTCCCCAAATAACCTAGATGTACTTCTAAATTATTTTCAATGTCTACACAACTGTATATGAAATCAAGTGATGTTTTCCAAACCTAAAATGGTCAATGAGGCTTGTGTAGAGGCATAGTACCTATAGAACATAGGTAATAAGAAAGTGCAATCAAGTGGGTCAAAGTAGGGCGAGAGATGAGAAGTCTCCTGGGAGGGGAAGAAGAAGTGGAAAGGAGGAAAATACAAAAATAAAATAGCCACAACACATCAGTGTAAATACCCATCAACCATTAAAATCATTGCAACATTAATGGTCATATAAAGGAGAAGTGTTGGAAGTTACATCAGAAGCTCAACCTAAAAAATTAAAATAAAGATGGTAAGAAGAAAAATAAAATGGCCATAGAGTTGCGTAATCAACTGAAAATTAACTCATAAGTGGATGAGAATATTTTGTGTACATTAATGTAGAAGGGGGTCAATCTGAGTATATTTCAACAAAAGGGAGGTGTTATGAGGGCAAATCCCCTCTGTGGACAGAGGAAATCTCTCTAGCCCAATGAGTGGGTCTAGAAATAAATGAAACAAACTAACATACGCTTTCCTAGCTTATGTTTAACAAATGTAGAGAGAATGACCTACCTTGCTTTGATGCTAATCACTCAATCCTTTAGAGATGAATTTGATTCCTTCGCTTCCAAGCTTGCTCCTTACTTGTTCTTCATGTTTGAGTACCAACAAGAGAGATCAAAGAGCAATACAAGGTACAAGAGAATATAAGGCATATATCAAACATAAACTACTTAATAGATCGAGTATTAAGCTAAGAGCATAAACGTTTATACAATTATGGAAAGTGAACATCAGATGTATATATTAATAAGAAAAAATGGAAGCATAAAACCTATGCCTTGATGTTGGAAACCTCCTTTTGGTGGATCTCCAATTCCAAGAAAAGACTCTTGAAGCGCTTCTTCTCCAAGTTAGAATGGGAAACATTTAGGCATAATATCAGTATAACAATGGAGGAAATCAATGAGCAACCATTTGGGGATGTAAGGGACTTGATTTATATGAAGGAAGAGAGAGTTAGAGATCCAGAAAAGAGGGAGGAAGGTCCACATCTCAAGGGGAAGGCCCATAATGATAAGATCAAGAGTTTCAAATGGGAGAGCTCAAACATATCTACAATAACCAATATCCAGCTCATTGTTATCAAAGTTTCTAATATACTAAGCTTCTCCCCCATTTTTGGAAAACCTACCAGAAGAGGTTCAGTGTGGGTTTTCATATCAAAACCCATGCTAGCAGTCCTAGGGTAAAGTAGTGCAACCTACCATCACCACAGACAGGTAGTGGATCAAAGAGAATTGGCCTTGAAAATTAGGGTTTTAGCTAACCTTCTTTAGAATTGAGTTAGGGAAATTTTCCTTTGGTTTTTAAGGGATGTATTTGTTTGTGTATCATGATGGATATACTTCACAATTGTCAACATTTTAGCACTTCAGAATATGGAATGGGAGATGAATAGACGGTGTGACAAAATATTGTGTAACAAAAGGAAATGAATTGACTCTTCCATATAAAGATGCAAGTCAAAAAGATGAAAATTGATGCTTTGTAAGACTCAAGATCACAAGCGAATATCATAGAAGTAGGTTGGGTCAAGAAACTAGGACTAGACACTCATGACCATCTTGACCCATATACATTGGGATGGGCAACAAGGAAGTAGAGATAAAGGTAACAAAAGAGTACAAAATCCAATTTTCTAGCACTATTAACTTTATTGATGAAGAATAATTGGATGTAGTTCCACTCTATATGTGGTGTTGTGTTTGTGAGTCCCTAGAAGCACATGTGGGATGTGATATTCATGTAGAGAGCTAACCATTACTACCTCATCAAGGATGAAATACTTCATCACCTACACACATAAATGAAAGTCAAAGAGCTTGTTGGTAAGTGCCAATGAGGCCAAAATTTGATTAATTATAGCAAGAAGTGTGTGTTGTTGTTTTTAGGAGAAAATTTTTCTATAGAAGAGTCCTTGAGAGCTACATCATACATAGAGGGGTGTACTAATGAACATAAAGAACAACTAGAATATTTACTATAAGTATACAGGGGTGTGTTCCAGGATCCAGAAGGGAAACCACCCAAGAGGGATGTGGAGCATGTGATCCAACTATTGTCAAACTCTTTCTTGCCAAACATTGAGCTATATAGAAATTCCATTATAAATAAAATAAGGTGAAGAATCATTGCAGTAACTATCAAAACAAGGTGTCATTCAAGAAAGTGCCTCACCATGTGGGTCACCCATCATCATTGTGCCAAAGAAGGATGGGACTTGGTGGATGTGTATTGATTATAAGGCATTAAAAAAGTTATTCTCAAGAATAGGTATCCTTTCCTTAGCATAGATTATCTATTGGATCAAATTCAACAAGACAAGTACTTCACCAAGCTGAAATTAAAGTCAAGATGTCACCAAAGCTAAGTCATAGAAGAAGATGCCGAAAATACCACCTTCAAAACAGAGTAATGTTTTTATGACTGATTAGTCATATTGTTTGTCCTATGCAATGTACAATTTATGTTAGTGAGGTTAAAGAACGATATATTGCACCCTTTTATAGATATATTTGTTATTTTTTGTTTGGATGATATATTGATATATAGTGCTACCTAGGAAGAGCATATCTCACATTTTATGCAATTGTTAGATATAGTAGAGAAGCACCAACTACTGGTAAATCTCAAGAAGTGTGAGTTTGAACAAAAATATTTGGTGTATCTGAGATATGTGGTAGGTGAAGGAGCGTAGAGGATAGATCTTGCCAAAATGGAGGTTGTCATGAAATGGCTAGTGCCAACTAATGTTTCTAAGGTCAAGAGTTTCATTTGGGTAGCATAATACCTTAGGAAATTCATAGCCTCATATTTAGTAACAACAACATCACGCCATGCCATAATAATGTGTGCCAAGAGTTTCCATTAGAGAAAGGGAAAACAAACAACCTTTGAGGAGTTAAAGAAAAAGATCACTGAAGCACGATTTTAGGCATTACAAAACTTGAATCATTCCTTTGAAGTGGAGACATATGTGAGTGAGTATGTTATGGGATTTGTGTTAATGCATGGATGAAGGCTTGTATGCTGCCATTATAAAGTATTATATGGGGTGGTTCGTAATTACCATAATAAGGAACTCTACGCCTTAGTACAAGCTGTGAAGAAGTGGAACCACTATTTGATGGAAAAGGAGACATTAATCAACACATATTACTAGACACTATAGTATTTGTAGGTGTATAGTAAGATACAATAGACAAGGCATTATAAGTGGATAGGGTTTTTACAGGAGTTTCATTTTGTGATAAAGTATAATAAGGGTAGCTAAAACAAGTTTCTTGACATGCTTTCAAGGCCATCAATATCAAATATCATATCTTTGGGAACTATGATGCACATGGATCCATTTACCCATGATGCATATAGAGAGGCATATCCAAATGATGAGGAAATCAAGGAGGTGTTTTAGCAATTGTAGAGCCAAATTCATGTGCATGTTGGTGACAACACAATTGGCTACCATCTCCAAGATAGTTTACTCCACATGTTGGCTAAGTTATGCAATTGTAAAGGTGAGTGATTGCAGCTAATTAGAGAGGCTCACACCTTGAAGGTTCCAGTCCAAGTTTTTGTTGGGAAGATAGTGGAAAAATTGTAAAGGTATGTGTACTAACCCAGGATGCAAGAAGAGGTATCTAGGTTAGAGGATGCATGCCTTTTTGTACCACCAATCCTAGTAATAGGAAATATGGTCTATAAGAGAATGCATCATAGGTTCTAGGTTAATAAGAGGATGCATTCTCTTATGTACCACCAATCCTAGTAATATGAAATAGGGTCTATATCATCCCTTGTCTATACTCATTCATCCTTGGGAAAGCACTTCCATGGAATTTATGGGAGGTTTACCAACAACCATAAAGGGACATGACTACCTATCCATGGTAGTTAAGAGATTCAACAATATGTGTGTTTTAATGATTTATAGAAAGACAATCAATGGGGAATAAGTAGAAAAATTGTTCTTTGGACATGTTTGGGTGCCATTTGGGAATCCAAGAAACATGATTTCAGACATGGACATGAGATTTCTCAACGAATTTTGGAACACCAAGGAAAATAATTTTAGATAGGGACAAAAGTTTTCTTACTGCATTTTATGACACCAAGGAGCATCATTTCCGATAGGGACACACTATTTCTTAATGCATTTTGGACTACATTATGGGAGAATATGTACACATAGTTCAAGAGATATACAACATTCCATTGATAGACAAATGGGAATATAGAAGTAGTCAATAGGAATTTGATAGAGCTTTTGAGCGGTTACAATCAAAAGAATCCAAAGAATTAGGATGACTATTTTTTATATACAAAACATTATTATAATTGAGTATTCCACACTTTTATTGATAAGTCCCCATTTGAAACTTGTTTTCGATATTTTCCACGTTCACCTTTGGATATTGCATATGGGAAACAAGGAGCAGTGAGGGAGGATCATAATAATGGATGAATTAAGGCAAATTAATTGTTGAAAAGATCAAGAAAATCCATATACAGGTACAAGGGACACTTACAAATTCATAGTAAAATTACAATGTCATGCATGATAAACACAGAACAAAGTAGTCATTCAAAGTGGGAGACATAATATGGTTGCAATTGAACAAGTAGAGGCTACAAAGTCTTGGTAAGAGAGTAAAGGCTCTATGATATGGTCCCTTTGAGATACTATATATGGTTGGATATAATTCCTTTAGACTTTGTCTACCCTCATACATGTGAATTTAATTTATGGTGAATGTAGAAAAAGTGATACTCTATGAGCCTTCTATGTTGGTTTAGGAAGAGGAAAAGATACTCCCTCTTGTGGAATACTTAGCACTAGATGCTTAGGTAGACTTGAAAAAGGATATAAATTTTTATAATATGCATATAACTACAAATTAGGGATAGTGCGACATTTGGAAAATTAGGTTGAAAGGACATCTTCTAGGAAAGGCTAAATGGTACACCAAAGAGAAGGTGGAGGAAAATTTTCCTAACCTAATTTAGTAAAATATTATGGGGAAAACATTCCTCCAAAAATGGGGAGGTATGATCTATATTTTATAATTATATTATTTTTCATCCATCTTTATGATTATAGAGTGGAAAAATTGGAGGAATAAACTCACATGACCATTTTTTATTGACAGGTCCCAATTTAGTGAATTGGGGTTTGAAACCTTCCAAAATAATTTTGAGGCATCAAATAGATTTTATGGGGGATAAAAATTTACTACTTAAACCTTGAAACCCATATTACTATTATGCACATATATACCAATCCAAAGGTGCAAGAAAATCCTTAATCAGAGTCTATTTATAAAAGTTATGCCACTTGAAAGTTGACCTTCGTGTTTTAACCACCATGATTTGAGAGGATGGAACATTAGCCCCCATTATTCATGGAAAAGGATCTAGCCATGTGATCATAATGAATAATTATCTAGAAGAGTCAAAATTGTAACTCTAGTTAAGATTTGGAGTCAAATTTAACCACTAATAGGGTATCGAGTTGCATTATAATAGAGCCACTTGGAGGAACAAGGTATCCATTCTATTCGAGCACAATTGTTCCATAAATGAATAGAGTAGCTACGAGTGGATATAAATATAGAAACCATAAAAAAAAATTCCTTATATCATCCCATAGGCCATATGTCTCACTCCTTTGTATTTTCATCCATTTCCGTTTAGAGAAAGAGAGAGCAAAACAACCTTACCTTCTAGCTAGATTTTTTCCCATAAGGGTTTCCCAAATCATAGCATGTGTGCATTGTGGCTTGGAGTTTTATATCATTATTATCTATTTTATATATATATTTTTATCATTTTCACATTTTATATCTATACCATCCATAAGAATAACACAATGATTAACAAATCCTAAAATCTAAGGAATCACTACTACATATAGAACTAAATTGTGATGACATAGTCTAACGGTCTGGACCATACTCTCACAAAAGTCAAGGAAAATGTCATTCTTTTTAGATTTGGTGCCCGTTTTTTGTCTAAATTACAAAAAAATATTTTTCATGTGTTGTAATTGCGATGTAATATTTTTTAGTGCATCACACTTGAGATAAAATACGTATTTCATCACAAGTGACACAAACTCGTTTGTTTTCGCAATTGTGACGATTGACATCTATTGTTGAAATTGTGATGACTATTGTATATATGTTATTTTTGTATATATATTTTGTATATGTGTGTGTGTGTGTGTGTGTGTGTTATATAAAATTTGTGGTAGGGATATTAGCACAATGGTTTATATTGCACTCAAAATTTTCCCCCCGTATTATTTGATTAGAGTTGAGCCATTATAATTGGAAAATCCAAGTCCACTTCAATGTCGCCTTCCAACATTCTTGTTTAGCATGGTAGCAAGCACCGAAACTAGGAAGATAGGGGCACTAGATAGGCCAAACCCCTTCACTCAGTCTATTATCAGACAAACTAAGATTATAAAATCAGTAGCAAGCACTAGAAGTAAGCAGACAGGGGCATCGACCAAACAAAACCAAACCAACTTGGAGAAGCAGATTATGCCATTTGGAGATCCAAACCCCTGGTCACTAGGACTAAATAATGGTAATAGGATTAATCTTTCTTTGGACTTTTCCTATCATTCGCTGCATTTTCTTCCTCACCCATAGTCATGCAACAATCATACTCTAACCTTTAATGGGCTTAGCTATAATGTGACTATAAAATGTTGCCCTAGTTTTTTTCCTATTTAGTCCTTTACAAAAAGGGATATGGTTTTTAGAGAGATTCCATGGATTGAACACAATCTGAATATTTGTAATGAAAAATGCCATTTAATAACCCTTCTTCCAAACAGTATTCCAAATTACAAGTAAAATATTGATTTCCAATCTAGTGAAATACACAATATAAATCCAATAGATCCCTGCTGCTTTATTATGAAAGTATATAATCAAGACGAAAGTAATGTTCATAATTCACATACTGGACTTAGAATAGTTCTAGTTGGCCATGGACTCCTACAGTAGTTCGACTTCTTATTTAAAGGTAAACCAATAAAGAAAATTTTGTGTGAACCATGCTTTGAACTCAACTTGAAAATCACAAATGAAACTCGCAGTTGCAAAATGAAGATTTGATCTGGAAACCTTTTTCTCGTAGTAGATTAATATGATATTTTGCAGTGATCCAAGGCTCCCAATGACCTCACACTATTCTTGGATTTATATGCTTAAACTCTTGAACTCTCTTGTCTATCAGAGATGAAGAATCCACTGTAATTTCATTGATTACCTCTTTTTGTGAATTAGGGTTTTCTACAGGATTAGGGTTTAAACCTTGTTGACCTAATTTTTGGTGTTGCATTTGGCCCTTAGTTTTACTGTGACTCTCTTCACATCCTATAGTAATGTATGTTGTTAGCCACATTGTCAGAAACAATTCCATGGGATTGAAATCAATAAGGATCCATAACATCAACCAATGATATCAATAGTGGGAGAAGAAAATAAAAGTAGGATAGGCCATGATAGGGAAGTTCATTGTAATAGGCCATTGGATTCACACAACAATCATGAGATGGTACACACCAGTTTTAGCACTCTAGTTAGCATTTTTGAAGGGATCCATCTAGAAAAATCAAGCCTCGATCCAAATAGGCTTCCATAAATGTATATTGGCTTGCAAGAGAATGTCCATTATTCCTCTTCTCTGTTATATAGGAATTGATTTCTACATGATAATTACCAAACCAATAATGGCACATAAAGCATTGTATGATATTAATAGGGAAAAAGTTGGTCTCTTTTTTCAAACTAAACTTTAATTTCCTATGTCTCTACCTGTCATCTATATTGAATTGTACATGGAATTTATATCAAAGGAATTGAATTATATTACTTTCTATAATTTGTAGAGGGTATATAATCAAAAGGTTATGTTTCAATAAAATAAATGTTTGGTCTAAAATGTGGATGCAAATTAGAGTTTCATTTACTATCAATCCAGGTAAGTAAACTTCGAGGATCATCCAATATATATGGACGCAAAGAAAAGATAAACTAAGGTAGGTGAAGAAATTCCAAAGCTCCCTTACAGGAGGTCTTTCATTGGGATCTCCAACACCTATTTAGTCATTTAATCAAAATGAAATCTAAAGACACTGTGACAAGTGTAAGAAATATTAAAGCTCCCTTACAAGAGACTGTTCATTAATATTTCTAATCATCTTCATCAACAAACTATTTAAACTAATGAAATTAAAGCACTTAAACCTAATTCTGATTGATTGCATGAAATATTAAAGCTCTCTTACAAGAGACTATTCATTTATATCTCAAGCATATGAAGCAAAACCTTAAACTAATGAAATCAAACATTAAATAACAAATCTGATTTATTGAAAGAAACAATAATACTTTCTTACGAAAGGTCATTCGTTAATATTTCAAACATATGAACCAATAATTTAATCTAATGAAATTCACAAACAAGATGAGCATGCAAGTGAGGCAATGAGGGCCCTCCATAGCTCCACAAGCACACCTAGAAAAGAAGTCAAATGTAGAAGAAAATCCAATCCACTTTATTTATCATCAATTGCAAATTGCAATTACGAGCTCCAAGTTCTACATTCTAAGAGATTCTAAATCTCCATTACAATGATCCTAAAATCTAAAATTACAAATGAAGGATTAAGTTTCTAAATTCTAAGAAAACTTAAGATTACAAATAAGGAGATAACACTCCTATTTATACAACAAGATGGGATAACAAACTCATAATGATGATCCACTATTCCTTCTTCAAATCCACATATCTCTCAACCGATGGTGACACATAACCCTATCCTCCATGATCTTCTCCATGAGGTCCATGATCTTATCCATGAGGTCCATGATCTACTCAAATTCGAATTTGGACATAGAGTGCCACATAAGCGTGCCTTAGAAGCTTCCTTTGTACCTATACATGTCAAAAAACTCATTCTAATTGTTAGGTATAAATATATGGATGTTATTTTAAGGATAATTCTTAAGCCCAACATACCCCCAAATGGAAGGTATTGCATGTCCTCACGCAATCTGTTACATTACTTTTTATACTTGAGATTTGGCTTGAACTTTGCATTATATCATTTACGTAACTTTTGCAAAGTGTTTTTGATGAACTGAAACTTGGTTGGTTCTTGTTTGTCAACCATATTTTGTTTGTTGCATTCAATTTTAATGTATGATCTTTGCACCATGATAATTTGATTTTTATTGCAAAGTATTTTGTTGGAATGCATCATGGTTGGTTCTTGTGTAACAACCATGATTGTGTTGCATCCAAATAGCTTTTAAGTACCTTTTACAAAGCCATTTATATTCTCATGTAATAGTGAATATATTTTGATGGTATGTGGGTTTTAGAATGTGATATATGAATGTGACAAAGCATGAATGTAAATGTATCCCCCCCCCCCACCCCCCAAAACTGAGGGTTTTGTAAATTTTATGAAATGAAGAAAGGAATTTTTTTTCCAAAAATTATCATTCTAGCTTTCAAGGAATTAAATGGTTAAAAGTTAGAAAATATCATACCTCAACTTACCCTTTCAAAAATGGATGAGAGTTATGCATGTGTGGCTGAAAAATTCTGATCATAGTATTCTTTACTTGGTTGTGAAAATGGTGGATGAAGTCGAAAGTGAATCTTTTATTGTTGTTGCATCTGCTACTAAATCTACTGCTGGATCTTCTGCTGAATGTTCGGAATCTGTTGTTGAATGTGGTTAGAAATGTATAAGGCTTGAAAGGTATATAAAATTTAGAATTTACACTGCCCCCCCAACCTTATTTATTGACTTGTCCTCAAGTCATTTACATAAAAAACTAAAAAGTAATGAATGTAATTCTGCTTCATCTGCTACAAAATGATTGGTCTTCAAGTCTTCAATGGAACCAGCTCATTGGCACATTTCTTGTCATGTGAATAAATGTTTTGGTGTCAAACATAAGAATAAATTGTTATATTAGTGGCAATTGATATATGCCACTAGTCAACATGAGATCTCCCATCTTTGATGTGGATGAGAGTCAATATGCCCCGAACACATCTTTCTAAGTATGAGTGAATTTGTTGTTGTCGAATACGTAGAAGATCCAATGAAAAAGGGACATTGGATGTATTCCCTTTGTTTATCAGCATCATAGCTTGTCCTTAATGCATGCAAGCTTCAAGGTGTTTTTAGAAAAAAAATTAGACTCAAAGGATATGGACTCATTGGTGTATGGAAGCAAGGTTCTATTTGCAAGTGTAAGAAAAGGGAAACTGACAATGAATATGTAAAGTGGAACAAAAATCTTGTAAATGAGCTTCATTGGTTTTATTGGTGGGTTAGTATTCAAGAAAATGTAATGAAGTGTATGTGGGTAATGGGAAATGGATAATGACCCTTGGTGGGAAAAAGTGAATTATGGCATGAAAAATCTCAAAAATAAAAAATTTTCTCATTAATTTTGTAATTTCTGATAAAATAGTTGAGTTTGACTAGCGTTGACTAGCCACCTGTAGACTTCGAATTCAATAGTGGATAGGTGTTTCACCATCCTTGGACATTTACGAACAAACTCCAGCTCTTCGAATTTGCTAATCTGTCATGCAACATGTCAAACCATTAAGCTATTACAGGAAGTTGCAAGAAGTTGTAATTTTTTGGAAATTTCGTTTATGTTCATGGACTTGTTCTTTAGAATTTCTCATGAAATTAGTCTTTCGAAGACCAATTGTGCACACAATTAGTTTCCTTAATGATTAGTTGATCATCCGAAATTTGCAGAAAAAAAAAGTTGGCATAAAGAACAAAAGTGTGTTCAAGAAGAAATGGCCATTCCCTTCCTGATTCCTTCGCAAAAATTAATGCCAAATGAAACAGATTAAGGAGAATCAAAAGCATAATTTTCAGTGCAATTCATAATATTGATAACAATCCATTTTTAAGTAATAACCATGAAAATTAACTCATCTCCCTCTTTGTGTCAGATGTCTCCTTGAATGTGCATGACAAAGAGCATGTGTTGTAGATTAGTATGTACCATAAACCCATGTAACCATAATGAAAGCATAGATTTTAATGCCAACTGTAAGCATAATCCTCCAAATGTTTTTAAATTGTTTTGATTTTATTTATTCTTATTGTTTTGATTTCTTTTTTTAGTTATTTTGATCTTTTAATTGTTTGATTTTTTTTTAATTGCTTTGATATATATATATATATATATATATATATATATATATATATATATATATATATATATATATATATATATATATATATATATATATATATATATATATATATATATATATATATATATATATATATATATATTTATATTTATATTTATATATATATATATATATATATATATATATATATATATATATATATATATATAAACTAAAATTTAAAAATAAAATTTATTTTGTATCAAAAAAAAATCATCTTTTCTTTTTCCACTAATCAAGTAATATGTTCCATTTGTTCACGTGGAGCAAATTCACATTCATTTCGCCTTTTTTCTTGAATTATATTATATATTTCATTTCATTGCTGACAAAACCCAAAAATAATGGACTAAGATGAGGAGGCCTCTATTCATGAAGCCCAACCAAGGTAAACTAGAACAATGCATCATGAGATTTTCAACAGGCCTTAAAACTAGCAGAAACAGATCAACCACAAAACTACACGGAACTTGACTGTCTAGTGACCAATATGGACGATATTTAACTCCATATGTGCAACGAAAACTCAGGATTCAAACTTTACCATAAATATTTATGGATTCGCAACAGAATTGGTGAAACAGAGATAAACATTTCCACTAAGTCTTCATTATTGTTTTCCCTGAAATCATAAATTTGATTGATGCAGAGGTTAAGGTGTGGTCAAAGATTCAAGATCGATATCTTTCCTAATTAGTAGCTTCACAAAATCTGCATCAAATCATCAAATCCCTCAAATCGTGCCACAAAATTTGTATGCAATCATGAAATCGCTAAAAATGGATCAACCAAAGCATATCAAATCAAGACTTAATTTAGCTCAAATCAAATCCATGGAACCTAATTTAGCTTGCCCAATTTGGCAGAAACCCTTTACTTAATTCAACAGACAGAAAACAATAAGCAAAGTTTAATTTAGAATCTTTCTCCATGTCAACGACATCTCAACACCCTTTAGCAATGGCCCTTCTAAGTGCTCTTATGCAATCACCGTCAAAGTGACAATGCCTCTTCTCCCATAGCTGGCTGGCGATCTATCTGTTGCAAGAAGGTGTAAAATGAGGCACCAAATTCTCTTATGCACTTCCCAATACAGCTCCAATTCTGAAGCTCCAAAGCTAGTCTCAAAAGCTAGCTGTTTCTAACTTGTAGAAGCTGGCTTCACATGCAGATGAATCTCTAGGTTGCATGGTAGTGCTCCCGGTGAATCCAACATGATATCTGAATTCTTACTGAGCGTAGGAACCGAATAATCCTTTACAACTCAAGTTCGATAGTTCACTAGCTGGAACAAGTTTCACAGTTTACTCAAGCATGAATGAAAGGGTCTTGAAGAATTGCAACGTCCTCTCAAAGAATTAGGAATTCAAGGAAACAACTTCTGGGTTATGTAACATATTCCGTTCTAGAAAAAACCCATGCCATCATTTTTCTAGATCTATTTTGGTTTGATCACAAAACATGTTTCAAAACTATGCGTCAAAATTGTGGCATCAAGCCTTGTACATGATCTGGGACAGAGTGTTCACTGATGTTGCAGGAAACGAGAAAGTTTCCAACCTAGCCTTTCAACCATTGACAAAATGATAGGCCACAATTGCTATTGATGATGGTAAAAAAACTGGCTACATAATTCGATATTCTTCCATATTGGCTTCCTCATTATTTCTTTCTCAATCTATTTTTGGTCAATCATATTTGTTTAGAGAAAGCAACAGAGGTTAATACTTCAAACTCACATGGTTCTTTTTGACTGAACCAAATGGAAAACCGTTTTTAAGTCAAATTTGGCTGGACTTAGTTATTACTGAATTTTCAAAATTTTTGGACGATTTGGTCAAAATTTGTAACTGTGGTCTTTATTACAATTTTTTTCAGTGTTCGATTCTCTGGCCAAGATTTGTAACTTCCAAAATGACCACTAATTTTGGTTAAGATTTCCTCTGGATAGTTTAAACGGTACTACTTGCATTCACAAGTCAACAAAATGGCCAAATCAACATAATTACTAATTGTCTGTCTTTTACTCCATTGGTACTGTTTAACAAATACACTACATTTTACATGGAGCCATATCGAATTAAACGTGTTGTGGTTGAACTTTATTGTCTCGTCAAGTACATGATGATGCGGATAACTGGTTACACCGCCATGTTAAAGAGCTAGAAAATATGTATACATGGAGCTTTTGTTCCCTTCCTCGGCATAAATCAGTTGAACTGAAGTTATCGAATATTCGTTCGCTGTCAAGATTTTCCGTGTAACCCCTGAATGTGTTCCATCATACCAGTCACTTTTCCCATGGCCTTTGTATTTTTGAGATTGGTTAAACTCTTGTTTTAATGATTTGTGCAAATTCCTAGAAATATATTTTTATATTATTTTTGAAAATAAATCATTAGATTTTCTAATCTTCCTGATCGCTCGAAGCGCAGGAAGAGAGCATACTAATCTATTGACTTGTTTTTATTTTTATTTTTGCAGGTTAGCATGGATGAAGTGGCTCTTACTAATTTATTCATGGGAAATGTTGATGATTTTATTATTATTTTTATTATTTAAGAAACAAAACAAGACTAAAAGAAAACTCTACGAGATCTCATTTTATTCTTCTAATCTATTCTATTTAACTTCAAATATTTCTTATTTTATTTTTCTAAGTGAAAGAATGCTTCGAGTGAAGCCATCTACAGACTAAGAATTCAAAAATGCTCACATCAAGATTTAAAATTTTTAGCTTATGCTTTGCAAACATGTGAGTAACCTGTCTTTTTCTTGGAGTTGGCGCAAGGTTCTTTTGAAACCAATCTTCAATATTGTTCTTGCTCTCCAAGAAGTACCTGTTTCACATCTTCAAATTTCTCATCCGTAGATGAATTAGTAAAAAATGGGGAGTTTGATAAAAAAAACTGAATTTAAAATGAAACTAAGTATGAAAAATCAAAAATATCAAACTTGAACACTTTTATGAATATCCTGTTGTCACCAGGTTTCACAAGTTAATCCATAAAAAGAAATTGCAATAAAAGTGAGTTCCTAAGTCTATCTCTAAATCATCCTCCCTGAAAATGGAACCAAAATGTTTGGTCTAAAATGCAGACGCAAATTAGAGTTTCATTTACTATCAATCCGGTTAAGTAAACTTCAAGGATCATCCAATATATATGGACTTAGAGACAAAAAAAAACTAAGCTGGGTGAAGAAATTCCAAAGCTCCCTTACAGGAGGTCTTTCATTGGGATCTCCAACACCTATTTAGTCATATAATCAAAATGAAATCTAAAGACATTGTGACAAGTGTAAGAAACATTAAAGCTCCCTTACAGGAGACTGTTCATTAATATTTCTAATCATATTAATCAACCAACTTTTTAAACTAATGAAATTCAAACACTTAAAACTAATTACGATTGATTGCATGAAATATTAAAGCTCTCTTACAAGAGACTATTCATTTATATCTCAAGAATATGAAGCAGAAACTTCAACTAATGAAATCAAACATTAAATAACAAATCAGATTTATTGAAAGAAACATTAATACTTTCTTACGAAAGGTCATTCGTTAATATTTCAAACATATGAACCAATAATTTAATCTAATGAAATTCACAAACAAGCATAAAATGACAGTTTACCAAAAAAGGACGAGCATGCAAGTGAGGCAATGGGGCCCCTCCATAGCTCCACAAGCACACCTAATAAGACGTCAAATGTAAGAAAATCCAATCCACTTTATTTATCATCAATTGCAAATTGCAATTACAAGCTCCAAGTTCTACATTCTAAGAGATTCTAAATCTCCATTACAATGATCCTAAAATCTAAAATTACAAATGAAGGAATAAGTTTCTAAATTCTAAGAAAAATTAAGATAACAAATGAGGGAGATAACACTCCTATTTATACAACAAGATGGGATAAAAAACTCATAATGATGATCCACTATTCCTTCTCCAAATCCACATATCTCTCAACCAATGGTGACACATAACCCTATCCTCCATGATATTCTCCATGAGGTCCATGATCTTATCCATGAGGTCCATGATCTCCTCAAATTCGAATTTGAACATAGAGTGCCACATAAGGGTGCCTTAGAAGCTTCCTTTGTACCTACACATGTCAACAAACTCATTCTAATTGTTAGGTATAAGTATATGGATGCTATTTTAAGGATAATTATTAGGCCCAAAATACCCCCAAATGGAAGGTATTGCATGTCCTCGTGCAATCTATTACATTAGTTTTTATACTTGAGCTTTGGCTTAAACTTTGCATGATATCATTTACGTAACTTTTGCAAAGTGTTTTTGATGAATTGAAACTTGGTTGGTTCTTGTGTGTCAACCATATTTTGTTTGTTGCATTCAATTTTAATGTATGATCTTTGCACCATGATAATTTGATTTTTATTGCAAAGTATTTTGTTGGAATGCATCATGGTTGGTTCTTGTGTAACAACCATGATTGTGTTGCATCCAATTAGATTTTAAGTACTTTTTACAAAGCCATTTATATGCTCATGTAATAGTGAATATATTTTGACGGTATGTGGGTTTTAGAATGTGGTATATGAATGTGACAAAGTATGAATGTAAATGTATCACCCCCCCGGCAAACTGATGGTTTTGGAAATTTTATGAAATGAGGAAGGAAGATTTTTCCAAAAATTATCATTCTAGCTTTCAAGGAATTAAATGGTTAAAAGTTAGAAAATATCACATCTCAACTTACCCTTTCAAAAATGGATGAGAGTTGTGCATGTGTGGCTGAAAAATTCTGATCATAGTATTTTTTACTTGGTTGTGAAGATGGTGGATGAAGTCGAAAAAATGAATCTTTTATTGTTGTTGCATCTGCTGCTAAATCTACTGCTGGATCTTCTGCTGAATGTTCGAAATCTATTGCTGAATGCAGCTGGAAATGTATAAGGCTTGAAAGGTATATAAAATTTAGAATTTACACTACCCCCCCAACCTTATTTATTGACTTGTCCTCAAGTCATTTACATAAAAAACTAAAAAGTAATGAATGTAATTCTGCTTCGTCTGCTACAAAATGATTGGTCTTCAAGTCTTCAATGGAACCAACTCATTTGCACATTTCTTGTCATGTGAATAAATGTTTTGGTGTCGAACATAAGAATAAACTGTTAAATTAGTGGCAATTGATAGATGCCACTAGTGAACACGAGATCTCCCATGTGGATGAGAGTCAAGATGCCCTGAACACATCCTTCTAAGTATGAATGAATTTGTTGTTGTCCAATACTTAGAAGATCCGATGAAAAAGGGACATTGATTTATTCCCTTTGTTTATCGGCATCATAGCTTGTCCTTAAGGCATGCAAGCTTCAAGGTGTTTTTAGAAAAATATTTAGACTCAAAGGATATGGACTCATTGGTGTATGGAAGCAAGGTTTTATTTGCAAGTGTAAGAAAAAGGAAACTGACAATGAATATGTAAAGTGGAACAAAAATCTTGTAAATGAGCTTCATTGGTTTTATTGGTGGGTTAGGATTCAATAAAATGTAATGAAGTGTATGTGGGTAATGGGAAATGGATAATGACTCTTGGTGGGAAAAAGTGAATTATGGCATGAAAAATCTCAAAAATAGCAAATCTGCTCATTAATTCTGGAATTTCTGATAAAATAATTGAGTTTGACTAGCGTTGACTAGCCACTTTTAGACTTCGAATTCAATAGTGGATAGGTGTATCACCATCCTTGGCCATTTAGGAACAAACTCCAGCTCTTCGAATTTGCTAATCTTTCATGCAACATGTCAAACCATTAAGCTATTACAGGAAGTTGCAAGAAGTTGTAATTTTTTGGAAATTTCGTTTATGTTCATGGACTTGTTCTTTAGAATTTCTCATGAAATTAGTCTTTTGAAGACTAATTGTGCACACAATTAGTTTCCTTAATGATCAGTTGATCATCTGAAATCTTCAAAAAAAAAGTTGGCATAAAGAACAAAAGTGTGTTCAAGAAGAAATGGCCATTCCCTTCCTGATTCCTTCGCAAAAATTAATGCCAAATGAAACAGATTAAGGAGAATCAAAAGCATAATTTTCAGTGCAATTCATAATATTGATAACAATCCATTTTTAAGTAATAACCATGAAAATTAACTCATCTCACTCTTTGTGTCAGATGTCTCCTTGAATGTGCATGACAAAGAGCATGTGTTGTAGATTAGTATGTCCCATAAACACATGTAACCATAATGAAAGCATAGATTTTAATGCGAACTCTAAGCATAATCCTCCAATTTTTTTTTAATTGTTTTGTTTTTTTTAATTGTTTTGATTTTATTTATTTTATTTATTCTTATTGTTTTGATTTCTTTTTTTAGCTATTTTGATTTTTCAATTGTTTGATTTTTTTTTAATTGCTTTGATATATATATATATATATATATATATATCTATTTGAACTAAAATTTAAAAATAAAATTTATTTTGTATCAAAAAAAAAATCATTTTTTCTTTTTCCACTAATCAAGTAATATGTTCCATTTGTTCACGTGGAGCAAATTCACATTTATTTCCCCTTTTTTTTTGAAGTGTATTATATATTTGATTTCATTGCTGACAAAACCCAAAAAGAATGGACTAATATGAGGAGGCCTCTATTCATGAGGCCCAACTAAGGTAAACTAGAACAATGCATCATGAGATTTTCAACCGGCCTTAAAACTAGCAGAAACAGATCAACCACAAAATTGCACGAAACTCAACTATCTAGTGACCAATATGGACGATATTTAACTCCATATGTGCAGCAAAAACTCGAGATTCAAACTTTACCATAAATATTTATGGATTCACAGTAGAATTGGTGAAATAGAGATAAACATTTCCACTAAGTCTTCATTGTTGTTTTCCCTGAAATCATACATTTGATTGATGTAGAGGTTAAGGCGCGGTCAAAGACTCAAGATCGATATCTTTCCTAATTAGTAGCTTCACAAAATCTGCATCAAATCATCAAATCCCTCAAATCGCGCCACAAAATTTGTATGCAATCATGAAATCGCTAAAAATGGATCAACCGAAAGCATATCAAATCAATAATTAATTTGGCACAAATAAAATCGATGGAACCTAATTTAGCTCGCCCAATTTAGCAGAAACCCTTTACTTATTTCAACAGACATAAAACACTAAGCAGAGTTTAATTTAGAATCTTTCTCCATGTCAACGACATCTCAACACCCTTTAGCAATGGCCTTTCATTTCTGAACGCTCCTATGCAATCACCATCAAAGTGACAATGCCTCTTCTCAGATAGCTGGCTGGCGATCTATCTGTTGCAAGAAGGTGTAAACTAAGGCACCAAATTCTCTTATGCACTTCCCAATACAGCTCCAATTCTGAAACTCCAAAGCTAGTCTCAAAAGCTAGCAGTTTCTAACTTGTAGAAGCTGGCTTCACATGTAGATGAATCTCTAGGTTTCATGGTAGTGTTCCCCGTGAATCCGACATGATATTCAAATTCCTACTGAGTGTAGGAACCCAATAATCCTTTACGACTCAAGTTCGACAGTTCACTAGCTAGAACAAGTTTCACAGTTTACTCAAGCACATTCAGACTAGACGTTTACTCAAGCATGAATGGAAGGGTCTTGAAGAACCGTGATGTCCTCTCAAACAATTAGGAATTCATGGAAACAATTTCTGGGTTATGTAACATATTCTGTTCTAGAAAAAACCCATGCCATCATTTTTCTAGATCTATTTTGGTTTGATCACAAAACATGTTTCAAAACTATGTGTCAAAATTGTGGCATCAAGCCTTGTACATGATCTGGGACAGAGTGTTCACTGAGGTTGCAGGAAATGAGAAAGTTTCCAACCTAGACTTTCAACCATTGACAAAATGATAGGCCATAATCGCTATTGACAATGGTAAAAAATCTGGCTATATAATTCAATATTCTTCCATATTGGCTTCCTCATTATTTCTTTCTCAATCTATTTTCGGTCAACCATATTTGTTTAGAGAAAGTAACAGAGGATAATACTTCAAACTCACATGGTTTTTTCTTACTGAACCAAGTGGAAAAATGTTTTTAAGTCAAATTTGGCTGGACTTAGTTATTACTGAATTTTCAAAATTTTTGGACGGTTTGGTCAAAATTTGTAACTGTGGTCTTTACTAGAATTTTTTTCAGTGTTCAATCCTCTAGCCAAGATTTGTAACTTCCAAAATGACCAGTAATTTTGGTTAAGATTTCCTCTGGATAGTTTAAACGGTACTACTTGCATTCACATGTCAACAAAATGGCCAAATCAACATAATTACTAATTGTCTGTCTTTTACTGCATTGGTACTGTTTAACAAATACACTACATTTAAATTGGAGCCTTATTGAATTAAATGTGTTGTGGTTTACCTTTATTCTATCGTCGAGTACACCATGGTGCTGATAACTGGTTACACCTCCATGTTAAAGAGCTGGAAAATATGTATACCTGGAGCTTTTATTCCCTTCCTTACCATAAATCAGTTGAACTGAAGTTATCGAATATTCGTTCGCTGTCAAGATTTTCCTTGTAACCTCTGAATGTGTTCCATCATACTAGTCACTTTTTCCATGGCCTTTGTATTTTTGAGATTGGTTAGACTCTTGTTTTAATGATTTGTGCAAATTCCTAGAAATATATTTTTATATTATTTTTGAAAATAAATCATTAGATTTTCTAATCTTCCTGATCGCTCGAAGCGCAGGAAGAGAGCATACTAATCTGTTGACTTGTTTTTATTTTTATTTTTTCAAGTTAGCGTGGATGAAGTGGCTCTTACTAATTTATTCATGGGAAATGTTGATGATTTTATTATTATTTTTATTATTTAAAAAACAAAACAAGACTAAAAGAAAACTCTACGAGATCTCGTTTTATTCTTCTAATCTATTCTATTTAACTTGAAATATTTTTTTTATTTTATTTTTCTAAGTGAAAGAATGCTTCTGTGAATCCATCTACGGACTAAGAATTCAAAAATTCTCACATCAAGATTTAAATTTTTACCTTATGCTTTGCAAACATGTGAGTAACCTGTCTTTTTCTTGGAGTTGGCATAAGGTTCTTTTGAAACCAATCTTCAATGTTGTTCTTTCTCTCCAAGAAGTACCTGTTTCACATCTTCAAATTTCTCATCCGTATATGAATTAGTAAAAAATGGGGGGTTTGATAAAAAAAACTGAATTTAAAATGGAACTAAGTATGAAAAATAAAAAAATCTCAAACTTGAACACCTTTATGAATATCCTGTTGTCACCAAGTTTCATAAGTTAGTCCATAAAAAGAAATTGCAATAAAAATGAGTTCCTAAGTCTATCTGTAAATCATCCTCGCTGACAATGGAACCAAAATGTTTGGTCTAAAATGTAGATGCAAATTAGAGTTTCATTTACTATCAATCCGGTTAAGTAAACTTCGAGGATCATCCAATATATATGGACTTAGAGACAAACTAAACTAAGCTAGGTGAAGAAATTCCGAAGCTCCCTTAAAGGAGGTATTTCATTGGGATCTCCAACACCTATTTATTCATATAATCAAAATGAAATCTAAAGACATTGTGACAAGTGTAAGAAATATTAAAGCTCCCTTACATGAGATTGTTCATTAATATTTCTAATCATATTAATCAACAAACTATTTAAACTAATGAAATTAAAACACTTAAAACTAATTATGATTGATTGCATGAAATATTAAAGCTATCTTACAAGAGACTATTCATTTATATCTCAAGCATATGAAGCAGAAACTTAAACTAATGAAATCAAACATTAAATAACAAATCAGATTTATTGAAAGAAACATTAATACCTTCTTATGAAAGGTCATTCGTTAATATTTCAAACATATGAACCAATACTTTAATCTAATGAAATTCACAAACAAGCATAAAATGAAAGTTTACCAAAACAAGACGAGCATGCAAGTGATGTAATGGGGCCCCTCCATAGCTCCACAAGCACACCTAGAAAGAAGTCAAATGTAGAAGAAAATCCAATCCACTTTATTTATCATCAATTGCAAATTTCAATTACAAGCTCCAAGTTCTACATTCTAAGAGATTCTAAATCTCCATTACAATGATCCTAAAATCTAAAATTACAAATGAAGGACTAAGTTTCTAAATTCTAAGAAAAATTAAGATTACAAATGAAGGAGATAACACTCCTATTTATACAACAGGATGGGATAACAAACTCATAATGATGATCCACTATTCCTTCTTCCAATCCACATATCTCTCAACCAATGGTGACACATAACCCTATCCTGCATGATCTTCTCTATGAGGTCCATGATCTTATCCATGAGGTCCATGATCTCCTCAAATTCGAATTTGAACATAGAGTGCCACATAAGGGTGCCTTAGAAGCTTCCTTTGTACCTACACATGTCAACAAACTCATTCTAATTGTTAGGTATAAGTATATGGATGCTATTTTAAGGATAATTCTCAGGCCCAAAATACCCCCAAAAGGAAGGTATTGCATGTCCTCTTGCAAACTATTACATTAATTTTTATACTTGAGCTTTGGCTTAAACTTTGCATGATATCATTTACGTAACTTTTGCAAAGTGTTTTTGATGAAGTGAAACTTGGTTGGTTCTTGTGTGTCAACCATATTTTGTTTGTTGCATTCAATTTTAATGTATGATCTTTGCACCATGATAATTTGATTTTTATTGCAAAGTATTTTGTTGGAATGCATCATGGTTGGTTCTTGTGTAACAATCATGATTGTGTTGCATCCAATTAGCTTTTAAGTACTTTTTACAAAGCCTTTTATATGCTCATGTAATAGTGAATATATTTTGACGGTATGTGGGTTTTAGAATGTGATATATGAATGTGAAAAAGTATGAATGTAAATGTATCCCCCCCGGCAAACTGATGGTTTTCGAAATTTTATGAAATGAGGAAAGGAAGTTTTTTCCAAAAATTATCATTCTAGCTTTCATGGAATTAAATGGTTAAAATTTAGAAAATATCATACCTCAACTTACCCTTTCAAAAATGGATGAGAGTTGTGCATGTGTGGCTGAAAAATTCTGATCATAGTATTCTTTACTTTGTTGTGAAGATGGTGGATGAAGACGAAAAAGTGAATCTTTTATTTTTGTTGCATCTGCTGCTAAATCTACTGTTGGATCTTCTGCTGAATGTTCGGAATCTATTGCTGAATGCGGCTGGAAATGTATAAGGCTTGAAAGGTATATAAAATTTAGAATTTACACTGCCCCCCAACCTTATTTATTGACTTGTCCTCAAGTCATTTACATAAAAAACTAAAAATTAATGAATGTAATTCTGCTTCGTCCACTACAAAATGATTGGTCTTCAAGTCTTCAATGGAACCTGCTCATTGGCACATTTCTTGTCATGTGAATAAATTTTTTGGTGTCGAACATAAGAATAAATTGTTAAATTAGTGGCAATTGATAGATGCCACTAGTCAACACGAGATCTCCCATCTTTGATGTGGATGAGAGTCAAGATGCCCTGAACACATCTTTCTAAGTATGAATGAATTTGTTGTTGTCCAATACTTAGAAGATCCAATGAAAATGGGACATTGATGTATTCCCTTTGTTTATCGGCATCATAGCTTGCCCTTAAGGCATGCAAACTTCAAGGTGTTTTTAGAAAAATATTTAGACTCAAAGGATATGGACTCATTGGTGTATGGAAGCAAGGTTTTATTTGCAAGTTTAACAAAAAGGAAACTGATAATGAATATGTAAAGTGGAACAAAATCTTGCTAATGAGCTTCATTGGTTTTATTGGTGGGTTAGGATTCAAGAAAATTTAATGAAGTGTATGTGGGTAATGGGAAATGGATAATGACTCTTGGTGGGAAAAAGTGAATTATGGCATGCAAAATCTCAAAAATAGCAAATTTGCTCATTAATTCTGGAACTTTTGCTAAAATAGTTGAGTTTGGCTAACGTTGACTAGCCACCTGTAGACTTCGAATTCAATAGTGGATAGGTGTTTCACCATCCTTGGACATTTAGGAACAAACCCAAGCTCTTCAAATTTGCTAATCTGTCATGCAACATGTCAAACCATTAAGCTATTATAGGAAGTTGCAAGAAGTTGTAATTTTCTGGAAATTTCGTTTATGTTCATGGACATGTTCTTTAGAATTTCTCATGAAATTAGTCTTTTCAAGACCAACTGTGCACACAATTAGTTTCTTTAATGATCAGTTGATCATCCAAAATCTGCAAAAAAAAAAATTGGCATAAAGAACATAAGTGTGTTCAAGAAGAAATGGCCATTCCCTTCCTGATTCCTTCGCAGAAATTAATGCCAAATGAAATAGATTAAGGAGAATCAAAAGCATAATTTTCAGTCCAATTCATAATATTGATAACAATCCATTTTTAAGTAATAACCATGAAAATTAACTCATCTCCCTCTTTGTGTCAGATGTCTCCTCGAATGTGCATGACAAAGAGCATGTGTTGCAGATTAGTATGTCTCATAAACGCATGTAACCATAATGAAAGCATAGATTTTAACGCCAACTCTAAGCGTAATCCTCCAAATGTTTTTTAATTGTTTTGATTTTTATTTTTATTTTTTGATTGTTTGTTTTTACTATTTGTTTTTTTTTTTAATTGTTTTGATTTTATTTATTCTTATTGTTTTGATTTTTTTTTAGTTATTTTGATTTTTTAATTGTTTGGTTTTTTTTTTTTTTTTTTTTTTTCTTTGATTTTATATCTATATATATATATATATATATATATATATATATATATATATATATATATATATATATATATTTAAACTAAAATTTAAAAATAAAATTTATTTCGTATAAAAAAAAAAAACCGTCTTTTTCTTTTTCCACTAATCAAGTAATATGTTCCATTTGTTCACATGGAGCAAATTCACATTCATTTCCCCTTCTTTTTTTTTGAAGTATATTATATATTTGATTTCATTGCTGACAAAACCTAAAATGAATGGACTAAGATGACAAGGCCTCTGTTCATGAAGCCCAACCAAGGTAAACTAGAACAATGCATCATAAGATTTTCAACAGAACTTAAAACTAGCAGAAACAGATCAACCACAGAACTGCACAGAACTCGAATGTCTAGTGACTGATATGGACGATATTTAACTCCATATGTGCAGCGAAAACTCGGGATTCTAACTTTACCATAAATATTTATGGATTCGCAGCACAATTGGTGAAACAGAGATAAACATTTCCACTATGTCTTCATTATTGTTTTCCCAGAAATCATGCATTTGATTGATGCAGAGGTTAAGGCGCGATCAAAGATTCAAGATCGATATCTTTCCTAATTAGTAGCTTCACAAAATCTACATCAAATCATCAAATCCCTCAAATCGTGCCACAAAATTTGTATGCAATTATGAAATCGCTAAAAATGGATTAACAAAAAGCAGATCAAATCAAGACTTAATTTAGCGCAAATAAAATCAATGGAACCTAATTTAGCTAGCCCAATTTGGCAGAAACCCTTTACTTAATTCAACAGACAGAAAGCACTAAGCAGAGTTTAATTTAGAATCTTTCTTCATGTCAATGACATCTCAACACCCTTTAGCAATGGCCCTTCATTTTTGAGTTCTCTTATGCAATCATCGTCAAAGTGACAATGCCTCTTCTCACATAGCTGGCTGGCAATCTATCTGTTGTAAGAAGGCATAAGCTAAGGCACCAAATTCTCCTATGCACTTCCCGATATAGCTCCAGCTCTGAAGCTCCAAAGCTAGTCTCACAAGCTGGCTGTTTATAACTTGTAGAAGATGGCTTCACATGCAAATGAATCTCTAGGTTGCACGGTAGTGTTCCCGATGAATCCGACGTGATATTCAAATTCTTACTGAGCGTAGGAACCCAATAATACTTTGCAACTCAAGTTCGATAGTTCACTAGCTGGAACAAGTTTCACAGATTACTCAAGCACATTTAAACTAGATGTTTACTCAAGCATGAATGAAAGGGTCTTGAAGAACCGCGACGTCCTCTCAAACACTTAGGAATTCAAGGAAACAATTTATGGGTTATGTAAAATATTCCGTTTCGGAAAAAACCCATGCCTTCATTTTTCTAGATCTATTTTGGGTTGATGACAAAACATGTTTCAATACTATGTGTCAAAATTGTTGCGTCAAGCCTTGTACATGATCCGAGACAGAGTGTTCACTGAGGTTGCAAGAAACGAGAAAGCTTCCAACCTAACCTTTCAACCATTGACACAATGATAAGCCACAATCACTATTGATGATGGTAAAAACTCTGGTTATATAATTCAATATTCTTCCATATTGGTTTCCTCATTATTTCTTTCTCAATATATTTTCGGTCAACCGTATTTGTTTAGAGAAAGCAACAAAGGTTAATGCTTCAAACTCACATGGTTCTTTTTGACTGGACCAAATGGAAAACTGTTTTTAAGTCAAATTTGGTTGGACTTAGTTATTACTGAATTTTCAAAATTTTTGGACGATGTGGTCAAAATTTGTAACTATGGTTTTTATTAGAATTTTTTCAGTGTTCAATCCTCCGGCAAAGATTTGTAACTTCCAAAATGGCCAGTAATTTTGGTTAAGATTTCCTCTAGATAGTTTAAATGGTACTACTTGCATTCACAAGTCAACAAAATGGCCAAATCAATATAATTACTAATTTTCTGTCTTTTACTGCATTGGTACTGTTTAACAAATACACTACATTTAACTTGGAGCCTTATCGAATTGAACGTGTTGTGATTTACCTTTATTCTATCGCCGAGTACACCATGATGCAGAGAACTGGTTACACCTCCATGTTGAAGGGCCGGAAAATATGTATACCTGGAGCTTTCATTCCCTTCCTTAGCATAAATCAGTTGAACTGAAGTTATCGAATATTCATTCGCTGTCAAGATTATCCTTGTAACCCCTGAATGTGTTCCATCATACCAGTCACTTCTGCCATGGCCTTTGTATTTTTGAGATTGGTTAAACTCTTGTTTTAATGATTTGTGCAAATTCCTAGAAAGATATTTTTATATTATTTTTGAAAATAAATCATTATATTTTCTGATCTTCCTGATCGCTCAAAATGCAGGAAGAGAGCATACTAATCTATTGATTTGTTTTTTATTTTTTATTTTTGCAAGTTAGCAAGGATGAAGTGGCTCTTACTAATTTATTCTTGGGAAATGTTGATGATTTTTTTTATTATTTTTATTATTTAAAAAACAAAACAAGACTAAAAGAAAACTCCACGAGATCTCGTTTTATTCTTCTAATCTATTCTATTTAACTTCAAACATTTTTTATTTTATTTTCCTAAGTGAAAGAATGCTTCTAGTGAAGACATCTACGGACTAAGAATTTGAAAATGCTCACATCAAGGTTTAGAAATTTTACCTTATGCTTTGCAAACATGTGAGTAACCTATGTTTTTCTTGGAGTTGGTGCAAGGTTCTTTTGAAATCAATCTTCAATATTGTTATTTCTCTCCATGAAGTACCTATTTGACATCTTCAAATTTCTCATCCCTAGATGAATTAGTAAAAAATGGGGGGTTTGATAAAAAAAATTGAATTTAAAATCAAACTAAGTATGAAAAATCAAAAATCTCAAACTTGAACACCTTTATGAAGATCTTGTTGTCACCATATTTCACAAGTTAGTCCATAAAAAGAAATTGCAATAAAAATGATTTCCTAAGTCTATCTCTAAATCATCGTCATCGACAATGGCACCAAAATGTTTGGTCTAAAATGCAGATGCAAATTAGAGTTTCATTTACTATCAATCCGGTTAAGTAAACTTCGAGGATCATCCAATATATATGGACTTAGAGACAAACTAAACTAAGCTAGGTGAAGAAATTCCAAAGCTCCCTTACATGAGCTCTTTCGTTGGGTTCTCCAACACCTATTTAGTCACATAATCAAAATGAAATGTAAAGGCATTGTGACAAGTGTAAGAAATATTAAAGCTCCCTTACAGGAGACTGTTCATTAATATTTCTAATCATATTAATCAACAAGCTATTTAAACTAATGAAATTAAAGCACTTAAAACTAATTATGACTGATTGCATGAAATATTAAAGCTATCTTACAAGAGACTATTCATTTATATCTCAAGCATATGAAGCAAAAACATAAACTACTGAAATCAAACATTAAATAACAAATCATATTCATTGAAAGAAACATTAATAATTTCTACGAAAGGTCATTCGTTAATATTTCAAACTTATGAACCAATAATTTAATCTAATGAAATTCACAAACAAGCATAAAATGAAAGTTTACCAAAACAAAACGAACATGCAAGTGAGGCAATGGGGGCCCTCCATAGCTCCACATGAACACCTAGAAAGAAGTCAAATGTAGAAGAAAATCCAATCCACTTTATTTATCATCAATTGCAAATTGCAATTACAAGATCCAAGTTCTACATTCTAAGAGATTCTAAATCTCCCTTACAATGATCCTAAAATCTAAAATTACAAATGGAGGACTAAGTTTCTAAATTCTAAGAAAAATTAATACTACAAATGAAGGAGATAACACTCCTATTTATACAACAAGATGGGATAACCAACTCATAATGATGATCCACTATTCCCTCTTCAAATCCACATATCTCTCAACTAATGGTAACACATAACCCCATCCTCCATGATCTTCTCCATGAGTTCCATGATCTTATCCATGAGGTCCATGATCTCCTCAAATTCGAATTTGAACATAGAGTGCCACATAAGAGTGCCTTAGAAGCTTCATTTGTACATACACATGTCAACAAACTCATTCTAATTGTTAGGTATAAGTATATGGATGTTATTTTAAGGATAATTCTTATGCCCAACAATAACATTTACATTATTATGATTAACCTTGAAATTTATTTTGATGAAACGATACTTTTAGATGATAAAACCCTTCAACTATATTATCCTCTTCTATTTCATCCCCCAGAAAATTTTCAAAATAAACTATTGATGTCTATAATTAAAAATCAAGCATATGAAGAAAACTCCCCATTCTAGTCATCTATAGGATACCTTGTCACCACAATCTTCCTATATAATAGAATAGTATATATATTTCTAGAATTGGGAGAAAGGTTTAATCATATGGAGCCTACAATCCTTTCTAGTGTTTACTATATCCCATAGGTGATTGATGTTTTTGAAAGATGTCATTATATAGTGACTACTCCAGTAAGTGGAGGGAATGTAATGATGAGGTGGTCAAAGAATTTTTCGTGAACCTATAGATTATGTCATTGTTTTCATAGACCTATAAATATTTTTGAATGAAGAAATTATAATCATAGTTTATATAATCCTAGTATATATGTATTGGGAAAAGAGGATAGGCAAGAGACCACTCTTGCGAATAACAATTTCTTCCGCGAACATGAGGAATACCTTAAAGATAATGATGGGGTAAAAATGGATAGCTTATCACCCCCCTTGAATGAAGTGGATTACCATATTATAGAGTATATTTCATGTCAGGGTACATTTAGTGTGGTACATGTCCATTGTTTTAGGCTTTTATACAAAATAAGGGACCAATCCCACCTATATTTTGCATAAACTCTTAGTCTACCATATTCTATATGAAATCATTGAATTTGATGAGTACAAAAATAAATGGAAATTGAAAATACTATCTCATCATGGACTCATATAGCTAATAGTCTAACACACATTAGACAATCTACAACACAAATTCCCATGGATTTTTAGGGACATGGAAAATAAGACCTTCCTAGAAAGCCAAGAAGCTATGAGAGGACAAGGTTTTGTAGAAAACAAAAAGGCAAAACTCACAATACTACAACCCTCTAAGTAAAATTCAAAAAGAAAAAAAAATGAATAGACCCTTTGAAAACGTATTTAGCTATCGCCTTGATCACATTAAGGACATCTATAAATACAAAGAGAACTTATGGTTGGGTCCCCAACTATACAAAATAAAAGGGGCTAATTACCAAGGAACCTGTAAGAAATAGAGACACTCTCCATTACAATGGTACAGATTGAGGATTCACACACACTATAGAAGAACCTACAACAAAGGAGGAAGTACATTAGCCAAAACAAATTCCTTAGATAGGCAAATATTGCATGATAACAACAAGTATGCCAATCTCATGTAAAATTGATCTAGAATTTCTTCTACCCCACACCTTGCTAGAACTTAACAAAGTGATAATTAAAAAACATAAGTGGATAATTTTATCAAAAGACCAAGGGGTTGGTGATTGTATGAAGCTATAGGAACAACTAAAAAAATTAAGAGAAGATATGATGGTTTTAACATTAGAAAAAGAGTTAAGAAAAATTCAATTTCTTAATGACAATAAAGCACTTAGGGAGTTATTAAAGGAGGATAAGAGGGAAGTAGTTATTAGAGATAATAGAATTGGATCATTGGAAACATCCCAAGGGACAATGGATCATATCTATGGAAATGATAGAATATAAGTCACCTACCAAGACCTATGCCTTGTTCCTCAAAGAATAATGGTGCAAGAACCAAATTTCCATCCTGGCATAATAGGGAAGGCTTATTATTCAAATGCCATAAGCATTAACAAAGAGAAGTCATGATAATAATGTGGAGGAAAAATAAAGACTATGTGAATTATACCTTTACAACTTCATCCTTTTATAATAAACACACCTATGACACTAACCCTTACATGGAACATGTGTAGTTGATAACCCTTCCCTCATGGCTACATTTTTAAGAATAAAGGACCGAGGAAATAAAAAAATGTTGGCCCTAGCCACATAGATAATGCATGAAGAACTAAGGATTGAGGAAATAAATAAGTATAGGGAAGAAGAAATATCTAGCTCCCTATGGGTATGATCTGACCCCCCCCAAATTAGAGACAATTTATGAAACTCATGATATTTGTTCTTTTGACCAAGTAGTGCCTCGCATTGGGAGAATAAATATATGTTTTATACATATAGAGGATATAATTAGGCTACTAAGGGATGAGGCAAACCTAGATTTCCAAAGAAGATGGAAATATTTCACTTATAGCCTTCAAGTTCGAGAACCTTATTCTCCTAGCTATATTTTACAAGCTATTATATCTAGTAAAACACTATATAAGAAATTGGTACAAACTATGTGTACAAGATGGGATGGAATAAAGTTTGACCCATTGCTCTAGCCAAAATTAAACTTTAATAATAATAAAAAATGGGAATAGAAAGGAATGGAAGAAGCATTAGATTTATACCATTTGGTATACTTGATTACATACATGGTTTGGACCATTATGAATGAATTCAAAGAGAATCATGAAGAAGAATAAAAACTAATGGAAAAACAAGACTAGAGAGAAAAATTTCCCACGCATGTGAAAAAATATATAGAGGGGTATGATAGGCCTTTACAACCAGTACTTTGAGGGCCCATCCATATATCTTGCCATTCCTGAAGAATATATTTTTGTCCTTGTTAGTGTGCATTTTTTATACTTTAATTGATAAATATTTAATTTAAGTAGGCCACTCAATTAGTATGGCCATGCTTACGCTTTTGTTGTTTTTGGTACAAGTAGTGAATTAGATATGGAAAGATATTATCAAGGATATATCCCTAAAAATCATGAAAGGAAATAGGGATCCTACTCTTGAGATAGCTAGCACATAAAATAGAGCTTCTCAAGTTCACCTAAGACGCATCATTGGTTCAATAGTGAATCTTCAAGCGCAATTAACTTTAGAAGGCATACTTTAGGAAGGCGATGCTCTATGAGCCAGGAGGATGATTGATACAACTCTATGGAAGATACAATAAGAGAAGTAACAATAAGAGTGTTAAAAACTCCTATAAACAAAAGGAACATGCAACCAATATTCCTTTATCCCAAGGTACTTTGAGATGAATCAGGGACATCTTACCTTGGTAGAGGCAGAGTTAAGGACAATGGAGGCATCCTATAATTCCCAACCACTTCCCAATGTGCCTTAAGTGTGGGGCATCCTAGCTTATTAAGGGACCAAAATAACAATATGTTTCTCAACCTGATAGGCCCCAACAAAGGACTAAAAGAGGTTATTTCTAGGTTTTGAATAATTATTTGTGAACACATTGAAGGATCCCTAGGTCCTTAGTATTCTCTAAGTATTTTGAAGCTTATTTCATCATGGGAAGTAAGGTTACTTGTTTCTCTTAAACTATTTTTTTGTTTAAAAAAAAATCAAAACTCTCACCATGGAGGGATAGAGCCAAAACTATTGGGAGTGACATGAAGCCCCAAAAGAGTGAAGGAACCCAAAATTCATGGAACTTAAATTTTAATTAATAAAATTAAATAAAAGATAAAAATCATGATAGTGCATAGAAAATAATCACCTAGATAAGAAAAAAATGAAAGCAATGGCAATTCTGAGGAATGGTAATGTTATTTCCAGCCATACATTTAACTGAAGCCACACCAAGTTTCACCATCATATTTAGACTTTAGGACATCCCTGGTGATGGCATGAAGTTTTGCACATATTCCCTTGAAAAAATAACAAAATTCACTAGGATCTGCATGGCTGCCCCAAGCACAAATGTAGACATCAACTTAGATAGACCAATGGATTTAAGCAACCTAGAGTTAGAGAGACTCCAAAATGAATCATATGCATATCAATGTTAATGACAATGTACCTTGTTAGTCTACCAAGACACTAGAGTGTCTTCTACTTCAAAGAGGAAGTCCAAGGTAAATGAAATTTTTCTAAAAATGTATAATGTGCAATACAAGGAGCATGCAGATGATGAAAATGCATAATTTTCATGGCCAATGGGATTGCATTATGTTATTGTTAGTACATATCAAAGAGAAGGATGTTCACTTCAAACTAAGGTAAGCAAACTTTCCACTCAAAGAAAAAAGAAAAAAAACCTAGATAGTTTAATATCCAAAGATTTCATTTAAGAAACAATAACTAAATGCATTAATCTACAAGAATATACTATTACAAGTTATAAACAACATATAAATAGACCCAAACTCTCAATATTGCAGTTGTATTCAAATAACTAGGACATATAACTACATAGGAATATAGAAAAACTAGAATGAACCTTCTAACACCCTACCTCTACATTTGTCTTTTATAGATTCATAACATGGAAAGACTACAAATAGAACACTAGGATAGAAATAGAACCCTACACTTAAATCTTCCTAGAAAGGTGAGCCTCCCTACATGAGCCAACTACTTAGAGAATTTCACCCACTAAGAGAGGTTGCTCATGCATGCAAGCATGAATCCAACTCAGGATAGTTCGCCCTTATCTAAAAATTGGAAATTATTCAAGCTCATATGCTTTAGCTAAAAATATAATTATCACTAAAATAGCTCCAAGCTAATTCTAGAAAAGAAAACTAAAAGATAAGAAAGCACCTATTCTAAAAATTGAACTACATAATTTGGAACACTAGTAAAAAAAGTCAGTCCAGCACTTGCATGCACCCTCTAACTCCTCCATATGTGCATGAACACTCTAAAACCACTACTCTACCTACACTATAATCTACTTAGCCCACCATCAAGGTCCGAAGACTTTTGTATAGGTTGCAGAACATAGTGTTGGAACTCATCATTGCTACAAAAAAAATGTTGATGGAGAACAGAATGCAGGGAATAAATCTTCCGGTAAATGAAAGAAAAAGTAGAGTATAGCCATAAAATGAAATATGCAATATTATCTTAGAAACAAGTTTGAAGTAGTGCTTCCAACCATTCATTAGAAAATATTGGTGTCTCCTGTGCTAAGAATCAAGTAGTTTGATGATCAGATGTTGAGTGGATTCCTTTTACGTATAGATTCTTTATTCATCATCTTTGTATGTGTTTGTATGTCCCTCAATTAAATTTTTATGTTGATACCTATTATTCAACATTTTTTTTTAATATTTCACTACTCTAATTATATTATTATGTGGTAGGTTGATCTGCGTAGAAAAGCACCTGCACCGTCAGAAGTAAACAAAATACAATTTATATTTACATTTAATCTGGCTTTTTGATTATTTATTTATATAATCAAAATAATAACTTCTCTTTTGTTGATATATTTAGCCTAGACACCATGACAATGATATTCTTAATGAGGAAAACTTGTCATCCCCAAACCTTATGGTGACAATAAGAAAGTATCTGGCAAAGATGAACAGACAAATTATGGAGTTAATTCGCAATAAGGATGGAAATACTGTGACAGAGGTTAGGATTAATCAATTGAAAAAAAAAATCAACCATACGAGGTGATAACCATATTTTGAAGTGAGTTTTTCTTTTTCTTTTTTTATGTCATAAGTTTAATTCTGAAAGTTTGTTTTTTAACTTTTACATTATTTAATTGAAACAATATTTTATTTCTTATGTAGAGTTATTTGGACGAACTCTCCCCCTTGCAGAAATTAGTTGATCCTAAACTTGATGGTGGTAATAATTGAATTAACCAGACACAATGTGAGAATTTTTCGAGCACTAACACCCATCATATATCTGCGAGGAAGATATCCACTACTCCACCTTTGAGTGGTCATGCTCCTAGTACTTCCACAAGGTCCACACCATTGGTTGTGACCAATGAGCACATGACCCCTGAGCCAAACACACAACCATGCTCTATATCAGGTGGTGATAAAGGTGACCCTAGTACTGATGACATTATGGGTTCATTTCCTGGAGCATCACCTGTTAAGATTGTTGGAAATATTGGCTGCACATTTTTAGTGAATGAGGAAGGAATTCCAATAAGAGCACCAAAAGTTCATGGTATTTTTTGATGTTTTAATTGTTTCATGTTTTCTATCTATAAAATAAGTTTTCTATATTACTATTTTCAAACTAATGATCATGTCCTTTTCCATGTAGGTAACAACTCATTTTATACAAGAATGGAGGACTAAATCACAAGACTTTAAGCTACTCTACTGATCTGTGGAAGTTAATTCACCATCTAGAGCACACATCATAGACATGAAAAAGGAAGCATCACACATTCGTAGATATTTATCTAGGGGAAAGAAACAACTCAAAATATCTTACTATATATATTTCATTAATGAGAGAATAGATATGAAATGCATATGCTTTTTCAAGCCCAAGAAAAACTTGCAAGTGTATAGTCTATCCCTCTGCCTGATTGACTGAATTTAGCCAACACTTATCCAATTTTCAAATCCCTCCAAGCTCCTATTTCCTTGTGTTGTTCCTCTAAGAAATAAACACCTATTATTTAGGATTTTCCCACTATAGAATTGTGCAATTCCTATAGGTCCTTCCTCTGACTGCATGCACCACCTATACACAATGGAATATTCTACAACTAATAGTACACTTCCTTGGAATCTCCATATCGACTGGGTTACATGAATTCTCTACATGCAATGATTATTTTGGGTTGATTGATCAGTTAATTGGTTGATCATTGATTGTGGTTGAAGTTACACTTCCACAACTTGACCTCCACCAGTTCTTCTAACAGTTAGAACTAGGTTAACTGACAATAAATCAAATTAACAAAAATAGATTGCTACAAATTAGCAGTCAAACTTACTGAATTTAACTCAAGCTTCCCCAAATCAAATTGAATGAGTTAACAGAGTGACAAGTTCCATGTCACTTCAGTTTAATACCTCCAAGATTTCTGTTGAAATAGAAATTCAAATTTTCTCTAGTTTTACCAAGGCAATGTGAAACTGAGATTTCAGTACTGAATTTTCAAAACTCCCTCTGAGAAAGTGATATAGCACCATTTACTACCCCTGGTAGACTTGATGCTCTGTGTTATTGCCTAGGGCAAACCTTCCCTTCCAGCCTTGGTCCAAATTCTAAAAAACAATGTTTTAAATCCCATACGATATTTTTCCATGTACAAAAAGCATGTACACATGGGCCAGTCTATACCCAAACTGCATATATGTGTTAAAAAATTAAAATATATATAATCTCCTTAAATTCAGGTGGCATTTATGGGTTTTACCTATTACTCACCCATTGTAGTCTGTGGCCCAATTATTTTTGAAATAAAAAACTAATTTGGAGAAGTATAAATAGAACTCCATGGGAAGGCCTAAAGGAGGAGAAAATATTAGATATTGATATTTATATTATATTTGATTACATCCCTAATCAAGTATGAATAAATCATTGTGCCTTTTGCACTCCCAACTCATAGGAAACCTTTGTTTCCTTCTTGAGATGTCCTTCATCCGTTTATGACATCCTTGTGTATACCTATAGAGGAGGATTGTTGAGGCCTGGGTAGGATGGATCCGAAGAGTGGTTTTCCTAGGAGCCGACGGAACACTCAGGTTGTATTTCGTCTGTACTTTCTTTAGTTTACATCAATAAGTAGGTTTTGTCTTGTTCTTGATGTTTATGGTCCTAATGCAATAATCTATGTTATGATTTTCTTATGAAATCTTATGTTAATGCTTATTTTCTTACATGCTTATATGACCTAACACCTATATCATGAATATGCTTTCTATTATTGTTGTTGTATATGCTTTGCTTGAATGATTTGTAGGTTCTAAAGCATTGGAAGAGTTAGAGGGTTTGGACCCTACGGGAACGACCTCAAACGTAGGACCTCCGGGTAATACCTCTTCTTCCTACTTCAATAGTTTAAGTATTAGGAATGCCTGTCTGCATGTCTCTTTATGTTTTAAGCCCTCCGCTCTGTTGGGGTTCTCAGCCTAAGACCCTAGGGTGGCTTTACCCATAACAGAATTGGCAACTCCACTGGGGAAAACATTATTGTTTTTCCTAGATTGGGTTGTTTCTTCATGATTAGGGCATGTTTGATTGGTTTCTTGATTTTACAATGTCTGTGACCTTTTTATCTTCTTGGGCATCAAGTGTGATCTTTTGGATCAAGCCTAGATTTTTCTTTTTCTTGATTGAGGTTTATATACACTTTTAGCATAGGACACGATAGCATATACACACTAGTTTCTCGAAATAGACTAGCGTATATGCGAGTTTCCTTTGTTAAAGTCACATATACATACTCTTGTGTCTTTACACAGTCGTGTATACCTTATTTTGAATTAATTTTTCAAAATATTAGGCCGAGTTAAGTTTGTTTCCTAGTGGGTTTTGCTATTTTCTAGTCATTCACTATCTGTAAAGCTTTGTTTTCTTGCAAGTCTTTAAACTCTAATCTTCCTCTTGTTGAAAAACCTAGTTAACCTAGGGTTTTCTTTTCTAGTAAGGTTTCAGTTTGGGCTTTGGGTTGAAGGCTTCTTATGGAAGTTCTTGTTTGTTCTAACTTGGCAGAACAAGAAATAGATTGCAATTCTGTTTATAACGTAATTTTCAGATTGCTTTACTTTGTTTTCCCTTTTTGGTTGACCTATTTTGTTTTTCATGGTTTTTGAGTGCCTCTTCGTAAATCTTGAAAGTTTTTCTTGACATTATTTTGGTTTGTTGAAGTTCTTTGTAATTATGTTTAGATCAATCTATGCAAGTCTATGGTCCTTTAGCATTTCAAGTATCATCACATTGGTGATGTGCATAACTTGTGAATTTTGGGACTCTTTATGCTTGTTTTTGGTCTTTGAAGTTTAGTAGTCTTTTGTGGTCTCAAAAATTTCTTTGGGTTCTTTTAAAAAGAAAAAGACAAAAACATAGTTCTTGCCTTTCTTTTTTTTTTAGTTTTGTTTTTGGTTTCTTTGTTGTTTTTGAGCAATTGTGAACTTTTTTTGCGTTGGTTTTGCTTGGTTTCAAGGGAAGCTTTTCATTGAATGTATGCCCTCTTTGTAGTCAAGTTGGCCTATTGATCTTGTAAAGAAACACATTTTCTTATTATATGAGAATTCATAGGATCTTGCATCATCATTATAGTTTGCATTAGGTTAGTTTGCACTGTAAGAATTTTTAGTCTTTTTGTTAGATTTTGAGTGCGTGGAGTGTATTTTTGAAAAAGAAAAAATAAATATTTTTCTTATATAATTTTTTCGTATAACCAAGTAGAAATATATTTTTATCGAAGAAAATAGCTACATTTGCATATAGCTGAGTTTCTATTTAATTATTTTGTGTTAAAACACCATAAGTTTCACTGCCATTGTACCCGTGACCTAAAGAACAACCCTTTAAAATCAAGTGCTTAAATAAAAAATTACACCAAAAAATATAGCTCTTTAGGGCCTTGGAATAGGTGAGTGGAGAGTGAAATCTCCAAGGCCACTCAAACTATTAAACATAGATGTTGAATAATGAGTGAAATCTAGTGTCATTAGAAAGACCAGGAAAGCTCCATGACTAGGAGTCAAGAATGAGGGAGAGTGAAGGCAAGGAATAGAGATACCCCCTCTCCTACGTGTTGGATCTCACCCTGAGACTATTCCACCCAGCTTTTGATACGAACTGGTGCCCATAGTTGCTATTCCTAGGGATCACATAGGTGGTTATGTAGGAAAATCCCATGGCACCTGAGGCAGACATTGCATCACATTCATTAGTACTTCTGGAGTGTACCCTTGCAAAGCTTGTGTGCTTCCACCGGAAAAGGATTTTATCTGGAGGTCAGTGTAATTGTTTTTGTTACCTTTTCTGGTAGGCCTGGGCCATCATTATCCCAAACTATTTTCGAGATGTCCTTGATTTCACTTTCTTTTATTTTGGTGTCTGGTCATCATTACCCAGAGTAGAAATACTTGGAATTTGCTTAGTTGACTGTATCTTTTAGGGAATTTGTTATAGAGTTCTCTTTGCTCCTAGTTGGCCTAGTTTTATAGATTTTTGAATCTTTAATTAGTTCTCTTAAAATATTTAAAAGTGGCTAAGTGACTAGCTCGTCAGTCTAGGAGGCTTTGTGGAATTTCACTTACGAGTGCTAAGCCTTCTTCTAGAAGGCATAGGAGCAATTATGCAGTGATTTCCAATCAGTGGCAGCAGATGCAATGGAGATTGGTCCTCCTGTTCAAGCTATTGATTCACAATATAGACTTGGTGTAAGTCAAGATTTGGAGAGGAATACTCTAGTCCTTTCTAGAGTCATATTCCAATCTGAAGGCTTTATATTGGTTGAAGAACTCCCTGAGTCTCCTTTGACTCCTTCTTCTCATCTTCCTCCCAATTATCTAGACGTTTTATTATACATCAAGATTCCGACCCATAGGCCTTCCAGCCCTAGTCTATTTCGATATTTTCCTTCAATGGCCACTGTTGGGAGCATGTTTTTGTTAGGCCCCTATAATACCAGTGATCCCCCATTACTATTGGCATTGTATCCCTTATTTTTATTATTGTGCCCTTATGTTATTACTATTATGTCGGCTTGATTATATTGTGACCCCTTAGACTCCTATATATAGAAGGGAGGTTTAGTAATTTCTATCATCCAGGAATTGTTCATTTATGTAATGTAAAGGAGGTTGCCCCCTAGAAGAGGCTAAATTATAAGGCATTGATCTATCTTTTCTATCTTTTTGTGAGTTGGTTTCCTAACATTTGGTACCAGAGCTTTCGATTCTAGGGTTTTGCTGCTCCAAACAGGTCATTGTGGAATTTTCACTATAACTTTGTTTCTGCAACGTTTTAGAAGCTACAAAAAAACCATTTGAGCTGAAATCGTTTGGAACTTCAGGTCCGTATTTTATATCTTCTCTTGCTATATTTGCAGAGATATGATCTAAGAAAGTAAAGGTTTTTGCAGACTCCTGAATTACATTCCAGATAGGTGACTTGGGGGAAATCATCATAACTTTTGTTTTGGGCATTAGATTAAAATTTCATCAGAAGTTTCAGAATGAGGATGGCTTGTAGTGTTTTTTGCACCAATTTCAGATACTAATGTCGAAACAATGACACGTGACATGTCGTACTAGTTTTCTCTACTAAACTATTTTATAATCAGGTCACCCTGGAAGATTTGGCATAACTTTTCCTTGGAGAATCCAATATTGATAAGACTTGTGGGGTTAGAAAGAGGACTCAAAGGGCTACTCCAGGGCAATATTGCAGGTATTCGAGATCCGTAGTTATAGAGATACAAAATATTCAATATCGAGCTCTTACAAAGTGAAAAAAAGTTGTGTATAAAATTTTGCATAAGATTGGTTTGAAAAATTAGTTTGAAGGAATTGAAAGGGAATAGTGAAGAATATTAGCATTAATTAATGCCCCGAAGAAAGAAAATGGAAACACCTAGCAAGAAACTTGAAAGCTCTAGCATGACTCGTGAATAAGAGGAAGAAATGCAACATGATATATCAAAATTACAAGACCAAGTACAACAAATTTCACTCTCACTAAAGGTAAATGAAGCCAAGATGAATGGTGTGGAAGCTAAGATGGATGGCGTGGAAGCTAAGATGGATGACATGGAAGATAAGATGAATGGCGTGGAAGCTAAGATGGATGGCGTGGAAGCTAAGATGGATGACATGGAAGATAAGATGAATGGCATGGACGTTAAGATGAATGGCATGGACGATAAGATGGAAGAATTGAAGATAATTCTGAATAAGTTGCTACAAGAAATGGTCACTAATAGTGAAAGGGTAGTAAAGGAAACTCATGATGAGAACAAAAGAAATGTTAATCATGATTTCATATACTCTAATGTTGGATTTAAGACCCACCATGTTCCAAAAATCGATGTGAGGAAGTTTTATGGCAAGGATCCCAGAACATGGATACTACAGATGGAGCAATTTTTCAATCTCCATAATGTGCAAAACACACAAAAGGTACATATTTAAACTTTATATTTGGAACCAAATCAGTTTGTATGGCATCAATGGCTTTACTCTCATAAACAAATTGTCACTTTGTCAATTTTTAAGGAAGAGACTATAGCACATTATGAGGATACAAAAAGCAACACCTTTTTTAGCCAATTGATAAATATCAAACAAAAGGGTTCAATGATGGAGCACATTGAGGAATTCCAAAATTTGAACATAAGGGTAAAAGATATTCCAAAGGAGCATAGGATTAATGTGTTCATAGGTACGTTAAAAGATAATATCCAACATGAGCTTCACCTTTTGGAACCTAATTCATTGGAGAAGGCATTTAAGTTAGCAAGAAAAATGGAAAGCAAAATTATGGCAACCAGGAATCCTACCACTCACAACTATAAAGATAGAAGTGTTGTTGCCCCTAGCCTTCCACAACCTATAAGGTTGACACCACAACAATTGGAAGAAAAAAGAGCAAAAGGGCTTTGTTACAGTTGTGATAACAAATACACTAAAGGTCATAAGTGTGCTGAGAAGAAATTATTCTACATAGAATGTGAAAAGGACGAAGAAAAGGAACAAGACATGTCGAAAGAAGAGGATATACTCCAGGAACAAACCCTAGATAAAGAAGAAATGAATCTGACCATATCTTGTAATGCATTGGATGGAATTACCACTCCTCAAACTATCAAGATAGAAGGACATGTCAAGAAGAAAAAGGTAATAGTGTTGATTGATTCGAGAAGTACCCATAATTTTATTCATTATAAGATAGGAAAGGAATTGAATTTCTTCCTATATCCAGCACCAGAGTGTCAAGTGATGGTTGCAAGTGGAGGAACCATAAATTTCTCTGGAAAGTACCATAATATCAAGCTATCCATGGGAGAATATGTATTGAGTAGCCCAATGCTTTCCATTCCAATGGGTGGTGCTGATGTTGTACTAGGAGTCCAATGGTTACAATCCTTGGGTACAATACATTTTAATTTTCAAGAACTTTTCATGAAAGTTTGTGCAGAAGGAAAGGAAGTTGAATTAAGGGGTATTACAGGGAAACTGGGAAAGATAATCATCTCTAATAGTATGACAAAGCTTCTAAAGAAGGAACAACAAGGTGTAATTGCATAATTATGTTCGCTAGAGGTTCCCACATCAAAATCATCTATTTCACCATATCTCTAAAAAGTCTTGGACAGTCATTCCAAATTATTTGAGACTCCCAAAGGTCTCCCACCTATTCATGATCATGATCATGCTATTCATTTGATTTCAGGAAGTGTTCCTCCAAACATCAGGCCGTACAGATATCCCTATGCCCAAAAGAGTGAAATTGAATGTATGGTTACAAAAATGCTAGAGGCTAGTATAATTCAACCTAGTCAAAGTTCTTTCTCTGCTCCAGTAGTATTGGTGCACAAGAAGAATGGATCATGGCTCATGTTTTCGGATTATAGGGAGCTCAACAAGCTCACTATTAAAGATAAATTTCTCATTCCTGTCATTGATGAATTATTCGATGAATTGCATGTATCAATTTACTTCACCAAGTTTGATCTTCATTCAGGATATCATCAAATCAGAATAAAGACTGAAGATATTCCAAAAACAACATTTAGAACTCATGAGGGTCATTATGTATTTTTGGTCATGCCTTTTGGCCTTACCAATGCACCTTCTACATTTCAAGGTTTGATGAATTCCATTTTCAAACCCTTCCTTAGAAATTTGTTTTAGTATTTTTTGATGATATATTAATCTATAATAGGTATTGGAAGCATAATGTTGAACGTGTTGACAAGGTGCTAAATGTTAGCCTCACTCTCATATGTTAAAAGAATTCTAAGTCCAAAAAATTAAATTAATTAATATCATGAAAGTTAGGATTTAATCCTACCTTTCTAGATTGAGTTTGTTCCTCATGGTTAGGAGTCAGTTTAGGCTTAGTTGGTTGAAAAATTCTCTCCAACTAGTTAGGCTCCTAGATTAGTGTGTTGTTGAGATATTTTCTCAACCATAGTGTCCAAGATAGACGTACTATCCTGAGACAAACTTCCTCATTTATTTATTTGTACTATTATCATTATTGTACACGAGATCACATTACATTGTCAGTGTGAGAAATATAATACAGTGAGGCTCTCAGACTTTTTCCGCCATGTCTGATTTGTATATTTCTGCTATTTATTTTATGATTGTTTTATTAGTTGTTTATTAAATTTTTTTATTCCCTCCCTCTAATACCATTCCCCCCCCAATGATGAGTCAAAAATAAGAACTTGGTACCAACTCCATGTCCTCATGTTGAAAGTGTTGATCCTCAAAAAGCAGTGCCTCAAAAAACCACCAAAGCTGGATGCTGAAAAAACTCAAATCTGAAGAGAACACGAATCAGCGGAAAGTCTGGTTCATCTCTGAAATTTTCTTGATGACTCCATCATGTGCCAAGCTACAAAAGGATCCATCTATCCTTTGCTTTCAATCAAAATCCTTTGTCCACTGACAAAATGTTGATGACGCACACTGGAAAATTTGCTTGTCCACTGACAAAATATTGAGAATGCCCATTCGCGAATTTGTTGATGTTGAAACTGCCCACTAGCTGATTTGATGTTGATGAACACCCACTGGGTAATTTGACGATGCCCACTGGATGATTTGTTGATGATGCCCACTGGCTACTTTTGATGATGTTGTCGAGACTTTCAGTTTGACAACCATCCTTAATTCCATTATCATTTCCCCCCTTTGTTAGTTGAAAGGAGAGACAATTATTTTCACTTGATTTCTGAACTCCTCCCCTTCAGGTGTAGGAGAGTTTCACCATCTTCATTTTACTATAGAATTGGTCTTCGTGTGAGACTGAATCCTTCGGTAACACATAGACAATTGTTTGACTGTAGATGACCACTTCCAAGGATTAATCCATGAGTAATTGATCTTCACTCTGGGTGGTTCATTTCGCTTGCAACATCTTTCGGATGAATGATTTTTCTTGCCACAATGGTGACAAGGATGGAGGTAAAAGAATTTACTCTCCATATGGCCATTATGCTTACAATGGTTATGCTTAACCATATTCTAATCACTGTCTAGAAAACCAGCACTTACAAACTGAACTAGCTTTGAGAAATCTAGAACAAACAAAGTGTTTTCTTTGTTGTATCTTAGGCCATGTCGATCTTTGTTGAAGGAGATTCCTTCCCATGGTCTGATCACCTTCTTGGAAAGAATATCCTGTTGTTGTTCTTCATACTTGTTTTTGTTGCTAGTGTCTAGTCCTTGATTTATTAAACCTTCTATGTCACACTGGGCATCAAGCATCAACAGTTCATATGTTTGACATGCTCCATCAAACTACTCAATTTTATCTTTGGTACTATTTGTTGCATCATTAAGTAGTACAACTGGTTGGATAAGATCACTTGTGTCGCAACTGACATCAACCTGTTTGATCAGTTCATCTGTGTCGCAACTTTCATTAATATTCTGAATAAGATCACTTGTATAACAACTTTCATTTGCTATTGTGATGAGGTCTTTTGTGTCACAACTTGCATCTGTCTTCTCTACACATTGTGCATCTAGTAAATCTTGCTTTTCACTTAACTTCATTTGAAGTGCATGAATGAGTTTTTATTTCACCTCAAGCTCAATTTGAAAATATTTTGTTGCTTCTAATGTATTGGTCATTTGATTGATTAAGGTTTGATTCTGCTTCAACTTCCATTCCAATATTTCAACTGTGTTCTGTAACTCATGTTCACATTCTTTCAAATTTTTAATCTCTTGTTCTGCACTTTGAAGACGTTTTCCTCCTTTACCCATTATGACTTTTGACACGCTCGCTTGTACTGTCTCGCTTGATGTTGTGAACTTTGCACTTGCGTGAACTCACACTCTTTATTAATCAAAAGAAGGGTGTCAAATACTATCAAAAATGAACCCAATGTTTATAATGAAAAGTTCAAATGATATTCATTCACTTGAAGAGAATTGACTCACTTAATTGGCTCAGTTGAGGAGAATTGACTTAGTTGAAAACAATGGATTCACTGGACTTATTTGACTCCCTATCAATTCAAATCTTGGGTGTTGGTTTCAATAGAGAATGCACCCTTACAATTCAACTCAATGTGACTTTGATTAAAAGCCAACTTACAAATTATGATTTGCAAATTACAGTTTTGTATTGAGCTTATTAAAAAAATGGTGCAAGTTCATTTTCCAAAAAATTGCTTTTGAATTTATGCAAATGTTGTTTATGTATATGACAACTTCATTAACTTGATTAGATGTTAATGTAGCGTCTTTGACAACTTGATTATGTATTTCTGATTCTTTATTGTTTGTAGTTCGCTTGATTACATAAGCTTGAATGAAAATGATTATGTGCATGAAATTTTCTAATTTGTAGCTAATTTGTTGTGTGCTACATGTGTACCATATTATAAGGATACTACAAGAAGGTTAGTGTGAAAACTAGACATAAAACAAAAACAATATCAAGAATCATGCACGATCACAAAAACTCCCACAGTGTATCGAAGATCCCCTTATTCAATTTCGGGCGAATCTAGCACACTTCAACACCACACAAAAACTATGTATTTATTAAGTATAGAAGTGCATCAACCTTCACAACATCGTGATTGAAATTTCTCAAACAATGAGAATGCCAAGCTAAAAAATTGTTAAAGCAACTTGTCTTCAAAATTAAAATAACTTTTCAAACCACGAGTTACAACCTTATCACTCCAAAGATTTCTAAATCACACCTTATCAATCCAAATTTCAAAATACGTTCACCTTATCATTTCACAAATCATCAACCTTCGTCACCCTTATGACTCCCAAATAAAAATTATTTTATCTAGTCCTTATCTCTCCCAAAAAACACTATAATTAAAGAATACACTTTTCAATTTCAATTAAGGCTCCACTTAACTTTCACATCAACCCACACTTTGAATTTTGAAATTCAAATTCAATTTAAGCTTTTGACTCATCCCACACTTTTACAAATATTTTATTTGTAAAAGAAATGTTTTCTCAAATATGACAAGTGGAAAATAGTTTATACCTTTAAATGCACATGGATTTTAACGTTGCTTCAATCAAAGCTACTTCAAGTGATCCACCCTTCCAAAATTGGTTTTCTATAAAAAACGTTTCCATGGACATACACTACCATTTCATGTAGAGGATACCTCTAGAAAATTCATCCAAAATCAAAATCTGTAGGAGAAATTGGAATTCTAAAAATTACCTGTTTGAGTGCACAATTTTCCACCTATAGAGTGCACTTTCTCCTTTTAAGAACTTTAACATACTCAACACTATGGTCTTCTAAAAATCAGAGGACATATTCTGCGTCGATATGCCTTCCATTTATTTCATCACGCCATTTGTTTTCTAAGCTTCGAAAAATCCTATCTGGGGCAAAGAATAATGACCAGTGAACTGAGTTCACACCGCCTAATCTGGTGAACTTGATTTTATAGTTACAACGATGTTGTTGGTGATCAAAGTCTTCTTCATCACAAGATCGCTGCTATGAAAACGCTGGAAAAACACCCAAGTTAGCAAGATGTTTAAAGGCTTACAGATATTTCCTTCTTCATGCCATCATTGGATGATTGAGAACATGTCCTGCGCTCTACTACTTAGGCCTCTTGTGCTAATCTCGCAACTGGCTCCACTGCTCGATTGATGGATCTAGCATCACACTATTGGGTTTACAGAAACATGTATCAAATGTTTCCTACAACATAGTGAATGGGGGTGTACGCCAATGTTCGATCCATCTTCCCCTCTTTACGTTACTATTGGCGGTGAAGGAAATGTGGAAGGCCTCACACACAACTTTACAAAAATGCTGGTTGGGAATTGAACCCATGATAACCACTTTCTCTGACCAGACTTACCAAATGTAACATAGAGTTGTTTCTTTGCGGTTGACTTTTGAAATTTAGCTTCAATTTCTGCTCCTTCACTCTCAAAATACTTTTTGAATCCATCAAACAAATTTCTGTGATGCATATTGGAAGACGCTCTTTGCAATAGAGGCACTAACTAATACCTGAACAATTTGAGCCTCAAAATACTTGTAAACATCACGTAATTACCAGTGAAGAATAATCCTTATATCAGTATGAGTGCCACATGATCATAGATTGTGAGATGAATGTCATCCATGGTCTTCCAAATACTGAAGCAATATTTCTCAAAGACACCTCAAATAGATTTAATAATAGAGTCCCATCAATGCATCTTCGTGATAGTTTGGAAAGGGGCTGTCGAATCCATTTTTAAAGGCATACAACATGTGGAGGCATGCAGGAAGCATGTGAATGCAAAATTTCAACAAATTAAGCCCGATGTTTCCTGAAGGAGATTCTACTCCCCCATGAAGAATGCAAGAAAAAGGTGACTGCTAGGAAGAGGCTGAGTTTCAGTGTTTTGCTAACTTCTCCAACAACACGCTAATAAAAAATTCCTGCATGCAAAATTCAGTCTATCCACAAATTTGACCGCATCACAACTTTAGCAAAATGTAATTTCTTTAAAAGAAATGGGTACTGCTCTCTCATAACAAATACACAAACTTGAGGGATGCTGGAAACACCCAACCATTGACAACAACATGACCTCTCCAAACAATTTAATGAGTAGACCTCAACCTATTCCCATCTAATAAATGTTTCCATGGTTTTGATATTGATTTCAAGGCCAAAAACATTTTATTTAGAATATCAAACTGCAAGTGCACATTATGTGACTAATATGGGTTTGCAAAACCGAGGTAGATTGAGTTGCTAGAAAATTGAAGGGACTCTCCTCCAATACACAGCCACATAAACTCACTCCTAGATAACATGAGCGACATGAGCGAATATTTATTCCACGACACTGTTCTGATCATAGAGCATTAACGTAAATTCAAATTCAGTCCTCTCCTATTTCCGTTGTCTCTCCTGAAAGGAGTAAACCCATAGATACTAGCTCTGATACCAAATAAAGAAATTTAATAAACAACTAATAAAACACTCATAAAATAAATAGTAGAAATATACAAATCAGACATGGTGGAAAATGCCCGAGAGCCTCACTGTATTATATTCCTCACACTCACATTGTAATGTGATCTCATGTATAAAGAATGATAATAGTACAGATAAATACATGAGGAAGTTTGTCTCAAGATAGTACATCTATCTTGGACACTATGGTTGAGAAAATATCTCAACAACATGCTAATCTAGGAGCCTAACTAGTTGGAGAGAATCTCTCAACCAACTAAGCCTAAACTGACTCCTAACCATGAGGAACAAACTCAATCTAGAAAGGTAGGATTAAATCCTAACTTTCATGAATTTAATTAATTTAATTATTTGTACTTAGAATTTTTTTAGCATATGAGAGTGAGGCTAACATTCCCCCCCTCAATGATAAGTCCAAAATAAGAACCTGGTACCATCTCCAAGTCCTCATGTTGAAAGTTTTGATCCTCAAAAACCACTGCCTGAAAAAACCGCCAAAGTTAGATGCTGAAAAAACTCAAATCTGAAGAGAACATGAATCAACTGCAAGTCTGATTTAACTCTGAAATTTGCTTGATGACTCCATCATGTGCTAAGCTGCAAAAGGATCCATCTGTCCTTTTCTTTCAATCAACATCCTTTGTCCACTGACAAAATGTTGATGATGCCCACTGGCGAATTCACTTGTCCACTAACAAAATATTGAGAACGCTCATTGGCGAATTTTTTGATGTTGAAACTGCCCACTGGCTGATTTGATGTTGATGAATGCCCACTGGCTAATTTGACGATGCCCATTGCCTGATTTGTTGATGATGCCCATTGGCTAAATTGAAGATGCCCACTGGGTAATTTTGATGATGTTGTCGAGACTTTCATTCTGACAACCATCCTTGATTCCATTATCACTCAAACTATTGGAGGAGAAACAATTATATGCAAAAAGCTCCAAATGTTTCTTTGGAGTATAAGAGGTGGAATATCTGGGTCATATAGTATCTCATGAAGGTGTTAAGGTAGACCCTAGCAAAATTAAATCCATTAAGGGATGGAAAATCCCCACATCCATAAAGCATCTATGAGGATTTCGCAGGTTGACAGGGTATTATCGCAAGTTTGTTAAGAATTATGGGAGAATAGCATCACCTCTAACAACATTATTGAAGAAAGATGCATTTTCATGGACTCCAAAAGCAACAAAGGCCTTCAAACATCTTGAAGAGGCAATGTGCCAAGAACCGGTCTTAGCTACTCGAGACTTCACAAAAACCTTTATTGTGGAATGTCATGCTTCAGGAAATGGAATTGGTGTTGTTTTAATGCAAGATGAAAGACCCATTGCTTTTGAAAGTCATCCAATCAAGGGAAAGTATTTACACAAAGCTATTTATGAGAAGTGAATGTTGGCAATACTACATGCACTTAAGAAATGGCGACCCTACCTAATGGGAACATACTTCAAGGTAAAAATGGATCATGATAGTCTTAAATACTTTTTCGAACAAAGATTATCCTCTAAAGAGAAACAAAAATCGGTCACAAAGATGTTGGGTTATGACAAGCGCTTGGTGACTCTATCGACAAGCGCTTGGTGGCCTACATCTCTAATCTAGACACCTCCAAGGAAATCTACGACAGACTGGTGAGTTTATTTAAAGTTAATGATGAAATCAAGTTTTGTTTCTTAGAAATAAGTTGAGGGAAATCAAGAAGGGTAAAGATGAAAGTATGCAAGAATACTTCTTAAGAATCACTGAGATCAAGAACGATCTCCTATCTATTGGGGAAACCATTACTGACAGAGAAATGGCACTCACAACTCTCGGAGGATTACCATCTGAATGGTATGTGTTCAGGACTACTCTTCTGAATAATAATGTAATTCCTAGTTTCGAGGAATTAATGGCTAGATGCATTCAAGAACAAATAAGGGTAGAAGAGCAGGAAATGCCCTTGCCTAAAGGTCCTCCTGCTACTTTTTCTTCTCATGCTAAGAAAAGGAATAATTCTGGGTCTAAATCGAAAAGAAAGGCTGGATTTAAGGTTGGAAGAAAAGGACGATGTTTCATTTGCAATAAAGCAGGTCACTATGCAAGGGAATGCCCATATAGAAAGGACTCTCACCGTGACAATGATCAAAATCCCTCTCATGGTAATCGAAGGAATGGAAAATTCAACAACAAAGGAAAAAGGAATGCGAGAAATCAAGGAAGAGGGCAACCATTCAAGAAGGCTAGAAATTCCAGGTATGAATCTAACACTGTTGATGATAAGCAGGCTGAATATTATCTACCAGCTGCTCTATCTACCTCCGTTCCTTCGGACTCAATGGGAATTTTGCTCATTGATAGTGGTGCCTCAAGACACTTCACTGGTTACAAAGAAGTACTCTATAATCTGGTAGAGAAAGAAACTAACCTGGAAATTGTCCTTGGAGATGACATGAAATACCCAGTGAAAGGTGTAGGCAATGTTTCTCTTAAACTGAATCAAGGTAATACGATTCACTTACAAGATGTATTATACGTACCTGATCTCAAAAAGAACCTGGTATCCATCTCGACAATGGAAGACAAAGGCTATAAGGTAACCTTTAGCGATGGTAAGGTATGTATATGGAAAAATAATGTTAAAGATGCTTTCACTCTTGGGTTTCAAGTTGATTCTTTATATCAAGTCGGTGGAAGTCCGCTAGGTGTCATGTCTTGTGACACAACGCTTCAGTCCGAACTTTGGCATCGGAGGTTTTCCCACCTTCACTACAAAGCTCTACTCGATGTAAGACAGATGGTAACAGGGATGCCTGAATTCCTAGTAGAGAAAGAAGGTGTATGTCCGGGATGTGCCGAAGGAAAGCTCAAAAGGGGACCATTCCCCTCAAGCCAAAGCAAGACCTCTGATATATTACAGTTGGTTCACTCAGGCATACCTGAGGTTGGCATTAAGACGGAGACTACTACACCACATACTCCTGAGCAGAATGGTGTGGTGGGAAGGAAGAACTGCACGATGATGGAAGTTGTCCGGGCCATGCTACATGATCAAAGACTTATGAAGTTTCTATGGGCTGAAACTACAATCACCGCAGTATATGTACAAAATCGATGCCCTCATCAAGCATTGGGTTCCAAGACTCTTGAAGAAAAATTCACCAGTAAGAAACCTGATGTTTCTCATTTTAAAATTTTTGGAAGCCCTGTATACTTTCATGTGCCGAAAGAGAAAAGAAATAAATTGGGAGCATCTGGAAAGAAGGGAATTTTCGTGGGCTATGGTGAAAATAATAAAGGCTATAGAATCTATGTAGCTGGTCAAAGGGAAGTCATAATTAGTCATGATGTCACCTTTGACGAAGATATGGCTCTCATCAAGGTGATCAATCTTCCGACTTTGAGGAGCTCTCAAGAAGCCGACACCAGGGAACCGAAAGAAAAGGATGATGAATCAATGCCTGATGTAGAAGAACCCATGGATCTGATTGATGCTCCTCCATATGAACCTTCCTCTTCTAGGAAGAGGCCTTCATGGCTTAAGAGGTTACTTGATGATGCTGAAGGACATGCTGCACCCCGAGGAACCTTTCGTGAAAGTAAGAAACCTAATAGGTATCAAGGATACCTGACCATCATGAGCACGATCATACAAAATGAGCCTTCGTCATTCTCAGATGCCGTCAAGCATCAAGTATGGAAGGATGCTATGACCGAAGAATATGAGTCTATCATAAAGAATGATGTTTGGGAAATAGTTCCCAGACCCCAGGACAAGACTGTTGTTACTTCCAAATGGCTTTACAAGATAAAGCATGCAGCAGATGGAAGCACGGAAAAGTATAAGGCTCGAGGAAGGTATAGACTATGATGAGATATTTGCACCTGTTGCTAAATATACGACCATCCGCTCGATCATAGCCCTTGCCACTTCACAAGGATGGAACCTACATCAGATGGATGTCAAGACTGTGTTCTTGCACAATTTGATCAAAGAAGAGGTCTACGTGGAGCAACCCGAAGGATTTGAGATTTAAGATTGAAAATCTCATGTATGCAGGTTGAAGAAGGCTCTCTATGGGCTGAAGCAAGCACCCCGAGCATGGTATGAGAGGATCGATAGCTACTTGATGAAGTTGGGATTCACTAGGAGTGAAGCCGATCCTAACCTTTACTTTAAGGTTGAAGATGAAAAGCCTATCATACTGGTGTTGCATGTGGATGACCTCTTTCTACAGGTGCAAACCCTCTCATTCACAAATGTAAGAGGGAGATGGCTTCTGAATTTGAAATGAAGGACCAAGGACTTGAAGTGTGGCAAAAGCCAGGAGAAATTTTCCTATCTCAAGGAAAATATGTGGTGAAGATATTGGAAAGATTTGGAATGGTGGACTACAAGCCTGTAACTACTCCAATGGAGCTTGACTTCAAGAAGTTAAGCGGTAGTGCTGCTGGACTTGTTTTACGAAATGCTACCGAGTATCGGCAACTCGTCAAAGCATTAATGTTCTTAGTGAACTCCCATCCAGATATATGCTTTGCAGTCAACACATTGAGCCAGCATATGGTTGAACCCCACCACATACACTGGATTGGTGCCAAGAATCTTCTGCGATATCTTCGTGGCAAAATGGGTTAAGATACACTGTCGAAGATGTGAGACTACTTGGATATACTGATGCTGATTGGGCAGGCAGTGTGTTGGACCGTAAGAGCACTTCCGAGTGCTGTTTCACCTTGGGATCTGCTTCGATATCCTGGATGAGCAGGAAGCAGAAGCCGGTGACTTTGAGCACCGTTGAAGCAAGATATACTGTTGCTAGCATGACCTCGTGTGAGGCAGTCTTGTTGCGAAAGCTCTTCAGTGAGCTGTTTGGATACCATTGGGATTCTCTATAACAACCAGAGGTGGGATTCGATTATTAAGGAATCCTATATTCGTCGATTGCTCCAGCAGATAGACATCATCTAGGATATGGTAAGTTGATGAGCAAGGAGGCTCCATCGCATTAAGATGATGTACAGGTTGATACACCTTGTCAAAGCCCTGAGGAAAGATCTAATTTGTGATTTTCCCAAACGACTTGGAGTCATCAAGAAACCCTTGTACAAGGGTCCTGCATGTTGCATACATCGAGCTCTGGGAGCTCTGAGGGCTTGTGGTTCTTACTGGAGCAACATACGACCACAGGGTGACTCACCCTCCCTTGGTGGTGCGCACTGGAACAAGATGATTTGCTCTCTTGTGGAACAAGATGATTCGCTCTCTTGTGGGACAAGATGATTCGCTCTCTTGTGGAACAGGATGATTCACTCTCCTGTGTAGCAGGATGATTAGTTCTCCTGTGAGGCCTGGATTGATGTGTTCTCCATGGCGATTGTAGCAGGATTGATGTGTTCTCCTATGAGGCCTGGATTGATGTGTTCTCCATGGTGGCCTGGATTGATGTGTTCTCCATGGTGATTGTAGCAGGATTGATGTGTTCTCCTGTGAGGATAGGATTGATTAGTTCTCCTGTCGAGGAATCTTACCCATGCAGTCTGGGACTCATGGGAAGTACCTCTCATCTGATCAATGAGCAGGGAAATGAAGTTACGGACCATAGTAGTACCGATGGACGCATCATTGTAACTACCGTACTCCCTACGCTAGGATGACCTCCATTGATCTGGGATCAATGATACTGGTCTGGGACCAGTGGTAGGAGTTGTACCATACTATGACGCTGACTTCAGGTCGGTTGAGACTGGTCTGGGATCAGTGGTACATACTCTGAGACTGACTTTGAGTCAGTGGAGGATGATATTGGTCTGGGACCATTGGAGTTGTACTCACTATGACGCTGACTTTGGGTTGGTTGAGACTGGTCTGGGACCAGTAGTACATACTCTGAGACTGACTTTGAGTCAGTATGATACATCCTCGATCATTTCTTCTTCTTCATAATTCAGACAAAAGCAGAGTAGAACAAAACAATGCAAGAGCAGAGCAGAACATAACAAAACAATATAGATCAGTGCAGGGCAGAACAAGACAAAGCAGAACAGGCAAAATAGAGCAGAGCAGGGCAAGGGTCAGGCTGTACAAGGCAGTGCATTTGATGGATGAATAGTAACGATTGATAGACAGATTGCAGATGAAGTTCTCCATGGTTGAGAGGGAGTGTTAAAATTGGTAACCAGGGCAAAAATTCATGTGGGTCATCTTATTCATGGCTAATAATATTTTTATTAGATTCCTCTCATCGAGAGGTGTAGGATTGATATAAAGATCATCCAATTCTGATAAGTATTCATGGAGATATGAATTTATTTTGATTATGGAATTATTATCAAGCCGACCTACAACTCATGTAGGCTCAGAAGCCCAACAGTCGCATCTATTCACCCACCAACGTTGTGTTTAAATATAAGAGGAATTTTCCTCATTTGGACTCACTCATCTCATCACATCTCTCTCTCTCTAATGCGCAGATATGAGTCTCTTCTCTACTGCGCTGAAATGGGTCTCTCTCTCTCACACATGTGAAACCAGAAGCTGTTGAATTTGAAGCTGCAACTGCACAAGTAAAGATTGACTTGCGTGGCCTAGAAGATATCCTCTTTGGAACTACGTTGTAGGTTCATCTGAACCTCCTTTGAAAGCTGCAACTTTTGGTGGTGGAATGAAGTCAATCCGACGAACGGTTTGCAAGATATCGACTGCCCTAGTTTGAAATCGGAAACTGCTGCAACTGAAGCTGCATCTGCAGAAGTAAAGATTGACTTGCGTGGCCTAGAAGATCTCCTCTTTGGAATTTCTCTGTAGGTTCATCTGAACCTCCTTTGAAAGCCGCAACTTTTGGTGGTGGAATGAAGTCAATCTGACGAACGGTTTGCAAGATATCGACTGCCCTAGTTTGAAGCCGGAAACTGCTGAAACTGAAGCTGCAACTGCAGAAGTAAAGATTGACTTGCGTGGCCTAGAAGATCTCCTCTTTGGAACTGCGTTGTAGGTTCATCTGAACCTCCTTTGAAAGCCGAAACTTTTGGTGGTGGAATGAAGTCAATCCGACTGTCAGTTTGTGAGATATGGTCTGCCCTAGTTTGATAATGAAGCCGCTAATGCTGATGCTACTAATCTAGGGTTTGCTACTGCTGATATGAATCAGATTTATTGTACTATTTCTCTCTGCTGAATTATTGAAGATAAAAGAAGATTTGATCAAAGGGTTTCCCCACACATTGTGGGGTTTGTCCCTGGCTAGCCGCCACATCTTGTGTCTCTTGTCTTGGCTTGTTTTCTGTCGATCGTTTAATGTTCTATCTGCACTTTACTTTATGTACATGTGATTGTTAATCGGTGGAATATAATAAGAAAAAAAAGTAAACTCTTATAAGCATAGAACATACCATAACTTAACATAGTGAAACAACTTGGTTTCATCCTGGACCTCTCGACAGTTCGCGAGGAACTCCTGATAGAGGTATCTAGACCAATTGAACTACATTCCCTTGGCACTCTGTGCTCTATGGACAGTACAGGCACCGAAATTTTATCCGTGCGACATTTCCTCATCACCTTTCTTGCTAATATCTGCACGACCAATTGAACTGTGGGGTCTGAGATAGATAAAATTGAATACCTGCACAACTTTTTTATGATTTTGTAGTATTTTTTATTCTTTCTGCAAGGTCCTTCTCCCCCATATTTCCCCTAAACTCCTTACCTAGGTTCAAACCTTTGTATGGCAGGTGCGTAATCCTATGAATGAACATATATGTGATGGGTATAGGCCCTCCTAGCCATAGGCACCCATCGTGCACCAATGAAAGTACCTGGCACACACAAATTGTGTTAATAGGGGTGCAGTGGTAATGTGGCACCCACAGAAAGTTGACCATCCTAGATTGCTTGACACCGTAGACCCAATCCTCCAATTCTAGTGTTGTAACACCTATTTCTTCATAATAATATTTCTTCATGTATTTTTCTATCGCTAAGTGTGGGAAATTAGTGTGATCCGTGAGGTCATAATCCTCCATCTTCAATAGTGGGATTTGCACAAGTCATGGAACTTCATAAGGAACATGCTCAGGTAGCAAGGGCGTGGAAATCGTGAATTTATCTGAGTGTGGGTAATTTTCGATCTTCTCCTTTCCATTTCTTGGAATGATATACCCAAGTAGCTTCGTTATAGGTTCCAAGCCTTCAACATCAATATCTTTCATTCCCTGGCCTTCTTTCACCTCCAGTTCCACTACCTTTTTCTCATCTCTCACTCACTACTTATCTTTCTTTTGTGTTGGTTCCACAGTATGCTTCCTTGGGGAAGCACGTACCTGCACTGGATTTTTCTCCTTTTCTTTTGCTACAAGTTACGTCTCTTTTGTGGTAGGTTTTTTATCTTTCTCCATGTTCTGCTTCAACCTTGGTGACCTCAGCGCCATGGAGACTGTAAGCGTAGCTTCTACACTAGATACTTTTGGTCCTAAAGCATCGGATATAACTGCTTCTAAACTCAAGGCTTTGGTGGGGTTGGTGGTAGTCATCCTCTCCATAAAAAATTCACGGGTTTCAAGAGAAATGTCTATGTGTGCCAGGAACGCCTCCCAAAACACTCAGCTCATAAGTGACAAACAACAAATCTCAACAACAACTATAAGGGTGTAAAGTGTTCCCTGATGGACTCGTATGCATAATTTATAGGGGTTTTTGAATTCAAATCAGACTCTTCCCCCCAAATTTTGACAATGATTGTTGTTTTGGTGGTAGAACTTCAAAGAATTTTTCCTTAAATGTCGCCAGACCTCTCCTCTTAACCCTATTTTAGTTGTCAAGTCATGAAAAGTGACTCCAAAGGTCACTTTTCTGTTGTGCTACGTGGCACCTCACTCCATGGCACAGCTCCCTGCATGAAGCTTACTAGGTTGCAATTTCACTATTTTTTGCGTAGCCCACCTACTGCGTAGTCCTCCAAACTAAGCAGTGTAGTTTATAGTCTCGTGCTTCTTTGCAACTGCTTGGAGCAATAAGACTATCCTGCTGCAATATATTCATTGCACAGGATCCCCTGTATATAGCTTCAATTTCCTTCCATTCACTCTTCTCAGAGAAGGTTCTCCATTCAGTGTTGCGAGCTGAACTGCACCTCCATCTGTAATTTCTTTGATAATATATGGCCCTAGCCAATTCATTTGGAATTTTCCTGGAAATTTAGTGAACTTACTATCATGTAAAAATACAAGATCATTTACCTTGAACGTGCGAAGATTTATGTGGCGATCTTGCCATTCTTTTTCACGTTCCTTCTATACTTACTGATGAAATCTTACCAAAAATCGATCCTCTTCGAGCTCCATCAGCTGCATGAGGTGGTCTTCCAAGGGTTCACGATCCACCATACCTGTCAGAGCTACTATGCGTAGACTAGGCACAATATACTCCATCGGCATTACAGCTTCTATGCCATAGACCAATCTGAATGGTGTTTGTCCTGTTAGATTCTTGCAAGTAGTCCTATAAGCCCATAGTACTGCGAGTACGTGAACATCCCAATCATTTCACTGTGCATTGTAGATCTTCGTCAGTGTGTTCTCTAAAATATTGTTGAAGGCTTCAACAGTTCCATTGGCCTAGGGGTGATATGGTGTACTCTTCTGATGGTATACCTGGAATTCTTTAGTCAGTGCGCTAATCATTTCGTTCTGAAAATGTATACCTCTATCACTCATCAACACTTTCAGGCAACGAAATCTAGTTAGGACATACTCAAACAAAAAAATTTCTACCGTAGCCCTAGTACAGTCCTTAACAGATTGTGTGTCCACCCATCTGGTTAGATATTCTGTTGCGATGATGATATAGCGTGCACCGGTCTTCTTTCCTGGGGGGTGAATTGGTCCAACAAAATCAATCACCCATTTCTCATAGGGCTGCAAATATACTTGAGGTTGTAATGGAAATTCATCCCTTTGCGATGGTCTACCCATTCTCTGACATGCATCACATGCCTTACAATATGCCATGGAATCCTTGTGCAGCATTGGCCACCATAGACCTGCATGCAAAATCTTTTGCGTAGTCGCCTTTCGTGCATAATGACCTCCCGCAGCTGCCCCATGAGCTTCAGCGAGAATGCTATCTCTCTCAAAGTATGGCACATATCTTCGCAATATTTCATATGCACCCATCTTATATAGATGTCCCGAAATAACTGAGAAATTTGCCGCACGCACTATGAGTTCCTTATTTTGCTGACTAGTATATCCTTCCAGTGCCATCCCCATAGTAAAGAAATGAATGATTTCTGGAAAATGGTTATCTATTACACACACCGCAAAGAGCTATGCATCTGGAAATGCTTCCTCCAGATTATTGGGCTCCTGTCCTGTTTCGATCTGTGACAGATGGTTAGGTCCTGCATTCAACCTCCCTAGCTTCACAATTACCTCAAAGTCATACTCCTGGAATAGTAGCAACCATCTACAAATCTTGCCCCCCAACACAGGCTTATTGACCAGGTATTTCAAGGTAGAATGATCTATGTACATTTTGAAATGCCCTCCTAAAAAATAGTGTCTGAACTTCTGCAATGCGTACACCATGGCCAATCCTTTGCACTTAGTTGTTGAGTAATTCTTCTCGGCCTTTGATAATTTCTTACTCGCGAAGGCTATAGGATGGTCCATTTCTCCTTCACCGGCTTGCATTAATATTTCACCAGATGTAATGCGAGAAGCATCCACATGTACGTGAAATTCCTTTTTCCAATCCGAGAATACCAAGATCGATGCAGTGACCATATTTTCTTTCAAGACTCTAAGTTGCACTGACATTCTTCGTCCCAAAAGAATGTTGCGAAATTCTTCAAAAATTTCTCCATAGGTGTGGTAATTTGAGCATATGCTTTGATAATTTTTTTGTAATATCCCGTATGTCCTAGCGTCGTGCACAACTACTTAACATTCCTTGGGGCCTCCAAATTCATAATTATTGCAATCTTTGTAGGGTCCACCATTAGCCCTTGCTTACACACCACGTGACCTAGCAAGATTCCAAAGGGAACAAAGAATATGCATTTCTTCAAGTTTAGCGTGAAATGGTATTTGTGACACATATCCAACAGCAAGCACAAGCTTGCTACATGGCACTTTACTAGTCCAAAAATTTTCCAGTAATCAAAATACACTTCCAAGAATTTATGAATGAACTCCTTGAACGTCGCGATGACTATACGAGAAAATATGACAGGCACATTCTTGAGTCTAAATGGTATCACAGTGTATTGAAAACAACCCCATTATGTCATGAAGGTCATTTTTCTCCTATCCTCAAGCACGATCTTAATCTGATGGTACCCTGAAAACCCGTCAGTGAACAACTAGGCCTCTTGCCCTCCAACATTTTCTAATACTTCATCAATAAACGATGTCGGGAATGGATGATGGACACAATCATCATTACGCTTCCACAGATCTATGCAAATCCTTATGTCATCCTTCTTCTTGTTCTCCTAAACCACCATCAGGCACACCCAGTCAGATTCTTCAATGGTTCTATAATTCCCACATCTAGCATCTAATATAACTCATGGCGAACCTTTTCCTTGTATTTGTAATTAAGGCAATACGGTCTTTGCTTAACAGGATTCACCCCCAGCTTCAGAGTGATTTTCATAATGCCAAAATCTCCTACTATGCCCTTCAAATCCGAAAACTTGGTAGGGAAAATATTTTGATATTCGTGGAGTAACTCAACAAATTTATCCATAATAGCATTGTCCTAGTAATATTCAATCTTTGCAAACTTTGGTTCTGCTTTAGTACCAATGTTTACTTGCTTTTTCTTCAACGATGCAGTGATGTTCAGGTTGTCTATTTGTGGACCCTTGACTTCGTGATGCCCTTTTGCCTCTGGGATGTTAATATTTCTCAGATATTCATCCTCCTCTTCAGCAGTCACATTATAACATTCCAGCGCATGGTGCAACTAGGTGCTCCAATCTGGTTGGGCCCACTCCATAAGTTCTTGTGGCATTCTAAAGATAACTGCCTTAATCTCCTGTAGAGCTTCATTGATTCTTACGAAGCCATCTTCAAAACTGAAGGTCAATAAGAACCCTTCCCTCAATATATCCCACTTCGTGGTGCCATGGCAGAGTTCCATTTCCAGATACCAGTTCATGGGAATTGTATCCAAAGTATGGAAAAATAAGTGTACCCACTCCGGTTGCGGTTCTGTCCCCCATGCTTTAGTCCATTTTTCTAGGTGATCATGTGGATCATCCTTCCCACTATATTTCTCAGTCAATCTAGAGTTAGGCAGCCCAAACCATAACCTCATCTTTCTTTTGTAATCCCGCCATCCATCAAAGCTATCCTTATGTGTACCCCACCATCATGCGAGCATAGCGTGTAGTGCCAAATCAAATTCTTGGAAGCGGTGATCCTCGGGGATTTCATGTTCAAATGCATCCAAAAAAATTTCCATGTCAATTAAACCATCATAATAGGATAATTTCCTTACCTTCAACCAAACGTAGTGCAATGACTTTGTCATCATATTGCATCACAGTGTGGATACTTCATGTAAATGACTCTGCTAATGCTTCAATTCTTCATCTGAATCGGACGTATAAGAACTCTCACAGTCCCATGCAATCTGTCCATCTGCCATCGAATTGATATAGTCTTGGTCTCATGTTGTTATTTTATAGATTTGATCGAGTTCATCCTCACTTTCCCCATAATCACAGACTGGTGTCAGCCATGTTCGATGGTGGCGGTGGAGGTGGAGGTGTGGGCAAATGTGCATGTGGTGGAGGGGGAAGTAGAGGTGTAATGGACGATGATTTACTCTAGCAATCCCCTGAGTGATTAGCTACACAACGCTTCACGACAGAGTTCGTTCAACCAATTTTTCATCACCTAGAGGAGGTCCAATCAATGGACTACACTCAAGTCTCGTTCCTTCACAGTTTCTAAAAAGTCTTCCACTTTGTGTACCTCTAAACATCAAGACAATGACATAACGCCTTTTTCACACAAAAACTTTTAATCCAAGTATTCAAAGATCTTAAATACTTATCTCACGGTCCTTCGTAAAATCTTTGCTCCACTTCATTGTAGTTGACTGAGGTATCAACCACGAATTCTGTAACAAATCCTCCTAGAATCTGATCGAGCCAATGATCAACAACCCATGTGATCTGGTTTTCAGAGGCTTCTAATCGTCACACTAATTTAGGAGTCCACACTATAGGATTTTCAAGCTTCTACCTTCCTTGGTTGGCTGTCAATTTAGCTAACCACTCGTATAGTTCAATGGGAAAAGTGCAGAAGATGATTTCGTGTATCTCTGTATAGAGATACATGTTCAACCACTCTTCCTTGGACACGCGTGGATCCCTGTTTTCTTGCACCATGAACTCATGCACTTTATGATCTAACCACTTTTCAATTTATTTCTTGGTTAGATTATAATGATGTGACATCACACATCTCTTTCAAGAAGATCCCCGTCCCAACAATAGAAACATTAGTTGGCTTAGGGGGTCCTGATCCAGGTCCAGAGTTAGTTGTGCTAACTAACAAATCCCTACACTACTAGACCTTTCAACAACAACCCATGTAGCTCAGGCTACAGTCTCACCCAAAGAAGTATGGGGGGATGCGAGAACCAAGTTTCTACATCTAGAGATGAGTGTGATGTCTTTTAGCACCTCAGATCTACCTTCATGCAGGTCGATAAGCCCTTAGGGATCGATACTGCAATCTATTAAAACAGTCTTCAGACCTTCGTGAAGGTCTATGATCAACCTTTCCAGACCCTTAATAGTTGATTTATCAACTTACACACATTAGAGATCACCCTAATCTAGTGTTCGCACAGATCTACTTAAGTTATTAGTAAATATAGAAAAATTCATGACAGTCTTCATGAAAGTACTTAACATGCATTATGTACATTTATTAAGACTTATTCAAGAGAATCGCACATCATTTTATCAATATTCCACAAACACATTATTCATCAACAACATATATCATAAAAATAAGTAAATAGATATAAACAGATATACACAAGAACGCTTCGGTAACTTTCTTTATTGATCTCCAGTTCAGGTTTACAGACTCAAAACTACCCTAGGCACTCAGCTATAGGGGTCCACCCACTAAGCTGTGGACCTAACCTAGGCTGCTGCACACTTAGCAGCATAGCCTTTCTTCCCTTATCTTACCTAGTTCTCTATGCTATCACTTCTCTTCTATTGACCCATTACCTCCTAGATATATCATAGCATGCCTTAGACTCTCTAAGACACACCTATTTATAGCCCTTTTCATAAAATCCCATGGTCTGCGGACCATGGTGGCTCGCTCAAATTTTACATAAAAAAGGGGATAAAATTTACATTATTTACACAAAATGTATCAAAAAATTGGGTTACTTTAACCCCAAAATTGACCAAGGGGATGCCATCCCAACAATGGGAAGGGTAATGCAAATAAGTCCAACAATGATGCTGGGGGGGTGTTATAGACATTTTTGGGCACTACAACCCCAAGCATGAAATTTCCATAAACCAAGGGCTCCTAAGTCCCTAAACACTTCTAACCCCTAAAGGAACAAGGTCAACTGATTACAACTTCTCCCAGGAGTTCTACTTCGTTTGTTTCTAAGGTAGCTATCACACCTTAGTGGGATAAGAAGTTCTGTGTAGACACTTTTCCCTGTAACAAAATGGCGACTCCGCTGGGGACGAATTAGTTTGTTTGTTTATCTTCCTTGTTGTCTATTTTATAAACTTACAGACGGAGCCTAAAGTCGAGCCAGGTAGCTTTCGAACTGCATTTGCTATGCAAATGCAAAGTAGATAAATGTCGCTTCAGTCAATCTCCGGGATTTGTTTATAAATTAAACAACTGATTTACAAACTCTCTAATTGCCCTTTGTGATAGCTCTTAGATTCTCCTTAGATCTACCCCTGATTGTTGCATTACTGATTACCATTTTCTCGGCCAAAACCCATGAACTGAACTGCAAACTGTGACCCGGAACCCAAGCAAAGTCTCATCTCTGGCCCAGTGCAGGTATTGTTCTGTGAATCTGAAATTCAGCGCACTTCCCGAGTGTAGTAGGTGCGCTGCATTTGAAATTCCCTGTGTTACAGGTGCGCTGATCAGACTAGGCATTGTTCAATTTTGGTTTCTGTGATTCATTCTTTCCAGTTTTATTCATGAATTTTGCTGCTTGTGATCAGTATATCTCTATTTGAAACCCCTTTTCCTTACTGTTATTCCACCTCCTTTGTACAAAAGAATTGTAAATGTTTTTGTGTATTTGTTGAGTCATTTTCAGTTCTCCTTTGCAAAAGTAACGTAATTGTACTATCGTCCTTTGATTTGAAAGTGTCGCAAGTGTCGTTTTCAATCATAGGAAAGAGTTTGGTTGTTGTAGATAGTTGATTATCTGGTTACTATTGTATTTGGCCTGAATTTGTAATTTTTCTAGTGTCGAAAGCAAGTATTCATTTCTAAATCGTAAAGTGTTGTGATTGTCTCCATTTTTTTATTTCGAAAAGAAACTTGTTGGTAATTGTCGCTTGAAAAAGTAATTCAGATTTGTGCATTGGCTTTCTTTTTCCATTCACATACTAAGAAAGCAGAAAACAAATACATGCATGTGCATTTGCATTTAGACTGTTTGATTGGTTTGATTTAGGAAAGTGCATTTAGAGTGTGCTCTTTGCTCTTTGTGAAAGAATATTGTCTCTCTTTCCTTAGTAGCTAGGATTTTCATTGCACAAAGAAGATAAAGGAATGTTTATCATCTTAGATTGCATTCTAGGAATTACACATCTACATCTCGTGGTGAACCTGAAAGGAAAACTTCATAAACAAGATCAACTATAAAATAAATTCAATGAATCTAACAACGCTTTGGAACCTAACGCACAACATTTAGAAGTCTAGGCTAGAAACGTATTCCGGCGTCGTAAAGCCTGGTAACTGTTGTTCTCACTGATGGTTGGGTGATTCCTCCACATTGAGACAATAAGTGCCAGTATGGACTTTTTCTCCCATGTACCGTCGAGTATATTTTGGGAGACCACAATAGGCTTAATCCTTTATCCCTAGGAAGCCGTGTCTGCCGCCCTATCAATCGCAATGCACTGAACACAGCATTCGGGAAGATTGACTGCCGTACCGTAAAAAGTATTTTGCAATTTTGCGATTGGTTTGGTAATCCCTCTACCTAGATTTATAGAGCAGTCCCTTTCGTTCCTTTTCAGACTCCTTAAGGAAAAGGTCCATCTGAGCACTTGTCACTTCAGGCTCATTAAAAATTGAAGGCGACTAGAGTCATCTTTTGTTTTTTCTCGACTCTTAAAAATTGAAAAAACAAGTTGTGTCAAAGCGTCTAAAATTTATTTTAAACGGAATAATCATCACCCTTTCCTACGTTGATCTTAAGTTGAGAAAATGGAACCCACCAACCAAGGAATTCCCCTTGGAGGAAATCCTAGTCCCTTCTCCTCTTGGGGAGATGTTGGTGCACCCCATATGGCCACATTGTCGCTTCCAGGATTGACAATCGGCTTGCCCGTATGGCTCTTCTCAACCTCTGTCATTCAGAACACCGCAATTCCTGAACAGTCGAGTCAGCAACTAGACGAATCCAGAGTTACCCACCAACCTTCTACTTCCTCCAATTCTTCCTCTCCTCCTTCTTCTTCACTTGATGGGGTTGGTATAGCCAAAAATCAAGTACTTGAGAAGAGGAAGGAAAAGAAAAAGAAAGAGAAGAAGAAGAAGGAGCCAAAAGCGAAAGGGGGCAACCAAGCATCGTCTAGCGAAAATCCACACATTGCACCGACCAGGCCTAAATCGCCATGTGTCATTTGCAAAGGAGACCACTATCATAGAGATTGTCCTTGCATCCCTCGGATCTTAAGGTACCGGTCTCCTCATTTGCACAACCTGGTGTCATCAACCTCTGATGATCATGTTGAAAGCACACCGCCGGCTAGTGAAAGTGAAGCCCCAGGACAAAAAGGAAAATATAGATTTCCTTGTAAACTGTGCGAAGGCAACCATGCCGTCCACTGTTGTCCTTTCTTAGACGAGGCTAAAAGAGTTTTGGATGATCGTCCGGTCTCACCGTTACGACTTCCTCCTGGATATAAAAAACTCTTGCCGAGTTCGTCACTAGTTGAAAAGCTGGCTGACCCGCCCAGGTGGTCGGCCGAAGCATTTATCATTGAAGACAAACCATATGAACCCATACTAGACGAAAGTCAAAAGGTCGAGGCGGCAGTTGACCCGGTCTTGCCTTCAGAGGTTCCATCTTCAGATGATACAATCACAGAAGAGAATAAGGATGACACCATCCAAATTCTTTTCATAAGCACAGACTCCGATGAACATGGGGGCAATTTACCCGTTCCTTTACCGTAGGAAGGAAGTTCGTCAGAGTCGTACCCGACCATCTATTTGGTCCCACCTCCAAGCAATCTAGTTGTTTCTTTCGACTGGAATCAACTAGGGAGACCCCATTTACCAGCTAGTGTACCATTCCGAATTATTGCTCAAATATATAGAATGGTTATGGCTGGTACCATCATAGATCCAGGGGCTTCTGTGAGTATCCTTTCCTCGACTGCTTGGAAAGCGCTTGGTTCACCATTGCTTTTGCCTAAGATGAGAAATCTAACAGGCTTTGACAAAGGAACCAGTCGATCGTTAGGGATCCTTCCCAATGTGCCCATAACATTGAGAGGGAAAACCGTTCACATGAACGTAATGGTAGTTCAAGGACCCCTAGATTATAATCTATTCCTTGGACGAGACTATATTTATTGCATGGGAGCCATTGTCTCATCACTCTTTAGAGTGATGTGTTTTCCGCACGAAGGAAGAGTGGTCAAGCTCGTAGACCAGCTTTCATTTCCCAGATCACACAGAGCAAATAGTCATATGCCATCCCTGAATGGTCTTTTCACACAAGGAATGTCCCATCAATCTCCAATCCGTCCACGTGATGAGTGCGAGTGATTCGGGAGACATGACTGAAACCAAGGGGGCATGCACCCTAGTCTGCTTCGGTAGGAAAACTTCGGGTATAGGGTAGGTTTCCGCGAGAGATATATGACTGGTCTGTACTCCCGTCCGTGATTGGAAGAGGGAGTTATTCTTGAACAAGATTCTCTTGTCAAAGTTACGTGAGTGGAGTAGCCTCCTCCACTCACCTTTATCTATTTCGGTAGACATCACCGAAGAAGTGTTTTGTTTGCGCTGTGAATAGAACAATCTTTGGTAACCTGAAAGAGGATTACCTTTCCTGATAAAACAAATGTTTTGTCGGTAGAACAAAAGGTGGCCTTGAAACTTTATTTTATACCTGGGGGCATGCAAACCTTTTGGTATGCAAGCGAAGAGCGACTATTTTTTTTTTTAAATTTGTAGGTCCTCTAACCCTTTAAACTCGTAGGATTGGTCATTTCCTAACTTGCATAAAGAAAGGATGTGGGGCAAAACTCTAAAAATTGTCGTTTTAAATGGGACATTCTTATTATATGACTGGATTGATCGAGCAGTGTTACCGCAAGGTTCAAGCTCGTTAAAAAATAAACCCGCATCGAGCAGTTTTAGCGCATAGTTCAAGCTCGTTAAAAAATAAACATAAGCCATGAGCAAATGTTTCCCCCCATGTTTAAGCTCATTAAAAAATGAACTATTTCTCGGTAAATAACCATTGTGAATGTAGTACTTCAGCCTTTAAAAGCCTTGGTCGTGTTCTCATCATCACCTCCACTCTGTATTGGCCGATCATTCACCTCCATTTGATTGTTTACCCATTTTGAGGAACATCTGCAAAGAGTGATCTCACTAGCCATCCTTGTAACACTGTCGTGATTGGAACATTCCAAACCTTACCTGGAATTAGCTGCTACCTAATTTTATCACTCGTTCCTCAAAAGACGAGTCTCCTTTAAGCTCTTTTCAACTGACTCGTAAAATATGAAAACATTGCCGAGCCATTGGCCTCTCCAGCTCGTTAAAGGGACCGGAAGTGCTATCCCTCCTCTAAATTTTAATCTTTTTGGACCTAAAGGATTATTACACAAAAAGATCGAGTGCTTGTTTTGTTCGGCTCGTTAAAAGTATCGAAAATTCATCCCTTCTGTATTGTTTTATACTTTTTCGAACTTAAGGGATTAGATGACGAAAAAGGAATTTTGGAGTTTCCTTTACGTTCCTTTTTAGACTCTCTAAAATTGAAAAGGACCGAGTTATCTTTGTCGTTAAACTCGTTAAAACTCAATAGCGACAAACTTGTCCATAGCAGACAAGAACGAGTTTCACTATCGCTAGGCTCGTTAAAAGATAGCGATGGGTTTGCCCCAAGGGAAAATTATAGAACAAGCATATGTTATCCTCCTCAAGCTTGACAAAAATAAAGAGGTACTGGTCAGCAATGACTGGGGAAAATTTGGAAGAAAACATGAAGAATCTTTGTTGGTAGCAAGTCGCTCTTGAACATGACACTTTCACTCCGCATCCAAGTTGGGTTGGGTTGTTTCATTCACCAGTCACATCACCATGGTCCCATCACACCATCCACATTTGGGGTAATGCTACCACCATCATGTCAGTGTCGCCGATATGTTCAAGAGAAGTGATTCAGAGAATTCACTTGTGTCTCACCCGCTACAATACATTTACACTCCATTCTTTCATGACCGCCACCCTGAACCGTATGTCATCAGATCATTTTCACCTCCATTAAAATCATTTGCTCTGTTCCATGTCATTGATGTGGGATTCATTAAGGCCCTCCTGTGACATATCGCTTCTTTTCGACATCAGCTCATTATCCAAGAAGTCGATCTAGGAACACCCCGTTCAGTACTTTGAAGCTTGCATGCCTCAATGGCAAGTTTCTCACTTCCAGCGACAGGTTTACATCAATGGCCTTCGACCAAAATATTTTGCGTGGTGTTTGACGCCAAGTCCTTTATTCACACCACGTGAATTGTACTGCAGTACCTTGAGGGTCATTATCATTATCGGTGATTCCTCTCGCATCTGTTAATAGCTTACATCATTGGCTGGTAATCAAGCGATGTCTTTCCATGTTCGACTCCAGAACATCTCTCACATGGATAGACTTGTACTTCGAGTGAAGATCGAACAAGATTGAAGACCCTGGATCTAGTTTCATCCATCTGGGCTACAATATATATTCAGGGAAATAAAGACATCAAATGTACATCATTGCTGCACAGATAATCATCCAATCAAAGGGATAATGACTCTACCAGAATCATCAGTCTACACTCAGACGATTGTCTGTCCTATGTACATGAAAATGAATTTGTAAAGCTGAGCATGGGAATGCCCACCTCAGCTAGATCATGAAAAATATTATGAAGATAATGTATTGTATTGTAGCTTATTACAGGTCTCCTCCCAGCTTGAAAGAACTTCGGATCCTCATAATAAAGCATTTCACCCGACATCAAAAGATTAGCGACCTCATGCTTTAGGGGCAACTGTTATAGACATTTTTGGGCACTACAACCCCAAGCATGAAATTTCCATAAATTGAGGTCTCCTAATTCCCTAAAAGTGTTGTTCTAACCCCTAAAGGAACAAGGTCAAGTGATTACAGCTTCTCCCAGGAGTTCTCAAAGAAAAACTGCTCAGAACTGGTCAAAACAGGATCATTTCAGCTGCTCCATAGGCAAAGTGCATTGCATCTCACCTAAGCACACTGTGTGGGTGCGTTGCATTTCAAAAAGCCCTTCTATGGGGTGCGATGGGCCAGAATTGATAAATGGCAGTGTCATTCCGCGAGGCGGAGAGGCATGGAAACTTCCAGAAACTTCTCTTGTGACACTTGCCTCTTTGAATTCGACCAAGGATGAGTAAGAGATCATCAATCTCCAAGTGGAAGCAAGAACTATCAGAGAGAAGACACTAATCAAATCACAAGCTGACTCATCTCCCTTACAAATATCTATATATGGATCCCTCATCCCAGAGATCCAGAGGCCGGAATTTTGCATATTGTAAGGAATTATTGTTGGTTTCTTGAGACAACATCAGATTGTTGGGTGATCTAAGCTTTGTATGAGGTGAAGAGGGGCTTCCTTGCTGAGGGGATGATGCTGGGTTAGAACAACTGGTTGTAACTCCCTTGGCTCTTTCTTGTTTATCAATAAAAGCTATTCAAGTTTTCCTCCATACCCTTGTGTAATCTATGTTGTATGCATTTGTATGGTCAATTTACATCTGATCCTAGATTGTTTATGATTATAGATCCATGTTCTTGTATAGTGCTATGCTACTGTGATCTTATAGGTACTCCATGAAGCTGGGCGTGCAAGGGAACAAGTAGCGAAAGACTATCAAGAGAGAGAGGAATCGAACTAGGAGATTAGCGCAAGACAGAGGTTGGTCTTCTTTGTTCTTCTCTCATCTATACTTCATAAAGGAAAATTGAAAGTAGCTTTAGTTTGTTTGTTTCTAAGGTAGCTATCACACCTTAGTGGGATAAGCAGTTCTGTGTAGACACACCCTGTAACGGGGGGGGGGCGTAAAAAAGTGTCTAAGAAGAAAGTAAAGTTTCCATGCAAGTTATGAAATGGTGACCATTCGACTTATCTTTTCCCAATGATTTAAGATGCTCAACACTTATTGGTTCAGCAGGGTCTTCTAGCTCCCAGGTTGTGCTAACTAACCCTTTTCCCCAAGGGCAACAATTGTTTGCTGGCACAAATTCTAGTACCAGTACCCCCATTGGGGCCAACTGGGAAGGGGAAAATACATCAAATATTTACATGATGAGTTCACATATTGGTGAATCAGAATCATCTAAGGCTAAGACTACTCCTGATGTTTCAAAGCCACTCCATATCGAGAGGCCCATAGTTGAATCTATAACTTGGATGTCGAAAGACTCCACAAAACGTTTGACAATTAACCCCAATTCTAATGCAGCTCAGAACTACTCTATTGTATAAGATTTAGTTCAGAGTCCTTATGCTACGTCGGTGTTAGAGGTACTCCATTTATGCCCAGCATAAAGGAGTGCATTAGTCACTACGATCAGAGCAATTGATCCAAAAAACTCTCTTGTTCTTACATCTGACATGTCAAACATCAAGAAGAGACTCCCACATTATATGGCTTTTCAAATAAAGTCTACATATCGAAATACCCATATATTTCGAACCGTAATTGATGAGGGAGCTTCCACATGTGTAATGTATATATAATGTTGGAAGGCTATTGGATCACCTCAGGTTGTTCCTTCACCTACTCTATTAACAACATTTGATGGTTATTCTCATAGACCACATGGGATTATTCTAGCCTTTCCCCTCTGTGTTGGGGGTAAGGTTTAAATATTGAAGTATAAATAGTTGATGAAAATTTGGATTACAATCTCCCTTTAGGTAGAAATTGGATTTATGAGATGGATGCTATTGTATCATCGTTATTCCATATCCTCTGTTTTCCTCATGAAGGGAGAATTGTAATGGTTGATCAGATGGATTATTCTCTAGATGAGTCCAATGCATCTTATGAATCTATTGTTCCGTTAGTGAACAATTCGAAGCAGTCTATAGAGAACCTAGGAGTTGGAATGTACTTTTCCTTAATGGGTACCTTTTATTTTCTTGCTCCTATTGCTAGAATTAATGCTATCTCATCCTCCAAGGCACCTTCTCAGAGAGAACTCTTTAGAACTCATTATTTTTCGAATCCTTGGCCCTTACCCTCTTCTACCACAACATTAGATGAGGGGCAAGTGGGTGGAATGGCATTTCCTATGTCTGTGGCTAAAATTTCGTTTCAGTCTATTGTTAGCACTATAGAATTTGATCATACTCCTTTTCACCAGAGGAGCTAGATGGGGATGTGGCTCCAACCTGGACTCTAGATTCAACTTCTGCTATGGATTGCTTCGATACTAATTTTCCATCTGAGGAAGCAACTCTAGAAGCAATGATGGAAGTTGAGAGACTGTTGGATGATTTACATCATCAGTCATATTTTCTCCTTGATTTGTGAGAAGTATAATCAAGGCAATAGTTATCAAATTTGAAGTTGAAAAGTTTCTTAAGGCAATTTTCATATACCCTGTTCATTAACTAAGTGGGTCTCGAATCCAGTCCTAGTAGACAAGAAGCAAGGAAAGATATGTGTATGCATTGGCTTTAGGGACTTAAATAAGGCTTATCCTAAGGATAATTACCCCACGCCCTTTATTGATCAGATTATTGATGAATGTGAGGGTAATGAAATTTTCTCATTTATGGACAAGTTTTTTGGTTATAATAAAATCACTACTCGTCTAGAATATCAACATAAGACAACTTTTATTTTCCCCTAGGGTACATTTGTATATAAAAAGATGCCTTTTGGCCTTAAAAATGTTGGAGCACCTTTCAGTGGGCCATGTCATATGCTTTTCACGATATCAAACACATTATCAAAGCTTACTTGGATAATTTAGCTTCTTATTCTCGAAAGAGAATAGATCATCATAAACATATTCGAATTATTTTTGAATGATGTCATGTTTATAAAATCTAGTTGAATTTGAATAAGTGTGTTTTCACCGTCACATCCAGTCATTTTTTGGGATTCATCTTGTCTATTGAAGGGATTCATGTAAATCCATTCAAGGTTGACACAATACTTCAGTTTCCTCGCCTGTCCTCTATTCGTCAACTTCAGTCTTCAAGGAAAAGCCAATTTCTTAGGAGATTTATAGCTAATTATGCCGAGATTACTAAAGGATTTATGAGGTTGCTTAAGAAAGGGGTCCCATTTCAATGGGATAATTTCACGCAATGCTCATTTGATGCTTTGAAAAAAGCATTAAGATTTTCCCCTTTTTTGAGTCGACTTGATTGTAGCAAAGAGTTCCTTCTATATCTCGTTGCAGTAGAATCAACTACTAGTATGGTTCTAGTTAAGGAGGATGATGATTTCTGTGAGAATCTAATCTATTATCTAAGCTGAGGCTATTATACCATTGAAAAATTAGCTCTGACAGTTGTCCATGCTGTCCAGTGACTTAGAAATTATATTTTTCTTAGAAAAACTTTCATCTTAGCAGTTGTGAATCCATTTCAATTTTTTCTCAACAAGCGAGTGATTGGGGGAAAATACAATAGATGGATTGTCATTTTATAAGAATTTGATCTCAAATTCATGTCAGCTAAGTCTAAGAGATCCTTAGTATTTCTAGAAATAATCTCAGATTTTCCTTGCGAGGAAGAAATAGTTTATGGGGAATCGTTTCCTGATGAACATCTTTTTCTTATTTCCTCGCAAGATCCTTGGTATGGAGATATTATTATATATCTCCAAACTTCAAAGTTTCCACTCAATTTTTTGAAGGATGAACGTAGAAAATTACATCACCTGGCTAAAAGCTATATTATTATAGGTGACACTTTATATCATCATGGGGTTGATTCAATCCTTAGACGTTGTTCAACCTTAGAAGAAGCTGAGTCTGTGCTTATTGACTGCCATAGTGGAGCTTGTGGTGGTCATCTATCTAGGCTTGCAACATCCCAAATGTTTTTGCGTGTAGGCTACTTTTGGCCTTCGATCTTCAAGAATTGTATTGAAGTGGTCAAGAAATGCCACCCTTGTCAAGTTTATACTTAGAAAATGTGCCTGCATCCAGCTCCACTTTTCCCTGTGATTACTGTCGGTCGTTTAACAAAGTGGGGTATTGATTTTACTACAAATCTACCTTTGACAGGAAATCACAAGTATATCAACGTAGTTGTAGAATACTTTACTAAGTGGGCCGAGGCTATGCCTAATTTCAAGAATGATGGTGAAACAACAGCCCTGTTTCTCTTCAATCAAGTCATTTCCCAATCGGGTATTCCTAAAGAGATTGTCACTGACCTGGTAATCATTTCCAAAACCAGATGATGTTTGAATTGACTCTTAAGTTGGGTTTCCAGCAGGATCATTCATGTTCGTATTACCCTGAGGCCAATGGGCAAGTTGAAGCCATGAATAAATCCCTAAAAATAATCCTACAAAGGATGATTAACAAAGCTTGATCCAATTAGAACATTATGTTATATCCGACACTTTGGGCATACCGAATGTCAGTAAAGACTGCCACTGGTTTTACTCCTTTTCAACTAGTTTATGGGTTGGAATCAATTTTTCCTGTGGAATGTGAAATTTGTTCCCTTAAATTAGTTGTTGAACTTTTTCTAGATACTTCTAGTATCGGATAATGCCTCTTTCACTTGGAACATCTCAATGAGCAGCGTCGAGATGTAGCCATGATCAACGAAGCTTATAAAAAGAGAGTAAAAACTCAATATGATAAGGTTGTCTGTCCTAGTGTTTTCTCTGAAGGTGACCTTGTCATAGTCTATGACGAAGACAAAGATGCCTTCGGGGTAGGCAAGTTTAAATCTATGTGGTACGATCCCTTCGTTGCCAAAAAAGTTTTGAAAGAGGGATCTTATGATTTGATTTATTTTGAGGGAAACGAGTTAGCAGAGCCTAGAAATGGGCTCTATCTTAAAAAGTATTTTTCTTCAGCTTTGGCCTAGCATTTTCTTGGTTGTAAATATTATATATTTTTGCATATCTATCTATCGGTTTCATAGTGATGTCAATATTTTTTATATGATTTGGCATGTATTGATGGATGCTTTGATATATCTAGGTTTCGTCGATGGTGCTAGTAGACACACCTGGAACCATGCTTCCACAACGTGGGTGATTTATTATCCATCTAGCCAGTTGTTCATTTGAAGAGGCATATGCATCGGTCTTGCTTCAAATAATTTCGCCGAATATACTTCTGTCATTAATTTACTATCTGAGGCAATATCTCGTGGTATTGATTCATTAGTATTTTACTTGGATTCACAACTGGTGGTATCTCAATTAAATAACATATATCGTGTGAGAGATCCTTATTTATATCACCAATTTAGGAGAGTGCGTTTATTACAGAGATCATTTGTTTATATTACATTTATTCATATTCCACAATCATAAAATTCATTTGTAGATTCTATCACTAATCAAGCATTAGATTAGCACATAAATCATTCATCGCATTAAAAAATAAAGATTAATCGAAGTATCATCTGTATATATATGATCATCACGATAACCATGTGTACATAGATAGAGTTTTATCTTCAAAATAATATACAAAATTGGGACAAAAAATGTCCTACAAAATTAGGGCTCATGCGCATAATTGTTGGTCACTTTAATTGCTTTTTAATTTAAACAACGAGTGCTACATAAATTGTCAACCTAGGGAAGTCTACTTATTTCAAAGGCAATTACACACGATATATGCTCAATCCCAAAAGCAACAAAAAGTTGCGGTATTAATTATTCTAATCACACCTTGCTTTAAACAAATTGAAGTTCTACTTTGAGTTATAGCAAAAGCATTCTCTCTATTGTAGATGATGATCAAGGCAATCTAGATTACATTTAAAAAGAACAATCTAGGAAGGGAATCAATTCTGCAAAGAAGAAGACTAGTTGTGCTCTAACAGAGAACAAGACCCTATTCCTTAAGCAGGAATCTTTAGCACCTGTTTCTGATTACTATGCTTCACAAACTCACTTTGGAAAACCATTTAAAATAATCACTGATTACCTATGAATGAATTTATGGAAACAATGCAATGACCAAGCAGAAACAGAGTTTCAGTAGTAAATACAAAGTTTCAATAACACATAAGTAAATTCAGCAAACAGAAATTAACAAGGCATGAATGCAAAAATAATACTTAACACACTATAGAAATTAAGCAGTGAATATTGTGATGAAGGTGGGCCCTTTCCTTCTCACAAGATTCCCCAAACAATGGAACTTAAGAGGAAATGCTCAAAACAATATTTTATTCATCTGTCAAAGTATAATATTACAAAAAGATTCAAGTTTCTTTGCTTCCTACTAGACCTTCCCATAATCTTTCTATTCCCTCTAATGTTGATGTCTCCTCTTTTTAAAGAGGAGACAACAATTACAATTAATTACATTATAAATCCTATCTTGACTTGATATGCTAAAATAGGATAACTGATTCTTCCATTAACAAAATATTGTTACAATGGTTGTGACAATACCTGACTTTGGAATATAGTTGTTATGGCCCATGTAACAACTCCTTCGATGATCCCTTTCTATTGCTGCCAGATCTAAAAATGCAAATCAGGGTTGTTTCAACAACGTGATTTGTGCATTGTTCTAACTATTTCAGCAACTATCTGATCAACGATTAACTATGAAGGAAATGTAAAATTATATGTAAAATAAATCAAACTTATAGTAATGAGAATACATGATATATACCTTGGAAAATGGATTAAATTAATAACATGGGCTTTAATTATGGTTTGAAAAAGGATGGAAGACAACAAAATATATGATCAAAAAGGGACAATATACAGTCCTAACAATAATCATGTCTAATAAAAAAAGATCTGGTCGTCCATCTATGGGTCCTACTCAAGGTGAGCAACACGGAAGAAAACAATGGCATTTTCCACCCATCGGAATAACCACACCCAATCGCATGGCACTCCTACCATGTGTCTTTGCATCTCCTTTGGAAGGTCTTCTATAGCCAGTATAGGTACCTAGTGAGTCAACCTCACCAAGTTTCTCTAGACAGCATGGAGGGTCCTCTCAGTATCTATTGTGGCTCCTTCTGTGTCTCTTCCATGATGCCTGTGTCAAGCTAGACCCTCAGATCTTATTGGTCCAACAGTTGGGTCATGATTCATAATTTTGTAAGTATTTGTCTCATCAAAAATATTTTTAGTTCATTTATATTTAAAAGAAACCAAAAAATCTTAAAATCCAAAAATTAATAACATTTGTACCTATGGCTCCCCACGCTGCATCTAGTGGCAACACTAGATCTAGATCTCCTCTGAAGTCCATGCCAGCATAGGGGTAGTCCTTGACCGCTATGACTTTTTGTTCCCACCAGAGGAAGAACTTATCATCAAAAGTGTTTCTAGGGACCTCACCGCCCCCTAGTCTCTTCATTAGATCAACCCATCTGCCCATTTGTGGATCCTTTGGGCTTCTGATGGTGGATAATACCTTGGGTCAAATCCCTGGTACTCTCTCAAAGAAGAAGGAACACAAAATGGTTCCATATCCAAAGTTCTTTGTTTGACCCTTTTGGATGGAGGCAAGTTATTTTTTCATATTTACTAAGAGGGGTGTGTACAAATCAAAAATTGTCGTGAGACACTCCACTGCAAGACTCATTGAAACACAAGAAGCATGATGTAGATAATTTGAACCATTTACGCTGAAAATGGTAAAAGGAAGTATTCTCATGACTAGACTCGCCACATGTTTGATTGGAATCTAGATTCCAATATTCTCAGTGTTTCCTGGATAGTAGATGCGTACGCAGTCTTCCAAGGCTACGTCTTGTTGTTCCTATTGAGTTGACCCTCTCTCCTCTTTGGGAAAGACCTGTGATGACATAGATATCCTCTATTTCTATCCTCAAAGACATCTAGTCAATAACAAAAGCATCTTCTTTTGGATCCCAGTACTGGATTAGCATCTCAAGCAAATTGGTATTTTCCTTCATATTCAGTATTTTGAAAAATTAAATAATCCACATCCTTGTAATGCATCTAATGCATTTGGATCTTCCATTACTTATAATCAATCACACTATGCTCTCTTTCACGACAAGTAATCGTCATTATACAAAAAAAAAGTGTTTCGAATAATTAAAACTATGTTCCAAATTTTGAATTCATGCACACATGGGTTTGGTATTCACAGAGTCACGTATAGGGATTTTCTATATGCAGTTTGTATGTGTCCAAATCCTGTGTACGCATAGCGTAATTTTTAAACTAAATTACCACGGTCAAATTTTCGATGAAAAACATTTAAAAAGCAATAAAACTTATCAAAAAATTAGTTAGAAGGTTACCTGGAGGATTGGAGGCTAAATGAACAGATGATTTGATGGATTAAGTTTTCTTTGTTTTTTCTCCACAGATCTTTCACTCAATTGCTCTGAACACAAATGAATAATTATGAGTAAAAAATTCCTTATATAAGTTGACATATGAAAAATACTTTTTCTAAGGTTTATTTTTCTTTTTTATGGGCTTTATGACCTTTTTGGCTTGGAGTGTTGGGATGGGTCATTTTTTCAGGATGCTTTGAAGATTTTTTGAGACACTGTTTCAATTCCATGACCTCAGACCCATCATGGTAGGTACCATTTTTTCATTGGCATATGAGTTAGGGGATATCACTTTTCGTTGCATTTTGCATACTAGCCTCCATACTGTGATATTTTTTCCATAGGGTCGACCCCATCATGTCTTGGTTATAAAAACATTTTCACTCACCGACTTATAAAATCATGATATGATAGTAGAGCCAACCTTTACATGGGCATCTTAGTTAGATCCCTGCTAGCATATGTTTCCCATGATGCTATATTGCGCAGGCTCTAAAGTCCTATTTAGTCCCGCCATGGCTTGTGTATTTAAGACTCATTCTCTTACTTCTTCGCTATTTTTCTAGCTTTATACCCTAGATTCTCCTTTGTGTTGAGTTGTACTACTACATTGCATGTTGACCATTTGTGCCTTTTTTCCTAAAGCTGACTTCACTTGGACTCATGTTTCAGCCACCTTTTGACCATGTATTTTGTGAAATCAACCTTGCAATCACTTAGCCTCTCGAACATGACACCCTCTTACTCGTGGAAATAACATTCCTTTGAGTGTCACTAACCATTTTTGTCACCTTGCATTGAGGATAGGAATGTTCCCCTCCCAGGAACTAGCATATATGTATTTGGAAACTCATTCTTTCCACTGTACCATAGGAATTCTTTTATTGTTTTTCAAACTTTCTAAATATGAAAAAGACAAAAAAAATTAAATATTCTAAAAAGAGTGGGAATGGGACATTACTTCCATGATTGATAGAAGCTAGAGTTAGTTGTGTCGCCCTTGAATAAAGCACTCAAAATTAGGTATTTCCTCCATTGATATGGGATTTGGTTGGACTTAGGAGAGCCTTAACCTTGTTATTGAGTCAGTACTCCTCCGGTTGGTTATCCATTCCAATCATATGGAGAGTTTGTTTGTGCCTCTTGCAAGACAAATTTATGCAAAGTTATCATATGCTACCATATTGTCACATTTGAGTCATGTTTTTGTTCAAGGGAAGTAAACCTTAGTCGGTCCTTTTTGCAATGTCTCTTAACTCATTTTCAGTCATCCATCCCTGGTTTTCAGTGTCATGTTCACTATCACATCAGTTATTTGGTATTTCACTCATGCTAGTTTGAGAAGGTCTCCACTGACTTCTTACTGGCAAGTCTTGCTCTTAACGACTATAACAAACTACTCTAAGAGTAGACCTAGAGCCACACCCTGGCCCTATTTTCATTATTGATAGGTCCCCTTGTGCTCAACATCAATCAGTATCATGGGTCTTTCACTGAATGGTTTCCCTTGTGCTCGACATCAACTTTCATTATCACACATTGGGATTCATGCAGTACCTTGGTTTCCATTTGACCCTATTATTAGATTCCTCGCCTCTGTGTCAGCTTTCATTATTGGTTGGTTAAGAGGGTTTCTATCATGCGCTACCTACATCTTGTGTATACTAGAAATGTGCTTCAGTTGGGTTACTAAATCTTTCTTCATCTGATTCCTTCCAAATTATGGGCCTATGGGTTACACTCGCACTGTATTGATGAAGGATGCCTTAATGCCTTCCTTCTAGTAGATCTTGTCCCATTGACTTCAACTCATTGCTCTAGGAACAAGGTTTAGATTCCATTTAGAAGTAACTTAGGGTTCATAGTCATTAGTGGCAGACTCCTTTGCTATCGATAGTGGGAAAACATCATTGTTTCCTGATTGATAGATTCTTCTAAGTGTTCGACTTCAACTCATTTATTCACACTTGTTAGATTATACTGGGTAAATTTGGCTCTCATCATCATTATCGGTGAGTAGTCTCACATTTGTTAACTGTATACATCAATGACCAGTAATGAAACGATTTCTCTCATGGTCAACTTTAGATCATTTATTCCCATTTTGTAGAAATGTACCACGGTGGTCGGTGAAGACCTCGAGTTTGCATCAACATTTGTTGGTTCACTTGCCAGTCCCTCCTTTTTCTGCTAGTGACACTATTTACCTTATATGTTGTAGTTTGTTATAGTGACATCCTATATTTTGGCACCTGAGTTGCATGTAGTACCATTTGTTCCACTATTTTGACTTGGTACATTTTGGATTAGCTTTATGACTTCATTGATCAAATTTTTACTTCAACATCATTGATCAATTTCTTATATGTGATATTGAGACATGTACTTATATGGATATGATCGGATGATCCAATATGTATTTTCAGCCCTTTTATACTTGTATACATATTGGATCCACTTTTGTATTTGATATGCGTACATGCTTTATTATCTCTAATCATGGGTATGCCTGCCTCAGATAACAACTTTGCTTCTGATCTCTTCCACTGGCTTGGCAGGCTGAAATTTGATGAACTCCTCTCAGGTCTTAGCATGATTCCTTCTATACACTTAATACATTTCAACCATCATGTACCCCTTATGACCTCATATATTAGGGGTCATCTATTATAGCACCATTTACCACCCTTGGTAGATTTGATGCTTTGTGTTATGGCCTGGGGCAACCCTTCCCTTCTAGATTTGGTCCAAATCCTAAAAGACAATGTTTTAAATCCCATATGTTGTTTTTCCCTATATAAAAAGCATGTACATGAAGGTAATTCTATACCCAACCCACTTACATGTGTTAAAACATTAAAAATTATATAATATCCTTAAACTCAGGTGGAGTTTATGGGTTTTACCTATTACTCACCTATTGTAGCCTGTGGCCCAACTATTTCCCAACTGAAAAACTAATTTGGAGAAGTATAAATAGACCTCCATGGGAAGGCCTAAAGGAGGAGAAAATATTAGATATTGATATTATAGTTGATTACATCCCTAATCAAGTCTAAAGAAAACCTTGTGCCTTCTGCACTACCAAGTCATAGGAAACATTTGTTTCCTTCTTGAGATGTCCTTCACCCCTTTATGACATCCTTGTGTATACCTCTAGAGGAGGATTGCTGAGGCCTGGGAAGGATGGATCCAAAGGACGATTTCACTTAAAGCCGGTGGACGACTCAAGTTGTAGTTCTTTCATACTTTCTTTAGTTTACATCAATAAAGAGGTGTTCTCTTGTTCCTGATGTTTATGGTCCTAATGCATTAATCTATGTTATGATTTTCTTATGAAATATTATGTTAATGCTTATTTTCTTACATGCTTATATGACCTAACACTTATATCATTAACATGCTTTCTATTACTGTGTTGTATATGCTTTTCTTGAATGAGTTTTAGGTTCTAAAGCATTGGAAGAAGCAGAGGGTTTGGACTCGATGGGAACGACCTTAAACGTAGGACCTCCAAGTAATACCTATTCTTCGTAATTTAGTATTTTAGGTATTAGGAATGCCTATTTGCATGTCTCTTTATTGTGTAAGCCCTCCTCTCTATTGGGGTTCTCAACCCAAGACCCTAGGGTGACTTTACCCGTAAAAACAAGAAAAGGATTATAAACTAACCATATCATGCACCTATGGACCTCAAACTTCCATCTTGACAAGGCCTTTGTCAAAATATGAACATCTTGTTCCTCTATCAGAATGTACTGCAACAACGTAATCTACCTCTGCACATAATCATGTAGATGGTGATACCATATAACAATATGCTTTGATCAATCATGAAAAACAATATTTTCAAAGAGTTTTATGCAACTATGATTATCACAGCAAATCATAGTTGGATCCATCATTTGAACAAACAATCCAACAAGTATCTTTCTCATCTAGATTTCCTCACATGTTTCTTGACTTGTAGAAATGTATTCTTCTTATGCTGAGCTAAGTGCCACAATAGTTTCTTCCTACTATACCAAGAAATTGTTGTGGACCCAACCATGAAAATTCCACCTGATGTACTCTTCTGGTTTGATGGACTTCCCCCGCAACATGAATCTATGATTCCACATACCTTCATTTCCTTTTCCTGTCTATACCAAATTCCAAAATGGGTAGTGCCTCTGAAGTAACATAGAACATGCTTAGCTACACTCCAAAACTATTTTGTTGGCCTAACCATATCTTGCATAGTTGGTTGACTGCAAATCACATGTCTAGTCGTGTGCTCACAAGATACATGAGTGAACCCACCAACTGCCAATAAATAGATGCATCCACATCCCCACTTGAAGTGGCATCCTCCTTCCTCCAGTTGGTCACTAGAGAAGTATCCATGGGTTTTCACCTATCCATGTGAAACTTCTAAGGTATCATGTTGGCATACTTTCCTTGAGAGACCAAAAATTTCCCATCACCTTTCCATACTTCCAATTTAAGGAAGTAGTTCATGAGAACCATGTCCTTCATCTGAAACTCTCTTGTAAGGACCTCCTTGCAAGATCTGATCAGCTGCTCATCACATGTCAAAATCAAGTCACCAACATATAAAACAATAATCAACAATCTACCTTCTACCAAAATATGATAGAGTTTTACATCTGCTTCACTTTTGGTGAAGCCCAACCTAATGAGTTAGCTATCAATCCTAGTGTACCAAGTAGGAGGTGCTTGCTTAAGACCATACAATGCCCACTTGAGTCTACACACATGATACTCTCTATCAAAAGTCTCAAACCTTTATGTTTGTTCGATATACACCTCTTCCTTAATAACTCCATTGAGGAATACAATTTTTACATCCATTTGGTGGACCTTCCACCCCATCTGTGTAGCAAGAGAAAGGATTGCTATGATGGATGAGTACCTTGCTATAGGAGAAAAGGTATCCTCATAGTCAATCCCTTCAACCTTAGAGTACCCCTTAGCCATAAATCTTGCCTTGTACATTTCTATCCTTCCATCTGTTTCCTGCTTCAGCTTAAAGATCCATCTCAAACCCACAACTTATTTTTATGCTTGTCTTTGGACCACTTCCCAAACGTTTCTCTTCACAATGGATTCGCACTCCTCCAATATCGCATCAACCCATACTGGTCTCTCTACTTCTTCCTCAAAAGAGAATGGATCAATCTCTACTAGCTCAGTCATTAGCCATGTATTCATTGTACCAATCTTGTGACATTCTCTACCTATGTTAATTTGAAGGAGCACCCACATTCTCCCTCACATCCTACACATGTCTATCAACTTCCCTAAATCTCTTCCTATCTTCTTTGGATGGTTTGGCTTGAGTGGATTTCTGCACTCTCTACTCCTAAACTTGGGGTTTCTCAAAAAAATCTCGAGGCTCCTCCTTTGGAGCAAAAAACTCCTCTTATAATGGGATATGAAGCTCCCTCGCAAGAGAGCAACACACCCCTTTCTATTCATCAAATTTTACATCCCTTCACACAACTATTATTCTAAGGGATGGAAAGTAAACATAGTAGTTATGGGGAGTTTCTATGTAACCCACAAATACCCCAATTCTGTTGTTGGCTCTAGATTCTTCCTTGATTATTTTGGAGGCATGTCAGTAAACATAGGCTCCAAAAATCCAAAAGTGCAACACATCCGGTTTCTTCCCCAAGAAAGCCTCCTCCAGTGTGATCATGCTAAGAATTCAATTAGGACTCCTGTTCTACAAATATACCATTGTGTTGCATGATTCATCCAACAAGTACAGATGTAGGATTTTGGCATGCAACATCGTCCATGTGGCTCCCACAATTCTACATTTCTTTCTCTCATCCACCCACTTCTGCTGTGGATTGTGGTGTGTTGTAAACTCTTGTCGAATGCCTTCTTTTTCACAGAAATATTTAAAACCATTTGACACGTACTCACCTACATTATCACCTATCTAAGCAATGACGTAAAAGTGGAAATTATTGAGGGTCCTGTCGGTATTTCTTTCACCGATGGTGTCTACTCAATCTTTTCCAGTACAAAGATTCCTGCTACAACATGTGACCACATTATCACATTGCTAGCAAAGATTCTACCATGGTCCCATCGAAATCCTATCCAAATCGTCGTGTTCTGAAGATCCTGGAGATGGCTCGTACTCATCCAATATTCGTTGATAGTGGCGGTCAATCAGCCGATTATATTCTTCGTCGATATCTGCTTCTGGGTCCTGGGCATCTGTCATTTCAACTTTTCCTTTGTCATCTTGATCTAACATTATTGTCCTTCGAGATGTTGCTTTTGAAGATTCTCCCTTTTCCATATTCGTCTTTATCTTGTGGAGGCCCGGTTGTTGAGGTGTGAACATGGCTTCCTGCTTTTCCCACTTGTTAAGAAAGGGTAAAGCACTTATCTCTATATCTAGGAAGGAATCTTTATAGACATTTCTGACTGAGGGTGATCTCTGAACTGCCAGTTTGATGCCATCCAATAATTCCCATTTAAATATCTGAAACATGTTTGTGGACCCTTCTATGGCGTGCTGAACCCATGATTTGTAGTTATCACTCAAAAAGTCTTTATGCTGCCATCCCTGTTCAAACATTATTGAAGTGCATATTCTTTTTGATATCATCAAACTAATAATATGAATGACATTACTATTCCAATTAGGAGATCGAGCAATTATGGTGACTAAAGCCTTTTGATTGATTACAAACTTTAGAGCTTTAGGTTCTCCTTGCAAGTCATTCATTTTATTTAGGATCTAGAGCTTTTCTACCAACTTCAAATTACTAAATTCATGAAACCAATCAGCATGCTGCTTTATCATTTCTTGATTGTTGCTAGTTTCTATCTCCCCGATTTTCTCATGGCTGAATACCTGAGCAAATGGATTAGGATCAATGCTATCTCTCAATCTGAGACTATGAAAATCCCAAGGATATGCAAAAGTTCTGAGATATTGCAATGTCCTTTGAATACATTGTGATATTCTAGTAGATGGCTTTTTTCTACATAAACCTCCTCTTATTTCCCAATCAGCAAATCCTTTGAATATCTCATATTGTGGGAAAGTGTTGTTGACTGCATAATTTCCATCATATCCTTGCAAGAAAGAGGCTTCCAATTCTTCAAAAATATCATGGATTTTTAAAGACACAATAAATGTTTCCAATTCTTGTTTGATAGGAATTTCTTCAAGATCCATTAGTTTGGCTCCTGTAAAGATACTAAGAGCAAAATCAACTCCTCCAATGATCTGATAATAATTTAGAACTTTGAGAGTCCAGATCATTTCATCAGTATAAACACTAGACCATAAATCAGATAAACTCCTGAAAAAGAGTTTTACCTTCATGTTTGGCAGAGGAAATATTTTTACCAATGTATCATCTAGGCCCAGAGAAACACCTAAATTTTTAGATTACCATGCTTGGCACTTTCTTATCCAAGTATTTGTTCTTAACCTCATTCCTACCACCTTTTTTATTTCATCTGCAAGATGAACTTCATGATTTTCAAAAATTCTAAATCTATCTACAAATGTAGAAAAACTATCGTCGTTTGGATTTTTGCCTGGAATATCAAAGAATGAACTTGTACAAGTTATGAATGCTTTATTCATGTCTCTGGTTAGTGAATCTGTCAAAAAATTGGAATTTACTGGGATCCACTCAACTTCAAAGTCGAATTGTTGAAACCAGATCTGCCAGGTTAGGATTCTTCCTTTAGCAATTTTCCTTGAAATTTTGCAGATAGAAAATATTTGAAATTCCTGGAATTGGTTCTGATCAAAAACTTCACGGGAGTAAGATATACCTCAAATCGCTGTATCCCGTTGAAGATGGCCAATGTTTCCTTTTCGGCTATAAAATAATTCTTCTGGCTGGGTGTGAATTCACTAGAAGCATATGCACAAAGATTTTCTTCAATTTTATCTTCACTATTTCTCCTTTGTTCTAATAGAACAGCTGCCCAAAAATCTAAAGAAGCATTAGTCTGAAGAATGAGTAAACCATCACTTGATGGCTGAAGCTTTGGCAGGTGCTGACATTCTTCTTTCAATTGTTTAACAGCTTCTGTTGCTTCCTGTGACCATCCCTATTTGAGATGTCTTCTGATTGGCACTGTTTTCTCTATCAAATTTGGAATATACTTGTGAAGATAATTTAGGACTCCCAAAAATCTTTGAATTTTCTTGGTATCCTTCAATTCATTAGGAAACTGTGTTAATTTTGTCAAAACATGAGGTTGCATTTGGATTGCACCATTGACAACATTAATTCCCAAAAAATCAACACTATCCTGGAAAAGAGACATTTTTCTTTCTGACAGGACTATCCCATGTTGTTGAACTTCCTTTAAAAATATTTCTAAATGCTTTAGGTGAGTATGTACATCTGGAATATGAATAAGAATATCATCTATATATGTTACAATGAAATCATATTTTGCAAAAATAAAATCCATTCTTCGCTGGAAGAATGCAGGGGCATTTTTCAAACCAAACGGGACAACCTTCCACTGGAAAAATCTGGCTGGACAGATGAAAGCGGTTTTATGCCGGTCTTATGGCTGGATCTAAATTTGATAATACCCTGACTTCATATCAAATTTAATAAACACCTTGTTATGCTGAATTTTCTGCATGATTGTCTCAGGCCTTGGCAATGGGTAATTGAAGCTCTGAGTAATGGCATTAAGGGGTTTATAATTTATTACCATTCTCGGTTTACCCCTGACTATCTCAAAGTGATTCCTTACAAGAAAAGTTGAACAAGAATAATGAGACTCGCTCGGCTCTATGAGCTGCATCTGTAATAATTCTTTTATCTGATTCTTTATTTCTTGCTCATCAGAAGGGGTGCAGGAATCATCTTACCTTTAACTCCATTGTCATGCAAGGTTATGATCTCTTGCATTGGGCTCTCAGTTTGCCAAAACTGTTGTGGGTTTTTTGAGCAACTCTTTAGAAGTCTTTGATATATATCAGCTTGTTCTGTAGACCAGTTGGGATCAATACATGCCAATTGTTTTGTTTTTGATTCTGCTCTTTTTTCATAAAATTGCAGGACTTCCTGCCAATCATCAAAATCCTTTTGTGGTTTTCTGGCTACTCTCATACCTAGCTTCTGAATTTGCAATAAATAATCTGGGAACAGAAATAGCTTTCTTTTTCAAATTTATAATCAGCTTATCTTGGCTGATTGTAACTGGAAGCACAGAATTTAGAAACAACATTACCAACATTAAAATGTCTGAGGGATCAAAATGCTGGATTGCAGAAATCTTTACAATACTCCCCCCAACTTTCAAAGAAATGTTGTCTACATAATGGGTTAAACTAACAGATCCTCCAATTGTTTCTGAAATCAAAATATTTTTTAGTGGTTTCCACAGAGATTTGAATAAAGATGGTCTAGCCAAATTGTTTGAACCACCGGTATCAACAAATGCATCTACAAATATCCATTCTTTTCCTACCTGTACTTGTACCGGGATGTATATGAGGCTATTTGTTTTGACTATCTTTTTCAACAATGTATTCTCTTCTGTCCTTTTAATCTCTGGTGGTGGAAAACTAGATGAGGTTGCTATCTTCTTTTCAAATGGACAAAAAGCATTAATTTCTGGCAAAGGTAGCACGGGTTGCTTACCTTGGCTGACTGATAATGATACTGCACTTGCAGATTCATCATCTGAGTCTTCGGATGTTTCACTTGTGACTTCAAAATCACTTTCACTTTCTTCATCACTGTAATGCTTTTCTTCTGAGAAATCATCATCAGAACATGACGGACAAAAATTCATTTTTTGTACATTTTCTTCCATTTCTTCTGCATCTGATATTTCAGTTAAAATATATACATCTGAAACATCATCTTCTGAATCTACAACTGACTAATCATCCTGAAACTCTTCAATATCTATACAGGCTTTTAACTTACTGGATGAATTCTGGGGACATTTTCTTGCAAAGTGTCCTTCTTTTTTACAGATGAAACAACAATTGTTGTTTCTGGGTCCGGTTCTTTCCTTCAAAAATCTATATTTTCTGAAAGGCTTTCTTGGATTAGAGACTCTCTTGGGTTTGAATCTACCATACCTTTTTGTTTTCTTCTTCTTTTTGAAAGGTTTCCATGGTAGCATTATTTTGCAAACATTAGAACTGGGGATGATGTCGTGCGCCTTCTTTTGCCAACATAAATATTTTACTTTTTCTGTGACTCTAAACAAAAAGTCTACCCAATATATTTGATCTAGCCTTTTTCTTTGTACATCTAGATCTTTCATGACGAGGTCTCCTAAATTTCCTGGTAATTTTGACAAAAATGAAATTTTCTGAGCTACGTCATTGGAGAGACTAGCTTTAAATACCTTAGCCATGAAGTCTTTGCTGAATTGGTCGAGATACTTCAAGTCTTTTAATTCCATGCGGCTAAGATTAGTTATGATTTGCTTCTTCTCATCCACTGGTTCTGGCACAAACTGTGTTTTTAACAATATTTCTAGTGTAGTCAGTCCAGCTTCCATGACGGCTTTTCTTTCTTCTTCAGATGGTCCCATCCACCAATCATAGACTATTCCAGTCATTCTTTTTTCTACTATGACCATGATGGATATATTAACCAACTTTGTGGTGACCTGCATTTGATATTATGCTCCAATCCAGATTCTGATTGATTCTCCAGGGTTTGAAGAATTATCAAGATCTAGGATATAGCCATTGGTATTGGCTGCATACAGGTCTTCTTATACTCTTGGATATTTACTAACATCTTTCAATACATGTGCCTTATTTTGATTATGTATAGATGGCAAAATAAAAGATGGGAATTTGGAGGTAGCTTTTTCTAAGGTCATTACTTCCTTTTTGGACTCAAAAGGTTTATCAGCTTTATATGTTCTAGACTCACTGTTAATTTCCCAGTCTTTGGAAGTACCTTCACCTGCACTGTTTGCAACTATTTCTCCTTTAGCTTCCTCTTCTTCTTCCTCTAAATCCAAATTATTGGGTGCAGACATATCTATATGAAATTTTGGAATTTCTTTGGCCTTTTTCTTTTGTCTCCTTCTTCTCCTTTCTTCCTTTTCTTTCTTTTCTGATTGTTTCTCATCATATAGCAGCTTAAGGTTAGCATTAATCAGATTAGCTTGTTTTCCTAAATCATCTAGAACATCTTCTGCATGAGAACACCAAGTGGTAAGATAATTTCCTATCTGATATACTTGATCCAAATCGTTTGGATTCTGTGAATTATGTTCTAGTAATGGGGCACAGTCAGCTCTTGTGGGTGGCTGCCTGATATTAGATGAAGAAGTACAAAACTTTGTTTTGGGTGGCCATTTTCCTCCTTTCACAAATCTATGATTTGCATACTGAAATTCTTCAACTGGTGGGAAAGTATTTACATAGGTTCTTAACATCTTATTTACAGCAAAAAATGGTTTCTCCTCTGGTATATACAATCGATTTGTAGCGAATGGTGTACTGGTGGAAGAACTGGGCTCCTCTGGTATGGGAATATGGCGATAGAATGATCTTCTTCCACTATTCTGGATTGGTTCATTTTCGGCTGGTAACACATGTTTTTCTAGCAAGATTATTGGCCTTGGTATTCTGGGTTGGCTAGCGATGATTTTAACACAACCTCTTGATACAACCATTCTATTCAGTTTATGTTTGGACTTTCTGAGGCCAGGGACTTATATTGAATGTACCAGTCATTAGGCAAAGCTTCTTTGTCATAATGCACACCTTCAATATATGGATTTCCCACTCCTACTGCAACACAATACTTTAACACTAGTTGTTTTAACTTAGGATGTACTGTATTAGTTAACTGAAAAGAGGTCTGGACTATCACAGACAAATATTCACTATCATTGACCATAGATAGACCTTGCACTCCAATCAAGGCTTTCCAATAATCTTTGAGATGGAAATCAATTAGACTGATTTCATAATCAGGGTAGATTGTTCCATGTTGACATCCAAAAGAAAGATTTCCATGAATAGTTCCTATACAGGCATGGTCATATATATTGTGCCTTGTATCAAAAAGTTCTACTATACATGGAGTGTTTAAAACATGACGAAACAACGGGCCTAAACCAATTCTAATCCCCCCAAAGTGTAAATAAAAGAACTTCTTTTCAGCATGATACTTTCTGAACTTTCTTATTTCATCTTCAGAAAACATATTTAAACCTATGATTTGTATAGATGGACCTTTAATTTTGACTTTCAGTTCAACTTCTTTAAAATAGGCCTTCTTTGACAATTTGAATAGAGTCGGGACTGGATAAATTTCTTTGGTATTCAAAGGAGGAGGATTCCAGTTCTCTGGATCTTCTATCTTTTCATGTTCTTCTATTTCTGTCTTAAGAGATCTATTTTCTACTTCAGATACAGACTTCTTATGGATGGTAGAAAAGGATCTCAAGAAATTGGCCATGTTGAAAGTTCTTGAGAGACTTCACCTTCTTGCCCATTTATTTCTCCACCAGAGCCTTGAACTGTAAGAACTTGGAGAAAGTCTCACCCTTCTTCTGCATGAAGAAGATTCAACACTTCCTCAAGAAAACATCAATAAAGATGAAAAATATATATGCCTGATAGTGGAGGTTGCTGAGAAAGGTCCACAGACATTAGAGTAGATCCTTTTAAGGACTACATGTTCTCTGTTTTCCCGACCATGGAAAGTGGATATTGTGTACTTCCCCAAGGTGCACCCTTTACATGTATCTTGTTGCTCTAGTGCTCCTTTAGGGAGGTCTATGGTTATCTATTGCATGATCTTCAAAGTGCCATGATGCAAATGGCCAAGTATTCTATGCCAAATTTCACCGACATAACGGCTTTGCACCTTCTCCACCTTTGTGCTCAATGCAACACAATCCTCCACATCTAGCTTGTATAGGTTCTTCATGCGAACCTCGATATTATTCACCTGTACCATGGCTATTTGTCTTAGGAATTCCTTTCCTTTTATGAATATCATGTCATAACAACAGTCTTCTAAAACTGCAATAGAGAAAAGATTCTTCTTTAGACCTAGAACAAGCATCACATCCTTAAGTCTGAGAGGAGAGCCCGACTCCCTTTGTAAGGTGACTATACCAATCTCAGTCACATTGTAACTTCCATCATATCCCATCTTGATGTGTATATGGAAATCCTTCTCCTCCAAATCACTAAAAAAATATACATTCCCCGTCATATGGAACAAGGCACCACTGTCCAGGTACCACACACTTCCCATCACAGTGTTGTCCATGCATGAATTGATAGTGAAGTCAAGCTCAAATTGTGAAGCCAAGGGTTCACCTGCTGCTCCTCCTAAGGTCTTCTTGATTTCCTTCTTATTCAGACACTTTGTGTCATAGTGCCTAACTTTGTGACAGTGAAATCTCTTGATTTTGGACAAGTCTTTCTTCTTGCCCCCTTGACTAGGTTGTACTTTTCATTAGTATTTCTTCCCTTTCCAGCCAAGGAACAATTGTCCTCATCCTCACCCTTCAATGAAGTCTCATCTATGGTATTCCTCCTTATTTACTCCTACACTAGGTCAGACCATAAGTGCTCCTAACTTGGTAGTTTCTCCCTACTATTTACCAAATCTTGATAGCTATGACAGCTCTTGGGAAGACCCAAAAGGGCTAGAGATACCGAGTCTTCTTCAGAGACATTAATATCAACCATGCCAAGTTCATCATGACACTGTGTAAAATTGCTCATATATTATGGAATTATGTCATTCTTCTACATCTTGATACTTCAAAGCTTGTCCTTGAGTTCCATCTTTTAGTGGTCACTGCTATTCTCGAAAAAAAAATTCAGTGCTTTCCACGTCATGAATGAAGTCTCTTTTATATGGAGATTCGAGGTAATATGATCTCATACTCTCTCCTATATGATTCTCCTCACCTTGGCTACATTTTTCTTCCATTGAATGAGATTCTAGGAATTAGGTGCCTGGGGTTTTGCTACGTCTCTCTTGAAGTATTCTAGCAGCCCATTGTCATCCAATACTGTCTCCATGCGGTCCTTCCATGGAACAAAGTTTGAGGTGCCTTCCAAGGCATACTTTGGCCTGAGTCCATTGAAATCCATCTTCTCAGTCCTAAAGAAAATCTGCAACACTGATCTTCAAATTCGAGCTTCATAAAATTACAACATCGAAATATCTGCTCTACAGTGATTCCATCTATTATACCATGTATAAATTAATGTGTATATTCAAAATTTCTCATGAAATTTACTAAATCACAAGACTTGAAGCTACTTTACTAATATGTAGAAGTTAATTCACCATCTCGAGCACAAATCATAGACACACAAAAGGAAACATCACATATGGACAAATATTTATTTAGGGGAAAATAACTACTCAAAACCCCTTACTATCTATATTTCATTGATCAGAGAATAGGGATGAAATACATATGTTTGCTCAAGCTTGGGCACAACCTGCAAGTGTATAGTCTATCCCTCTACCTGACTGACTGAATCTATCTAATTTTAGTTTAATTTTATGCTTTTTTATGTGGTTGGAAACTAAACCCATGCCCCAAGTCGAGAAGATCCCATCTCAATATTTTGCAAGAATCCTCATTTTCCAGGGATTAGTTAATGTGAAATACCTAATATAAACATACAAATAGTTTGAGATAGACATAAAAATCTATTTGATCTAGGAATACTCAAGGTTACATTTCTCATGTATGGTTCGTATTCCATAATATCTTCCCTAAGTCATGTTAAGGTCAACATGGATGCAATTATCATAGCACCTCAAGTATTCCTATATAATCCTACTTGATAATGTCTCCCCTGAGCCTTGTCGAGGTCAATGTGGATGAAATTATGATAAGTACATGTTTGGTTATACATCCACCAATATTTCCTTAATATTTGTATGCTTTATTTATATAGATCCAAACCATGTGGTACTTCATCAAACTTTAGTCTTGGAAGTTTTGACAAATGGAAATTAGTTTTAAACCTTAATAAGTGTATAGAAAATGTTAGGTTATCATTTTCATTCATGGAAAATGAGCAAGCAGATTTCACCCTATAGGGTATATTCAAGTCTTGTTGTATCCAAAAGGGAGGTATGGGAAAGGGAGTGAGAGAGTTACTAAGCATTGAATATGTTTTTCCATTTTAGTACCTATCTTGATTTCTTGTATTTATTGACAAATTTGGCCAAAATGAGTTTGGATAATATTTCCAAAGTAAATCAGCTACAATTTGTCTACCATTTAGGTTTAAAAAGGTGTCGAGGATGCATTATTGGTGAGCACTTACAATGGAGTTGTTCTTGTCATTGTTGATGGTGTTTTTGGGTGATATTTACTGATTAGAGAGGTTTATATGTTTAATGTGAAAATGCCTCATATCTATGCATATTATCTATCAATTATTTTGCATAATGTCTTGGCTTGAGGTAGCCTTAATGGTCATTCATGATAGGTGGGCTGAGGAAAATGTATATCCTACAGTTTTCCCAATGGAGATCATGTCTAACATATCATCGATAATTGATGATGATGTATTGGTTTTGTTTTCAAACAAAGACCTATTTAAGCCTCTTAATACGCATATAACTTATATCAATAGTTCATTATATCAACCATATTTGACTTTGTCCTGAATACTTCAAATGTTTCTCAAAATTGTATGATTTATATTCTAAAAATATCGGTTTCTAGTGGTTGATTTGAATTATTTTATTTCCATCAAACCACTCAATGCAAAAATGTGCATCAAGCATGTTGTGATCATATTGGCGTGGAATTTACCTCTTCAGTTTCTTTTCCATCACTGATTTATTTTGGACTTATCAATTACTTTTGTAACAACTCCTCAGTGTAAAGTTCCACTTGTTTCATCTTACTTTCTCTTATTGTAACATTATTTTCCTTTTATTTCCTTTTCCAACTTGGCATTCGTTCTCTCATTTACCTAACACAAGTTTGTTACCAATTTCCATGTGCTTACTCGCTATTAACTTATATTATTTTATCTTTTTTATTTTTTAGAGATTATATTGTATAAATGATCCTTTTTGTGATTCATATGACCTCAACTTTTACTACCTTGTTTTTTGCATCTTTCATCTCTAGCCTCTACAATGTGAGTTGTTGCATGTATGCATTCCTTTAGCATGAGCCAGGACATTTGTAACACGTTACCTTGAAATTTATGATGATTTAGAGAGTAAATAATTCATTTTAAGTTGATTCATAGGATTAATGTTGTTGAGGCTTGAAAGGTGTTAATGTCATTTTAGTTAGGCCGAATTTTATATGACGAACATGCCATTTGCAACTTTCAATTCGAAAAGCTTTAGAAATTAATGTAGATTCAGTTTATTTCTTTACTCAATCATGTGTGTAAAAAGAGAAAATGAATTTAAGATAAGGCTCAAGATAAGGAGAAAGAGAAGCAAGATAAGGTTCAACCAATGTTATCTAATTGTAGTGAATTTTCTAATTCAGAGTTAGAAGAAACCTTGCATGCAAAGGAGGAGGGGAGAAAACACTTGCACGCTAAGACAAAGGTTAATTTTAGTTTCATATTTCTTTGATTGAACATATTTATGGATAGTCTCTTTTTCCTTTTATGAATGTGGTATTTTCTTACAAAGTCTATTTTTTCTCTTTCTCTAAACTATTTCTGCAAGCAGTTTGTTACATTATGGTACATAAATTATTATTTGAATGAAAGTTTTTTTATTTATTTCTAATTTTCTAACTTGTTTTGATTTCAGGAACCATCGGAGGGTTAGCTAAAAAGGTGAGGAAAAATGATTCATTCAAAGAAACACCCATGCCTGATTTCTATTAGGAAGAAATGCCCCAAAAACCTGAGTGGAACAAGGTTTGTGATTCATTTCCCTAGCTTGGTCAAGGGGTTGATGGGGATTTGATTTCATTTTACAAGTTGCACTTGTTCACCTAAACTAATGACCTTTTTTGTGAAATTATTCACATATAACTTCATGGAACAAAGAGTTACATCATGGAACAAATAAAGTTACAACAATCTGACGATAGGATTAAAATGAAATTCCTGTCATAAAAAAACCATAAATGCTAGCGTATGAGTGTGTACCCCAATAGGAAGGTAGTCAAGAACTTCAGTGAAAAAATTGAACTTGGCATTGACAAGCAAAGCCAAATGCTACTTAAAAAGCTGAAATTTCTCTAAGATAAGAGGGGATGGTTCCTCATTGAATGTAGCATTACACTTGTATTTCTAAAAATATCCAATATTGGACAACCAAATCATGTGCCATAAAAATTTGCAGTTTTTCCTAATCATCCAAGTGTGGTAGGACCTTTCCAAACATGTGGGAAGTAAAAATGTAGTTAAATTCAGTCTAAGATCATTCCTAAAATGTCTTTCTAGATAGGCACCTCCAAAATACACACTCAACCTTTTCATTCATACTAGAAAACATGCATGCATCATTCATAACACCAACTTTGTGAAGTATAATCTTGACAACCAAGTCTTGTTTGAGTCACCCCAAAATCTTGTTCTTGAAAAAAGTTGATATTTCCAAATAGATCGACACCTCCAAAATATATTCTCAACCATTTAATTCCTAGCAAAAAGTGTGCATGCATAATTTGTTCATCAACTCTATGAACCTGGTCTCAAAAACCAAGCCTTGTTAGACCCACCCCAATACATTTTTCTTCAAAAAATAATGATATTTCCAAATAGATTGGCACCTCCTTAGCCTCTATGCTTCAATATCCTTCACCCCCCTCTTTTTTTCAAGCATGGAGCAACTTTGAAAGTCATAAAGATTCTTCCCACTACTCAACATCCAATTCCTCTAGATAAGACATAGCCCATGGCATTCCGTCATAAAAAATACAACTTAGGAAGGAATTTTGATTTTGGTTAAGATCATGCCAAGTATGCCATTGTTAGTGTTAATGGTTCTACAATGAAATCCAATATAAAATTCCCCTTTTGGCAAATATTTTAATAACAATGATAGTTGAGAGGAGAAGAGACAAGAGTAATAAATGTGCCTTACTAAGGGAATTAGATCAAGGCAAGAAAAAGATCAAGATTAATCCATGCTTGATATTTTATTTTGAACTCGACTATTATCCTTTTGGATTGACTAGTAATAGAGAGCTTCATATCAAAGGGAATTCCTAAATATTGTATGATCACCCTAGGTTTTATAAATGTTGTTATAGAATAATAGGGTTTAAAAGTATGACATTTAGACTTGTTCTTCTTGAGGATCACAAAAAATAAAATTCCACTAATCTTTGATAGAATGAGCCATACCACATGCTATGTATGAAGTTCCATTCAATCTTATCACAAGCCTTTTCAAAATTATTTTTTTAGAAAAAGAGAAATTGGCTAGTCACCTGATCCAATTTAGTTATAAGATCATATGGAATTAATCTTCCTCTAAGCATTAAAATTTACTCCTTTCTAATTATCATGACAACTAACAACCTAGCATCTTAACTGATGCTTTGGCTAGGATTTTGTAGGAGACATCAAGGAGAGTAACAAAATCCCTTTAATATCTTTTTAAAATGAGCTTGATAAGATCTCCCATATTATTGCTTTGATATTATTCACACCTTCCACATATCTTTTTCATTTGATGTATGATAATACTTCTCAATTAATGTGTATCTAGATTATAACACGTTGAATTCTCCACAGGATCAAATTCTAAGGTTCCTAAGACTAAAGATGAGAAACCTTGTTATATGTGTTGACATATAATAGGGAATGTCACTATTTGAAGAAAAATCATTTTCATTCTCAATAATACTCATAAATGACACACCAACCAACTCACGTTGTGCTTAAGGACCCTCCTGATCTAGTAGTGCAATAGGTTTACATTGATTTGATTTTTTAGTCTACTTTTCTTTGGTCTTTTTTCCTCAAAATAGTGACTTTGGTCAAAAGGGATCATGGGGGCATCTTCTTTTTTAAGGGGGATTTTCCATATTGTGTCCCCTTGTGTATTCCCAAAAAGGGGATGTGGATAAACAATCCCCTTTGGAGTACCCAAGTCCTAGGAGGATGGGGAACATGTACCCATGTAACATTGAATGACTACATCTCTAGTGCTTCCAAATGGGCCTTGAAATTTCTAGTATCATTTTGAGAATGCATTCTTGTTTTGAGCAGGTGAATACGGGGCTTATTAAATCTTCTCCAATCCAAGCAAGATATTTTTTCCACCTCATAGATCCCTCCAAATGTGAAATACTCTCTTTGAAATATGATTACCAAACAACTTGGGAGTAGACCTACCTAGCATGTTGATGTTGAGAAGGTCCATAATAAACAACCACATAATACCATCCATTTGAGCTTAGGAGAAACTATCTACAATGCATTCCAAATACTCTTCATAATAATGAAAAAAATACAACTAGTGGGAAGAGCCCTTTAAATCACGTTACCAAGCCAAAAAAACCATTTTTTATCACCAAAAAATTGATCATCTAGCCTAATTTACTAGATGGTTTGAAGTACACCATGTAAAGCCAATTTTACCATAGTAAAATTGCTTTCACAGTGAGAAATTACTTAATAAACCACCTTTGTCAAGTAATTTATAGTTAAACCCATGAAGAATAATTAAATAAATCACTATTTATTTGATTTTCTTCTAGGAATAATTATTTAAACCATTGTTCAATTATTATTCCTTGTCATATTTGACCCAATCATGAAAAATAAATAGATAAATCATTAATTATCTTATTTTTCTGTAAGAATAATTAATTAATCACTAATTAATTATTATTTTTTGTTAAATTTGACTAAATCCCTTAGGAATAATTAAATAACTCCTTCTTATTTATTATTCCTTAACTAATTCCTTGAGATGATAAATAAATCATTTATTTATTTATTATTTATAAATAAAAGTTTAAATACTTTTTCCCTCCTAAACAAATATAATAAAATATTCCAGGTAGTTATTCCAAGAATGGGATCAATAATATTTTATTATTGCTCATTATTCAAGGATAACTCAATATTTTGTTATAAATATAAGGGTTTTCCATTTTTTATTCACTTTCGATTATTTTCATTGTTGCTCTCACTATTTAACTATGATTATTTTCATTGCCGCACACCATATTTTTGTTGGGTTTATACATTATATAGGATAGAAACTCTACACAAGCTGAAGACGTTTGAGGATAGCCAAGAACCCATCCCATAGAGGGGGAATGGTAACGTCTATTTGTTCCCTTCATAAGTGTTATAATAAAAACTATTCTTTGTATATCTAGTTTCCATTGGATGATGGGAGTTATTACTCTTTCTTTTTGCTATTTAACTATGATTATGACATAGATCTAGACTTTGGAAGGTTTTGTTTCTATCAGTTGTTGTAGATCTACAATGTTTAGTAGCCATTTATATTGTTGAGATTGTTTGTCATCTTTTTGATGGTGCTAGACCCACCAACATGTCAAGGTGTTCTCCCTGATAATAAGTCCCAATTAGACCTCAGACCATTTGGTGTAGGAGTCCTAGTAGTGGGTCATAGGGTAATGCCTTGACCGTGATGTCCCATAAAGGCAAGTAAGATAACTATGTTAGTAGCAAGGGTGTGACTGCAGCAGTGAGTCAAGGATGGTGTATGAGAGGTTCCAACACAAAATGGGTAGAAAAGGGTGAAGGTGAGTTCCAAGTTGAAAGGGATCAGTCCCAACTCAGCTAGGAATACACAACACAAAAGGACATACACACCTTCTGGCAGAGCAGTCCACTCGGATGTTGTAGTCACAACATACAAGGTAAGATAACACGTACAACACTCATGGATCAGTCCGAACGAGTGCAACGGTTGTTACAACTAGGTTCATGTGAAAGGTCTATCTGGTGTCTGATAGAGTAGTTGACATGTACGGTGATAGCATTAACAGCATATACAACACATTTGCAACAAGATTCATATAATTGCATGTGAAACAGTTCATACACAAATACATAAGTTAAACAACATATATCATTAAGGCAACCAGAGAAGTCCAACTACAATAACAACATATGCATGAAAATGTGTTGGCTCTTATTATATAAAAGTATAAGTTCCAATCATACAATACATCCATGTAAACCTGCTAGCCCCATCAGTGAAACATTACAACCACATCCGCCTGCTCCTCTAAAGAGATGTACTAGCTCCGTGCAGTGGAGAATCCAAGGCACGTTACAATACTGTCCATGCTTTCTTCAAGATAGTCTTAATAGAAGATTGGCTAACCAAAATCCTATACAATGACTTATGAGGGACTATTTATAGCAAAGGGTGGGGTGACCCTTGTTGTTGGGAAAAGTATCCAATACGGAATGACCCTATCCCACTCTAAGGGTGATAGTACCTCAGCAACAACTAAATACAAAGCTATTCAAGATTACTTCTTTATGAGATGAGAGAGAGAAGAGAAAAGGGATCCACTAACCGTTATCTTCCGCTAATGGTTGATCCAATCTTCCCTCTTGCTGCTTGCTCCTAGCTCCTTGCTCTTTCACCGGCCCAGCTACACAAAGATCCTGTAAAAGCACAAAGAAAGGAAACTACAAGAAGCATACATCCATAACTGATTCAAGGATTAGAATAAATCAAATATACAAGCATCAATTCACCATAGAGACACATGCATATAGAAGAACCTCAAATACTTTATTAATGGAAGAAGTAAAGTTCTGAGAGTGTTACAACCATAATAGGCCCAATCCAGCAACACCTCCCAGCAGAAAGAAATCTCCTCTTCACCTCCTTCAAAGCAATCACCCAATAGTTCTATACACAAACCAACAGCACTTCCTTACTTGCACAAAATTCCAGCCTCCATAGACCTCATGAGAGAGCTCTATATATAGGAGATTTGGAGAAAGGATGAGTCAGCTTGAGGCTGGCATGAAGCTGACTAGTGTCCTCTCCCACTTTAGTTATACTTCAGTTCTTGAGTCCACTTGGAGTTTCTTGCTTCCACTTGGAGATCTAGATCCTCTTACTCATCACAAGGCGAATTCCCTGATCCAAGTGTCAGTTTGGAATCTTCCTGGGCATTTGACACCTTGAAGAATGACTGTGCCACTTGGCCAATCTCGCCCAGCGTAGGTAGCCTTCATTAGTTTTGACATTCAGTGTAGGTACAGAGTGGAGCAGTTGACATTCAGCGCAGATGCTCAGTGGAGCAGTTGACATGATCCAGAAACAGCTTGTTTTTGAGTGTTTTCAGGTGGAGAACTGATTTTCAGTGCTGTGGTTTGCTGACCTTGTTCCTCTAGGGGTAGGAACAACATTTTTAGGGACTTTGGATCCCTTAGATTATTGACATTTCATGCTTCATGCTGTTAGGCACAAAAATGTCTATAACAGTTGCCCCCTAAAGTATGAGGTCGTTTATCGGGTGAAATGCTTTATCAGGAGGATCCGAAGTTCATTCAATCGCTGAGAGGTGCCCTGTAATAAAATACAATACATTATTTTTTCATTCTGCTTTCATGATCTAGCTGAGGCGGGCATTCCCATGCTCAGCTTTATAAATTCATTTTGGTACATAGAACAGACGATCGTCTGATGGTAGACTGATAATTCTCTACTGAAATTATCATCCTTCGAGTAGGATGATCATCTGCTGCAATGATGTACATAACAAATGTCTTTATATCCTGAATATATATCGCAGCCCGGATGGATGAAACTAGATTCGGGGTCTTCAAACTCGTTCGATCTTCACTCTAAGTACAAGTCGATCCATGTGAGAATTGCGCTGAAGTCGAACATGGAAAGACATCGCTTGATTACCGGTCAATAATGTAAACCGTTAACAAGCGCGAGAGGAATCACCAATAATGACAATGACCCTCAAGGTACTGCAGTACAATTCACGTGGTGTGAATAAAGGATTTGGCGTCGAACACCACGCAAAATCTTCTGGTCGAAGGTCATTGATGTATACCTGTCGCCAGAAGTGAGAAACTTGCCATTGAGGCATGCAAGCTTCAAAGTACTGGGGGTTTGTTCCTAGATCGACTTCTTGGATAATGAGCTGAAGTCGACAAGAAGCGATCCGTCAAAGGAGGGCCTTAATGAATCCCACATCAGTGACACGCAACGGAGCTAATGATTTTAGTGGAGGTGAAAACAATCTGTGAAATATGATTCAGGGTGGCGATCATGGGTGGATGAAGGATAATGTATGGGAGTGGATGGGACACGGTTGACTCTTTCTGAACACATCTCTTGAACATATAACGACACTGATGTGATGGATCGGTAGCATTACCCCAAATGTGGATGGTTTGGCGAGGACCATGGTGATGAGACCGGTGAATGAAACAACCCAACCCGATGTGATACGGAGGACAAAGTGTCATGTTCAAGAGCGACTTGCTACCATTAAAGCTTTGAGTTTCTCCCAATTTTTCCCCAGTCATTTCTGACCAGTACCTCTTTATTTTTGTCAAGCTTGAGGAGGATAACATATGCTTGTTCTATAACCTGCCCTTCGAGCAAGTCCATCGCTATGTTTTAACGAGCCTAGCGATAGGGAAACTCGTTCTCGTCTACAGACAAGTTTGTCGCTATTTAATCATTTTAACGAGTCTAACGACAAGGAAAACTCGGTCCTTTTCATTTTTAGAGAGTCTGAAAAGGTACAGAAAGTTAACTCCAAAATTCCTTTCTCGTCATCTAATCCCTTAAGTCCGAAAGAAGTATAAAACAATACAGAAGGGATGAGTTTTCGATAACTTTAACGAGCCGAATAAAACAAGCGCTCGATCTTTTTGTGCAATAATCCCTCAGGTCCAAAAAGATTAAAATCTAGAAGAGGGATAGCTCTTCCGGTCACTTTAACGAGCTGGAAGGCCAAAACTCGGCAAACTTTTCATATTTTACGAGTCAGGAGAAAAGAGCTCAAAGAAAACTCGTCTTTTGAGGAACGAGTGATAAACAGGGATAGCAGCAGATTCCAGGTACAGGTTGGAATTTTCCAATCACGGCAGTGTCACAAGGATGGCTAAGTGAAATCACTCTTCGCAGCTGTTCCTCAAAATGGGTAAACAATCATATGGAGGTGAACGATTGGCCAAATGAAATGGAGGTGGCGGGTGCAAACACGACCAAGTCTTTTGTGGCTAATAAATTTATGATCACAATGGTTATTTACCAGAATAGGTTCATTTTTTAATGAGCTTGAACTCTGGAGGAAACTCTTTGCTCAAAAGCTTATGTTTATTTTTTAACGAGCATGAACTATGACGCTAAAACTGCTCGGATCTCGCTTTTCTATTTTTTAACGAGCATAAATTCCGCGGTAAAACTGCTCGATTATATGGTCAAATTTTGATTTTTACCATTACTAGCTTTTCTCTTTTTCAAATATAGTACTGCATTTTCAATTGCTGCAGCAAACTTTGTTAGAAATGAATAATATTTGCATGATAATGAGGTTATAACCCTAATATTTTACTTTAAACTGTGTAAAAAGCCATTAAAAGGAGTTTTTACCTCTCATTTACCATTTCATTTGCATTTGGTTTGTTGGAGCTCTGGAGGTGCCTCTTCCCCCTTGATTTTTACCAGCTGATTCCAGGAGATTCTGCGGACGATTTTCGGCGCCATCTGGACCAGGTAGGAGCTAAACCCTAGCTCTTTCTTTTCATGGTTTCTTTTTCCTGTTTTCTACCTGTTTTCCGGTCTTTATGAGCCCCTGGGGTTGTTGGGAAAAGTATCCAATACGGAATGACCCTATCCCACTCTAAGGGTGATAGTACCTCAGCAACAACTGAATACAAAGCTATTCAAGATTACTTCTTTATGAGATGAGAGAGAGAAGAGAAAAGGGATCCACTAACCGTTATCTTCCGCTAATGGTTGATCCAATCTTCCCTCTTGCTACTTGCTCCTAGCTCCTTGCTCTTTCACCGGCCCAGCTACACAAAGATCCTGTAAAAGCACAAAGAAAGGAAACTACAAGAAGCATACATCCATAATTGATTCAAGGATTAGAATAAATCAAATATACAAGCATCAATTCACCATAGAGACACATGCATATAGAAGAACCTCAAATACTTTATTAATGGAAGAAGTAAAGTTCTGAGAGTGTTACAACCATAATAGGCCCAATCCAGCAACACCTCCTAGCAGAAAGAAATCTCCTCTTCACCTCCTTCAAAGCAATCACCCAATAGTTCTATACACAAACCAATAGCACTTCCTTACTTGCACAAAATTCCAGCTTCCATAGACCTCATGAGAGAGCTCTATATATAGGAGATTTGGAGAAAGGATGAGTCAGCTTGAGGCTGGCATGAAGCTGACTAGTGTCCTCTCCCACTTTAGTTATACTTCAGTTCTTGAGTCCACTTGGAGTTTCTTGCTTCCACTTGGAGATCTAGATCCTCTTACTCATCACAAGGCGAATTCCCTGATCCAAGTGTCAGTTTGGAAGCTTCCTCGGCATTTGACACCTTGCAGAATGACTGTGCCACTTGGCCAATCTCGCCCAGCGCAGGTAGCCTTCATTAGTTTTGACATTCAGCGCAGGTACAGAGTGGAGCAGTTGACATTCAGCGCAGATGCTCAGTGGAGCAGTTGACATGATCCAGAAACAGCTTGTTTTTTAGTGTTTTCAGGTGGAGAACTGATTTTCAGTGCTGTGGTTTGCTGACCTTGTTCCTCTAGGGGTAGGAACAACATGTTTAGGGACTTTGGATCCCTTAGATTATTGACATTTCATGCTTCATGCTGTTAGGCACAAAAATGTCTATAACAGTTGCCCCCTAAAGTATGAGGTCGTTTATCGGGTGAAATGCTTTATCAGGAGGATCCGAAGTTCATTCAATTGCTGAGAGGTGCCCTGTAATAAAATACAATACATTATTTTTTCATTCTGCTTTCATGATCTAGCTGAGGCGGGCATTCCCTTGCTCAGCTTTATAAATTCATTTTGGTACATAGAACAGACGATCGTCTGATGGTAGACTGATAATTCTCTGCTGAAATTATCATCCTTTGAGTAGGATGATCATCTGCTGCAATGATGTACATAACAAATGTCTTTATATCCTGAATATATATCGCAGCCCGGATGGATGAAACTAGATCCGGGGTCTTCAAACTCGTTCGATCTTCACTCTAAGTACAAGTCGATCCATGTGAGAATTGCGCTGAAGTCGAACATGGAAAGACATCGCTTGATTACCGGTCAATAATGTAAACCGTTAACAAGCGCGAGAGGAATCACCAATAATGACAATGACCCTCAAGGTACTGCAGTACAATTCACGTGGTGTGAATAAAGGACTTGGCGTCAAACACCACGCAAAATCTTCTGGTCGAAGGTCATTGATGTATACCTGTCGCCAGAAGTGAGAAACTTGCCATTGAGGCATGCAAGCTTCAAAGTACTGGGGGTTTGTTCCTAGATCAACTTCTTGGATAATGAGCTGAAGTCGACAAGAAGCGATCCGTCAAAGGAGGGCCTTAATGAATCCCACATCAGTGACACGGAACGGAGCTAATGATTTTAGTGGAGGTGAAAACAATCTGTGAAATATGATTCAGGGTGGCGATCATGGGTGGATGAAGGATAATGTATGGCAGTGGATGGGACACGGTTGACTCTTTCTGAACACATCTCTTGAACATATAACGACACTGATGTGATGGATCGGTAGCATTACCCCAAATGTGGATGGTTTGGCGAGGACCATGGTGATGAGACCGGTGAATGAAACAACCCAACCCGATGTGATACGGAGGACAAAGTGTCATGTTCAAGAGCGACTTGCTACCATTAAAGCTTTGAGGTTCTCCCAATTTTTCCCCAGTCATTTCTGACCAGTACCTCTTTATTTTTGTCAAGCTTGAGGAGGATAACATATGCTTGTTCTATAACCTGCCCTTCGGGCAAGCCCATCGCTATGTTTTAACGAGCCTAGCGATAGGGAAACTCGTTCTCGTCTAAAGACAAGTTTGTCGCTATTTAATCATTTTAACGAGTCTAACGACAAGGAAAACTCGGTCCTTTTCATTTTTAGAGAGTCTGAAAAGGTACAGAAAGTTAACTCCAAAATTCCTTTTTCGTCATCTAATCCCTTAGGTCCGAAAAAGTATAAAACAATACAGAAGAGATGAGTTTTCGATAACTTTAACGAGCCGAATAAAACAAGCGCTCGATCTTTTTGTGCAATAATCCCTCAGGTCCAAAAAGATTAAAATCTAGAAGAGGGATAGCTCTTCCGGTCACTTTAACGAGCTGGAAGGCCAAAACTCGGCAAACTTTTCATATTTTACGAGTCAGGAGAAAAGAGCTCAAAGAAAACTCGTCTTTTGAGGAACGAGTGATAAACAGGGATAGCAGCAGATTCCAGGTACAGGTTGGAATTTTCCAATCACGGCAGTGTCACAAGGATGGCTAAGTGAAATCACTCTTCGCAGCTGTTCCTCAAAATGGGTAAACAATCATATGGAGGTGAACGATTGGCCAAATGAAATGGAGGTGGCGGGTGCAAACACGACCAAGGCTTTTGTGGCTAATAAATTTACGATCACAATGGTTATTTACCGGAATAGGTTCATTTTTTAATGAGCTTGAACTCTGGAGGAAACTCTTTGCTCAAAAGCTTATGTTTATTTTTTAACGAGCATGAACTATGATGCTAAAACTGCTTGGATCTCGCTTTTCTATTTTTTAACGAGCATAAATTCCGCGGTAAAACTGCTCGATTATATGGTCAAATTTTGATTTTTACCATTACTAGCTTTTCTCTTTTTCAAATATAGTACTGCATTTTCAATTGCTGCAACAAACTTTGTTAGAAATGAATAATATTTGCATGATAATGAGGTTATAACCCTAATATTTTACTTTAAACTGTGTAAAAAGCCATTAAAAGGAGTTTTTACCTCTCATTTACCATTTCATTTGCATTTGGTTTGTTGGAGCTCTGGAGGTGCCTCTTCCCCCTTGATTTTTACCAGCTGATTCCAGGAGATTCTGCGGACGATTTTCGGCGCCGTCTGGACCAGGTAGGAGCTAAACCCTAGCTCTTTCTTTTCATGGTTTCTTTTTCCTGTTTTCTGCCTGTTTTCCGGTCTTTCTGAGCCCCTGGGGTTTTGCCAGGGCGCCCTAGGATCAGCGCAGGTTTCCCTTTCGAAACCTGCACTGAAGGTCAAGCTGCCTTAAGGCAGCCTGACCCTCAGCGCAGGTGGGAGACTTCCTGCCTGCGCTGGGCTCAAAAGGACTGAGTTTCAAGGTTATTTTTGATGAATTTTTCGCCAGTTTTTTATCAAATCAGGAATTCACTCTTTCTCTTGTTTGCTTTGCAGGGAACTTTGAACAAAATGTCCCTTACATGGCGAGAACGAGAACATGAAGAGGAGGACATGATTGCCCTCCATGACCCGGTCACGGTGAACGCGCTGCGGAACTGTGGCCTGCTGAAGTTCTTCCGTATCTCTAGCATGAGAGCACAGATTTCTTTGCTGCAGTGCATGCTTGATGCTTGGGATCCTGTTAACCAAGTGTTTCAGATTAGGGGGAAGACCATCCCCCTGACTATAGAGGACATGTATTTCTTGACTGGGTTGTCAAGACGAGGTGCCCCCATTTCCTTATCAGGTACGGCCCGGGGGACTGATTCCACCAGAGATTATGTCCGCCAGTATTGCAGGGAAGGTTCTCAGCCGAGCAGAGACGGCAATATTGTTATCCGTGAGATTACTGATCGGGCTCTCAGGTCCATTCTGTTTACTATTGGTAGGATGGCCGGTAGCGCAGCTCTACATGTTGCCAACAGGTCTTATATGCAGCACGCCTTGGAGTGTCTCCAACCGAAAGTATTCAACTGGTGTGATGCAGTACTTGTTTAGATGAAAAGTCAATTGACCAAGGTAAAGGACGGGAAGCTGAAGAACTTTAGATTTGGTTCTATTCTGACTGCCTTTGCCTTGGAGAAAATCCCACTGATGCAGCCTCAGTACATCATACTTGACTTGCCTTCCCCGACCGAGCCACGCATGCAGAGGTGGGTTGACCACATGTCTAGGCATGCAGGTCAACCTCAGATTACTTTTACTGAGGCCTTCTTTAGGTGGTTCGAGCGCCAGGAGATCGCGTTTTCTGAGTATCCATATGTGGGTATGGATTTCCGAGGTGATCCGGATTTGGTGCTACCGGATGGCGAGCAGTGGGGTGCCATTGGTAAAACTCTTTGACCATATTACTGTTTATTGTTCTTATTCATAATGTCGCTGTGCTTTATTCTATCAAGACTTTTAATTGTACTCTTGGGTGCATGCAGACATTGGTCCTGTTCGTCCAGCAGTTCGTCCGAGATCGCCAGCTGCTGCCCCGACAGGGGAGCCTGCTAGGAGAGTTGTTATTCGCGATCTTGACGACACTGAGACCCTTGCAGCTGTGCAGGAGCAGGTTGAGAGCCTTACTCGTGGCCTTCCGGATGTACAGATTGACGAGTTACCTTTACAGATGCAGCGGCATACTATTGGTGTGCCTAGACGATGGACTCGTCTCTTGCGCATGATTGCACAGGCCGTGACGTACTATCATGAGCACCACTAGGCTAGGGTGCCCCCTAACATATTTTGAGTTTTTGGGTCATATGACCAATTTTGTCTTGGTTACAGAACATTATGTATGAACATATATAAACAGCTTATATATTTTGATTTTCGGGTTTTATTCTGGTTGATTTACGTGATCCATATATACAATTTTTCGATGATGTGTCCTTTTTATAAATGTTGCAAATGTCTATCTAACACATAGTTCGCTAATGAGTCAGTTAATGTGTTTAAGTTTCTTGAAATATGTTGATATTGAATTGAATCAAATCGTCTTTCCAAGATCTTAACCCTTAGGAACATGCGATAAATAGTTGGATTGCGAACAGAATATATACCATTGAGTTGTAGTATTACGAGCTGTGAGTCTAGCCTGACAATTAGTCGGCGTATGCCACGTGTGATGGCATCAGAGAGTAGCTCTATAAACGCGCTATACTCAGCGATGTTATTCGTTGATTGCCCAATACAAACACCTCTGAAACTTACTAACTCACCGCTTGGATAAAAAATGGCCCAGGCTGCGGAGGACAGGTTCCGCGAACTACGACTCGCTCCGTCGGCATACCCAACACATGTCTCCAGAAGGTTCGACATCTGCAACGGAAAAAGGTGGATCATTCGACCAGAACAAACACTTTAGCGAAAACAAAATACAACAAAACCATGCCGGTTACTATTAAGCATAGTAACGCTTGAGGTACCACCCGTTGCGGGGCTGCGCCAGTGGAATTCCATCGTAATCCATTAACTCATAGGCTCCTTTTGCTAACACCCTTTTAACAATATAGGGGCCCATCCATAAGGACTTGAATTTACCTGCTCCCAATTTATCGGATTCTTGGTCATAAAGCAAGACCAAATCACCTTCTGAGAAGACACGGGGTTTGACATTTTTGTCAAACTGAGCCTTGACTGGTTTCTTATGAGCTTCGTTAGCCAAAGCGGCGTCACGACGGGTTTCATCCAACTGGATTAATTCCAAGAAACGAGCCTCTTCTTCCGAAGTTCCGGGGAGGAGGTCGATTGCGAGTTTAAGCGACGAAATTTCGCACTGGATTGGTAAGACTGCTTCCAGGCCATACACCAGTTGAAAAGGTGTGAACCCGGTTGCGTTCTTTACCGAGGTTCGGTAAGCCCACAAAGCCGAGTACAGGATTAGGTGCCATCTTCTTTTATGAACCCCGATCATCCTTTGCAACATACGCTTCAGGACCTTGTTGATTGCCTCAACTTGTCCGTTGGCTTGCGGATAATATGGGGTAGAGCTGTCGTGAGATAGCCCTAGCTTGGCAGCTAATTCGACCATCATGTGATTGCGAAAATGCGACCCATGATCTATAACTATAGCCTGTGGTACGCCGAACCTGGGGACTACATGATTGAAAAAGAAAAGGGCAGCTGTTTCACCAGTGTTATCCAATGTAGGCATCGCCTCGGCCCATTTGGTAAAATAGTCAACAGCGACTATAATATACCCATGCCCCCCAGTCGAGGTGAGGTTACATTGCATGAAATCGATGCCCCACTTGGTGAAGGGCCCAACAGCAACTACCGGCTGTAAAGGTGCGGGTGGTCGTCTGGTTTTGCTATCAAAGATTTGACAAGCATGGCAACTTCTGACTGCAGTTATGCAATCTTTGAACATGGTTGGCCAGAAGTATCCTGCTCGTAAGATTCTTTGTGCTGTTTCATATCCAGACTGATGCCCCCCACACGCGCCTGAATGACAATCATTCAGGGCTTTTTCGGCCTCCTCATGGGTAAGGCACCTCCTCAGAACTGTATCGACACCACGACGGTAAAGTGTATCACCGACGATCATGTAGTCTTTTGCTTGGTATCATATACATTTTTTTTCGGAGTGAGAGGTGTTAGGCCTGAAATTTTGGGTTTGGAGATAAACTATGATATCTCCATACCACTCATCGCTTACAGATATCAGAAACAAACTTTCGTCCACGATTGACTCTTCCGATGTTTCATCGTTGGACAACGATGGGAGATCGCATAACAATTCTGCGAAAACTAGAGCTTTCTTTGATTTGGATTTTACAAATTCCAGATCAAACTCTTGAAGGATCGCTATCCATTTTGAATATTTGCCCCCCAGCAACTGTTGCGACAATATATAAGTCATGGGGTTGCAATCTGACAGGATGGTAGTTTTCTGAAAGATGACATAATGTCGAAACCTTTGAATCGCTTGAACAGCTGCAAGCGCTAGTTTTTCAACATAAGAATATTTACTTTCTGTATCGTTTAAGTTTTTACTTAAATAATAGATAGGATGTTCAATTCCATCGACTTCTTGTACTAAAACCATCGCAATGGTTGTATCTGCTGCAGCTAGATACAGGTTAAAATCTCTTTGATAGTCCGGGGCGTACATTAATGATGCTTTTACTAGACAATCTTTCAAAGCATCAAAAGAAGCTTGCGCTACTTGGTCCCAGTCAAAAGGTACATCCTTTTTCAATAAACGAGTATAACCTTTAGCAAGTTCTGCGTAATTTGGAATGAACCTCCTCAGAAAGTTTGCTTTCCCTTGGAGTTTCTGAATCTGAAGCAAATTTGAAGGTGGAGGCAAATTAATGATTGCCTGAACCTTGCAGGGGTCGAGACGAATCCCATCTTTAGAGACTACAAAGCCAAGTAAACGACCAGAACCGACGCAAAACACACATTTGTGCGGATTGAGTCTTATCTTGTAGTGTCGGCAACGTAGAAATATCGCTCTTAAATGTTGCGGATGATCAGTCCGCTTTCGCGAATGAGCCGGAAGATCATCGAGATAAGGTTGAACAATGTTCTTGATGTCATGGAAGGCATAATTCATCGCCCTCTGAAACGTCGCCCCTGCGTTCTTTAAACCAAAGGGTAATTTTCGATAAGCGAATGTGCCCCACGGACAAATAAATGCAGTCTTTGATTGGTCCTTTGGGCGGATATTTATTTGATTATACCCAGAAAATCCACCCATAAATGAAAAGATTTCACATCCGGCGCATTCATCAATTATCTGGTCGATGAAGGGTGTAGGGTAGTTGTCCTTCGGACAAGCTTGGTTTACATCCCTATAATCGACACACACTCTAATCGTCCCTTGTTTTTTCATAACAGGGACAATATTTGATACCCAATCGGTTAGCGGAACCGGGTAGATGAATCCAGCATGGAGGAGTTTTTCAACTTCTGCCTTGATGGCAGCGACTTTCTTCGGGTGCACCTGCCGAAGCCGTTGCCTTACTGGTTTGACATCAGGATACATTTTAATTTCATGTTCAACGATACTCGAGTCGATGCCTGGCATTTCATCATATGAACATGCAAAGACATCTCTAAATTCGCGAAAAAGAGCGTTATATATTTCCAATTCTGAAGGGGAACAACCTTTGCCGACATAAATGTTTTCTACAACATCTTTTTTGGTCGAGATATTTATGGCTATAGTCTCTTCAATATTGGATAGGTTTCGTTCGGAATCCACCGTATTTACAGTATTCGTTAGGAACTCAAATACTGAAGGGTGATAAAGGTCACTTTGAGTATCTTCTTCATATTCCGGAAGAAGGGAACAATGGTGGTGATCATTCCATGGTGCCCCCTCAATCATCATTGATTGTAAGATTCCTTCATCAGTCCCATGTACTTTCGACCAAGGATCTAATGGGGTTCCATATTCTCTAGATCTATCTACCCAAACGCTTGACGAGCGTTGATTTGGGCTCGCCTCCCATGCTTGAAACATTGATTGCTACAATATTTTTAAAGGGCTGGGGGGCAAAACCATTGAATGATCCATGTTGACCTTCGTGGAAGATATCATGTTGCAGGTCGCTACAAACGGTACATTTCCTATATAAATAGGAGGTGGTAGCGCGAAAGTTCCCATCAATGTGGGGTCTTTCAATAATCCTACTCCGATATCTTGAATTGAATGGTTGCTCTCGTGGATCATGGGAATGCTTCCTGTAACTTGTGAACCATTAGGGAGGAAATTCTGTTGGTCGACGATCGTAATCCCTCCTTCAAACGGGAATGCGATCTTCCTAAAATAAGTCGACACGACAGCTGCCATGGCATAAATCCATGGTCTACCCAGTAGGATGTTATAGTCAAGATTTCCATCAATGACTTCTACATCAATTTCCACTGTTTTTCCTCCTAGTTCCACTTTCAAGTTATTAAGGATACCGTATGGGGTATAAGTCCTTCCGTCGAAAGCTTTTAATGTCGTCGAAGATCGCGACAAGGTCGGAGATCCTAATGTTTTCCAGCAACTCATTGACATAATACATGTCGAGGCTCCCTCATCAATTATCGTTCTGTGAACAGTTTTGTTGAGTGCTTTCACTTGAATAAGGAAAGCTAGCTGAGCTGGTAACTGAGGATCATATCCCTTGTGATCAAAGGATACAAGATTGGAGTCTTTAGGATCAACCCCACCAATTGCCGATAACAACGCCTGCCTTTGGGTCGAACAATTTTGTAGCACTTCAAGAGTTGACATAGCGGATGGCGATTGGGCCAAATCTTCCACTATATTATAATGCTGCGCCACTCTGGCGTGAGGATTAAATGTCGACTTATGTACTACACCCTTTGGCGGTTTTATTGTTAATTCAGGGATGGTGGGCGTTACAACTTCCGTCGAAGTTGTTGTCGAACTACTTGGTTGATCTTTACCTTTTTCGTTCGACACCTGAGGATTCCCATAATCTTTGTTCCTTGTCGAAATCAAAGCATCATTCTGCTGTTTCGAAACCGACAACATAAGGACTTGCGACGGGGAAGCATTTCCACTATCAACCAGATTTTGACCTGGGTTGGGGAATGGATCAGTTAACACAGCTGATGTTTGGGAACTTTTAAAGAACCTCTTTAACTCAGCTTTGAATGGGCAATTCTTTGTGTTATGATCCTTATCATCACATATTAGACATGGATAATTTTGTTTCCCTTTGCCAGGAGGGTTTGAAGAATTTTTTCCAGGGGATGACTCACCCTGTTTCTTCTTCTTCCCTTTGTTTTGTTTCTTCTTGCTTCCTGGTTGATTGGTTTCTTTGCCCTTATCTTCCGATACGGCATTTACTTCCGAAGCAAGAATATCTTCTTTTGCATTTTGATCCGAATTCTTACAGGCTTTCTTTGACGAAGCCTTTATCGATTTCGTGCTTGCTGTGCCAATCACGCCATCACCGGCATGAGAGTCACTATTTGATTTAGGAGGGGGAGGAATTGAAAACTCTGGTCTAGGGGCGTCAGGTATTTTGTCACAGAGCGTGCCGGACTGAGTATAAACTAAGTCCAAATATTGTGCACGAGCAATAACTTGCTCCTCTGTTACGACTCCCCCCTTGGCCACATCTTCCGTAATAGCCGGAAGTAACGACTTTATAAACCATTCAGCTAATAGCTGATCGGGAACATATGTTTTCACCATCCTACGACGACGACGCCACTCATGTATATGATCAGATATATGGGTGGCAGTTGTCTGTTTGAAGTTGGTTAATATTTCTGTTCCCGTTTCATACCTTATCGGTAATTGAAAGTGGGTTAAGAAAGTCGTGGCTAGGGAACTAAAGTTGTCGAAAGAGGCTCTTGGCAATTCAATATACCATTTAGCCGCTGGACCTGTCAATGTCCTCTGAAAAAGGCGAAGTCTTATCGAATCGTCGTTAAGGGTGTTCGACGAACACCACAGATGAAAAGTCATCACGTGATTCGACGGGTCTTCACCTGGATTTCCATTGAATTTAGGAATGTCAGATGGAAGTTTATGAGGAATCGCTGGCCACCAAGGGGCATAAGCAATCGGATCGTTGGTTAAACGGTGTAAATCAGGTAACTCTAAAGTTGCCACGAATGGTAACTGCTGATTCAGGTTAGGCGAAGCGTAACCAGGGTACGATGGAATCGCTTGAGCAGTAGGTCTTTGCATACCAGCATAATGTAATTGATGTTGGTATGATTGATACGGTTGGTGGACTTGACCACTGTAAAGTGGTTGGTTTTGACCGTTTTGGATATACGGTTGTCCACTATTCGCAAAGATCTGCTGTTCAGAACCTTGGTACACTTGCTGGAACTGCGGTTGTTGGTATTGTACAAGCCATGGTTGTGACGCCATGTTTTGTTGTGCCATGCTAACCATTGGACCAAGGTGTGGGGTAATTGTACCCGTTTGTACTTGTGGCATCCCACCAGTTGGCGATTGTGGTTGCGACCAATGGTCAAGCGACTGTTGCATTACAACCTGAGGTTGACATGTAACAGGCATCGCTTGAACTTGCGACACGGTTACAATAGCCGGGGTGGTTGGGATGTTTGTCACAGGTACACACTGTTGCATAGAATATACAATCCTTGGTTGTTGAGGTAGCATAGGTACCCAACTACTTGATGCAATTCTAGTATAACCAGAATACTGTTGAGAACTGCCATATGGATATCCTCCCGGAGGAGGTAATGAAAGGGCGTACTGCCCCCCATATGGTAGCAATCCGGAACTCAGAGGGATTGTTAATCTTTGAGGACTAGATGGCCCAAATTGACCTCCATGAGGATCAATCTGTCGAGTTTCAACATAAGAATTACCGGGTATTACTCCGGATGAACAAACTGGAACAGACCATACTGTCGAAATAGTCCCTTGGTGGACTCCTTCTAGCTGTTGGGAGCTAGTTGGGACAGCTGGTATGCCGGCAAACATCGTTGGAGTGACGGCAGGGGCTTCTGCTGTCGCTGTGTCATCTGACACAGTCCTAGATGATGACGGTTGTTCAGACATTTTAAGTCTATCCAATAGATTGCCTAGCGATTCTACAGGGACTTCCACTTGTGGTGTATTAACCTCTGATGAAAGAAAGAGAGTGACCCCTACTCCAAAATGAGTTGGAGTACTTGCTTGCGGATCCTCTGCAATTTCTTCTATCGCAATCAAACCCGGTGGAAGAGGAAGACCGTCAGGTCTGTAAAATATTTCTGGTGCCGAAGAAGTGGTTGTTTCGACAGCGACAGTTGTTTGGGGAACAAAACTTTCTGGACCGGTTACAGATGGAACTGGTTCAGTTGCACAAGTATTTGCCCCCAGACCAGGATCAGTATTACTGTCCTTCTGTGGCTGTTGAACTTCTTCTATAGAGGCAGGGTTTCCAGAAATGTTAGGAGTAACCGGAACCTCGGATGCAGTTGGAACACTTGTTCTAACTTTCAAAGGAGATTTTGAACCGGTTAAACGAGTTCGCTTTGGCCGTACTGGTTTTGATTCCGGGGACAAAGACGGTTGACTCGTAAGCCTCCGCGAACGACGGGTTTTCAATTGACTTTCTTCCATGATTGTGGATTACTCGATCAACTAAAATATTGAAAGGGGAAGTTTGTGTTTCCGAATTGAATGAATTTTATTAGACGCTTTTAGACACAACTTGCTTTTTCACTTTTTAAGAGTCGAGAAAAAGCTAAAGATGACTCTAGTCTCCTTCGATGTATTAACGAGCCCGAAGTGACAAATGCTCGGTTGGACTTTTTCAGTTATAGAGTTTGAAAAAGGCCAAAAGAAACTGCTCTGGAGATCTAGGCAGAGGGTGTGCCAAACCTTTCGCAAAACCACAGAATACGTTTTACGGTACGGGTGGTCGATCTTCGTGAATGTTGTGTTCACTGCATTGCGATCAGTAGGGCGGCCGACACGGTTTCCTATTGGATAAAGGCTTTATTCCTATAGGGGTCCCCCAATATATACGCGATGGTACGTGGGAGCACAAGTCCATATTAGTGCCACCGACTCTCAGGAGGAATCACCCACCTTCGTCGAGATCGACAGTCACTACGTTTAACGACGTCGGAACACGTCTCTAGCTTAGACCTCTAGATGTTTGCGTTATGTTTCAAAGCGTTGTTAGGTTCATTCAATATATTTTAAGTTGATCTTTTTAAAGTTTGCCTTTCAAGGTTCACCACGAGATGTATTGATACAAATTCCTAAATGCAGTCTAAGATGAGAAGCAAGCTTTTTCAATCTTTTCGACTTATGAAAATCTTAACTACTGAGGGAAAAGAGAGACAAAATCTTTTCACACAGATCAAAGAGCACTCACTAATGCACTTTTCCCTAAATCAACATACAAACTTATATGCAAAATGCAAAGATGCAGGTATTTCTTTTCTCTTTCTTAATGTTGGTGAAATGCAAAAAGAAAGCTGTTGTATAATTTTGAATCCAATTCCAAGTGAAAGCAAACAAGCTTGTCCAAAATCAAAAGACACCTTAAGATTTACCTGTTTCGACACTAGAAATATATAAACTCAAACCAAATGACGAAAGCAAAAGCTCAATCAGCCATGAACAGCAAATAAACTAACTCTTAAGATCAAAACGACACTTTATCACAGGTCTAGATCTAAGAGGCCACAACAAGACTAGTTCACTTTCGTTATGGGAAACTGTAAATGTACAAGAAATACACAAAGAACAAACACAGTTTCTTTATACAACTGAGGTGGAATAGTGACAAGGAAAGATGGTTTCAGATAGGCCTACTGACTGGTAACAAACAGCAAAACAAGAGTGAAAACAGGGCAAGACACAGCAGGAAACCCCAGCAGCACAAGGCAGGACTGGTCCAGCGCAGGTGGAACACTGCCTGTTTGACCTTCAGCACAGGTAGCCCCTTCGGGAACTGCGTTGAAATGCAAACAGCCTTTGTACAACCTGCACTGAAGAACGAAACTTTCGTTTCTGGTGGTTTCCGGGTCACAGATTGCTCAAAAATTCACAGTTTTTGCTCAAATCAGAAGCTATCAGTCAAGGACACACTAAGGGATGACAAGGAGGATGAAAAGCTATCACTAAGAGCTTATTAGAGTCCTTGTGAATAAGCTCTTCAAATCATAAACTTGCCCAGAAACTGAGCTAGAGTAGCTGCCCTCTACTTTGTATTTGAAAGATTCAAACACAGTTCAATTCGGTACTCCCTTTGTTTATGAAATAAATAGCAAAAACACAAACAACCAACAAGATACGATCCCCAGCGGAGTCGCCAATTTGTTGTTGGGAAAAGTATCCAATACGGAATGACCCTATCCCACTGTAAGGGTGATAGTACCTCAACAACAACTGAATACAAAGCTATTCAAGATTACTTCTTTATGAGATGAGAGAGAGAAGAGAAAAGGGATCCACTAACCGTTATCTTCCGCTAATGGTTGATCCAATCTTCCCTCTTGCTGCTTGCTCCTAGCTCCTTGCTCTTTCACCGGCCCAGCTACACAAAGATCCTGTAAAAGCACAAAGAAAGGAAACTACAAGAAGCATACATCCATAACTGATTCAAGGATTAGAATAAATCAAATATACAAGCATCAATTCACCATAGAGACACATGCATATAGAAGAACCTAAAATACTTTATTAATGGAAGAAGTAAAGTTCTGAGAGTGTTACAACCATAATAGGCCCAATCCAGCAACACCTCCCAGCAGAAAGAAATCTCCTCTTCACCTCCTTCAAAGCAATCACCCAATAGTTCTATACACAAACCAACAGCACTTCCTTACTTGCACAAAATTCCAGCCTCCATAGACCTCATGAGAGAGCTCTATATATAGGAGATTTGGAGAAAGGATGAGTCAGCTTGAGGCTGGCATGAAGCTGACTAGTATCCTCTCCCACTTTAGTTATACTTCAGTTCTTGAGTCCACTTGGAGTTTCTTGCTTCCACTTGGAGATCTATATCCTCTTACTCATCACAAGGCGAATTCCCTGATCCAAGTGTCAGTTTGGAAGCTTCCTCGGCATTTGACACCTTGCAGAATGACTGTGCCACTTGGCCAATCTCGCCCAGCGCAGGTAGCCTTCATTAGTTTTGACATTCAGCGCAGGTACAGAGTGGAGCAGTTGAAATTCAGCGCAGATGCTCAGTGGAGCAGTTGACATGATCCAGAAACAGCTTGTTTTTGAGTGTTTTCAGGTGGAGAACTGATTTTCAGTGCTGTGGTTTGCTGACCTTGTTCCTCTAGGGGTAGGAACAACATGTTTAGGGACTTTGGATCCCTTAGATTATTGACATTTCATGCTTCATGCTGTTAGGCACAAAAATGTCTATAACAACCCTTGACATTCCCCTTTGTGACCATTCAACTACCCTCATGACTCTTCACCTACTCTATGACTGTTACATCCACTATTGAGACTCGACTTACACTTGATATGAATCAACATTATAATGCATATGTACCCATGTGAAAAATGGCTTGCACAAGCCAAACTAGACATCATTCTGACTTAGACAACCATAGAAGTCCAACTGCTTGACTTCCTCATGCTTATCAGTAGTAACATGTTGATGCCAAGATTGGTAGTCCTTGATAGTGTCCATGTGTTCTGTCGTGACATCTATCTGAAACCTGAACCTTGCCTCGATAGCATCTGAGTACACTGCTCAGGCTCCTCTGTCCAACTCATTTGAGAGCATGTGCACCATTGTCTTCAATTTGGCTAGACCAAAAATGAACTTGTGGGTGATGTCTGCACTGATAGGCAAGTTTGCACTGGTGGCAGTGTGCACCAGCTCATCGAAGTACGAGTCAAGCTCCTGTTGGACTTGCTTATTTGTCTTCACCTGGGTGAGAGTCCCAAGTGATGGGACCACATGAGTGTGAACTATAACATCCATGCTCTTGAATACTCATGCATGGGAAGCCTATATGCTATCGATGAGTTGCGGTAGGTCTTCATAGTTCCGGATTTGGCTCTGGATACATGCTTGCTACTCGACCATATTTGCCCTCATCATCTTTGGCAAGTGAAGTGAGGCTCCCTTGTACTTCATCATCCATGCTTGCGTTTTATCAACAACAACATGTATGTTCTTCAATATGCATGCTCTTCTCACACATCGCTACTACCATCCGTGGAGATGGACGACTGCTTGGTGCATGGTACCAAAATTGGAGTACAATGCTCGCATAATTGTATCAAGGAAAAATACTTCATCTAGTATTGCCTTCTTCAGTTCAGCTCAGGCGGAAATTGTCACCAAGTCCCCTCCTTGCTTGGCCACCTGTAGTTCCTTTTTCATTCACTCATTCTTAGCTATGGGGAAATGAACACTTGAGCTAGTGGCTTCGACATACACTCTAGTATCATCGGCCAAAGCAGTTGGATGCTTGTGCACATCGGTCACGATCACTTGTTTTTCAACTTGTGTAGGGGATGTTTGGTCCTCTGGAGTCGGTACTCTTTGAGATTGCACAAATCTTTGATGAGATAAGTAGATGTTGAGCATCTCTGCTTCTGGCTGACCACCAAGGATCTTAGTGCCTCCTTGGTCATTTGAGACTTGTTCATCAAATAGATGCAATGAAGCTGGTGAGTCAACCTCTTTCTGGTGAGGCATGAGGTTACTGTCTTGTTCGCTCCATGTCAGCATCCAACTTTTCAAGTGCCTGTTCTATCTCATGAGCAAAGTCTTGCCCCTGCGATCATTCACCTTGTTCACCTGATACCAGATATTCAGAAGAATCAACTACTTGTACGAGCGCTGCTTCGTACGTCTGCACATGATGCGCCCCTTGTTGTATTTGCTGCTGCTGCACTTCCTTCTCCTATTGGCACAATTCTTGTCTTTCTGGAGTTACTCCCTCGGCTCATGCAACTCCTTCTCTGCTTCTTCCATTCTCTTCTTATCCCTCTGCCTTTGTGTTATTCACTTGTCGCATTGCTACCTCTTTTCCTAAATAGCCAGAGCTACTTGCTCTACAAGTCGATCTGCTCGAAACTTGTAGCTTTGCTCCTCCTCCATGTAGTCGACAATCTTCCTCTTTCCTTTTTTGTGCACAAGTGTGCTTGGATCTACTGCCTCTGTTGCTACTGCTATTGTTGGTGCTCTCTGTGATGCTGCTTAATGCTACTTTGCTAACCACTCAATGGAAAATCCGACCTATTCATTGCATCTAGAGGAATTGTAGCAATACCTCCGTGAGTCTTCCTTAACCCAATGAAATGCCTCATGGATCTAGTTGAACTGAACTCTAATGCAGTGATCCTTCACAATGCAATGTGGGTCATACGGGTTGAAGCTTCGGAGGTCAAACGAGTGCTTCTTCATATGTTTTGCTTTGAAATTCGCTTGCTTGATACTCTGGATCTCATATAACCCAATCCACAATGTAAGAGTGGGCTAAGGTGCCTTATTCTTCCGTTGCAGTCTAGCTATTAATCTTGCTGAGATGTGATATGCTACTTCTTGCATGAAAAGTACATCCAAGGAAAACTTTGGCAGAACATGTGAAGGCTTCTCCGCACTGAACATTCGAATGAAAGTGTTAGATGATGAAGCATACCAATCTGCAATGCCTAACAATGCCTCCATTGATTCCTTTAACATGCAGGGTCGATCCTGTTTGAATATCATCCTATACACTGGGGTGAAAAAATGGTCGGACAGATGTATGATTACTCCCCTGAAGCTACATTCAGACAACAACTTGAAATATGTATTCACAACAGTCTCCATCAATAAACATGCCCACTCCAATCCTGGGAACTCATGTCGGGCACTGACTACATCTAGGATGTAGGCAGACATATAAATCTTTGATATGCCGGATGAGTTGCATGGTCTTCCTTCTCTAGCTAGTTGGTCGAATGCGATCGCTCAACTCTGAGGAAAGGTTTCAGTGCTTTCTTGGCCACTCAGTCGACATGTGAATATGAGAAAGTATTGGTACTCCTTCCTTAATATCTTTGTCTTGTAGATCTGGTTGGGTGTCATCCTGAAATGAGTTGGCTCCTTTACTCAATCCTTCATAATGTCTTTGGAAATACCTCTATTGCTGGGCAAGCTGAATGGAGGACTCATGATAGTCGCGTGCTCTGAAATCTGATACATCTCGTCATAATCTCATGCCCATAAGGTTGCAAGCTTCATCCCACTGACAATGATCAAGGTCATTGTCTCGGGGTCAGTGTGAGAGACGATCTAGTGAATCACGTCTGCACATGGGAACGTGAGATATCTGCATGCAATATGGTACAAGATAGAATTTTGGATGTTCACGTACACCTAGTGGTTTTTGAGCTCTTCCCCAAAAGTGCCTTCGAATGTTTCATTAACTTCTTACCACTTCAGTTTGATGTCCTTTCCTAGATACAACTTCGTATCTTCATAGATCGATATACTAGAGGACACCTGCTCAACTATTGTTCCAACTGCAACTCCATCTATGTCCTATGATCTTATCTCATGGAAGCCATTGGGATAGATGAATACCTGAAAGATCTGGAAACAAGCAGCATGTATGGAAAGAAACATGTCAGTGGAAACAAAGCAAATATGGGGAAGGACACAACAAATACCTAGGAAACTGATGAGCAAGATTGCTCAAATTTTACTAGGAGGTTAGGCAACTGACTACTAGAACTACGTAAAAGGAAATTTGGGCTATCTGGGAGGTAGGACTAGCTGCTGGATATGTGAAATGCGTAATATGGTTAGGCAGCTGGCTGATGGGACTGCACAATGAGCAATTCCAGCTAGGAAGGACTACTGGCCCAGGGACAAATTTGTGTAATTTCTTGGGCCAAGCAACCATTGTCTTCTAGAAATGCGCAAAATATTCCAAGAGGCCAGTGTTGGGAAAGAATGTGAATTTCTAGGGAGGAAGATGAGCCTTCCTTCCCCATATTACGTAATGGAGCCTTGGTGGAGGCAGAGCCTAGGCCAAGGTTGGCTCGACTCACCGACAGTCCACTGAAAGCACCTAAGACAGTAAAAGCATGGCGACACTAAGTGATAGCAGAAGTGATTGATAGTGCATGCAAAACATGAATGAAAGATTCAGAAAATAGATCAACATGCATGTGGGTAAGGTAGTTCACCGGTTGGGCAAACGTCCGTGAAAAACAGTTCATGCATGCGACAACAATGAGAGAGCAATGAAAACTGAAACAAAGCTAGGACAAACTAGCATACATGTAAACAATAGCAAGCATTCAAAGAAATTGTTGTAACATATTTAGTTTTGATAATTTAAATTTGCTAATATAATAGGTTTTAGTAGTTTAGAAATAATAAATGGTTTTGCAAGAGTAAATGTGCCCTCAAAATTTGTTCTCAGTTGTTCGTAAACCATGTTTTAATATACTTTATTACATCATTTAATCATGTTTAAATGCATGATTAACTAAATCAACCAGCTAATGAAACTTAAATTTACATTTTTAGGGCACATTTACTCTTGCAAACCCATTTATTATTTCTAAACTATTAAAACCTATTATATCAGCAAATTTAAATTATCAAAACTAAATATGTTACAACATCGGCTCCAATGGGGACTGCCTCCCCCTATGGGATGCAAAGAACTAGTATAGCAACTGCCTTTAGTATTGGGCACGGAGTCATGCCATAAAACCATCAAACATTGATCTTCCATATTATGTAGAAATATAAATAATCCCCATGGATCAGTGCTTTCATTTGAATACTTTGCTACTGCACACTGCAACCTACAACTGTGAAATGAAACCATATGCCTGCACTAATTCGGATACTCTTTCATATTGAAATCTGAAAACTGAAAATTTCTAAAGACTGAAAATATAAGTTGATCTATCATATACTCTTCAAATTGCACCACTCATAAACAATGAACACACTGATCTACTGCACACTGAAACTTAGAATATCTATTTGATCCCCACACCTCTATCTAACTGAACTGAAAAACTTTACATTGTTAAGTGTAATCTACTTTCCAATGTAACCATGTGCAGAGTGGATTTATTGACAAACCATGTTTCCAACAGAAAAAAAAAACCTGAAGAATATATACAATATAAACATGAAATCCCATGGGAAACTTATACTCACAAGTGTACTTTAAAATTTGCATCCTCTGTACACATTTTAGATTTCTGACCATGGATGAGAGGGAGACACATATACTGCTGATTGCAAGTATCAATGAACCTTGCATGGTAGTAAAGGTAGTTTGAATTTTGAAATATTAAGACTGGTTACCCAATGGAATCGCCATATGACAAAGTGGAGTCCCCAGGTGAAAGCAATGCAACCAATAATAGATGCCTACTCCTCGTTCACCAACAAGGAATAGATCTAATCTTTATCGTTCCTCGAAAAAATATATCTTTGTTACTTCGCTCCCTGGAAATGGCACCAGATGTTGTACCTATTTCTCGTAGGTGGCCCTTGGTTGCAAAAACTACGCCAGGAAACTAACTAAACCAGCCTTTAGGTTCAATATGGCCCTTGAACCAGAGGGGGCTCCCTCAATGGTTACAAGGCTTTGTTTAATGTTGTTCATTTGTCACTGAGAAACAGCCTTTGAAGCATAATGGCCATATTTATGGTTTTAATTGGGGGTGGTTGGAAATCAATGGCAATCACTATTCATGATTAAAGGCCTCTCTCATAGGGTCCCTTCAGAACGTGTCAGCTTCCAACCTGAAATAATGACTTAGATTTTCAAGGATTATGATAGAAGAATGTAAGGAGATTCCTAATAATTAATCAGTCAGACAGAATTCTTAACAACTAGGGAAATTTCGATGCGTGTAGAATATTTCTACAGCCCAACAAAATATATTCAAAGGAAATGGAAAGCCAAATTGAAGCCAATCTAAGAGGATCTATTTCAAACAGATAGTCCAATAAGCTAATTTCTTTTAATGGCTATCAGAAGGCATAAAGCAAAAACTAGTCAAAAAGGATTTATCTTAGACAAATAGTCCAACAAGATAACCTCTTTGTAAAGGTTATGATTTTACAAGGGATTTCAGAGAGATTAAGACTTAATCTACACTTACCCACACCTTCATATAAATGCTTTGAACATGTGTATAAATAAGATATGAAACACTAGAAAGACATACTAGAAAACGTAAAATTCTCTCAAACTGGAGTGGGAAGGCTTTCATTAGAAATACTATAATAGAATCTATTACAAATTGAAGAGCCTTGGCATCAAAAGCCCACACATATTACTTCAATTGATGAATTATTTATACAATTTCCTCACAAAATATCTTGGTAAAAATATCAAAAGCTATTACAAATATCTAAAAATTGTATTACAAAATTAGAACACAAATAAAGGTAACTAAAACTATTTGAAGAGTTCTTGTACTATCCTTGAGGATTTCTGTCGATAAAGAAGAGAAATTCGAATTTGATTGCAACTCATATTTGATGAGGTGGCCTCCAAGTCACTAACTGTCTTTGACCTTTTTCCTCCTGAATTTATGAAAAATAGGGTCCAGTAATCCCTTCAAATGTCTCAATCCAAGCTATCTGTGTGAAAAATGAGAGAGGTTTTTGTAGTTTGGTATCTTAGGAACAAAAACCACTTCCATTTTCCCAAGATTCATCTCTTATTATCCACAATAGTTTCTGCAAAAAGGTGGCTTAAACAGGACATTGCACAATCAAAAAAATAGGCGAAACATGATGAGAGTGTATCTCACAACCCCTGACACCTGTATGAAATGTGAGATAGGATTTTGTATTTTGGAATATTATGAACCAAAATATCTTCCATTTTCTAAATATTAAATTTTTTTTAATCACAATATCCTCTGCAAAAAGGTGACTAAAACAAGAAATTTCTAGAAAACATGCCTTCAAATAGACATTTTCATCTCCCAAACCATAATAGATGTTAGAAAACTGAGAGATTTTTTTGTACACAAGGATGTTATAAAAAACAACCTTTTTCAGTTTTTGAAAATTAGTTCTTATATGTTTGTAAACCATGTTTTAATATACTTTATTACATCATTTAATCATGTTTAAATGCATGATTAACTAAATCAACTAGCTAATGAAACTTAAATTTACATTTTGAGGGCGCATTTAATCTTGAAGACCCATTTATTATTTCTAAATTACTAAATCATATTATATCAGCAAATTTAAATTATCAAAACTAAATATGATACAACAGAAATCAAGCAAACAACACTCACACAAGCGAATACACAAAATGCGACAGAAATGCTAAAAAAGATAAGCTGAGGCCACTTACCCGTGAATACTTGAGCTGGATGTGTCGAAGAGCCCTGGATGTGTTGTGCAATGTCAGAGCTCCAAGATCAATGTGAATGAATGAGCTCTTATGCATCAAATAAATAAGTTTGGTCTCATGACATGCATGCCACAAATCTAGGAAAAAGTGACATTTTGAGGGAAAATTCTAAAACAACTTTGCATGTAACCCCTGACTACTAAAAATAGCTCCCTGGATCATGGGATTCCTTTTTCATGTTGTCTCTTGCTATTATATCAAGAGCAAGTCAAGTTTCCTCGGTCCCGGGTTGAACTGGTCAAGCAAACTGTTTATGCATACAGTTGCTCAACTGCTTAGCAAAAATGAACGTTCCTGGCTGGGAGGTGGGCTGACTACCCAGGAGGATTGCACAATTTCTAGGAAGAGCAGCTGATTTCTCCCGGACTTTTGTAAATCTTGGGCTGAAAAACCCTACTGTAGAAATTTGTGCAAATCCTGATGGGAGTGTTGGCTAGCAGGATTGCACAATCCTGGAGCCCAGTAGGCTACCAGAGAGGATTGCACAATTTCTGGAGGGAAGGTTGGCTGCCCTCCAGAAATGTGTAATTTTCAAGGGGTAGCTGCTTAGCGTGCAACTGGACCAAGTCCAGATGAACAACTGTGAGGGAAATGGATCGACTGTGATTGACATGTTTCCTTTGTGTGAGGAAAACACTAAAGATTTAGTACTTGACAAAGCAAGACAAAGTGTTGTGAAAGGTTGGTAGGGAGGCTCAAAAATAGGCTAAGGAAAATTATTGGAGGGTGGTTGTAGCCTCTACAACACCTGACGACACACTGGTAGAACTCTAGGTCTCTGAATGGATCTTGTTCATGAAAAGAAATTCTAACACCTCCGAAAGTATTATTTAGTTCTCATCTCATCTTTGTTTCACACTAGCTTGATTGAAAGATGTAGCATCTACCAAACCCTTGGTCGATTGACACACATTCCAAGCCAAGGAAACACAGTTGTTTCAATTGGGTTTGAGGTGTATATAAGTGCACAAGCAGTATGGTCGTCAGAGTCTTAGTTTCATCTATGGTGTTGATCCACTGCCAGTAGGCCTGGACAGTACCCTGGTGGAGTCACATAGGAACACAAGCATGTCTCCGCTGCCAGAAAGCCTGGAAAGTACCGTAGTGGAGTTACTCGCATCATCTCTCTGTGCAGGAAGCCTTTCTCTTCTTTCACCTTATTTATTTTTCATTTGAATTTTTTTACTTTTCATTTTTTTGTTTTCATTTTCACTATGCATAGCACTTATTCATTTCACAGGCAAAAGAGGGACCCTGAATTATTGAGATAAAAAAAGGTGTTGGAGCAGAGAAATATTTTATTGTATCTTTGACGTGCCTGTTAAGGTTTTCCCCCTCACCTTGCTCTACTTAACTGCGCTGACAAGGGTTAACCCAAAAACAACTGACTAGAGAAGGTGACACTAGTTAGCACGCAAGCATTGTGTTTTCACCAACATTCACTTTGAATAGTAGGTATTTTCCTTCAACGTATCATGGACTAAAAGTAATAAGCTCATCATACAGAGGCAAGATGATAGATAACCAAGTAGTGATAGTTGTACAAGCCCTCTTGTACTTTAACCAGCTCATTTCAAGATTCATACATGGTTTCATCCAAAACTAAACTACGACAAAACAAGCGAACTAACAAACAACAAAACAAAGCAAGAGCAAAAGCAAAAGTGAAAGAAAAGCAAGTAAGCAATCAAGAAAGCAAACAAACCAACAAACAAAGCATAAAAGAAAACAAGTATGCAAGCAAACAACTGAAAGAAAAGACTACTCATACTCCTACACTAATGATGCATGGGCTTGATCACGTGAAGTGATACTTCCAATGTAGCCATCGACACATTGGTAGAGCCATGTTGGTGAGGGCCTGTTCTGCGAGCAACTCGGTTGTGCGAACTAGAAAACAAGAAAAATATAACAATGAAGACAACCACACTTCATGTTTCAAAGTGCCCATCGGACATAAGTGAGTGCATGTACATGATGAGTAGTATATGGACTTATCATGGTGTTGTGTGACACTACGTGCAACTTTGAAGCATAAGCACACTCTTGACTATGACATGCAAGAAAACGAAAGAAATAAATATAACTTGTGTCGTGAATGAGTTCTTGCAATGTAAGACTCCTCCAATGCATGAGCAATGGGATCATGCAGTTCGAGTGGAGGAAGTGTGATCAGTGTGTGAGATGGATCTTCAATGTATACAGATGAGTGGTGAGGAGCCTTGGGTGATTGAATAATTTCATGATCAGAAGTGAGACTAACCCCGAGAGAGCAAGGACCTGACATAATCATCAGCTTGGGTTGAAGTGCCTTGATAGTCTTGGGTGTCTCAACTTCATCATCAGGTAGATCATCATAAATTGGTGGCTTCGAAATATCAACTATGATAGAGTCATGATCGAGAGTAAATGGATCACGACTGAAACAATCAGGAAAATCAATGAAGTCCTTGGCATCCTCATGATCAGATAAATCAAATAGAGGGGTAGATGAAAAGCGAACAAATTCATCCTCTGTGTCTCTGAAAAGGATAGATGAAGGATCAAGTGGATCTTCAATGAGTAACTTATCTCCTCTGTTGTCAAATGATGGACTAACATTCGGTGAGTCCAGCGAGTGATCAAAAGTTGGTGCATCCATGGATGAAGACACATATGCAAAATCATGGATGGCAGGTTCACCAAAGAGGTTAGGAAAGAGCCAAGGGGACTCAGATGGAAGGGATTCATCCTTCGCCAAGTGTTGATGCTCAATATCCCACTCATACTCCTCATGAATGACAACGCATGTTGGTTGTTCAACACCAACTCCTTCAATGGGTTGTTCCTTGTTCAGAACAAGTGAAGAGTCCATAATGGACAATCACAAGACATCATCATTCAGAGGAACACCTAAGTGTGAAGACGGAGGTCGTAGACAATAATGCATATGAGAACTCAAAGGAATCACAACCAAATCTGCGTGAAAATTGAGTGAAGTGATCTTGGGAGAGTGTCAAGGATGAACAGGTGTGTGAGCATGCTCTTCAGCGTCACTTGGCAGTGGTGGAGCTATTGAATGAGAGGAAGGCAAACAATCAGTTGAGATAGTGTCCGCTTTCACTTGAGATTGCACAACTCCATCAATGAAGAATGTTGAGCGAGGCTTGATTTCAAGCTTTCTCTTGGGATGGGCAGATTTTTGAAGACAATACTTGAAGCAGTCTCAAAGATAACAAAACTTCATCTGGCTCCTTGGAGCTTGAAACTGCAAGTCACAAAAGCACTACCAAAAATCAATAACTGATTCATGCAGAGCCCTCTGTTGTTGTAACAGTTTCCAGTCAATATGGTCTGGATCAAAGTGATAGAACATGTCTTCAATGAGATCAAAGAAGTGCTCAAATGAGTGCATGGTGTCAGCTAGTAGGCTGAGCACCTAATGAAATGGAGATTCATGCAATGTGTATGCAAGAAGCAAACCGGTCTGTTTGTCAGAAAACTCATATTCCTCATGAAGCATGGAAAGAAAGTTATGTAAGTGCTCAGGCCAGGCCGCTTCGCCCTCACCATCATACATGTGAGTACACAAGAGATTGAAAATCTTCCCCGTGATGGAGACATCTTCACGATTCCAAAAACACCGCAGGGGAAGAATAGTGCAAGACTCCATGAAATATATGCAAAGGTTCAAAACTAGATGAGAGGACATAGCTTGCCATAAGGCCGTCCTTCTAGTGCCAAAAATTTTGACAGTGATGGACCCGCCAACATGTCAAGGGGATCTCCCTGTAAGAAGTCCCAATTAGAACTCAAACTGTTTGGTGTAGGATTCCCATCAGTGGGTCATAAGGTAATGCCTTCACCATGATGTCGCACAGAGGCAAGTAAGATAACTCTATTCGTAGCAAGGGTGTGACCATTGTAGTGAGTCAAGCAAAGTGTATGAGAGGTTTTAACACAAAAGGGGGAGAAAAGGGTGAAGGTGAGTTCCAGGTTGAAATGGATCAGTCCCAACTCAGCTAGGTGTTCACACAACACAAAAGGACATACACAACTTCCAGCGGACTAATCCACTTGGATGCGGTAGTCACAACATATAAGGTAAGATAACATGTACAACACTCACGAATTAGTCTAAATGAGTGCAATGGTTGTTACAACTAGGTTCATGTGAAAGGTCCGTCTGGTGTCTGGCAGAGCAGTCGACATGGACGATGACAACATTAGCAGAATATACATCACATTTGCAACAAGATTCATGTAATTTCATGTGAATTAATTCATACAAAAATATGTCAGTTAAAGAACATATATCATTAAGGCAACCGAAGCAATCCAACTACAATAACAACATATGCATGAAAATGTTTTTTCTCTTACTATATAAAAGTGTAAGTTCCAATCATACAATACATCCATGTAAACCTACTAGCCCCATCAGTGAAACATTACAGCCACATCCGCCTACTCCTCCAAAGAGATGTACTAGCTCCGTGTAATGGAGAATCCAAGGCGCATTACAATACTGTCCAAGATTTCTTCAAGATAGTCCTAATAGAAGCTTGGGTGACCAAAATCCTATACTATAAGCTATGAGGGACTATTTATAGCAAAGGATGGGGTGACCCTTGACATTCCCCTTTGTGACCATTCAACTACCCTCATGACTCTTCACTTATTTTATGACTATTACATCCACTATTGAGACCTGACTTACATCTGGGTACACTTCTCGGGCTCCTCTGCCCAACTTGTCTGAGAGCATTCACATCATTGTCTTCAATGTGGCTGGACTAGCAACAAACTTGTGCATGATGTCTGCATTGATAGGCAAGTTTGGGATGGAGGTGATGCTCATCAACTCCTCGAAGTATGATTCAAGCTCCTGTTGGACCTTCTTCTTCACCTTTTCCCAGGTGAGAGTCCCAAGTGATGGGATCACATGAGTGTGCACTATAACGTCCATGCTCTTGAATACTCGTGCATGGGAAGCCTGTATGCTAGTGATGAGTTGCGGTAGGTATTCATAGTTCCGGATCTGACTTCGGATACGTGCTTGCAGATCAACCGCATTGGCCCTCATCATCTTTCACAAGGGAAGCGGGGCTCCCTTTTCATTGTCCATGCTTTCATTTTATCAACATCAACATGTATGTTCTTCAAGATGCGTGTTCTTCTTGCACATCCCTGCTGCCATCCATGGAGATGGAGGAATACCTGGTGCATGGCACCAAACTTGGTGTACAATGCTCGCATAACTGTATCAAGGGACAATACTTCATCTAGTATTGCCTTCTTCAGTTCAGCTTGGGAAGACATTGTCACCAAGTTCCCTCCTTGCTTCGCCACCTCTAGTTCCTTCGCCATTCACTCATTCTCAACAATGAGGAAACAAACACTTGAGTTAGTGGCTTCTGCATACACTCTAGTTGCATCAGCCAAAGAAGTTGGATGTTTGTGCACATCAGTCACGATCACTTGTTCTTCAACTTGCGTAGGGGATGTTTGGTCCTCTAGAGTCGGTACTCTCTATGACTGCACAACTCTGTAATGAAATTCATTAAAGGAGATGTTGTGCATCTTTGCTTCTAACTGACCACCAAGGATCTCAGTGCCTCCTTCGTCAATTGAGACTTGCTCATCATATGGATGCAATGAAGTGGTTGAGCTAGCCTCTTTGTGGTGAGGCATGAGGTTGGTGTCCTGTTCCAACTCCTGCTGCTCCATGTCTACATCCAACTGTTCAAGTGGCTAGTCTATCTCATGAGAAAAGTCTTACCCCTGTGATGGTTCACTCTAATTTCTTGATGCCAGTTGTTAAAATGAATCAACTACTTGTACGGGTTCTACTTCATCCATCTACACATGATGCACCCCCTACTGTATCTGCTGCTGCTGCACTTCCTTCTCTTGTTGGCACAACTCTTGTTCTTTTCAGAGTTGCTCCCTCAGCTCATGCAACTCCTTCTTTGCTTCTTTCATTCTCTTCTTATCCATCTTCCTTCGCGTGATTCGCTTGTCGCGCTACTGCCCCTTTGCCTGAATAGCCATAGCTACTTGTTCTACAAGTGGATCTACTTGAAACTTGTAGATTTTCTCCTCCTCCATGCGGTCAACAATCTTCCTCTTCCCTTTGTCGTGCACAAGTATGCTTGGCTATGTTGCCTACTACTGCAACTGTTGATGCTCTTTGTGATGCTACTTTATGCTGCATTTCTAACCACTAAATGATGAAGCTGACATGGTGTATTAAATTTGGTAACAGTTGTCGTTTTGATTTGGTGCATTGTTATAACAATTGCAACATTTAATATGGGTGTGGATGGCATATTAAATAGGGTCGTTTAAATGTTAATACATAGTGTACTATTTGAAATGGTGCGTGGTTTTGGGTTAGGCCACCGGTGGATAAGGCTGGCCACGTGGCCAAGTGGGTTTGATTCCTGCCGTCCGATTATATGTGTTGTATTTAGCATAGTAAGCAGAGGTTGGGTGGTTGGGGTGCGGGCCAGGTCCATCGGAGGTGGCCCGCCCACCCCATACATATATGCATATGGTTGGTTGGGGGCCAGCAGGGGTCATGGCCCATCGACCATTTTTTAATTTTAAAATTTGTTATATGTTTTAACTATATGTAGTCTAGGAGAGGAGGTGGCGGGGGTCATGGATCGCCGCCTCATAACATATATTATTTTAGTTTTATTTAATACCAACCACAATTTTCGATTTTGTCTAATATAAGAGATATTAGACAAATTAAGTATCCAACAAATTCGTTCGCTTTCGGGAGCTAGGTTCCCACATCGGTTGACGGTGATTTTGAAGGACACTTAAACCTAGCTCACAACTCAACTTTGACCAAAACTTATACTGGCTCTTTCTCCTTCGTACGAGCTCGGATTTGATTACCATTCACATTGTTGGAATCAAGGTGATGAGAACTTCAATCTAGTGCTGGTTTGGGAGTAATCTGACAACTTTGAATTTTTACCCTTTCTGAGTCCTCTGAGACTTTTTCTTGTGTCTAGAGCCACCTAGATCAATCCTCCCCACTGAGAAGCTTTTGGTCCTCCAAAAGCATGAAAAATAATCTGCCACTTCTTTGTACCCTGTTTGCACTTACAAGTATCTGATAAGTCACCCTTCCTTCTCCTTCACCTTTGTCCTTGGGAGCCATGAGTGATGAGCCGACACCTGCACCCTCTACACACCTATAGTACAATTTCTGCAAATTACATGCTTAATTCATATGACCAACTAATGACCCAGTCATCATATACTTGCCACAAGTTTATAACACATACTCGGTGATCAAGTTTACATCAAAATGGAAATAATACCCCAGCTACGAAAACAAGGCCAACATATCATTGTTTCTTCAACAGGTGATGGAAAACACACCATCACTGGAACACATGATTTGCAGAAATAAGGCCAAACATTTATTGTTGCTTTAACAAGTGGTGGAGAGCACAATCACTTTCATAGTTTAAAATGCAACACAAAATAAGACCAGACATCATTGTTGCTTAACAAGTGATTGATCTGATAATGAGATCTAAGACAATTAATAAGGTATTATAGACTCATGTGCTTGGATGTGCCTATGTTATTCTATGCAATGGATCGATAAGATTGTGAAATACACAGACAATGAAGCAGTAAACAAAAACATAATAGACAACACATAACACAGAAAATTTAATGAGGAGTTCACCCAATACTCCTGGGCTACATCTCCTGGTCTAGCCTTCAGTGGTTGCCTCTCTATTATGTCTTCAAGTAGAGTTTTACAACAATATGAGCTCAATTTGAGACTCAATACACAACAGATACAACAACAAGAGTTTGCTTGAACCTCCAAAGCCTCTCTAAGTACACAGACTCTCTCAATCACTCTCTATTTCTATCTTAGCTCTGTCTCAGCACTGCCTGCAATAATTCTTTCCTCTGTTTGCTCTCTTTCTGTGGCTTTAAAGCAAATCTAGGTTGTCTGTTCATTTCTCCTTCTCGAATTTCTATCTCCTGGCCTCTGTCCGCTCGAATCCCCCTTCTAGAGTTACACAATCATTGCATAATGCATAAAGGGGAGGTGGCCACCTATTCTGTAACGTAATAGTGCCTTAGCCCTTTGGAACCCCTGAACTATCCACTCTTTATTAATGCAGAGAAATGTATTCGAAACTAAGAAAATACACCAAAAACAATGTGTATCGGACTTCAAAAGTTCTCAAATCCCGTCTATACTCATATCAGGTCTGCCTATGAGTCACTATCGCAAGTTGCTTCGACCTTGTCCCTTTGTATCTTAAAAATACATTAAAACATTGACAATAACATAAAAATGTCTTCCTCTTGACTTGAAACAATATACATTTTCATTCCCAAACCCCTTTGGGTTGAGGCTCCATCGCATCGGCGTTGTTTCTTTGTATTTCATTAAATAATGAAATATTCGAAAATGCATTGAAAATTCCTTTCAATGGATCTCAAATCTAATGCAATAATGATTATATATCCATCGGGTTTGGCTGATCACATTGCATACATATATGTGGATAAGTCCCGCTCTGATGCGATTGATCACAATCCCATATCGTGATAACCTCGGGCCGTTTGGTGAGCGATTTTTTGCGTTGGTCGATTGTGATTTTATGATGCAACGTGGGTCGTCGATCTACATGCTTGATCGATGGTCCTCGTTGACTCCGCTGGTCGTCATCACAACTCATATATGATATGCGCCGATATCCTCCGTTTTCCTGTGCCGATCACGATTTGCCGATCAGATCTGGACCGTTGATTGACCAGATCTAACGGCTATTGTGCATTCATTGTTCAAGCCTTTGTTTTCACTGTTTTCACTATTTTCTCTATGTTTTCGATCCCCGATAATGCTTTTCCACCTTTTGGAGGGTTCCCCTTATATGATGGTTTTCATCTTTTAAGCATTTTTAAGAGATTTTGAAGACTTAGAGAGTATTCTAAGATCCATTTAGATCACGCCTTCCCACTGAAAAAGGCTTTTGGACCACCAAAAGTTGGTTTTCAAGCATCGCCCAAGTGAGGATATAGCTCCCTCACTTGCCCAATCTCTATCCATTTTGCACTACTGGGTTTTGAACCTTTGAGTCCAATTCTTAGGTACTCAACATCCCCTCTGTGCATAGTTCTCACCTTCCTGTCCAAAACTGTATCTTCCTACAACTCATTGAGATATTCAAGCAACAGATCATCAATAGAAAGCAATTTACTTTGCTCTTCGGGATCTTCAATTAATGAAGGTTCAATCCATCTTAAATTTTCTTCATTTACCATTGAATAGATGTGCATGTAAGTTGGCAAATCACGGTGGAAAGAATTCTCACCAATTTTCTCAAGTATCTTGAAAGGCACATACCTTATTGGCTTTAGTTTCTTTCCTTCACCTTGCATTCTAGATTTGTTGATATAAAGCTAGAATTGATCACCAACTTGGAAGCTATGCTCCATCTGATGCTTATCATGCCTTGCCTTGTACTTGGCTTGGCTCTTTTCCAATTTTTCCTGCATTTCCTGGTGAATTTCTTGGATCTGTTCAATGAACCTGGTTGCTTTGTCCACATCACTGTGTCCATCAACTACTATGTCTTTTTCAAAGACAAAATCCAAGGGAGACCTTGGTATAAAACCAAAACAGGTCTCAAAAGGAGATGTTTGTGTAGAAGAATGCTTAGCACAGTTGTAAGCATGTTGCACATAACATAAATGTTCATCCCAAAGCTTGGGATGCTTGCTGCAATAAACCCTGAGCAAATGGATCACTGCCTTGTTGGCCATCTCTGTTTGGCCATCTGTTTGTAGATGAAAGGTTGTGCTCTTCTTCAGTTTGGTGTCCATCAATTCCCACAGACTTGACCAAAACTTCCCAACAAATCGGGAACCTCAATCAGATACTATGGAAGCGGGTAACCCAAAATGCACCCAGACATGCTGAAGGAACAATTTTGTTGTTTGTTCAACTGTAATCTGTTTGTTACAAGTTATTAAAATACACATTTTGTTGAATCTATCCACAATAACATATAAATAGTCATGACGTTTTCTATATTTTGGCAATCCCCCAACAAAGTCCATGGAAACACTTTCCCAAGGAAGAGAAGGAACTGGAAATGGAGTGTACAAACCTATTTTTCTATTGTTGGGCTTGCTTTTGGCACACATGGTACACCCTTTAATATATCTAGAAATTGTTTCATGCATTCTTGGCCAATAGCAAAACCTTTGCAGCTGTGCAACCATTTTGCTTACACCAAAATGACCTGATATCAGAGAAGTATGTGCCTCCCTAATTATGTTAACTCTTTCAGTTTGTGGAATCCATAGCTTTCCCAAATAATACAAGAGTTGGTCCTTAACATAATAGTCCAATTCTTCTACTTTTTTGCCATGACATAAAGTTGCATATACATCTTCAAAATCTATATCTTGAGAACACTGTTCAATGTAGCTTTCATGCATTACCGAGTTATGCTTAAGTATAGTAGATGCATTTATAATTGGTATAGACAACATATCTGCAACTTTATTGTGTATGCCTTTCTTATATCAGATTACTAGATGAAACTGTTGTAGAAAACACATCCACCTATAGTGTCTTGATTGCTACAATTTAGTTTGTGAGTGAAAATACTGAAGTGGCTAATGATCAGTATCTATAACTATTTCTTTGCCCATTAAGTAATGTTCCCACTTCTTTACACTTTGTACTAATGCATACAATTCTTTATCATAGGTGGGATAATTAACTACTGCAGAATTAAATGTCTAAGAATGATAGCATATGGTTTTACCATGTTGCATCAACACTGCTCCCATGGCATAGTCATTGGCATCTGTTTCGATCTCAAATGATCTTTGAAGATTTGGTAATGCTAGTACTGGTGCTGTACTAATTTTTTCTTTCAAGGTGTCGAAGGCTTTCGACTATTTTCCTCCCCATTAAAACACCTTGTTCAGCCCTATCAAAACATGTAAGGGAGCTGCAATTAAGGGAAAGTTAGCAATAAACTTTCCCCAATACTGTGCTGCTCCTAGGAAGCTTCTAACTTCTATAGCAGATTTGGGTTTAGGCCAATTTACAATGACTTCAATCTTAGAGGGATCTATCTTCAATTCACTACCCCCTACAATATGACCCAAATAATTCAAAGATGTTTTGCCAAATTCACATTTTGATAACTTAACATAGAGGTTTTCTTTTTTCAAAACATCTAGAGTCTGCTTTACATGCTTCAAATGTTATTTACATGTTTTACTGAAGACAAGAATGTCATCCAAATATACAATTACAAAATCATCAATAAAAGGTCGGGGTACATCATTCATAACTCTCATGAAAGTGGCAGGAGCATTAGTTAAGCCAAAAGGCATAACTAGCCATTCATAGAACCCTTTCTTTGTTTTGAAAGCAGTCTTCCATGCATCTTGCTCTGCTACTCTGACTTGATGGTAACCACTACGCAAGTCCAACTTGGAAAAGTAAACAACTTCTTTCAGCTGATCCAATATATCATCAATGCAAGGAAGGGGATAACGATTCTTGATTGTTATTTTATTCAGTGCTCTGTAATCAATGCACATCCTCCACGAACCATTTTTCTTTCTCACCAACATGATTGGATATCCGCGTGGTGATGTGCTTGGTCTTATGAACCCTTTCTCAAGCAGCTCCTGTACCTTATTCTTGATCTCTGCATTCTCTAATGCGGATGACCTATACATTCTGATGTTAGGCAATGGAGCATCTTGCTGCAAATGAATATCATGTACAATTTCCCTTTTGGGTGGTAGACCTTTAGGTTCTTGAAATGGGATATCATATTCTGAAACAACCTTTTCTAAATCAAATTTCTATTTAGCATCACAGCCATCAAATACATTTGTTTTATTAGGTTTCTTTTCCTTTACAACCATCAGTAAAAATTGCTTGCATGAATTTACAATTCTTTTCATCTACCTTGAGTTTATGAGAGTATAATTATTCTTTAGTTTATGAGCTCTTACAATATATTCTATTCCATCTTTAATGAGTCGATACTTATTTTCAGCTCTATAGAAAATGGTTTTTCTGTCATACAAGTAAGGAATTCCTAAAACAATTCCACATATATCAAAGGGAACAATATCTAACTCAACCTCATCTACAAATGCTAATCCAAAGGAAAACCTAAGTTTACATTGTCTAGTCACTTGTAGCTTTGCTTTATCACATACCCAACCTAATGGATATGGCTTCTTGTGAGGTGTGGTTAGTAATCCCAGCTTCTTCACAATTGCTTTAGAAATCAAGTTTACTTGTGAGCCACTATCAAATAAAGTATCAATCTTTCTATTCTTGGAAGTAACTTTAATATGAAAAGGCTCATTTTATTCATTATCAATAGTTTGGGCAGAATTACTAGTAGATGCTTCAAAATTTTTACCTTTTATACTTGTAGATATGGTTGTTGTTTCATCACCTAAGTCTGAACCCAAATCCTTCTGTATAACAGCATCAGTCTTCTTATTCTTGCCATCGAAGTTCTTGGGTTTCAGCTCTAGATGAAAAGACCAGCAATGTTCATCATCATGTCCATCCTTCTTGCAGTGAGTGCATGAAGGTTTGTCTTTCTATACAACATTTTCCTTCCTTTCTTTCCATTTCTGCTTCCTCTATTCCTTGTTCTTGCTTGCAGTGGGTTTTGATGGTCCCCCAATCTCTAGGTTCACATTCTTTCCTCTAGCCTCTAGATGTGTAGCCTGAACAGATACCTCATCTATGCTAGTAGGGTTAAACATGAGAATGGTATGCCTCAAATAGCTATGTAGACCACCTATATACTTTAGCAAAGTTTCAAGTGACTCTAAAGAAATGCCTAGAATTAAAGCTCCTTTTCTAAATTCCTGGGTGTAGCTTTGTACACCTTTCCCTTTTAATTGGCGAAGAGTTTTCCAACTCATCATATCTTGCTGCATATAAGCTAGTGGATAGAATTGTTTTTTAATGGAAGAAACAAATTCACTCCAGACAGAAAGATTTTTACCATGTTTCTTCAAGTTAGTTTGTGTCTGGCCTTCCCACCATACCAAGGCAGTTCCTCCTAGGCGTAGGTTGGCTAGCTGAATTTTACTCCTGTTTGAATCAATACTTTGCACCCTGCAATACACATCAATCTGTCTAATCCAATTATCTAGCTTATCTACATTTAATTCTCCGTCATATATTGGAAAATCAAATTTAACATCTAATTTAGTCAAATATGTTTTCATTTTTTTATTTTCAAGGCTATCAGGAGGTGTGGATAGAGGAGCCTATTTTCCTTTCCCTTTGCCTTTAGAATGGCCATCTAGAAGAGATTCCTTCCTTTCGACGGATCTCAAATCTCATTTAATAATGTTTATATATCCATCGGGTCCATCTGATCGCATCGCATACATATATGTGTATAAGTCCCACTCCTTTATGAAGCTCTGATGCGATATCCCAATGCGATTGATCACAATTGCATATCGCGATAACCCCTGGCCATTTGGTGAGTGCTTTGTTGTGTTGGCTGATTGCGATTCTGCGATGCAACGTGGGCCATCGATCTGCATGCTTGATTGATGGTCCTCATTGACTCTGTCAGTCACCATCGCAACTCATATATGATATGCACCGATATCTTTCGTCTGCCTGTGCCGATTGTGATTTGTCGATCAGATTTGGATCGTTGATCGACAGATCTAACGGCTACTGTGCATTCATTGTTCAAGCCTCCATTTTCACTGTTTTCACTGTTTTCTCTATGTTTTTGTTCCCCGATAGTGTTTTTCTGCCTTTTTGAGGTTTCCCCTTATATGATGGTTTTGATTGTTTAATCATTTTTAAGAGATTTTGAGGACTTATAGAGTATTCTAGGATCCATTTGGATCAGTGATGGAAAACACATCATCACTTTTACATTTTAAAATCCAACACATGATTGGAAAAAATAAGGCCATGACATTATGTCATACCTAGAAGAACCATTTCTAACTTATCGATGTGAATGGGTCATTTTCTTGTGGCGCATTCACTGGTCGAACAACTTTTTCATCTGGTTCATGTACTGAAACTTTGTCTTTAAGGTGCTACTTTGGATGGAGCCTCCAACAAGTAGCTCTTTGATGGCCACCTCTGTTGCAATGGCTGTAATACATCTTCTTCCTCCACATTTTCTTAACATGTTTCTTTACCTGCTGTTGAGAGTGTTATCACTCAGGTTGTTCCCTGCCTCCTGTAGGGAATACGGCCGAGGTAACCACTAACCAATCTTTTAGCTGCAGGTCCTAGCCTACCTACAACTAGAGAGGGCTCTCTCTTTGTAATTTAGCTTTGTTTTGTAATATTTTAGGCTAGTTATGATGTAAAGGTTTTTCTTTAAATTTGTTGGATGGTGATTTCAAGCAGAGCTACGATGCAAGTCCAAAACAGTCTATACTATTGGGCAATGGAGTCGATGGTGATGTAGAGCTGAAAGTGTCTCTTGGATAAATGGTAATGCTACAGAGCAAGATAGGAAGTTTTGGAACAATTTTTAAATCTAGAAATGATGGAATGAAGTCAAGGAATGAAAGGCAATCAAGAATCTTTCATTATGCTGGCAGAGGGAAAGTGTATGAGTATTGTCCAGGAGCAATTAAGAATTCCTAAACAGTATTCAAAATGAAGGAATTAGTGCAAACATGAGCAGTTAAGAATTCATATCTATGACTAATTTTGAGGAAAACACAAGTAATAGTAGAAATTGAGCACAGGGTGTAATTAAACAAATCCTGGGCTATTCTTTCTCCCTGTTATCAAGATTATGAAACATATGTGAAATTTGTAAATACAGAAAACATAAAACACAGTTTAGAATAACTTATTGTTCCATTGCATGACTCATGAATTCAATAGCAGGTCCCAGAACATCATTTGCACATCCAGATAGCGCAGAAACCATGAACTTTAACAGCCATTTGTATTAGAAAGTCTGAGAAATTACAGGGTAGCTTAGAGAGAAAATCACCAACCCACAAAACATATGAGTTTGGTCTATATATAAGAGAGTTTGTTACAAAAATATCCCGTAGGAAAATATCTAGTCATAAATTTATCCATCTACTTTGTTGAATAGAAATAACTGATGTGGAAGCCAGTGCAAGCCGACTAAGTAAATATGTTGTACTTGGCCACCTTAGGTGTGTGGCTTTTGTTGACTTTCCGGCTTCTTTTTCGACTGGTGGCTGTAGCTTTGGTTTGCGTTGCTGATATGATGTCTCTTGCCACCTGTGATTGATTTGCTTTGATGAGCTGCCATCCTATTTGACTTTCTCCTTCCACCACCTTGACACTTTGGCAGGTAACCCATATGTGTGGAGCTGTGGACCCATAGCTGACCAAAAGGAAAAACAGAGACAAAGTTACCTTGGCAGAATCTCCAGCATTGACAACCACCAATCTTCTGTAGGAAATTGATGCCTTTGTATCTTTATTAATGTCTCATCTGCTTCAGTATACTGTAAAAATTTGGTGGAACCTCAAAAAGATGATTTATTTCATGTTCAATGTAAAACAGGTTTTCTAATTTGTCATACAGAGTCTGTCCAGAGGGAGGCCCTGTTTCTTCTGAGGTACATGAGGATGCTGTAATTTTATTTGAAACATAGTTATTCATCCTGGTAGTATACTGCTCACGGGTCAGCAGTCTTCCAGTGCTGGTTAATAGGCTGGGAAATCCTCTGCTCTGCAATGCTATAAGTTTTAGCTTGAAATCATCTACTTCTACCTGCATTTCCTGACACTTTCTTTCTAGAGTTTGGACAAAACTTCTTAGGGTCAACACCTTTTTTGCTGTCAGAATAGTATCTGTCCTGCTACTGATGTCTAATGCTGCCAACTCCTCTTTGGTATGAGTGTTCAGGAAATGAATCATTTTGTTTGCTTGCTCAGGCATGGTTCCTAATGCTGCTCTAGCCCTTTGAGTCTCAAATTGAGCTAGGCCTATCAATTCTACCTGTTCATGTATGGTTTGAATCGATTTCCATTGGTCAGTGATTGATTGGCCAATTTTGGCCCACAAAATCTTCTTGATTTCGGTCAGATTTTTGTCTAAAGTCAGCTCCTTCTCTAAGGCCTTTATCTTGTTGTCCAAGGCTTTTATTTCTCTTTGTTTCTCATCCACTGTCATCTTGGACTTATCATAGCTTGCCTCCAGCTTGGCCAGCTTTTCTTTGGCCTCTTTCACCTCTCTCACTTGACCTTATAGCTCTTTGACAACTTTCATCATTTCTTCCATTCTCATGCTAGATTCAGGTGTTGTTGTTGTTGTTGTTGTAGCATCTGTGGTTGTTGTAGTTGCTGTGGATGTTGGGATAATAGGAGGGATTGTTGCTGCTTGTGTGGGAGGAACAGTGACCACAGTTGGAGCTGTTTGAGGTGGCTGGGAGGTCGACTCTCCTGCTTTCCTTGCAGTGCTCTCTCCAACTCTTATTCCATCTGAATTATTCTTTGGTTCATCCTCATTAGCAGATCCATGGTATCCTCTCCTTCTTTCTCTTGCACAAGTTCTGCAGTTTCAGGGTGCATTGTTGAAGGCAGCCTCAATTGTTTTTTGAGTGCCTCAATATCATCCTTTTTCTTCCTTATGAGGGCTTGGATGGCCTTGGAATCCTTCTTAGGATGATGCCCCAAATCCACAATAATCTCCTCCAATGTCTTTATTTTGTTATCTTTGGCCGAGGAGGACATTCTTTCCAAATCTAATTGAGTGTTTGTGTTTTTCAATGATTCCTTCAGTTGATGAGCCAGTGTGGCTTTGTCTGCTAGCGTGGCATAGACCATCTCACCCGTTTGCTTGTGCAGCTCTATTTGGTCCATCGGGTGTATGTCCTTGGAGAGGACCTCTAAGCTTGTCTTTATATAGTCTGCAGCTGTCTAGGGCTATGGTATCTTAGGCTTGAAATGACTTAGTATCATTTTCTCCTCTTTAATGTCATAGGCCGCCATTAATCTTTGTTGTTTGGAGGGTGTTGCCTTGAGAAACTGATCATATAGCTGTACTCTTAACAGTTCATTTTGAGCTTTGATTTCCATGAAAGTTTCTTTGATGCCAGGCGGTTGTTTGCTTTTTTGTCTTAAGGAAGACACCTCCATACCATGCTGCCTCTCATGCTCTTGCTGGAATGAGCTAGTAGGTGTTTGCTGGCTTGTTTCCCTTTCTCTCCTCGGACTCTCTAGCACTTCTTCACTAATTTCCTCCTCAACTTGAGGATCAACTCTTTGTCTTTTGGCTTCCGATTGCTGTGTTGACCCACTAGCAGGTGTAGTCTCTTCCCGGTCCCGCTTCTTACCTCTTTCCTCATTAACAGGAGTCTGTAAAGCTGGCACTTGTAGTGCCTCTGTTTGCTGTGGAGGGGCTTGCCCTTGACTCTACTCCTTTGAGGCAGCAGGCTGTTCTGTCACTATTTCTTGTTCTTCATCCATTGGCTCCTTGCCTTTAGCTGTACCTGTTGCTGGTGTAGACCTTTGTTGGGTAGCTTGGGAAGCTGCAGCAGTAGATGGGCCTTGTCCGACTTGTTGTGGTAGTTTGAATGTTACCTGGTCAAAAGAATCCAAGTCAAGAGTTTTTTCTAAATCTTTGACATTTTGCTCCATTATTTCTTCTTGAGTGAATTCCTGAACTAGGGTACCTTGCACCCACTCATCTTGGTTGGCAAATTGTTCAATATGTGGGATTTTACAATGTTCATAGGCTGTCAGCCTATATTTTACTTTTCTGGCACTGATAAAGCCATCTGGGTCATAAGGAACCCACCAGAAACTCTTTTTCAACTTGAGTTTCTACCCCAATATTTGATCAGCATCTTTCCAACCTTCTTTCTTGTTCATGACAAAGGGGCCTAGTTGGTCTCTAAATTTTAGGTGAGCCTTCTTCTTGGCACTATGAAAATGAGTTAAGTCTAAATTAATTAGTTGCCTGTAATACTCCAAGGCAAAGTGTCTCATTGGCACATACCTTGGGAGCCTGTAGGGACAAAGCTCACAGCCATAGATCCTAATGACAGTGTGATTCTGGTAAAAGTACCAGTCACCTATTTTGTAGTTCTTTGAAAGCTGCAATATTTTCTGCATGTCATAGGATAGTCTAGAAAGAGGAGTTCTCTTTAGAAGACAAGAGACTGGATAGAAAATAGGTCAATAAACTCACAGTAAGAGTAGGGGGAGTTCTGGACTTCATGAAAGACCGAGGTCTAGAAAATTACAGACCTCTTTTCCCCTTTAGAGTCCAATCTTTTGATGGGGCACTGGAAGCAGTCTGGCTGATATTACATGAACAAATGATAAATGTATGATGAGTATTTGAAAACTCCCTCCCTATCCAGTTTCAGTAGTTGGTCATGTATCTTGTTGGAGATAAATTTAGCATAGTTGTACTTGATAGTAGGAGGCTGTCCTGGGCTATATGCATACAATAGGACCAGAATGGTTTCATCAATGTGCTCACTTGTTTTGAAACCTAGAACATAGGATATCATGTCTACCAGTAGTTTCCCTACTTCATTGAAATTGACATAGAGAAAAGGAGGTGGCTCTATAGGCTAGCGATCCGCTCTGATGAATATTTTGGCAACTCTGGCTATCTCTGAGGTGGAGAGTTTGGGACCTTCATCAAGCAGGTATTTCATTGAAAGAGGCATCAGAAGTTGAGTTTGCTTGAAGTTAAGAATTTGGTTGATTGAATCAGGAGTTATTTGGAAAAGAATGCTCCCAGAAGGAGACTTGACTGCTCTTTGATTTGGCTCATAGTTTTCAGCATAGAGATGAATTATCTCAGGGAAAATATTGACAGAAGGGAGGAAGTAAATGGGCAAATTAGATTCCCATATCCCATACATATCACAATTGTTCAAAAAACTATTTCTGAGCTGACAAAAGGTCTACAAGTGGTTTTTGTCCCCAACCAAATCTTGAATAAGGTGGTCTCTATCAGCTAGGGGTAATGCTTCAAGTTCCTTGTGAGGTGCATTTAGAGGAGCAATGTTCAATGTTGCTGGAGTGGCCATGTTGTATGCTCTGTGTCTATAATTTGAAATTTGGATTGGTGAAACAGCTGAACAGTGAGAATTGCCTCAGAAAATTTGTGAGGAAGCTGTAGAATAAGATTAGATATAGAACTGGCCTTCACTGTGTGTAGTTTATGATAAAAAGGCAAACTTGTAGAATTTTAGAGAGGCTTTTAAATGATTTCACTGGTTTGATAGGCTCTGTGGGTAAACTGTAGAGGGAATGGGGTTGATTTCTAGCCAAAGCAGTATAATTTTACAAAGGATTTTAACAGAGGGATTCAATGCATGGGTAGTTTAGAGCATCTGCCGGCAGAAACAAACTTAAAATGCATTTTAATGGCAGAATTCGTAGAGAAGGGAAAATTCGCCGGGTTGCACTTGAACAAAGGGTCAATAAGTGGGTTAACAGGTAGAGTTTTAGGTGTTCAAGTTCCTTTTGGTTTGAATTTGTAGGTATTCAACCAACTTTAATGGTGAAACTTCTAAAAAACAGGGTTCATAGGTCAACTGCAAGTAAATACCTGTTTCTTTATGGTGCAGAGGGCAATTAGCAGGTTCAATGGTGAACTGAGGGGCCAGATTTGTAGGCAAAACTTTCTTGGTTGAGCAATCTGGAGTGGTGGCGACAATTCGTCGTAAAAGGATGCAGGGCGCTCCAGCAGTGAACTAATAGAATAAAAACAAAACAGTCATTTTCACGATTTTTTAACAATATTTGGACATTTTGGTGCTTTTGGCGCTTTTCGGGGATGACGTCAGCATGACGTAATTTGGCGTGTAGCAGGTACGGGACGGTGACGTGGAAGCTGATGAGGATAGTGACGTGGCGGATAACACATTGGCGGGGTGGTGATGTGAGCAGTTGATGTGGCAATGGTACAGGGCAGCAGCGGGCCGACAAGGATGTGACATCATAGGTGACGAGGAGCTGACGTCAGGGGGCAGGTGGCGGGCGGTTTCTGGTTTCTCCCGCACCTCTCTTGGCCCCAGGCGGTATTGCAGAGGGGGTCTCCGATCACGCCAGGCAATTGACGCGTGGCGGGGGTACGGCAACAAAATCTCCCATCCCCCGGACGCTATTCTATGGCAGATCGGGGCGCCCAATATGGCTGCCCACCGTTGGATTATGAGCTGTGAATCGGACGGCGGTCGGGAGGTTGTAAGCTGCGAGCAACTTTAGGCACGGGACCCGTGAAACATTATAATATTCGTTAATATGGCGGGGTGTAAAAACTTTGGTTATACGGGTTTATATGGTATATACAGCGTGGTCATGGTTATTGGTTCAACCATGTATTAAACCAATCCCAAACAAAAATATGTGCGCGAGGTTATAGAATGGTTTAGGAGCGGGGGTTATCATAGTTATTAACCTAACTGAATGTTAGATTAATCCTAGGCAAATAGACGTAGAGGGGTTAATACAAGGCCCAAATGAACTTAGCATTTCCCCGAACTTTAGGTTATATGGCTATAGTGCCAAGGGGTGGGGATATTTACAATTTCTTGGGATTTTTTATATAGTTTTTGTCTATAGGGATAGGGAAATGATCAGGGAGCTATATAATAGAATTAGAGGTTAATATGACCTTGTGAATTGAAATTGTATGGGTGAATGCTAAGTATGTGTAATGAGACTTAGGAATAGGGAAATGAAAGGAGTTTGAAATGATTTTTACATAAGAAATGTGGCTTATTTCCACTAAGTGGAGTCAAGATTCAACTAAGCATTTATCATGAAATGAAGTGAAACAGGAACTTTGGGAAGATCCCAAGCTCCTTGAGGGGATGTTAGTAAATGATTTATGGGGGAATGGAGGGGAGTTAGACATGCTTCCATTATTATGCAACCAAACAACTGCCAAGGTACCAATGTCACTGATGATATGAATCTTTCTTGACAAGGCAAAAAATAATCATAACCTTGCTTCTGCAACCTCAAATTACTTGCCCAACCTAATACACCTAACATTTTTTTTCTTCCTTTTGATTGGGTGCATTGAACTTGCAAACCCTGAAGTTCCTCTTTTCTTTTGACTGCCCTCCTATCTAAGTCTACCCTTATCTCTTCCAAGGGCCCATATTAAGCAGTTGGGCTCCTTAATTTCTCTACCTATCTACTCATCTGCCAAGCTTGAACTGTTTGGACAGATATTCATTCTCTATTCTACAACAAGAAATTTAAACATGGAATGGTCCAGATTGAACTGTTGGGCCATCCATCAAATGTGATAAACAACAGTATTTGCACATTGTGAGCTTGCAAATAAGATAGCAGTGGCATTTTGACTGGCCACTCTCCTGGTCTTTCTTTGGGGTTCATTTCTATTACTTTTTCCTGACCAATTTACTCTTTTTGCCCTTTGATTTTTCTTTTAGGGCATACCCTCTTTACATTTTTTAATTTTCCCTATCTGTATACAAAATATGGAACCTTTGCAGCATGAAAAGATGAACATATTTGGCATTTCCATAGTCAATCATGAAAAATGAAACCTATTGGTATAGGAACCTAACAGAGAGGGTCTTTCATGCCTCCTCCTTTTGTGTGCTTCTATTCTTTTCCAGCTCTCAACAAATGTATGGTTATGTAATCCACAGAAGGTACATGTTTTTCGATGCCTTGATTTATGTCGATCATTAGCAACATGATTATAATTGAAATGAACATTCGAATGTCAAGACTGGTTATACCTTTCCTTGCTGCCTCTGGTGTCATTATGGAGATGAGAGCTTGCCTCAGCTCCTTCCCTGCAATGGGCACTACCATGGGATGATGGGGATGTGTTCCCATCATTCTCTTTCCTCGACAATTTCAACAATGTCTTGGAAGCATCTGACACCTTCGAGCATTCTCCTTTAGTGTATCCCAAGCCTGCAAATCGAGTTTTGTGCACAACCTCTGATGGCTGAGTTATGCATTGGTTATTAACACCAAGTTCTTCTTCCTCCTTATACTTCATCCTAGTAAGGAGCCTCATGTTTTTCCCTATAATTGGTATCTCCACATATCCAATAGAAATCATACTATGTGAAGATGAAACTAAAGTGAAATCAACATCTTTTACCTTCCATGTTGAATTGGAAAGAACTGATGAGCGATGCTCATCATCTATTGTTGGTGGTTCACTATCTATCTTAGCGAATTCCCCAACTTCTTTCCTGACGTACCCAAGTCCTACCTGATGGGGTAATTCTTCTACTTTGATAGGGTTGACAATGCCTTGGCCATTAATTCCCAAGACTTTTCCTTCATACCCCATTTTCTTCAACATTTTGGAGCCAATTCCTGTGGTATGATTTTCAAAAACAGAGAAATCATCATCAGGAAACATACATGAATTCGGAGAATTACTTTTTACCTCACATGGGTCATGCTACAGATTTTCCAAGGCATCGTCCTTTGCTTGCAGCTGTTGTAGCAAACTATGTTTCCCCTTTCTCTCTTCTCGTAGAAGCATCTTTAATTCAACGTTATATGCTTGAAGACTTTGGTTGTTGTTCTTCAGTTCCTTGAGGGCCTCTTCCATGTCTCGCAACTAAAGCCACACTCACTACTTTTCCTTTGTCTCTTTTTGTATAGCTTCATACATTATTTCCACCTTTTTGGAAATTCTGAGCATGGTCTCATACATCACTCTGTCATCCTCTATCATTGCACATTCCATTGTTCATGCTCACAATTCACATCCACACAAAGACCAGTCTAATACCAAACTTGATCTGAGTTGACTCAACTCCTAGATTTAACCAAGATCTTTTGCTTTTGTAATGCGATTAGAATTGCATTTAAAAGAGAATAAAGGAACATATATGCATGCTGTAAAGAATAAGGAACATGATAGGAATCAACAACATAAAATACAAGATGTTGATAATGGAGTTCGTCCAAGAGGGACTACGTCTTTGAGCCCCAGTGTCAAGATGGTGTAGGCCACTGCATTAAGTGTTGGAAGGAGTGATGATGTACATGCATGTGTTTTCTCTATCATACAAGGAATATTCCCCCACACAGGAGTGGCTCCAAGAGATGTTCCACTGCAGGAACTCTCATTCAAAAAGGACTCCTATCAGCATGACATAATTTCACGTATGTTAATAATGAGCATCCCGCAAACATGGCATCAAATGGTTCTCAATTTAAACATACATGGTGACACATGACTGTCTCGTCAACATGATGACAAAGGGATCTCAATTAAAGCATGACAATAAGTACATCTCACATCAAGAACAAAAAAAGATCCGACATCAAACATCAAACAACGATCTATACAACACAATGCATCTCAAGAAAAGAGACAAAGAAGTACATGATCGCACTACATATACCTCACATCAAAGAGTTTTCTGAAGAAGAAGATGATAGAATGTTGGATCTGGTTGCAGTATCAATCTCACGGTGTTGAATATTATGGAAATGACTGCTCACACATTGAATGCTAACACGTATACTCCACTTTGAAAAGTGGCCGAAAAATAGAATGATCAAATGGAAAACTAGGTTACACCATCAGATTTGTGGCATCGAATAGTGTAAAATCGACTGTCAATTTTTTAATTTTGAGAAAGTGAAAATCTAGGGCTACAAGAATCTTTTAGATTCCCCTTAGATTCATCAAAGATTCCCTCCTCTGGGCCATCTGAAGATCTGCTGCTCAGATCAAAATTCTGTCTGTGCCATCAGGTTCATGTTGCTAAGAGGTGTAAGATCGACAGAAATTTTGTCTAATTTGGACACTAGAACAATTTTTCCCTCCTAAAAATTTGGCTCAATCATGGTTCCACCTGCCTCTTTTCCCTACTCATGGTTCCACCTGCAAATTAATAAAAAAATCACCTCGAACTCCATGCCATGTTCTACCTCCCCTCACGCACTGAGAAAAATGGGTTTATATGTTGGTAAGGTGGCGGAATTTACAAGGCCACCACCTGTGGCGCAGTGGTTAGATGGAATAATGGAGGCAGAGAGATCGTGGGATCTGGTGGGCCCCAGTATTGCAGCAATAATGCTGCAACTCCTGGAACTCCCTTCTTTAATTTTATCAACCTGGTAGTTTGTAACAAACTTGGAAGCGACGGTGCTATATGCACAAGTACTAGCTCTTGCCACGGTTGTCACTTGATCAGCTGGCACAAGTCCACCAGGAGCTTAAGCTAACTTCTATGAGCTCTTATAAGAATATTTTTAACTGATGGATGAAAGCTAACTCAAAGGAGGCTAATCTACTTGCAGAAAGAAACTAAAAAGCTGAATGGAAATGCAAACCCTAGCAAACCCTAGTTTTACCAACTAGCCCTACTGATGCAAGAAAAACGATGAAAGCTACAGAAAGGAATGCCATTGACTTCTAGGAAGGTAAAATGCACGTGTCTAAGCTATTTCTATAGTAACATCTGGAAAGAAACATCTTTTTGTATTTTTAAGTAAGTTGGCAGAATTATTATGCATGTGCTTTAACTGTTTTTTACTGTGCAGAGGTGGATTGGCGAAAGGAAATGCTTGCAGGAGGTTGGAAAGGTTAGAAGAGGGCCTAAGGGGTCCCTAGCACCCTTTCTAAGAGTTTCACAGTGATCCGATCTCAAGAAACCGCTTTTGTGAGCTTCTACAGGAAGTCTGCAGGGGTTCTACAGGATGTTCTGGAATTTCTACAGGATGTTCTGTAATTTTCTACAGGATGTTTAGAAATGGGATTTTGGAGGATGGATGGAGGAAGAAAGATGAAGGAGTGGGTATGGAGGTGAGATAAGGGTGTGAGGAGGTCCAGGACTTGGGGAATGGAGCTGAGGAGTGGCAAGGATGGTTGGATTTGTTCAAGGAGGAGTGGAGCAATGTTGCACGAAAATATGGGAATTAGGGCAAAGTGAGCAAATGGTGAATGTGAAGCAAGAATCTGAGTCAGAGGATGGAGCATGCAGGATTGATGGAGTATGAGAAGATGGAGAAGTATTACAGGTGCTCTGCAAGTTGTTTTTCAAATGGAACAAACGAGGACTTGGAACATCAAAGACCTAGTTACGTTAGCCTATTCTGACCTAGATAAAGTAAAGAGAATGAACATAAGTTTATTTGCAATGAAACCATGTGAAATAACTTATGAAACAACACAATCAAGAATCTTCACATGTAACCAACTTCTGCAAATAAAAATCGAACACTAATGATTGCATGGCGAAGCAAAGACTGTGTTTTTGTTGGCAGCAAGGTCACCTTGATCCCAGCTCTTGATCCCACTGAGGGAGAGGTGAAATCAGAGGTGCTTGATGGCCTTTTTCTAAAGCTCTTCCCTGTTAATAACCTATCAACTCAATATGAACATAAAAATCCTTTTTAATCATCAAAAGCACTCTAAATAACAAAGCAAGATTTAAATCTAAATAACATATTTTATTCTAAGAATGCAGCAAAAACACATAAAGATAAACAAAAGAGGTACTGGGCACTTGAGATGGGCCCAACCCCAAGAGCTACAGCCTCCTAAGAGAGATTTAGAGCTGGTGCAAAGCTAGATTCATCGTTATTGATCACAAGAATAGTTACATTCCAAAAACTGTCCTAAAGGAAAACTTGAAAATGTGCTGAAATGCAGAGCTAACCTACTGCCTAAAAAATGACTAAAATCGAAATAAAAACTAGCTAACTTCTACCTACAAAATGACTAACTGAAATGAGGCCCTAAGCCTTCTTATTTATACAAATTGAGGACCCCAACAGCCCTCCTAAACTTTAGGAACTCGGCTGCCAAAACTTGTAGTTAACAACAGTTTTACTAGCACTTTCTCGGCTGCCCTTGTGATAATCGATTTGGTGGCCCTTGAACTCCGAGCTGATGGTGGATAATTCGAGGTAAGGGCCCATAAATGAAGGGGACACCTTCCTAAAAATCCTCTCCACGAATTTGGCTGCCAAGTGCTCATTTAAACCTTTGATTTTGTCTCAAAATTGACTAAAAATCTGCACAAAGCACCCATTAGACTTGTTGGCATAATGACTAACCCAATTCACTCTATTAACATAAATATAATCAAAAACATGCAATAAACTAATGAGAATGGTGGATTAAGTCGAATTAGGAGGCTAAATGAGCCCATATAATTATCCATTTTTGGGGCTCATCAGGATCAAATCCTGCCTCTCCCAAAAATACACACAATGGCATGCAGTTACATTAATTTTGGCGCGTTAATTTTTGGTGGTGTATAAAAGTTGGTAAAGGTTATCATTTTGATTTGGTGCACTTTTATAACCGTTGCAACATTTAATATGAGTGTGGATGATGTATTAAATGGGGCCATTTTAATGTTAATACATAGTGTATTGTTTGAAATGGTGTGTGGTTTTGGGTTGGGCCGCCCGTGGAGCAAGCTGGCCACATGGCCAGGTGGGTTCGATTCCCATTGGCCCATTATATACATTGTATTTAACATGGTAAGCAGAGGTTGGGTGGTTGGGGTGTGGGCCAGGTCCACCAGAGGTGGCCCACCCACCCCATACATATATGCATATGGTTGGTTGGCGGCTAGCAGGGATCATGGCCCATTGGCCATTTTTTAATTTTAAAATTTGTTATATGTTTTAACTATATGTGGCTTGGGAGGGGAGGGGGCTGGGGTCATGGCCCGCTGGCTCATAACATATAGATATATATATATATATATTATTTAATACCAACCACAATTTTCTATTTTGTCTAATATAAGGGATATTAGACAAATTAAGTATCCAACAAATTCGCCCGCTTTCAGGAGCTAGGTTCCCACGTCAGTTGATGGTGAATTTGTAGGACACTTAAACCTGGCCCACAACCCAACTTTGACCAAAACTTTGACTGACTCTTTCTCCCTCATACGATCTCGGATTTGAGTGTCATTCACACTGTTGGAATCAGGGTGATGAGAAATTCAATCTGGTGCTAGCTTGGGAGCAATCTGACCACTTTGAATTTTGACCCTTGCTGAGTCCTCTAGGACTTCTGCTTGTGTCTAGAGCCACCTAAATCAGCCCTTAAGAATTCTGGTACACTTGATTAATAGCTAGCTCCTCATCACCCTGTTGTTTCTATCCCAGCCGAGCCCTTTGGGTCCAACCCCCTAGGACCTCCCCCATTTGTGGGTGCCTCTCCTATGTTTCCAACATAAACTCTTCCTCCAGGTCTCAACCATCTAGGAGCTATTCCACCGGGGCATTACCCTGCAGGCTAGATACCTTTCGTATTTCCCCCTCTAGGAATGTTTTCTATCGCTATCAATGGCTTCGCTGGTCCTTCCTAACATGACCTTGGGGATCCCAGTATGGTACATCGATCCCCTGGAAAGTATTCTTCCTGGTTAGCTAAGACCTTAGCATGCTTTGACCCCGGTTCAACTAGTCCCTACAACCCTTTTCGCTTCTTCTGTTCCATCACAACCTCAACAAGAACCCACTCCTATTGCAAAATTATATGGCTAGGGGGGGGAATCTGAAAGGAAAGAATTGAAAGACAAGGCTCCCTAAGCTCCTCTAGCCCCTAAGGGCCCAAATTCATCACCTTTGTGCTCTTTGTGTAAAGTTGTTGGGCACGCCACCAATAATTTTCCCTTCTTAAACTCAAACCTTTGGTTCATGAAACGTTCCTTGAGTCAAATATCCCTGAAGTCCATGTTAACTTACCGAGACCACCTAAGAAACTCAAAACATTATGCACAAATCACAATTGTGCCTTGTGTGATCATCATGGTCACTATTCCAATTGTTTCCCTAGCCTCAATGAATTTCGCGACTACCTTGAAGTGCTTCGTGAATACAAGGCCACTCGTAGTGGACCATCTCCTCCTCTACCCGTGGATTCTGGTACCACTCAAACAGAACAGGGGGACTCTAGTCCCACCATCATGATCCCTCCCCCTGATGTCGAAATGACGGACACCACAAGCCATATCCTTTACCTGCTGTCATCCTTGAGTTCCTCACAGGAATACCTTTCTGAGGTTTCTGTGCCTGCTTCTATTGAACCTCTTTCGATAGAATCCTGGGTCTCAACATCTATAGATCCTCCATCTACTAGCTCGTCATCTACCGTTCAAGATGATGCATATGTGAACCTTCTTTCTCAGGATGATGCACTAGGTATCATAATCGCATCATGTAGTCAATATTCATCCCGTCCCCCCATCTTCCATTCCGATGAGGACATCATGGAAGCCATGACTACCCCTGATTATCCTTGGAACAATATGCACCATTGTGCGTACTTCCTCCCATATTTGGAGTCCACCACTCTAAATACATCCAGTACAGCCATAGCATACTATGGGGGAACATAGGCCCCTACATGTCATTATCATCCTTTGGAGGATCTCGTGCCAAGTTGGGTCGAGATGCCTGAATCCATTTTTTGAGCACTCAAAACACAATGGCACTCCACAAACTCTTCCTGCTAGGGGGCATGATTCCCACCTTTGAATAATAGATCAATCCCCTCCATCACATATGTTTGCAAGAAATATCCCATGCTTGGGGCCATGATGGTTTCCCCTAGCCATCTTCGCAATTAAGTCTCAGCCTAGATCCCACTGAATCTAGGTATGGTTGATTATACTCCCATTCCTTGGATATTTTTTGCTACCGGCCTCTCCGGAAATCCATATGCACATCGCATATCGTAGACGTGTGATACCATATCTTAAAATATTCTTCTCTATGTCCATATAGTCACCATGTTTGATTTCATGGGTGAGGATGATTCTAGATCTCCTCTAGTAGTTCATTCTCATTTTCCTCCGCCCTTAATCCTTCACCAAGAACCATCATTCCAAGAAGCATTTAGGCCATCTTTAGACAAGTAAGGCCACTTGCCTAAAAGTTTTAGATCCCTATTCTGATGGTAGGTTTTTCCACTACAATCTCCATAAGGTTTAGGGCCTTTTCCTCCTCTCCAAATTCACCATAGCTCCGCAAATGAATCCAAATTGGAGGGAAAATGTCCTTTCATATAAAAATCCCCAATTGTTCTACTACCCATTGCGACTAGACTATAGCTTAGTTTGATGAACAGTTAGCATTGTTGGAAATCTCTCACTGAGCTCTATAATGGGTCTTCCTCTGTTTTTGATGATTTGACACTTCACAGGAAGCTTTTTTTCCAATAAGGGTCACTTCTTCGCCTCTCAAAATAGAATTTTATCATAAAGAGACACTTGTCCTTTGAGTTCCGCCTCCTCTTAATACTTGTCATACCATATGTCAACTTTTGTCATGAATAACCATCATTTACTCATGTTTGGATGATCCCCAATTGGGCCTAGTCTGTGTGGCAGTGTCATCCAGTCACCCTTGTTTAGAGCAGCTGCGATGAGTGACCCTTACATTCTTGGAGTCTATTTCATGTCCCATTATATCATGTCACAATATTCCATCCATATTTGCATATCGTTCTTCCTATGTTTCCAATTTCAGCCTACAGTCATACTGTCCTCATTCCCCCTGGAGTTGAGTTAGTTGCTGCTAGGTCAATCATGCACTTTATGCTATGACAAGGGTCGTCATTTGTTTGTGCCTTAGTCCCACTTTTCCCCCATTATCCTCGATGTCATTCCATCAATCACATTACTATTTTCCCTCATGCTTTAGTTGAGAATCCTCATTGCCTCATCTATCGCAAGCCCTATTCTATCGACATCAACTCATTTATTCTAGAAGAACGGCATAGCGGGTGGTGTATCTCAATTCCAGCTTCCATTCTTGTTTAGTGCCTTGGATTGAGTAGAGGGTCTCGTTATTTCCTTTTGACTTCATCATTTCATGTTCGTGATCCATACACTTGATGGTCCATTGATGCATCATATTGTACCAATGATTCCCGGGTGTGTGTGAGATTTTTCAAGCCTCACGAGGGGGTGGCCCTTCAAGTATCCCCCCACATGCCTAGATGCATACCTACTATGCTACAGCCTCATATGTAGTTTTGCAGAGTTGATGGGTTCGACTCCTACCAATCGCAGTGTTCATAGAATGTGTGTCTCCTCCAAATGATCCATTTAGTTTTGCAGAGCCCTTCCTTGTTTAGCAGGGCTTCTCTAGTTGTTCTACCCTCCCTCCCACCCATTCTTTTGAGGGAAGGGCCTTTGTATATGATGTACTCAGAAATTATTGTATTCAATATTGGCTCATTTTTTTTCAGGTGCATTATGTATATGGGACACATTGTATTATTTTCTGGCCTTTTTATGCCAGCATGTCATGTACCATTCAACATGTACTTCATTGCTCAGTTTTATATTTCTGGGTGAACCATTATTTTTGTACTAAGTTATCTCGGTGGGTATGGATATGCCTCCCCTACCTCATTGAGGTCCAGTACCACAACATAAAAGGAGACTTTCATTAGTCTCATCCCCTCTGTCCCTATCCTCTTTCAAGTTCATCTCATTGGTCTCTCTATCTCTCTCTCTAACTCCCCTATGTTGTCTAGTGATTGTGTCTTTACAACATACTTCAGTCATATATTTTTCTCCTAGCACTCATACATTGGGGGGCAATCTATTATCACCAAAAAATTGATCATCTAACCTAATTTACTAGATGGATTGAAGTACACCATGTAAAGCCAATTTTACCATAGTAAAATTGCTTTCACTGTGACAAATTACTTAATAAAACACCTTTGTTAAGTAATTTATAGTTAAACCCATGAAGAATAATTAAATAAATCACTCTTTATTTGATTTTCTTCTAGGAATAATTAATTAAACCATTGTTCAATTATTATTCCTTGTCATATTTGACCCAATCATGAAAAATAAATAGATAAATCATTAATTATATTATTTTTTTTGTAAGAATAATTCATTATTATTCTTGTTAAATCTGGCTAAATCCCTTAGGAATAATTAAATAAATCCTTATTTATTTATTATTCCTTAACTAATTCCTTGAGATGATAAATAAATCATTTGTTTATTTATTATTTCTAAATAAAAGCTTAAATACTTTTTCCCTCCTAAACAAATATAATAAAATATTCTATGTAGTTATTCCAAGAATGGGATCAATAATATTTTATTATTGCTCATTATTCGAGGATAAATCAATATCTTTTTTATAAATAGAAGGGTTTTCCATTCATTATTCACTTTTGATTATTTTCATTGTTGCACTCACTGTTGTAACTTTGATTATTTTCATTGTCGCACACCATATTTTTGTTGGGTTTATACATTATAGAGGAGAGAGACTCTACAAAAGCTGAAGATGTTTGAGGATAGCCAAGAACCCATCCCATAGAGGGGGGCTTGTAACAGTCCAAAAATAAATATCTAATTAACATTAAATTTAAATCAGAGTGGCACTTACCTAGCCAAATAAACATGTAATTAATAAACTAAATTCAACTATGAATAGTGCTTACCTATGGTAGAAGTAGGCTTACCGCAACAAGGTTTTGGGGACGACTCTCCACCCAACTGTAGGTTCAATTGTGCAAGGATTTGCTACAAATGGACACCCCCAAGCCCTCAATCAACGTACTACTGCCAGTGACTCCTATGTCTTAGAACACCATTCTCCCAAGAGAATGAAAGATAGAATCTCGGAAAGATGGAATGCAGGAATGCCTCTCATCTTCCTCACCATCTATTAAATAGAACAAACATTGGAAGGCGAACCACATGCACACACTCCATGTGTCTACATGCAACTTTCTTTTGATTTTTCGCTTTCTTGTTTTATTTCCTTCTTTTTGATAGTTTTCTTGTTTTATTTCTATTTATTCTTATCTAAAGCTTTAACTTTAGTATGGTTATTACTATTTTTATTTTTATTATTTTTATTTATTTTCTTTGTATATATTTTTAATCTCATTTATTATTTATGATTTATTATTTTTATTATTTTTATTAAGTGATTTATTTATTATTTATATTATTAATTATTATTTTTTTTATTATTTATTATTTATATTATTTATTATTATTTTTGTATTATTTATTATTTATTATTATATTATTATATTATTATTTTTATTATTTATTATTTAATTTACTTCATGTTGCCAAAACCCTCTACTGAACTAGTATAACCAGCAGGCATCGAAAGTCCCCAACACCCCGGGAAATATCAAGGAATCTTTGTCCTTTTTCCCACTTTCAGCACCAGGCATAAGCCTAACCCGACCTGTATCCTAGTCCAAGGCTGGCCCCAAGGCTCACGCCTGATTCAAACCTCATCTGCCCCAAGGTAGGCATCCAGTCCGGTACTCAATGACCCCGGGCATCTCGCAAGGCTGGTCAACTCCCTCCACAACTACTAAGGCGCACAGCCCCAGGCATCGAAGTCCTTTACATCCCTTCCAGACTTCGGCATCCCAATCCAATAACAGGCACCTAGCCTAGAACATCAGGCACTTGGCCTCCTCAAGATGGTCCCATAGCTCTTCAAGAGCTATCCATCAAGAGCTATACACAAGACAAAGGAACCACTGGCATATGTAGTGTTGATTGAGTTTTGTCCCCAACCCATATGGTGTTACTTATTCTCCCTCATGCGTATGGGCTCGCACAAGATCATCAAATAAACCCTCTCGGCCCATTTGTGGAGTCCTGTGAATCATCACATCTCAACATGCATCCAATGCATTAACCATCATAGTATCATACGAAATAATCCACATGCCAAGTCTTGCATGTCATCTTGAGAACATTCATCTTTAATTGCAATATTATGAAAAATAAGGAATGGCATGCTCATGCATGTCATAGATTTCTATGGAACTATCGTATGCTTCAGTTATACCATCACATAATTATATCTAAGACATATCATGACTTCACATAAATGAACCACGTGTCAATAATCCTTATATTATAGCATCATAATTCCTATGCCATTTTATGCATATCATATCCATCATGAGTATTGAACATTAAATACCTATCATCACGTAGTAAATTAATATGTAAATATACCTTGACATAACGTCATAATACCTATGCATATCGCTATTATCATATGGATACTGTTAGCACTCAAATCTGCCTCAGGCTGAGGAAGGCAAAACTCGAGGCAACATCATACCACGCTCAGCCTCGTAGCTAGCCCTACGAGGACAGGAGAGGGCTCTCTCTGAGTCTATCTCTGCAAATGGTTTTCAAAGGGGCTGAGATGACCAAAAAGGAATACTGATCTTAGGCTAGATATTAAGTGCAGAGGTTTAAAGGTGATTTTTTGGGATTTTTGTTGAATCAAAGGGAAAAGCAATTTTGGGTGCGGGGATGAGACACAGTTTCTACAGAGGTCTGATTGGAGCAAGGTAGGAAATTGTTTTGATGCTTTTAAAGTGATGTGGTGAATAGATAAGACAGGTGAGGAGCTAAGGAGAGCAAGCAAGAGCAAGGGTTCTCCTTAAACTGAAGAAAACATGGAAAATTGAACAAATTTGAAGGCAGAGCATAGCAAATTTATGGATTCTACCTTAACACTTCATTTGTTCAATTGCAGAAGATGAGAGATGGAAAAATGATACAAATAACAAACTTACAAGTAATGAAAGAAGAAAACCATCAAGACATAAAGCCACAAGAATTCCAAATAGTGTTGCAAATCCCTGGTCTTCCCTTTGCCAAAATGCTAAAGTAAAATGTACAATAAAGTCTCAAAGCCTCTTCCCAAAGAGTCCAACCTCTCCAACCATGAAAATGATTTAGAAAATACATAATATAGACCATGCCAACCCATTCCCTAGCCTCTAGGGGTCGAGCTCATCATCCTAGGAGCTGTTTCAACCAATTCTAAACAAAGCACTACAATCTAGGCAGTCAAAACAACTTGCCTCTATAAGCTAGGAAACCAATTGATTCATTAAATTTTTGCTATTTTATGAATGAATCATCTAGAATAGGTAAATAAGTGTCAAGTCAACATAAAGTTCCATTAATTACATCAAGGAGGGTGGAAAATCCCATCACAAGTCAAAACTGGTCAAGACTGGCTGAATTCCTGAGCTGGAAGGTGAAATCTGTACAAAAATCCTGATGCGTAGTGCACATGAGCCCTACGCGTAACGCGCCCTTCCACCTACTTTTGGGGCACTTTCTGGCATCCAAATTGATCTTAGGTTGGCTTGTTGGAAAGCCCTGGATGTCTACTTTCCAACCCAAGTGAAATTTTCCAATTTGATGTCCATTTGCCCCTCCAAAAGTACATTCTCCCAAGGCAGCTACATGTGTGTCCAAAAAGGGGCAGTGAGGTCATTTTTTGCATGTTTTTTGACCTTTTGGGGACCCAAACCTTGATGAAATGCCTTGGCAGTGGCTGAGCAGGTGTATTTCATCATGACAAATCCAAAAATGCAAACCTTTCGTGATTTGGACCTCACAATTTTAAGGGTAGCGCGCGGCGCGCTACGCGTTAAGCCCAAAAACCTGTTTTTTACATAAAAATTTCAAAATTGACAAAATTTTCCCCAAATTTCTTGAAATTTGGGCTGGGGTCCCCAATCAAGTACTATGCTCAGTCAAAGAGGCTTTGGCCAAAATTTGGAGTGGATCAGGTCTTTTCCGCCGTTTTAGTGCCTTGCTCAATCACCTCTTAAGGATCTTAATTTTCGCTTTGCAAACATGCATGTGGGCCCAGTAATGATTCTTCATGTGATGAAGCAAGTCTTTGTCTCTATTGGCTTTCGCCAACAACCCGTCCAAGTGTCAGTTGACCGTCTCAAGCACAAATTGCCGCGCAACAGGTGTCAAATCACCCGGCCTTTTACGGGCCAACCTACGGTCTTCACGGATTCGTTGTAGCTCTATAAGTGTGTGCTCGTCCTCTAACTGTTTATTGTGCTGCTCTAGATACCTGATATATGAAGCTGTCTCATCATGACTAGTAACAAAACCTGATGGCTCACCTGAAGGCCTCTCCTCATGCTTGGGCTTCTTGCCCTTATCCTGTACCTGCAGTGCTGCTGTCAAAAGCGAGGCCCCTTCCACACGAGGTGGAGATAACACTCGCTGTGCTGATGAAGTCAACGAGATCCCTTCCACCCCGGGTGGAGATAGTACTCGTCGTGTAGATGAAAATAAGGCCCTGTGTCCTCGCTGATATGTCACACATGCTGGAGCGCTGACATGCTCTATCTCAGGAATGTCAAACTGATGTGAAGGCCCTCCCTCGTCATGAACAATCTCAGGAGATGGTTGTGGCGCTGTGAAAAGGTCACGAGAAATAAAATCCTCCCAAGTAATGCCCTACTGTGCCAACTGATGCATCACTATGATTTTGATCAATGCATAATGATAGATGCTTTTATGCTGATGTGCTGGGCTCTTCCTTTGTACTAAAGGCACCATCCTCTCTATGTTGCGACACATGAAAAATGGAATGTTCATCATACGTACCCTTGTAAAATGCATCAACAAATGGACATGGTAGGCGTAGAGACGTGAGAATCTACCCTCGCAACTGAAATATCGAATGATGAGTTTCATCAATGGTGCATACTCATCCCTTAGGAATCTGAAAGGAAAAACTGCAGTCAAGTGTCTTACACATCCAGGCTTAATATATGGCTCATAGTGAAATCTGTCTAACTGTTGGCGTTTACTCCATTCCTCCCCTAAATTTGGTATCCCAGTGGCCTGAGCAATAGTCTCGGGTGACAAGGTGAAATTCACTCTGGCAAGGTTTACATGACCATCCTGCAAATGTAGAACAAATAAACGGACCAGTTCCCGATGATGCTGGATTTGTGAGATCTGCTCATAGTATTCAAAACATGATAGATACCGAAAACAGTCCAATGCAAGTGGACAAGCTTGCAATTGAGCCAAAGAGGTAGGCTCCTCCCTGACATGCCGACCACCTTTGCCACCTTTGTGATACCTCCTTGGCACACTTACCTTTGGTGTAGAATCACTATCATAATCCTGCTCATAAGCTGACTCGATCTCTGACATGTTATATATGTTGATATAGAACTGTGTGCAAAATTGACTGTAGACTTTTTCTTTTTCTCAAAATGTTGTGACCAAGGGGACACAAATATACAAGGGAAATGTTAGGAAAAGGGAAGCATTAGGGAAATGGGGACAATGGAAATAAAGCAAGGAATTTAGGGAAGGGAAGGGACATGAAAATTTTCAAATTTTAGGGTTTAGGATGAGGTAGGGTAGGAAAAATATGTTTGTAGTAGAAGGGAGGGGTTAGGATTGGAGGGAGAATAATGTAGGGTTTTATGAGGAATTATTGGGGAAAATGTTGGTGAATATAGGGGGTGGGAAACACAAGAAATGGGAAAACCTTGGCAACATTTATGTTTGAAGACCCTACAGCAATCTTGGCATTTGAATCCTCACAGCAAACTAATGGAAAATGAGGGTTTATACACTTGGTTTTTCATGGCAAATATAGCATAACTTCTTTGCATAAATCCTTCAAAACCAAGAACGAGCCGTGGATAAAAGCCTACCTGTGATTTGATGCGTGAAAAGAGATGTTTGAATGTGTTTCGGGAAAATTTCTGGGCATAAAATCCAACGCATAGCGCGCCTCACCCAACGCGCCGCGCGCTCCTGATGCGCCTCACCCGTGCAAAATAACACTGCAAATTGTGGCCTGATGCGTAGCGCGCCCCTAGCTACATAGTGCATTTTGCAGGAGGAATTTGGAGGCCTTCCCAGTGTTGAAATCGGGCGCAGGATAGCTCGTTGGAAACGAATTTGAGTCTACTTTCCAAAAAAACTAGAATTTTTAAATTTGGAGTTCATTTTCCTTGTCAAAAATCAAATCTCCTAAGACTAGTCAAAATGTGCCAAATGAGGCTGCCTCAAGGCGGAGTGCTGTTGCAGTCAACTTTTGAATGCCTTCCTCAACTCCAAATTGAGCCCATGATAGCTCATTGGAAATATATTTTTGTCTAGTTATCCTTTGAATCATCAAGAAAGTTATTTGGCCAACCAATCTAGGAGAAAACCAGATTTTCCCAAGGTCACTTCAGAGGTGCATCAATTCTCCCGTGGCGATTGTATTTTTGACATTTCTATAAAACCATGACACCTGTGTAAAAGGTGAGGGAGGTTTTTATTCTTTGGCATATTTGGGACAAAAATATCTCTCAGTTTTCCAAAATTCATCTTTGATTGCTCCGAAACATCTTTTGAGTGAAACTTATCCCGATGTGTGGAACAATGGATTCTGTCAAAATGAAGCGAAATGAAGAGGATAAGGGACTTCTAAATTCTTGGGGAAATTTTTGGAAGTAGGGAGGGATGTTAGGAAGTAGGGGAAAGTGGAATCTCAGAGATTGAGTGAGGGGAAGGGGTCCAAAAAAGCAAAACACTGGCCAAACCTAGAAAATTGCCAGGTTGTAGCAAGAAACTAGGGTTTGTGCGAAAATGAGGAATTTGGGGGATCTCAGTGATGGGAAGTGTTTGATAAGGTACTTTAATGATAGGGGAAGGTGTATGAACATCTGGATACAAGTTTTTCTAATTATTTGACTATCCAAGATAAATTGCCTTCAAAACCCTAGGAGAGGCAAATGAACCTTGCCTAGGCGCAACTGAAGCATGAACAAGGAGTAAAATGACCCAATGGAACCTGACATGATAATGACAACCCTTTGAATGATGGTACACTCAGCTGAATGATGACATGGACCAACATTTGGACAACTTTAGAAGGAGTGAAAGCAAACCCTAGACCTAATGCCTAGTGACCAAATTTTGCTTGAAGACTCTTTGAAATGACAAAATTTGACCTTGACACTCTGAGACCACTTTGTAAGAGCATATTTGATCACTGGAGGAAGGCTGGAAAGACTGACACTAACAGATACATTATCACTATAAGAACCATATGTACATCATTATCTTCCTACCATGATATCATGAAACATCGTCAATATGTTTTCATGAAGTTGTCAATCACTTTTCAATAATCATTTCGACTTCTTTCTACTAGGTAGTTGATCATTTACACCAACGGTATAATCATCTAAGTATATCATTAAATTTCACATGAGCGTCATCATCTTGAGTCTTAATCTCTCATCATATATTCTTCCTTCCCCAAGGAAATTTTAGTGAATTTCATTGTTTAAGATATTACTAGTGATACCATCATTATTTAAATCATCTATCTCAAAATTAAAATCCCTTGATTTTACATCCATTTACCCTTTGGGCTTACTGATTCCAATACCGCTATATGCAATTGCATATAAACACTATTTCATCATGATTTAACTTTATATCATGCTTGATTTCCTTGCATGAGGATTTGTTGATCCATGTTGACTTATTTAACAATTAGCACTTCATCCACAAAAATATGTTCTTATCTCGTCGAGTTCGTAAAGTTCATACCTTAATACCACTTGATTGCTTTATCATAAATTCAGTTTCCTCAAGTTGGGCCAAAAGACTCTTTTTTATTAAATAATATCATTATTTTAGATTTTGAAACAGTTGGAAACACTACTACCATCTCATCATGCAACTTCACACCTTCATATTTTTTTAAATATGTAGATCATCATTATGACCATTACCAATCATGTTTTTTCGCTCTACTCATCAATACCTTTAAAAGAACTTTCTTCTTTATAGAACATCCCTTCATTTCCTTCTACCTGATATTCATAGATATATTTTTATTTTTCTCTCTGTCTTGATTTCCTACTATTTCATGCTTCAAAATGGAAGTTTCTTCACTTCATTCTATTTTATTAAATTGACTTGAATTTCTCACCTCCAGTCATTGTGGTTTCTTCTCCTCCTCTCCTATAGCATTGATATACCTTGGAAATGTTGTTAATATTTCCCAATTCATTAAGATAGCTACCAAGTGTAATCCGCTTATCTTTTCTATTATAATAAAATCTCCTGATCATACGTCTTGTTATCCATAATTCATTCATATAGTTAGTCACCTATGGAAAATTTTACAATGTGGCTCTCCCATTGTTATAGATGTTGTAATGCACACAACTTATCTTCTCCAATCATTCTATTTAACATACCATACAGGTTCCTTAAAATAACCTTCATTATTAACTTGATTTTTCAACCTCATTAGTTGATTGTCAATATTTTCTTCTTTATGTGCATCCTCCTTAGATAGACCTTATAGTGATACCTTTAGGGTACCAAGTTATGATTATACCAAACTCTTCCATTATGTTCTAAAATAGGTTGTTTATTCTTACTGATTTCTTACCCCTGTTTGTGATACTTCTTCTCTACCACCTTAAACATCTAATCCAAGTTGGCCATAATCACTTGAACTATCATTAGTTATCATCCTTTTCAAAAAATTTGGTTTCTCCTTTCCACTTCTCCATAGACAACTTTATCCAATATATGCATTTAACCTTGAATTACGAAACCCCATGTAACATTATACTCAACATATGAACTGAAATAAAAATTTGTATGATTTGCCTTGCAGACTAAAATATACCATCTTGTGGTTTACTCAAGAATGAAGGGGACGTCAACGGTAGCTTGATGATGTTTAATATACAAATTATATGAGTAGTAAATGACCAGATACATGTAATCTGAATGGCAATTGCAATGCAAATTAAATTTATGCGCTGATCATATTTCATCTAGTCATTCTTGATTACATTTCTACAACATTCATTAAATATTTTAGAATTTTATTTTGTCACCGGAAGCCAATTTCAGATTTCATGAATGTTAATTTCGGGTTTCTATCGAGCCAGGAAAATTACAGGTCATTTCCACTGGAAAGAACCATTAAAGGAAAAGCTCCTCTTTCTTAGATATATTATATTTATCTTTAACATTGAAATGAATTCCGATCATAGTGCCTTAAAGGAGGAGCCAACATTGAGGGATGAAACGAATGAAAAAAAAACTAATGAACCTTGAGACCTCCACTGCTGAATACAAAGCCGATCAATTAATTTTCACAAGGCAGTACGATGCATAATGTGCAATGTTGATTGGGGGTTGGGTTTCTGTAAACATGCAGGTAATTTTATATCTTATCTAGGAAATCATTATGGCTAAAATAAATATCTACTTAACTTTTCTAGTTAACATTAAATTTAAATCAACGTGCTACTGCCAGTGACTCCTATGTCTTAGAACACCATTCTCCCAAGAGAATGAAAGATAGAATCTCGGAAAGATGGAATGCAGGAATGCCTCTCATCTTCCTCACCATCTATTAAATAGAACAAATATTGGAAGGGGAACCACATGCACACACTCCATGTGTCTACATGCAACTTTCTTTTGATTTTTAGCTTTCTTGTTCTATTTCCTTCTTTTTGATAGTTTTCTTGTTTTATTTTTATTTATTCTTATCTAAAGCTTTAGTATGGTTATTACAATTTTTATTTTTAATATTTTTATTTATTTTCTTTGTATATATTTTTAATCTCATTTATTATTTTTATTATTTATTATTAAGTGATTTATTTATTATTATTAATTATTATTTTTTGTATTATTTATTATTTTTATTTATTATTATATTATTATTTATTATTTTGATTATTTAGTATTTATTATTAGGGGGAGGGATATTACAGGGCTGGTAACATCTATTTGTTTCCTTCATAGGTGTTATAATAAAAATTATTCTTTGTGTATCTAGTTTCCATTGGATGATTGGAGTTATTACTCTTTCTTTTTGTTGTTTAACTATGATTGTGGCATAGATCCAAGCTTTGACAAGTTTTGTTTCGATCAATTGCTGTAGATCTACAATCTTTAGTAGCCATTTATATTGTTGAGATTGTTTGTCATCTGCAATCTTAAGTGGGTTCTTTCAGTATATCTTTGAGAAGAAAACACTAAAACACCATTAACTCCATCCACATGGGTCATTTTCAAATGATGTCTTAGTAAAATCTACCATGGGGCTCTCATTAAAAGACATAAATTAAAAATAGCGGAGAACATATGTTCTTTTTTCATTAAAGCAAAGGGAGTGTCTCATAAATCTCATCCTCACCTTGCCTTTTCTTCTCTATATAACCCTTCCAAACCACAAATTTTATTGTTCCACCTAATATGACACTAGTTTGAGTACATGAGGCCATAGTTGGATTTTTAAACAACAATATTTCAAACAAAGAAAAATGCAGACAATATGGATTTTCTACCATATTCCAATTGCATTTCAGGTCCAACAAGCTTTTTATAGTGAGAACTTGGAGAAGCATCTTTCATTTTTCATTGTTTAGTTGGAAAGGTTAGAGCAACAACTTGATTGGAAACTATATACTAGATGCTAGATGTCTTCATATTCCCATAAATGATGTTGACATTTTCCTAAAACACACAAATGTAAAGTAATTATTACTATTTAATAATAATTGATGAAATTATATGTACTAATTGTATTTTTTATTCAGATGGTGATTCGCCTATTTCATATACCAATTTTCAAATTGTGTAATTGTCAGTTGGATCATGGATGTTTTTTCTTCCCATGAATGTGTGTTCAATTATGCATACAAAATATTAGTTTCTTTATATTTATAATTTGTTATGTTTTTTTTTGTATTTAATATTTAAATATTTGGGGCATGGTCCCTATGTCCAGGACCAAAGATCCCCTAAACATTTGAGAGACTCTCCATGGGTCTTGGAGATTCATCCCCATGTTCCCCTATCCATGAAACTTTGTGGAACATGGGTTTATTCATTCAAAATAAAAATATTTATTTTTCACAACTCATAGGATTACAAGTGGATTCTTACCATTCAAGAATATATGTCTTTTTTGAATGAACATAGGCTAGGACAATTCTTCATCTAGCTTCAATTTACAATAAATTAATTCTTTGGAAGCCTTTCTTCCTATGACAATGATTAAATTTCTTATTTAATTGTTTTGTGTTGCATGTAATGTGATTCCTTATTAGAGTTTTTCGATTTTGACACTTATTTTTATGCTACCATATGAGTTAATGCTGATTTTTGAATTCCAGATCAATTGGTGCATTATCATCACCCTTGAAAGTGGAACAATGTTGCATCAATCGAATTTCTTACTTGAAACAAAAATAAAGTGTTACTTCATTAGAACTTGTTGAAAACACTTAAGAAAGATGAGCAACCAAAAATAAATGTTAATCCAATAAATGGATGCAAACTTGAATTGGATATGACTCCCATCAACAACCCTATCAAAGGTGAATATTACCAACCCTTATGAATCTGAATAATGGTAGAATTCACTAACATGGATTCTTCATTTATAACATTTATTGTTGATAGAGATAAAAGGTCCTCTCTCAGGGCTTCCATAAAATCTTAACAATTTTTTAGAGAACAAGATTTTAGAATCTCATGAAGAAAGTTTTTCTTCTTATAGAGGTGTGGATAGCAAATTCAATTGGTAGAAATAAGTCTTTAGGATTAATCACATTGTTAGGATTTGGTCGACGTTTCAAACCAAATAATGTGATTCATCCATAGGAAAAATATGAACCACATTAGTTGGTTCAAAATGTCGACCAAATCCTAATGATGTGATTAATCCGAAAGAATTATATCTACAATATGGATCACAAAAGTCTTAGATCTAAAATTCAATTGGTGTTAATATGCTTCTCATACTAGTGATGGTTTGAGGAATATGGTGATTAAGATAATAATTCAGCCTTTTTTATGACCATGGACATGTTATCAGATCAGACACAATGCGGGGAGGGAAGATGCATTCTATTTGGCGCTATGTTTGTGATGATGCCTCTCAAGAAGAAGATGATGTGGTTCCATCAAGAAAAGAAGAAGAAGAAGAAGAAGAGGAAATAGAGGAGGGGTGTATGGCACTTGATAAAGGGACGAGGCCAAAGGGGATGGTATTTTAAGATTAAACTCGGTCTCCAAGATCCCTAAAGGTTTGACTCAGATGAATAGATGGTAAAATTGTTGAACTTATTGATATCTGGAGTTTTTGGCTTTCCTTCCTCCAGCCACTTTCTGATCCAGTAAGAACAATTGTATTCTTTCATTTACTCATATTCATGATGTGTTTTCACTTCTTGGGATAGTTTCTAAGGAATTTTTCCTCAATATTTTGTATATGATATAATATTTGATCTACTAACCTTACATATAAAGTACCTAGAAATTATTGACCAGTGAAAACAAATCCTGCTATTTTGAGGTAGGAAGAGGCCTACTTGACCTATATTATCAATGTAGATATATGAGTTAACCCAACTTGAATTCTTATTTTAGGTTCCTTTCCAAGATGGCAAGCAGTGGTGATTTTTAATTTTAAAGTGTAAGAAGTACAATCGGGTATAATGGAAACCTCAACAATTGATTTCAACAATGAAAACAAAAAGAATAATTTGATAGCTTGACTTTCACTCAAATGCAACATTCAAGAAACTATTCCAAAAGATGTCACCAATTTATAGTGAAATATCATAATTATGCCACCTGATGGTTATCTATCCCTCTAGCAAGCAAAGTAAAACATTCAAATTGTTGTTCCCTTGATTGCATGGCCAATCTTCCATTCAAATATGTGAGTTGCATAGGAAATCATTCATCATTGAAAACCAATCTTTGGCCAAAATCATCATCATTAAATACAATTCCCAAAATATAATTGTTACCTTTTCAATCATGGGAACTTCCTTCAAGAACTCATTTAAGGTCTCTTTGTGCATAAATTAGGTTGATAAAGTAGATTTTTACCATATCAAGGGTTTCTTATGCTAATCCATGTTAAGGTATTCTCAATATAAGTTCCTCAAGAGCTCCTCATGTAATAGATTGTTTACTACTTTCTTTCATGCAAAACAATTTTACAAACTTTTGTCACAAAAATCTATGTATATTGTGCATATAAACAAAATTTTATCAATGATATAAGTAAAATATAAAACAATATATGAAAAACATCTTAACATTAACCATAACCATAATGATAGAAGATGAGTAAAAAATGGTGGGAAATCTAATTTGAAAGTGCTATAGAACATTTCATGCCATGAACATTGACAATGTAATTTGGTCACATCAACAGAGGGCTCTGCTCAAATTTGAACTGGAAAACTCTGGACCATGAAGTTATGCGAGTTTCTATTTCCGTTGGATTAAGATGAAGGGTTTAACATACAAAATGGATCACTAGAACTAGCTATGGTATAACATATAAGGGATTGAGTATAATGTGCACTAAGAAAGGAAAGAATAACAATCTCAGAAGTGATGAAATCAAACAATTCTTATGAGTCTTTTCATACATCGAACATAACAGCCTACAGAAAATAAGGAAGGTGCCATAAAATATCTCAAATACAACATTTTATTCCATAAATAAAAAGCATAGGATGAATGTCTTATATTAACAAACATGGAATCTACTAACTACATTAAGAATATATCGATAAAATATAGATAGATGAAACGCCTAAAATATGAAGTAGACTAAAACATGCCAAATTGGAGGCCAATATAATTAACAGTACCATCCATGTATAGACAACCATATCTATTGAATTAACCCTGAATATATAACAAATTGCAGCAAATAAATATCAGAGACTGTCTTTTGGTAGGTAATTTTTTGTTTTTTAAATTTCCTCCAAGGTCGCAATTCGATGCCTCATCATCGCAAGATCAACATCAAACATCACGCTTCCTACACCAGATAAGTTGTAATTTCAACGAATAAAACTAACACTTTTGACACCATAACGTCATAATTTCTAACATCCAAGCATGGAACTTTAGACACCATAACGTTGCAATTCTTGACGACACAACGTCACAATTCATATGTCAGATAAGCCGCAATATCCATGAATAAACGTCAAAATTTTGACACTATAATATCACAATTTCTAACGCCTAAGCATGTAATTTTTGACACCATAACATCACAATTCTCGAGACATCACAATTTTGACACTAATACATTGCAGTTTCAATGAAAAAAAGGTCGCACTTTTGAACTCATAACGTCGCAATTTATAACGTTCGAGCGTAGAAATTTCAACACCATAACGTCGTGGGTTTTGATGTCTAAACATCACAATTATTGAGGACTAATCATTTTAATTATGATGCCTTCATGTGATGTCAATGCTTGTCAAAATAACGATGTTGATAATTATGATGTAAAGTTCTGTCCAAATTGCGACGATTAGGGAGATATAAAAAATATGACGGTAAAATGTTTGATTTTTTTGGAAGAAGTTCTTTTTTTAGTTATAGCTACAAATGTTCGTCGCAAGATTAAAGAATCGTCACAATTCATTACTATATATAGTAATGAATAATAAATCCTTATAGTGTAGATTTTATATTTTCAAATGAATTTTAGTAGATAAGTTGTTACAAATTGTTCACTGGCATATCCATGATAGTTTACATACCCTTCTCATTAAAAAAAAAATTATCCTCCTAGAAAAATCCCTAAGAACATAAAATAATGCATTTATCTCTTCAAAACCCTAGAGATAAGGCTACAATATGTAAAAATATCCATGAAACAGAAGTGGAAAGGCCTTAAATACCTACAACAATTCTCCCAAAGTGAAGTAAGCATTATTTAATTCCAACATGTCCATAATAGATTCTTACTCATAATCATCCATGTCACTTGTGTGGTCTCCTATGGTGGATGGATCACTTAAAAATCATTTGTGGGGCTCCAAGAACTAAACATTGCCTTCAAAGTGCGTAATGTTTCATCCTCCAAGTGTCATATATTATCATAAAGGTGTGACAACCCATCAAAAGGTTCCATGCCATCTCCACAAAGATGTTAGGACATCTCAACAAAGGTGTATTTTCATCACCATGACCAAATTCCTCCAAAAAAAGTGGAATGGCATATAAAAAATGTTGCATGACCTATATAAAATTCACAAATATCCCCTCAAATTACTCCACAAGGCTCAAGGCTCATGTCAACAACATGTCCACGCAAAGTACATCATCTCAAGAGGGTATCTAAGTGCCCGGATGTGACCATCAATCTAGGGAATGTAAACAATTTAATCCAACATTTAAAGTAAGTCATGCCACATGTAAATGTTATTAGCTACATAAAATTAAGTATCATCTTCAAATTCACAATAACTTATAGAATTCATGACATTTCTTATGTTTAGGTATGGAAGGATCATCATTAACCCCTATTGGGTATGCAAATTCCCTAGAAGGGTGGTATTTAACCAGAATCCCGTCCAAGAATATGTGTAGTTATAGATGGAATGGTGTAAGGTTTAACTTCATGAGTGGTGTGACATAGTCATGTAAGGTTATGTAATATATTCATCCACATTGACACCTTTATAGAGGGAGTTCTTATGCATTTAGTTATCCTTTCCTTGACACTATTATTAGCTCAAAAATCACACAGAGGATAAGGGTCTATTCGTCCATAGATGTCACCTCAAGATCTGTAAAATACTAGGTGAAACAACCAAACTAAATCCCTAGTTACAATACCAATAGCCATCATATAAATGAAAGAGAAAAGTGGAAATGTGCCCATACCTTAATTGATCTAGGTGGATGTTGGTAAATTACCATGGCCAATATTTTATCTCTAGTATTGGTGATTTACAACCCATGGTTTTGGTAAACCATGGTATCCAACCATACTATTTTCAAGGTGCATGAAAAAAAAATCATAATAATTGAGTGAAAAATCTAACCACAGTATTATTTCATTTTTACCATAGTAATTTATGGTATTCACCCATTGTATTTAAAATGCAATGAAAGTGCATGAATCTAGGTGAAAAGACACCCATAAATAGTATAAATATAGGACTTCACCATGGAATAAGCCATGCTTTCCTCATAATGTAGTTTCGTAATATTTTTATTAATTAATAAAAATAATTGAGTTTTTTTATATGGTTTCTCTTCAATCTTTCTTTTATGCATTTGTGACATATTCATCAAACAGTCTAGATTAGTGCTACTAGAGTGACCTACTATTTATCCATTTTTTGTGCATGCTCCCAATGAGGTTAGGGTACAAGGAATTGGGGCTTAAACTACTTGGGCTTTTGAAGTATTGTCCTCACCAAACTCGACAACCCCTTATGGAAAAAGAAAAGAAATATGAGGGAGTAGGAAATCTTATTAAATTATTACTCAAGGAGGCCCTTTCATGGAAAATGGATGAGATGATAGATAATTTTCCTTAGATCCTTCGGTGAATGGCAATATCCAATGAATCTTCAACAAAATTTCACTTTGTAGGTGCCACCCCCTTCAAGATACAAGTTAGTTTGATATTCTTGTAATCAAAGGTCAAATGTAGATGCTCTTAACAAATGGTTGAATTTGTTGGAAGGGTATTTTTTGGCCCACAATTTTTTCGACAGAGAAACAGTACCTTTGCACTCTTTAAATTTGTTCCCCATTGCAAGGATTAGTGGGAAACTTTTTGTGAAAAAATTCCATAGAGGAATCCATAATGATTTCAATCACACCCACTTGTGGCTCTTTCAAGGATGCTATTAAGGATCTATATTACCCTTTTGGAAGCTATGGAGAATAGTACATGAGGTGGGCCACACTATAGCAAGAGAGGGACCAAACAGTGCTAAAGTTCACAAATATCTTCCATACCTTGCACACCAAGTTGGGTATCAAAGACTTTGGGTGACTTATGGTTCTCAAATACCACAATGATTTTCATAAATACATCCAAATAGAAATGGATTTTCTATAAATCTCTTCATTGGGTGCAGCGTACAAATATGATGCCAAATTTAGAAAAAATTAAAAAGAATAAGTGAGAGTTTGTATCTATTAATTCCTCACAGCAAAAGAAAGGAAAAGGTAGCCCCAAACCATAGAAAAAGGGATACAACTAGGATGGAGCACCCAAGGACAATCCATTTAAGCAACAAACAAACAAGGTACTGGGAATATGAAGAAAGAAACAATAAAGTGGTTTGAATTCCATTGGAGCCCTTGGAATAACACTTATAAATGGCACCCAAAGCATTTGTTGGTGGATGAGCTAAAGCCTCAGAGTCAAAAGCAAGTTATGACTCTAAATCATATATAGAAAAGGGGAAGTAGATCATTAAATATAGAACCCAACACAACCATTTCTACCACCAAGGTCCAACCAAGTGAGCCCAAAGAACCAAAGGAAGGTGAAAGAATTTTTCACTCGTAGATATGGGTGCAGGGTGCTCCATTTCACTTCATTATTAACAGTGGAAGAAAAAATAACCTCATCTCAACATAGGTCATCAAGTAATTGGACATACTGACAACATCACACCTGTAGCCATACACCATTGGGTGGACCCACAAATGGGTAGATCTCCATGTCAATTAATAATGTTGCATATCCTATAACATCAAGCCCTTCAAGGATGAGGTCTTGTGTGACATTGTCCCCTTCGAAGTTTCTAATGTTCTTTTAGGCCAACGTTACTTTTGGAAGTGTCATTTTGTATATGAATCTAGACCTCATATTGTCATTATTAGTTTGGGTAGACAATTATACAAGATATCATAGGTAGATCCACCTACCACCATTTCTTTGTTATTTGCTATGAAATAAAAAGGTCATCCCCAAAATGTAAAATTTTTCTTCTTCCTAATTCGACCTCAAAATGAGTAGAAAGTCATGGTCACATCCATGACCTCCACATAGGTCCTCTCCACACAAGAAAATAAAGTGTACAAGTGTTATAGACATTTTTGGGCACTGCAACTCCAATAAAACATGTCCATAAACCAAGGGATCCTAAGTCCCTAAAAGTGTTGTTCCATACCCTTAAAGAACAAGGTCAGCTGATTACATCATCTCCCAGAAGTTCTCCATAGGAATTTGCTCAGAACTGGTCAAAACTAGACCATACAGACTGCACAGTACAGAGGGTGCGATGCATCTCACCTGCCCAGTGAAAAGGGTGCGATGCATCTCACCTGCCCAGTGAAAAGGGTGCGATGCATACTGAAAAGCCCTTCTGTAGGGTGCGATGGGTGAGAGTGGACAAATGGAAGAGACAGTTTGCGAGGTGGATGATCATAGAATCTTCCAGAAACTTCTCCTATGACACTTGCCTCTCTGAATATGCCTAGGGAGAAGTAGGAGATCATCAACCTCCAAAAGGAATCAAGAACTATTAGAGAGAGGACACTAATCAAAATCCCAGAAGCTGACTCACCCCCTTGCAATCATCTATATATGGATCCCTCATCCCAGAGATCCAGAGGCTGGAATTTTGTATCTTGTAAGGAAGTGGTGTTGGTTTCTTGGTGGAATATCATAGTGTTTGGTGATCTAAGCTTTTCATGAGGTGAAAGAAGGGCTTTCATGCTGGGTCAGAACAATTGGTTGTAATCCTCTTTGCTATTCTTGATATTAATAAAGCTATTCAAGTTTTCTTCTACATTCTTGTATGTTTGACGATATATGCATTTGTGTGGTCAATATATATCTGGTCCTATATTGTTTATGATTGTAGATCTCTGTTCTTCGATAGTATTATGCTGCTTTGATTCCATAGGTGCTCTTTGAAGCTAGGTAGACGAAGGAGAAGCGGCGAGGATCTGTCAGAAGGGAGAGGAATCGAGCAAGGAACCAAGTGCAAGACTGAGTTTGGTGTCCTTCATTCCCCTCTTATCTACTTCTCATAAAGGAAAATGAAAGTAGTTTTAGTTTGTTTGTTTCTAAGATAGCTACCAGTCTTAGTGGGACTAGCAGCTCCGAGTGGACACTAGATTTCCCGATAACAAAATGGTGACTCCACTGGGGAGCAAATATATTGTTTGTTTGTCTATGTTCGTTTGTTTTATAAACTTACAGATGGAGCCTGAAGTCAAGCAGCTAGCCTTCGAACTGCATTTTCTATGCAAGTGCAAAGTAGATCAATGATGCTTCAGTCTATCTCCGGGTTTTGTTTATAAACTGAACAATCGATTTGCAAACCATCTAATTTCCCTAGTGGTGGCTCTAGTAACCTTATTAGATAAGCCCTTGTGATTTCTATTTACTGTACATCACTTGCTCGGCCTAAATCCTTGAACTGAGCTGCAAACTGTGACCCAAAACCTATTTGAAGTCTCGTCCCTGGACCATCGCACCTTCTCCTCTTGGGAATCTGGATGCATTGCACTCTCCCTGTGTTACAGGTGCGCTGATCAGACAAGATCTCTTTTGAGCTCAAATTTTGGTTTCAGTGTTCACTCTCTTCAGATTTATTCAGGAGTTTTGTTGTCTGTGATCAGTATACCACTGTGGAAACTCCCTTCCTTTCCATCATTCCACCTCCATTGTGCAAAGAACTGTGAATGTTTTTATGTATTGTGTGCCATTTTCAGTTCTCTTTTACAAAAGGTAGCATAATCGAACTGTCGTCTTCTGATTTGAAAGTGTCGCAAGTGTCGTTTTCAGTCAATGAAAAGAATTCTATTGTTCTTGATGGTCGATTATATAGTTACTCTTTTATTTGATTTGAATTAGTAGTTTTTCAAGTGTCGAAAGCAGTTTTCAATTCAAAATAGCAAAGGGTCGTCATTATCTTCCTTTCGTTTTTGAAAAGAAATTTTTTAGTACTGTCGCTTAGAAAAGATAATTCAGATTTGTACTTAGCATTCTTCTTGTCATTCACACATTAATAAAGCTGAAAACAAATACATGCATGTGCATTTTCATTTAGACAGCTTGTTGGTTTGATTTAGGACAGTGCATCTAGTGTGTGCTCTCTGCTCTATGTTGAAAGAATATCGTCTCTCTTTCTTTAGTAGCTAGGATTTTCATTGCAAAGAGAAGATTAAATGATTGTTTATCATCTTAGATTTCATTTTAGGAATTGTATATCTACATCACGCATTGAACCTAAAAGGAAAATTTCTTAAGAAATATCAACTGTAAAATAAATTCAATGAACATAAAAACGCTTTGGAACCTAATGCACAACATCTAGAAGTCTAGGCTAGAGACGTATTTTGGTGTCGTAAAGCCTGGTAATTGTCGCTTTCACTATTGGTTGGGTGATTCCTCCTCTTTGAGATGAAAAGTGCCAATACAGACTTGTGCTCCCACGTACCGTCGAGTATATATTGGGAGACCACAATAGGTTATGTCCTTTATGCATAGGAAGTCGTGTCTGCCGCCCTATCGATCCAATGCACTGAACACGGCATTCGGGAAGATTGACTGCCATATCGTAAAAAGTATTCTGCAGTTTTGCGATTGGTTTGGTAATCCCTCTATCTATATTTCCAGAGTAGTCTCTTTCATTCCTTTTTAGACTCCTTAAAGGAAAAGGTCCATCTGAGCACTTGTCACTTCAGGCTCATTAAAAATCGAAGGCGACTAAAGTCATCTTTTGTTTTTTCTCGACTCTTAAAAATTGAAAAAACAAGTTGTGTCAAAGCGTCTAAAATTTATTTTAATAGGAATAATATCACCATTCCCACGTTGGTCTTAGGTTGAGAAAAATGGAGTCCACCAACCAAGGATTTCCCCTTGGAGGAAATCCTAGTCCTTTCTCCTCTTGGGGAGATGTTGGTGCACCTCATATGGCCACATTGTCACTTCCAGGATTGATGATTGGCTTGCCAATATGGCTCTTCTCGACAACTGTTGTTCAGAACACCGTGATTCCTGAACAATCAAGTCAGCAACTGGATGATACTAAAGTTACCCCCCAACCTTCTACTTCATCTGATTCTCCCTCTCCTCCTTCCTCTTCGCTTGATAAAGCTGGTAAGGCCAAAAATCAAGTAACTAAGAAGGAGAAGAAGGGGAAGGAGAAGAAAGAGAAGAAGAAGAAGGAGCCGAAGGCAAAAAGGGGTAACCGGGCATCATCTAGTGAAAATCCACACACTGCACCATCCAAGCCTAAATATCCATGTGTCATTTGCAAAGGAGACCACTATCATCGAGATTGTCCTTGCATCCCTCAGATCTTAAGGGATTGGTCTCCTCGTTTGCACAATCCGGTGTCATCAACCTCTGAAGATCATGTTGAAAGTACACCATCAACTAGTGAAAGCAAAGCATTTGGACAAAAAAGGAAATGTAAATTTCCTTGTAAACTATGTGAAGGCAATCACGTCGTCCACCATTATCCCTTCCTAGACGAAGCTAAAAGAGTCTTGGATGACCGTCCTGCTTCACCGCTACGGCTTCCTCCTGGATATAAGAAACTCTTACCGAGTCCATCACTAGTTGAAAATCCGACCAACATGGTCGAAGCATATGTCATTAAAGATAAACCTATTGAATCCATACCAGACAAAAGTCAAAAGGCTGAGGCGGCAGTCGACCTGGTCTTGTCTGCGGAAGGTCCATCTTCAGATGACACAATCACCGAAGAGAATGAGAATGACACCGTTCAAATTATTTTCGTAAGCACAGACTCCGATGAACATGGGGGCAGTCTACCTGTTCCTTTACCCCAGGAAGGAAGTTCATCATAGTCATATCCGGCTATCTATTCGGTCCCACCTCCAAGCAACCTAGTCATTTCCTTCGATTGGAATCTACTAGGCAGATCCCAGGTACCGGCTAATGTACCATTCCGAATCATTGTACAAGCTTACAAAATGATCATGGTCGGTACCATCATAGATGAAGGGGCTTCTATGAGTATCCTTTCCTCAACTGCTTGGGAAGCGCTTGGCTCGCCATCGCTTCTCCCTGAGATGAGAAATCTGACAGGCTTCGATAAAGGAACTAGTCGACAGTTAGGGATCCTTCCCAATGTGCCCATAACGTTGAGGAGAAAAACCATTTACATGAACGTAATGGTAGTCCAAGGACCTCTAGATTATAATCTACTCCTTGGACGTGACTATATTTATAGCATGGGAGCCATTGTCTCCTCACTCTTTAGAGTAATGTGTTTTCTGCATGAAGGCTGAGTGGTCAAGCTCGTAGACCAGCTTTCGTTCCCTGGCTCACACATAGCTAATAGTCAAATGCTATCCCTAAATGGTATTTTCACACAAGGAATGTCTCATCAATCTCTAGTCCGTCCACCTGAAGAGCGCGAGTGATTCAGGAGGAAATGACTGAAACCCAGGGGGCATGCACCCTGGTCTGTTTCGACAAGAAAACCTTGGGTATAGGGTAGGTTTCTGTGGAGGATATATGACTAGTCTGACACACCCATCCATTTAGGAAAATGGGATTAGACTGGAATAAGATTCCCTCGTCAAAGTTATGTGAGTGGAGGCGACCGCGCCACTCACCTTTGTCTATTTCGGTAGACATTGCCAAGGAAGCATTTTGTCTACAACGCGGATGGAGAGCTTTCATATGGTAACCTGGAAACTCTATTTCACTATACCTGGGGGCATGCAAACCTTTTTGCATGCAAGCAAAGAGCGACCATTTATTTTCTTAGTTTGTAGTTTCTCAACCCTTTAAACTCGTAGGATTGGTCATTCCTAGCTTTCATAATGAAAGGATCCGGAGCAAAGTTTCGAATGGTGCAAGCTACGTAAAAATTCAACCTATCAATGAGACATCCTTGTTATATGACTGGCACGAGTAGTTTTTATGCGAAGTTCAAGCTCATTAAAAATTAAACCTTCGTAATGAGCAAACGTTCCCCCAGAGTTTAAGCTCATTAAAAAATGAACCAATTTCCAGTAACCATTGTGAATGCATTATCATCAGCTTTTGAGCCCTGGTCGTGTTCTTACCATCACCTCCACTCTGTTTTAGCTGGTCATTCACCTCCATTTGATTGTTTAACCCTTTTGAATAATAGTTGTGAAGAGTGATCCTGTTAGCCATCCTTGTGACACTGTCGTGATTGGAAAATTCCAAACCTTACCTGGAATCAGCTGCTACCTGAAATTATCACTCGTTCCTAAAAAACGAGTCTCCTTTAAGCTCTTTTCATCTGACTCGTAAAATATGAAAATATTGCTGAGCAATTGGCCTCCCCAGCTCGTTAAAGCTATCGGAAGTGCTATCTCTCCTCTAGATTTTAATCTTTTTGGACCTGAGGGATTATTACAAAAAAAGATCGAGCACTTGTTTTTTCCGGCTCGTTAAAATTACCGAAAATTCATCCCTTTCGTATTATTTTATAATTTTTCAGACTTAAGGGATTATATGACAAAAAAGGATTGTTGGAGTTTCCTTTACGTCCCTTTTAGACTCTCTAAAATTGAAAAGGACCGAGTCATCTTTGTTGTTAAACTCGTTAAAACCGAATAGCGACAAACTTGTCCATACAGACAAGAACGAGTTTCACTGTCGCTAGGCTCGTTAAAACATAGCGACAGGTTTTCTTGAAGGGAAAATTATAGGCATATGTTATCCTCCTCAAGCTTGACAAAAATAAAGAGGTACTGGTCAGCAATGACTGGGGAAAAATTGGGAATAAAACTTGAAGAAACTTTATTGGTAGCAAGTCGCTCTTGAACATGACACTTTCACTTCACATTCGAGTCGGGTTGGGTTGTTCCATTCAATGGTCATATCACCATTGGTCCATCACAACATCCATATTTTGGGTTAACGCTACCAATCCATGTCAGTGTCGCTGGTATGTTCAAGAGAAGTCGCTCAGAGAATTCACCTGTGTCTCATCCGCTGCAATACATTCACGCTCCATTCTTTCATGACCGCCACCTTGAACCCTATATCATCAAATCGTTTTCACCTCCAAAATCATTTAATCCATTCCATGTCATAGATGTGGGATTCATTAAGGCCCTCCTACGATGGGTCGCTTCTTGTCGACATCAGCTCATTATCCAAGAAGTCAACTTAGGAACAACCCTTTCAGTACTTTCAAGCTTACATGCCTCAATGGCAAGTTTCTCACTTCCGGTGACAGGTTTACATCAATGGCCTTCAACCAAAAGATTTTGCATGGTGTTCGATGCCAATTCCCTTTTCACACCATGAAAATTGTACTGTAGTACCTTGAGGGTCATCATCATTATCGGTGATTCCTCTTGTGCCTATTAACAACTTACATCATTGGCTGGTAATCAGGTGATGTCTTTCCATGTTCGACTCCAGAACATCTTTCACATGGATCGACTTGTACTCCAAGTGAAGATTGAATGAGTTTGAATACCCCGGATCTAGTTTCATCCATTCGGGCTGCAATATATTCAGGAAAATAAAAACATCAAATGTACATTGTTGCTGCACAGATGATCATCTGAACCAAAGGATGATGACTCTATCAGAATCATCAGTCTGCCTCACAGACGGTTGTCTGTCTTATGTACATGAAAATGAATTTATAAAGTTGAGCATGGGAATGCCCGCCTCAGCTAGATCATGAAAAATATTATGAAGATAATGTATTGTATTGTATCTTATTACAGGTCGCCTTCTAGCTCGAAAAAACTTCGGATCCTCATGATAAAGCATTTCACCTGACATCAAAAGATTAATGACCTCATGCTTTAGGGGGCAACTGTTATAGACATTTTTGGGTATTGCAACCCCAATCAAACATGTCCATAAACCAAGGGCTCCTAAGTCCCTAAAAGTGTTGTTCCATACCCTAAAAGAACAAGGTGAGCTGATTACATCATCTCCCAGAAGTTCTCCACAGGAATCTGCTCAGAACTGGTCAAAACTAGACCATACAGACTGCCCAGTGCAGAGGGTGCGATGCATCTCACCTGCCCAGTGAAAATGGTACGATGCATACTGAAAATCGCTTCTATAGGGTGCGATGGGTGAGAGTGGACAAATGGCAGAGACAATTTGCGAGGTGGATGATCATAGAATCTTCCAGAAACTTCTCCTATGACACTTGCCTCTCTGAATTCGCCCAGGGATGAGTAGGAGATCATCAACCTCCAAGTGGAATCAAGAACTATCAGAGAGAGGACACTAATCAAAATCCCAGAAGCTGACTCACCCCCCTGCAATCATCTATATATGGATCCCTCATCCCAGAGATCCAGAGGCTGGAATTTTGTATCTTGTAAGGAAGTTCTGTTGGTTTCTTGGTGGAATATCATAGTGTTTTGTGATCTAAGCTTTTCATGAGGTGAAATAAGGGCTTTCATGCTGGAAGATGATGCTGGGTCAGAACAATTAGTTGTAATCCTCTTTGCTATTCTTGATATTAATAAATCTATTCACGTTTTCTTCCACAGTCTTGTATGTTTGATGATATATGCATTTGTGTGGTCAATACATATCTGGTCCTATATTTTTATGATTGTATATCTCTGTTCTTCGATAGTATTATGCTGCTTTGATTCCATAGGTGCTCTTTGAAGCTAGGTAGACGAAGGAGAAGTGGCAAGGATCTATCAGAAGGGAGAGGAATCGAGCAAGGAACCAAGCGCAAGACTGAGGTTGGTGTCCTTCATTCCCCTCTTATCTACTTCTCATAACAGAAAATGAAAGTAGTTTTAGTTTGTTTGTTTCTAAGATAGCTACTAGTCTTAGTGGGACTAGCAGCTCCGAGTGGACACCAGATTTCCCGATAACAACAAGTTGATGGAAGAATACAAAGACATCTTCGCCTAACCCATTGGGGTACCTCTACACTATATATATTGAGCATTCAATCAATCTCAACCCTAGCACACCTCTACCCATTGGGTTAGTGTATCACCACTCTCTCCTAGAAAATGATGATATAAAGTGCTAGATCCAAGAGAGAATTCAAAAAGGGAACACCCAACCAAACTCCTCACCTTGTAGAAGCCCAATTGTACTCCTATAGAAGAAAAATGGAACCTATAAACTATGCATTGATTACAAGGCCCAACTCTATGAGAGTGATCTTATTTTCACTACAACTTACTGAACGTAGAATAAGCACAACTGTCACTAAATTTTTTCTTCAAGATGCATTGTTATCCCATTTGGGTCATCTCTGTGTTCCTTCAAGCGATCCCACAAAGTTGACTTGGGAAGCTCGCTACAATAAGATGATAGGAAAATTTGGTGTCGAAAAGATAGTGATAATGTGAAAAAAGTATTTCTATTGATTGAAACTTGGACAAGATGTTAGAAGGTGTATCAAGTATTGCACTACCTATTCCATTTCCAAACTAGCCATTAAGAAGTAAGGATTGTACACCCCTCTTCCTACTCCCAACAGGACCTAGGAATCCATCTGAATGAACTAAAATTCTGGTCTTCCTTTAACCAAGCATGGAAATTACTATGTTTTCATGGTTTTTAATAAATTTTTCTAAAATGGCCATTTTGAAAACCTATAAAAGGAATATCACAACAGAAGTTATTGCCAAGCTCTTCTTTGAATGGTTGTGGGTACATTTTGAGATACCATAGACCATCACATTATATCATGACAATAGATTCCTAAGCACATTCTAATCAAGCTTATGGTCACTATTGGACACCAGACTCACCAAATCCACTTCTTTCCACACCCAAATTGATGGCGAGACTAAGGGCATCAATAGAATGACCATATATATCTTGCACATGTACAACTCTAAACATCCACACACATGGGATGAAAGTTTCCCCTATATTCAACAAAACTACAATAGAACCCATAGTTCAACTAGGATTTCAACTATTGGGTCCAATTAATGTAGCACTACCCCTTACATCCATAAAGGAAGAATCTTCCCATGATTAATCTACGGCCAAAAACTCCACCAAATTCATTGAGTGGATTCAATGCATCCATCAACAAGTCCATGATATTCTATAGAAAGAAAATACCAAGTACAAAAAACACCATGACCAATAACGGTTTCCACACAATTTTTAGGTGGGAGACAAGGTTTGGTCGCATTTGCAAAAAGAGCATATTACAAGACCCCACTGAAAGCTTCATTTTCTTCGCTATGGACTTTGAACCATCACTAAGGCTATGGGTGACAATAATTTTGAGCTAAGTATTCTCCCCTTACTTTTCTTACACCAAATGTTCAATGTTCGCCTCCTTCAACCATACTTTCCACCATTATTGGACACTTGAAGGATAGAAGAGTAGTTGACACTAACAGAGCTCAACCCTAATGATGGACCTCAGTATTGTAGCAATAATGTTGCAACTCCTAAGGGTCTCAGCTTTAATTGTCAAATTAGGGTTTATACAAACGTAAGAGGGGTCACAACATGTGTGCCATGTGTACTTATATTTTTCCCTTGATTACTTTTATATCGGTGAAAACACTGAAATAAGATTTAGTCACTTAGAGACCATTCTAATTGTTCTATTCTATAGGAAAAAATCATAATTGCAAGAAATGAAAGAAAATAAGAAAACCTATACTAACTACATTGAAAGAATGAAACAAATAAATTGAGATGACATGAAATTATGTCTATTCTACTATGAAATGAAAGAAATTTCAACTGAAATAAAACACGTAAATAGAAAACCATGATTCTTTAGGAAAAAGGCAATTTCTACAAAAAATTAGGTTAAAGACTCTACTTGGTCTCTTTTCTTCTAAATTTCATCTTCATGGTTCTAGGGAGGTTTTAACATATTAAGGAAGGTGAAACATGAGTTGGATGCAATTTTTGAAGAAAAATGAAAATTGTTATAAGAGTTCGTATTTTCGTACACGAGACAGTCTAGCAACTAGTGAAAGGTGTTAAGGATGTGGTTTGAAAGCGAAAGGAGGCTAATGAAGCATAATAAATGATAAAGAACTCATGTCATTGTCATGATATCAGTGGTAGAAGGATTTGTTTAGAAAATGGGTGCTTGTAGATTCTCCTATATCTCTGCAAAAGTAGGGGATTGTGTAGTCATGACAAAACAATAAAGATGAAAAACAAATAAATATCAAAAACTAAAGTAACTCAAATGGAACAACCCTAGGTTCATTTTTCATGTAAATAAAATAATGCCAAGGTCATGGGACACGTATTCCAAGCTAAATGGTGGGAAAACATTATAACGGGCATCACTTGTGGTTTATTAATGTCTATGGAATTTGGAAAAGGAAATGGAAAAGGAAAAGAGGAAATAAATGGCATTTAATTAAGGAAAAATAGATACAAATATGCATGCAAGGAAAATTAGAGAGAAAATGAAAGAAAAGGAAATTAAAAGGAAAAAGGAAAGGAAGAGACTAAACATCAATGATAAAAATCCATCAAAGAAACACTTCACAGTTTTTTGTCAGTATTGGCTTTGGATCAATTATAGGGAGAGAGAGAGAGGGAACAAAGAGGAGAAATCAGTGTGCAAAGGAAAGAAAAGGAAAGCAAGGGAGTGCAAGGAGAAAGTTGGGTCAAAAATTACAACAAGAATATTGTGTAGGTAACAGCTTGCATGTATAATTTCCTTGCTAGGATATGAATGCATGGTACATGAATTTCATTAGTTGGTTCATTCACTATCATTGGCATAGGTTATTTCTAGATTAACAGTGGTTTTAGCCTTGCCTTGCCATTTCCTAGATAACCATGGTGTGATGGGATTCATTCTTGGATGAGCTTGGGATTTCTAGAATATTTTGGATCTGGTTGAGGTGGTCTCAAAAACAATCCTAAGGGTTGGAGGTGGGGATGGTTTTCTCTAGGAAGACCTTGACAAGTGGGTGGAGACAAGAAAATTCCTATGGGTATGGTGAAGCAATTTTGAGCATCCAATATTGTTTTGATTTTGTGATCTAAGGACTAGTTTACATGAGATAAAGATAACTTGAGGGTGGAGGTGGTTTAATGTTTGGATTCCCTATTTGGTTATGTCTTGGTTTATCCCATGAGATATCACATTCATGCTTAGAATATGGCATGCAGGTGATTGGTTGAAAGAGGGATTTGGTTTAGCCCAATATATGGTCGGGTGGTACGTGGAAGACCCTAACTTGGTTGTATTTTTCATATGTTAATATGATCTATTTTCATATTGTGGTCAATGCACATATGTATTGCTTATTATGCTAATCTTATGGCTGATTTTTCTTGGCTTCTATTATGGTTATGTGTTTGTTATATGAATGGTTATATGATGTTCTCTTACTATGGATCTTGTTCATGATTCGATAAGTTATTGAATGGTTGATGAATGCAAGGGCTAACGAGTGTTGTTGCAGATACTTGAGAGGGCATTGGACCTTCTTGATAATTCTCTGATGAAGTTCAAAAGTTTATGATCATACATGCATTCATGACATGCAACTTCTATTTTTATCATATGTTTGATGAAATCCATATCATGTATTAGGCCTGTTTTGGGAAAGATTTGGTCCTAGTATTAAATTTTTAGACCTGTCACCATCTTAAACTTGATTCTAGAAAGTTATGGGTGGTTCTAAGTAGTGACATGTGGGCCAACGCTAAAAAAGTGGTGTTGATATTGCAACCACATGCTCAAAATTGAAATATTCTAGTCATAACCACATGTAGGAAGGCTTATTGGTGTGGTTGGAGCCTCATAACCACATGCACAGTTTGTCATGGGTGTATTTGTGGTGTCAAAGCTGAGAAAAAGAAGTTCCAACTCAGAGATTAATCAAGTGGGGGTGGTTTCTAGACACATGGGTGATTTATGGTCCCCGAGGAATAATATTATTTTTATGGTTAGTAGGCATGACTTCCACAACTAGGACTTGGAGGTCGAGTCATATCATAGTCACACTCAGCTCATGTTTACCCTGGAGAGCTTGTAAAAGGGGGTTCATGTGGGAGGAGGCATTATAGGGTAGTATCAGAGCATGGTTGTAGCACTTGACCTTGGGGCAAATGTGATTATGATGCATGCATGTCAAGTATATATGTGTTTACTATGCATGCATTGTTATGATTATGGTTATGGTATTCATGTATGAGATGGTATGCTTGTAATATTGTAGCGTGCTAATCTAGACTGACTTGTGCAGATGTGATAACCTCCCTTGAGATACATTGAGGTATGATTTTGATTATGTCTTCTATTTATTTATATAGCATGACATATTTGCAAGAAATAGAAGGCTAATGATGAATAGAAAAATGGTGGACTACAATTCACATGATTCCCATTATAGGCTTGATATGAATTCCATGGGATGGGAAAAGTTAGTTGAGCAGCAAGGAGAAGAGTATTCTCCTAATATAGAAGATACATTGAGGATTGCTAGGGCAGAGATTAGAATTTTTGAAGTAGATTATAACAGGTTGATTGATGCATAGGAAAGCATTGCAATGGCTCAATAAAAGGAAGATAAAGTCAATTTAGTGATTTTACAAATCCTTTTAGAGTTCCAAAAGCAGGGACCGATGGGGATTGACCGTGGAGATAGATAGGAAGAGAAGAATAATGGGGCAGATGGTAGTAGGTCTTAGAGAAGAAACAAGTTGGATAGGGAGGATACATTCAAGAGTGGTATATTCCTAGATACACCTAACACAAGGACTGGTATGTATGGTTTTTATTCTAGTTCTTCTTTTAGGAGACATCATTGCCATCACCTCTGACGCCATAGGAGGAGTGAGCACTTGCCAGCAGAGTTCAAGAAAGCCATGACTCCTACTTTTGATGGAGAGATGAATAAATTAAAATATGCAAAAGCATGGTTTCTTGGGATGAACAAGTTCTTAAAATTGCATGACTACTGAGAGAACATGAAAGCTAAGATAGCCACCTTCAGCCTCAAAGGAAAAGTAGATTTCTAGTGGGAAGATATTAATAACATCAAACGAATTAGAGAAGAAAATTTGACATGGGATGATTTGAAACACTCTTCAGAAGAAATTACCTATCTAAGAGGAATTATGATGGAAAGGTTAAGGAATTTTATGAGTTGAGGATGGGGTTTATGACATATGATGAGTACAACTAAATTTCTAGAGTTGTTGAGGTATGTACCTTATCTCAAGGATGAAAAAGAAAAGAGTCAAAGGCTCATCGGTTGGTTTCCAGTAAAATTGAAAGGATATATTGAGTTTTATGAGCCTTGATCATTGGAGATACCTATTAGGAAGTTGAATCATTGTTATCAACAATCAAAGCACAAGCTTTAATTCATGCATAAATGTAAAGGGAATGAGAATACTAACAAAAAAATGGCCTAAGAAGCAAGGAATATCTCAGGATTGAGGTGAGAAAGAAAATGTGCCACCTTATCAAAAGTTTAATTCAATTGAGAAAGGACACGGCTTTTATCTTGGAGAGCAACAGAATAAAGGTAACAGTGGGTAACCATTGCAGTGTTGGATTGTAGTTAAAACTATTGCAAGAAGAATTGTTTATTGTATCAAGGTGGCATGCCTCAAATATATAGTGCTCATGCGGGGAAAATAGTTAGCAATGTTGTTCAGAGAATTCTTCAGATCTATGCAACATTTTATAATACGTATGCATATAATCAGGCATCCATTATTGAGGTGGAAGGTAAGAATTGTAATCGAGTTGTCCATTTTGATTGATCCTTGATCTAATTATAGTTATGATAGTCCTGATCTTATGGATCAGTTTTGTTTGAGTAAATAAGTGCATGCAGAATTATGGTTAGTGCAATTGGCTATAGGGACCATGAGAAGAGCTTATCACTGGGTGGGATCTTGTGAATTTGAGCTTAATGGCATGCTTACATCAACACATCTAAATTTCCTTCCTTGGGTTCGTATATCATGCTTTTGGGCATGGATGGGATATTTACTCACACGAAAAAGGTAGATTATTATGAGAAGTACATTGAGTGCCTTGATGATGATGGAGAGAAGAGAACCCTGTGGGGAAAGAAGAATCCTACATCTGTAAGAATGGTTATAGCTATGCAAGCTAAGTGCAGCTACAGGAAAGGGTGTGTATTATTTACAGGTCATGTTTCTAGTGACAAATGGAAAGATGTTTTAGATGATGAAATCCTGAAGAGGTATCCTATTTTCCAATAGTTTTAGGATGTGCTTTTGCAAAGATTCCAAAGTTCCCACCTCATAGGGAAGTGGATTTCTCCATTGAGATGGTACTAGGAGTAGCACCACCATCTAAGGTACCTTGCATGATGAGTACTCTGTAATTGGTAGAATTGAAGTTGCTTCTTAAGGAAATAATTGATAAGGATTACATAAGGTCAATTGTGTCACCTTGGAGTGCACCAGTGTTGTTTGTAAGGAAGAAGGATGGTACTCTCATATTTTGCATTGATTACAGATAGTTTAACAAAGTGATCATTAAGAACTGATATCCATTGTCATGGATTGATGACTTGTTTGATCAACTGAAGGGAGAGTAGTGTTTTCAAAGATTGTTATGAGATCTGGTTATCATCAAGTGCACATAAAAGAAGAAGACATCTACAAGAGTACATTTCATACAAGGTATGGGCACTATGAGTTTGTGGTGGTTCCATTTGGTCTTACCAATGCCATCACTATATGTTTGATTAATAGTGTGTTGTGCCCTTACCTGGAAAAGTTTTTGATAGTGTTTATTGATGATATATTAGTATACTCCAAGAATTAGGAGGAGCATGCAAAGCACCTCACAGCAGTGTTAAGAATGTTGAGAGAGCATTAGTATTATGCCAATCTCAGCAAGTAAAATTTATTTTAGTCTCAGGTTCATTACTTAGGACATGTTGTTTCCAAGGAAGGGATAGCAGTAAACCCAAAAATATTAAGGCTATCATGGAGTGGAAAACTCCTAGGAATGTGGATGAGGTCATATTATTTATGGGACTAGTAGGTTATTATAGGAAGTTCATCAAGAACTTCTCAAGGATTGGCTATCCTATTACATATTTGCATAGAAAAAGAAATAAATTTGGATGGACTGAGGAGTGTGTAACTACTTTTGAGCAGTTGAAGCATCTTCTGACAAATGCTCCAATATTGAATATTGCAAATCTGGATAAGAGTTTGTAGTTTGTACAGATGCTTGCAAGAAAATAATTGGTGGAGTCCTAATGCAGGAAGGGTAGGTGGTATATTATGAGTTAATAAAGATGAATGAGCACGAAGATAACTATGTGACTCATGATCTTGAAGATGAATGAGCGTGATCAATCATGCGTTGAAGATGTGGATGCATTATCTCCTTGTAATGAGGTTCATCATTAGAGAAATTTTGAGGTCTAAGGTTGGCCTCCGAAGGAATATTATAAAATAATACTACAAATAATAAAATAAGATTATATTAATCATAAAATTTTAGAGGGGAAAAAGAAAAAAACTACTTTTTCAACGGGTTTTTTCAACTTATCTCCCTACGCGTTTACTCAAAGTTCGAGTGGGAGCAATCATTGGATGAAGAATTTAATTCCTCACCTAAGGAGTACCCATCGTGTATACTTTTGATGGGATCTACTACATGAAATATGAGAAAAACAGGAAAAACATGATTCCAATCATGTTTTTCGTGTATTTCTCATTTTATGTGTAGCAAGTACCATCAAAAGTATGCAACATGGCTACTCCTTGGATGAGGAATTAAATTATTCATCTAAGTTATCCTACTCAAAACTTGAGTAAAACCATAGAGAGATAAGTTGAAAATACAAATTGAAAAAGTACTTTTTCTAGTTTTTTATTTTTTAATATTTTACTTTTTTACTCCAAAAAGAGTGTGTTATCACTCAGAATTTTCTTAAGGTTAAAGAAAGAAATTTTCGAGGTAACCACAAACCAATCTTTTAGACTTAGGTGCTTGCCCACCTAAATCCAGAGAGGGCTCTCTCTTTATGATTTAGCTATGTTTGAAAGGATTTTAGGCTAGTATTAATGTTCAATGAGGTTTTTTTGATTTTGGTTGGGTGGTGGAATTATGGGAACAGATGGATAGAATGATGTCTCTGGACCATTGTGCTATGGAGTCAAATAAGGGCAGCAAAACTGGAATTAGCTCACTAAAGGGAGTGTTCAAAGGGCAAGCTAGCGGAGTAAAGTGCAGGTCTTTAGGCCAAATGGGTGAAATGATCTTAACCAAGGTGAGAGAGCACTTAATAATTCTCAGACCAGGATTAAAATGAGGAACAGAGGATACTCATGAACAAAGGGCAATTAAGAATCCTTTGTTATAGATTACAAGGAAACTACTTAAACTAAGGAGCAATAAAGAATTCCTTAACTTAGATAATTAGCAGAAAACATTAAAATGCATAATAGTTAAAAAAAATGTGCAATTAAGCAAATTCTGAGATATCATTCATATTATAGCATTCAGATTTAGATAAACATAATGGAAAAATTTAAAGAAGAAAACAAAAACATGAGAAAATACTTGTCTGCACTTCGCTAAACACTTGAATCCTTTGAAATATCGGTCTTTATTCATCAATCCAGCTTGTTGGCTCAGTCAATGCTCCAATAGCTTTACAATCTTTTGAGCAATAAGACTATAGAAATGTCTAAGAGTCCACACAAAATACTTCAAATGAAGAAGTATTTATACAATTTCTAAACTAAAATACCTTGAAAAAATATCAAGGTTGGTTTACAAATATCTCTAATTGTTTTACAATGGAACTTAAATAAAAGACATTCAAAACTAATGAATCTATTTGACACTGTTTCTATGGATTTATTGTGACAAAGAAGAGAAAGTTGAATTTGATAGAAACTCTTATTAGATGATGAGGCATCCCAGTCACTAACTGCATCCTTCCTTTGTGCATTCTTCTCCAAAGATTCGGCAAACTTAGGGTCCAATCATATGCTTGTATATCTTAGTTCATGTTAGATATGTAAAAAGTGAAAGAGGTTTTTGTATATAAGAATGCTTTTGAGGTAAACCTCTCTCCGTTTCCCAAAATTCAGCTCCAGTTGTTCACAATATTCTCTGCAAAAATATGTCAAAAACAGGACTTTGAACAAACTGAAAAATAGGCTGTGAAGACATGCACTTATCTCCCTTTTGGTAATACCTGTGTAAAAGGTGAGATCTATTTTTGTAAATTAGCTTGTTAGGAACAAAAACCTCCATTAGTTTTTCAAAATACTTCTTGGATTGGCCACAATAGTTTTTGCAAAACTATGACTTAAACAGGAAATTTCTGAAGAATGTACCATTTCTGCTCTGATTTCATCTTTTAAACTTAAATTCCTTTCAATTGTTTTTGACTTTCTCTTTGGATAAAATTCATTGTAGCTGGTGAAAGTGTTTTCATCTTTGTTTAACCCTTAATTTCTTCATGTTTTCTTTTACTTTTTATTGTTTACTTTTTACTTTTACCGCTCTGTTTTTCATCTGTCTTCACTTTGACATGAATTTATATGCCCTGTTTTGTAATTGTCTTCCTTGTTGTTTATCTTCATGCTAGATGATTTACTTGACTTGGTATTCAATCTGATACTCTTTAACCCTGATACACTTTGACTGTTTTTTACTGTGTCCTTTTACCTTCCATCTCTATTTGAACAGATTTGATAACAATATTGGAGTAAACAAGTCTTATGACTAGTATTAAGACCGTTTATCCAAGGTTGCGGTCTTTTGATTCCCTATTATGGAGCGATTGGTAATGGTGTACTGGTTGACTTGGAAGTACACCATGGACTGGAGCAACGTCGGTTAGCAACTTTCATGGTGGTTGATGGTTTTGGGTACGAGTTGGTCATTTTCTACGTACTAGTTGCATGCATGAGTTTTTCAGAATAAGGACAAAAAATGGATTAACTTTTCTTTTATGCAAAGTCAAAGTTTTTGGCAGGTTTCATGACATGGACGGGTTACGTCAGCGATGGTGACTTGACATTTTGTCGTTAGTGGGAGGCGGTAAGTGGGTTTCATTGCACCGCTTATGGAGGGCAACTGGTATTTGGGGGGAGCCACGTGATTCCATACGTTGCTTGACACGTAGCATCGGCACTGTTCAAAAAATCACTCACAGCACACGCTAAAGGTTTACCAAAAGGCCCATGCAATATGAGCGAGGGCCATCGGATCTAAAGGGTCTGATTGGACGGTAGTTGGGGCAATGACATGATTGATATATAACAGGGTCGAGCCCGATATTAATTAAAAGACTTAATCATATCAGGGGCGATTTTATTGGTCGCTGAGTTATTAATTAGTCTTGATGACTTAATTAATTCGCATTAGCATGGCAAGGAGATCGGGTTCTTAATTAACTACAGATTAGCTAATTAATCCTGTTTATTATTTGATTTACAGTTATATTTAACCATCGGGGCAGGATATGTAAAAATTTGGGGTTTTGTATAATATAATAATACGGTCATGGGTAATGTTGTTTTATTCGGGAATTACATAATAATAAAATTAGTGGTTAATATGACTATGGAATACGAATTGCACTAAGTAAATGTTTCTGAAAGCATTTCATCACATAACATTACTTAGGCTAATAATATATGAGGGTTTCATGTAGATAGAATGTTTTTAATTTTCCTAATTAAAATAGGATTTTACTTAGGAAAAGCTTTATAAAGGGAATAAATGACTTTATGAAGGGGTGAATTTTAATGAAGGGGTTTTAAGTACTTTAGGTATTTCAAATTATTGGGCCGAGGGTCCGGTCCCTCCAATAGTCAGAGAAATGCTATGAGACCCTTTAGCTTTGGCAATTGCCTTTAGCACTTAGGGAATTAGTGAAAAATTTAGGGGAAATGAGTAAAGAGGTTAATTATTTTTGACATTGAGTGTTGATGTGCCTTCCATGTGATACATGCCTTGTCCAAGTGATGAAAGAAAAATATTTAAGAATTAAACTCAACCATACATCACACATTTATTCTGCAATCATCATCTACTTACCCTACCTACTTAACCTAGCATTTTTACTTCTTTATTAGGGTGCACTTATACTGGAAAACCCTTTTCAACTTATCTTTTCTTTTACATAGTGATATCTATATAAATCTAACCTTATTACATCCAAGGGCTTAGATTGAACTGTTGAGCTCCTTTTTCACCCTACCTATCTACTGATCTGCCAAGATTAAACTGTTTGGTCAGATCGTTATTCTCTATTTCTAAAACATGAAATTGAAAACATGGAATAACCAAGATTAAATTGTTTGGCTACCATGGATTATGGCATAGGTTACAAGTTGCACAAAATCCTTATTATACATAAAACTAAATAGTAGTGGCATTTAGACTTGCACACTTTCATGGTATTTTATTTTTGTTGGGCTTCATTTTCTTTCCTTTTCTGACCTTTTATTTATTCTTTTTACCCTTTTATTCGTTTTCTAGGGCATACCCTCTTTAAATTTTTTAATTTTTTGATTTTTTACAAATATGGAAAACATTTGCAACAAGAAAAGGTATGTACATATTTCAGAGCTAAACCCAGTCAATCATGATATATGACACCTATTAGTATAGGAACCTAGCAGAGTGAATCATCCCCCATGGTTAAAATCATCATCTTGAAGTCTATTGGTTCTTATAAAGTTGATTTTGGTTGTACATATTTTTTTTAGCCTCATTTTATACCTCAAAATTTTTCTAATGCTCGATGAGTGATCGCACTGTATTAAGGTACGTGTTTGTCCAACCCAAACTGAATGCAAGGCAAGAAACATGGCTAGCTACTCTTATCGAGTTTGATTTTGATATTAGGTACATTAAGGGTAAAGAGAACATAGTTGTGTATAATCTCAGCAAGAGAGTGCAGGTGAATCATATTTTAGTTGTGAGCTCTTATGGGACAAATTTACGGGAGAAAATATTACATGCAAGGAAACATCATGAGAAGTACCATCAGTTGAAGTATAGGTTGAAGCAACAAGGTCAGAGTGATAGAGATGAGGAGTATCACCTCACAATATATGGCTTGGTTAGATTCAATAACAAGATTTAGGTGCCAAATAGCAGTGAACTGAATATGCTCATCCTCAGAGAGTTCCATGTCAAGCCATATTCAGGCCACTTAGGATACCAGAAGATTTTGAAAGCTGTTAAGAAGTTCTATCATTAGCCGAATTTGAAGAAAGAGGTGGTTGAGTTTGTTACAAGATGTTTGAACTCTCATTAGGTGAAAGTTGAGTGTAAGCACCTAGTTGGTCTATTGCAGCCTATTCTTATTCCATAATATAAATGGGATGTAATTTCCATGGACTTCATTATAGGTTTTTCGAGGACAACGAAGCATCATAGTTCCATCATGGTTTCGGTTGATAGGTTAAGCAAGGTAACTCACTTCATTGCAGTGAAGTCTACTAATTTAGCTAATGAGGTAGCCCATATATTCGTCAAGGAGATAGTGAGGTTGCATGATGTTCCCAAGAATTTCATATCGAATAAAGATGCCAAGTTCACTTCCAAGTTTTGGAATGAGTTGTTTGCAGGCTTGGGGACATATTTACCTTTTAGTACAACTTATCAACCACAAACAGATGGAAAAAAATGGAAGGTTAATAGGATTATTGAGGATATGTTGAGGATGTATGTCTTGTATGAGTAGGGGAAGTGTGAGGAGTATCTTCCACTGGTGGAGCTTTCATATAATAATGGATATTACGGATCCTTAAAGATGAGTCCATTTGAGGCTCTTTATGGGTGAAGTTATAATACTCCTATCAGCTGGAGTGATCTAGTGAGAAGGGTACTCATTCAACCAAATATGTTGACTAATATGGAGTAGGATATGTAGGTTATTAAGATGAGTTTAAAGGAAACACAAGACATGAAGAAGAGTTATGTGTATCAGCATAGAGAGTTCAAGGAGTTTCACATTGGGGAGCATGTGTACTTGTCTATCAAGCCTAAGAAGAGATCCTTGAGGATTGGGTCATGTGCAAAGTTGTCACCTCAATATTATGGGCCTTTAGAGATCCTTGAGAGGATTGGATCAATGGCCTATAGACTTGCACTACCACCAACATTGAAATTCCATGATGTTTTTCATGTTTCATTACTTAAAAGATATGTGCGGGATGGGCTAACAAGTGTTGTTGTAGCTAATCGAGAGGGAATTGGACCTTCTTGATGATTCTATAATGAATTTCAAAATTTTATGATCATTTATGCTTTTTTTTTACTGTATTGGTATTGGGTCATTCATTTTTGAAGGAATAGAAGTTGTAGATGACATTTTGGATAAAGTTGCTGGAAGTAGAGCACTAGAAAATCAAAGTGGTAGCAGAATATTTCTTTTGGGACTTTCACAGTAGAAAATAAGGACGTGCATCGAACAAGATGGAACTGATTTTGATATAGTCAATAGGAAACCATTGTAATGACTCTGGGTTTTGGAAAACCATGGATCAAGCAAGCAAGGGATCAAATACCAAATCAAGAAACTACCAACAAGTTTAGAAGGATTTGTAAAAGTTTTTAGACTACATTTCAAATTTTAGAGAGCACTAAAAAATTTAAATGGTGTTGAAATGTTTTGGATCCGAGTTGTGTGAGAGAAAGACTTCTTATAGGCATATTTGGATACGTAGTGATATGTTTTGATACTTGTTTTGAGTTGTAATATTTGCGTGTAAGTTTGTAATGTGTTACGAGCTGTATTGGAGAAATGTTGTTGTAATTTGGATCTAATGCTTTAATAATAAAGGGGGAATGAGAGTTATATCATTTTCTTATGTATTTTTCACCCCCTATTAAAAATTTCTACATGATGTTATTTTTTATTAAATTTATAACTTAAACTATCGCGAGCGAATGTATGAATGGTTGTGCATACTACATAATATTTATTTCTAGATTCACTTCTATACTTCTATGGTTCTATATCACCTCGGGTGAGACATGCCTTTGATCCAAGGGAGTGAAAATGTCGGCGATGTGCTAGACTACATGAAAACCTTTGTTGGCACCCTAGACCGAACCCTTGGTAAAGCTTCATTTAAAATTTTCTGCCAACAAATGGTTTCGTTGGTGGGACCTTAAGATTATTAGGGGATCTATGTCATGCAACCAAATTATATTGTTCAGGATATTCAAGAATGGTGGCATGATAATGTTGAACATTTTGTTTTGCAACAAGTAGAATTGAGATAGAAGGATCAATATTGGATCCAAGAGGAGGTTTCGTATGCCGAGTGTGCTTGTGATCAATACAAGATATTTTGGTGCAAGTTTCCTGAGGAATTAGAGAATTAGATAACTTAAATCCATCATAATTCAAGTGATGTGATGCAACCAAGGTTGCATAGAAATTGGACTGCAGCTGATCAAATTAATCTTCATCATTTGGATACATATTTAATGAGAGCTATTGATTTTTGGGTTAGTGTGACTCTTTAGAGCTACGTCATTGAATTTGCGACTGAGAAGCACCAATCCTTCTCTCGTGCATAAGTCATATTCAAGTTTGGGCTATGGAGGTGACAACTATAAGATATTCCTCTTTAGATTAAATTATGGATGGTTAAAGTCAACCTATTGGTATTTCCACAAGGTCAAATGGAAACTTAATTTTTTAGTACTGGAGGAATGGATTAGGGGAGAGGAATGTCATGTAGATGCGAGAGAATGAAGTCATTCTAATGAATTAAGAAGTGTTGTAAAAGGCGAGAGATTTTAGAGCATTGGGGAAGGAAAGAATAGTTGATGAATGGCGAGAAATAAGTTACGGGAAGTTAGGGTTAGAATAATGGCATTGCAGCACACAAGCTATGTTGTAAGAAGTTTCGATGTGCAGAACAAGGAAATGGAGACTCCAGAGTTACAGAAAGGAAATGAGGAAGAAGGTTAATTTTCTAGCAATCTATGAGTTGGAAATGGGGTTAAAATGGAGGGTTTAGAAGTGGATACTAAAATACACATGGAATCATAAATATTTTGAACACCTGATTCAATGGACCAACCGACTATGTTATCATATGTGCACACTCCAGTATATGATGATCTGCATTTTGTGATGACACATTTTTTCTTTAATTATGATCCATTACTAGAATATAGAACCCCACAACATAGCATCACAACTCCTCCTCTATCTAACCATCCCCTAGTGCTATATCAAAGTCCTGATCTTCTCTTTTTTGAGGTACATTAAGCTTATTAAAGTTCATCTAGTGCATAATCGATATAAGGGTAACATTATTTTTGGTAATATTACTCAGCCAAGTTCAACTTGTTGTTCTAAACTGAGTTTCCAAGGATTTATACTTGTTTCCTCAAGGAAATCAAATATGGTTAGAGTCATAGCCATCTCATTTACGAGACACCCATAATTCTCATGAAGGGAGGGTGAAGATTTCAAAAAACACTTGTATTTGTGTGAGGCTATCTGGAGATCTTGATAGACCACTAGCGCAATTAATCTTATTGAATTTCAAACTACATTGCGGGATATAGCACCACAATGGTTTATCAATTGGATCGATGTTAACCCCAATGCCAGTATGGGTCTAGTAAAGCATCAGTTTCTTCAAGAATTTAATTTACCTTAGTTAAATCAACAATGATTGGCAAAATTGTTGGATATTTGCTAGTGGGATGGAGAATATGCTTGTTAATGTATGTAGCATTTTAAAGATGCTACTAGAAAGTTTTCTTATCCTATTGATCCACATCATCAAAGAGATTTCTTTATTAAGGTCTCATTACCAATGACTCGCATTCCTTTATCTCAGCAGAGTATTTCTAAACTTCAAGATGCTTTGGAACAATCGATGTAGATAGAAGCTATGGTGGGCTATCGCCAAGAATGTAGAACCAATCATTCTTCAACAGATCTTGCTATTGTGGGCCTTTAGAATCAGACTTCTAGCATGACAGATAGATTAAAATATTTTCCAAATTCATGACCTGCGAGACTTCATATTTGTTGTACTCACTGTTAGGTGGAAGGAAATCATGTCATAGAATGCCAACGACTAAGGGGACCACGACCATCCAGTGGCCTGATGGGACCTCCTCCATCACAATCTCCTAGAGTTGTGAAAATTTCATCTACTCTTCCTTTTCAAGGCTGTACTCAATTCCAAGAATTTCCAAATCCTCAAGGTATGTCTAACAATGATTATTATGAGATCTATTGGATTTTTGGTTATTACCCTTTCCAATCTCTTATTATGCCGAAGTATTCTAACGTTCACAATAATTTGTTTTGTGATTTCTTTGGATCACCCATTCATCATATGGATTAATGTCAGTCCTTGGATGTTTTAGTTGGTTGGCTTCACTGTTCATCCTTTCATATCAATGAGACTCCTCAAGGACGAGCAAGGGGAGCTCCCAGGGAAGGAAGGACAGGTGGGAGAGGCCCGATTAGGTGTTATAATTGTGATCATGAAGACCATGTGGTGAGAGAATTCCCTATTCCATGAAGAACTTGGATTTTATATTTTCAAGTGAAGACCCATGCAAAAAAAGATTGTCGTGAACTTATTTATTGGTGGGAGGAGCACAACCGAGCTAAAGGAGCTAATTTGGTCTATGTGAAGCCTCGATATCCTATTCCTACAGCGCAACCTAATATCAATCTTGTTACAAGAGGAGGAAAGAAGACTGGAGTTGATGTGGGAACCCCTAATCAACCAACTATGAGAAGCATTCTGCAAAACCTTTCCAACCAATAATGGATGGATTTAAGCTATTTCTACAAATTATGAATGATGAACAACTCACTAGTCAGTAGTGGAAAAGGTTAAAAGATATTGTTAAGGATGATGTGTTTTTTGTAGAACCAATTTCTATGAATTTACTTGAGCGACATTCCAGATAAGTATGGAAGATTAAGAAGCGAACTAGAAGGGAGTTCTGAGTAGACATTCAAATCTCAGGTTTTCAAATTATAGACTCCATGTTGGATTTACACTCAAATGTCAATATTCTACCAAGTAAAACCTGGGAAGCTCTTGGCAAACCCAAGTTGGTCTTTTCCCCTATTCAATTGCAAATAGAAAATCAATATTATATTCTTCCTATTGGCAGACTAGAGGATGTTGAATATAATAATTTTAGTGTCAAAACATATACAGATTATGAAGTTATTGACATTATTGGGGATAAAGATCCATATCCAGATTTATTGGGCATCAACTAGGCTTTTGAAAACTATGTAGTCATTGTTTTGAAGTAGGAAACTATGACTTTTGATGTAGATGGCACGTGAGTCATACATCCTCTTGATCCTTATCAAGGCTCGATATTTATTGAATTGATGGACAATGTTGAATCACCTAATCAATTAGACTAATTATATCAACTGACCGCTAGGAGGTGAGAGGATTATATTAACCCTGTGGAAATTGGATCTATCAGTTGCGGAGTATTCAAAGTTTTGAAGTTGGCTATGATGTTGCGATGGAAGATTGGCAACAAGGAACTCATGAAATGCATTCCTAGCATTGTGCCACTGTTTGATGTGTCGACTAGATTGGTACTGAGGTACACATTTTTCTCATCTTTAATGGTACTAATTCTGTTGTGAATTTATTAAAGATGTTGATTCTTGCATAGAGTAAAGTCAAAGGTTTCCTTGCATGAGTGTTCCTTTGCATGAAACCCCCGCAATATGGTGGGTAGCCCATTGAGATCAACTTCAATATTAGAGCACAATTAAGGTTGTCCTCTTTATCAGTTTCTTCCTCCAAATGAGTTTTTACGTAAAATACCACTTATGATGGTCATACATTTCTGCAAGAGAACATTGCGCATTTTAGTTCTGTATGGGGGGAGTAATGGTCTAGTAGTTGAGATGTGGCCACATCTATTTATCCATTCCTTGGAAAACATTTTGCAATCTTGGTATTTGTAGGAGGCGTTGAAACATCAAACAAAATATTGGGATGTGTTGTCTACCTAGTTCTGTCGAGACTTTTCTTTTTTTGATGCTGATGAAAGGATAGTGAAAGCCCTTCAAGCTATTAGAGGAGTATTATTTTTAGGTGGGGACACTTTGGCAGAATGCAGCATGCATGGATATTTTTCACACCAATATGAATCAAGTTCCCATGAAGTTTTTGTTTGCAATAAAGTTAATAAAGACCGGGATGATGAGTCAGTTGGAGGAGCTAAAACATTTCTCCTTTAAAGATTTTGAAGGGGAATGGAAAATAAAAGAGAATCCTAGACATGATGCTCTGCATCTACAACCTCTTAAATTGAAGAAGATGAATATAAGGGAAAAATAGAAACCAAAGCTTACTCCTATTGGGTACTATTGGGATGATCAAACCACTCAGGAATTTTTTGATCTGCTAAAAGAATAAGAGGATTTGTTTCCCTTTTCTGTTTCTGATCTAAAGGAAATTAAAGGAGATCTAGGAGAAATGAAAATGTCATTAAAGCTAGATGCAAAGCCAATTAAACATCCTCCCTACAGATTGAATCTATGGGTCAAGGAGAAAGTGAAGAAGGAAATTGAAATTTTTTTATTTGTTGGTCTTATATTCCTAGTTGATGAAGTTGAATGGATAATCCCCATTGTCATCGAGGATAAGTAGGATTTGGAGGAAATTTGAGTGTGTGTTGATTACCATAGCCTCAAAAACACCTGTGTGCATGACCCATTTCTAACTCCCTTTAGCGATGAATTTTTCGATAATATTGGAGGAAATGAAGCTTATTATTTTACTGATGGTTTCTTAGGGTGTCATCAAGTCTGCATTGCAGAAGAAGATAAGAAGAATACCACATTCACTACCAAATGGGGGTCTTATTCTTATAATGTTGTTCCCTTTGGGTTGGATAATGCACCTGTTATTTTCTCACACATTGTTATTGCTACCTTCCATGAATATATACATAAGTTTCTTGAAGTTTAGATGGATGATTGGACCATTTGTAGCCTACTCAAGAATCATCCTAATTTGTTATGTATTATGTTTTATAGATGTAGACAACTTAAAATATATTTGAGCCTGAATAAATGTATTTTTGTTGTTCCTTTTGGAATACTATTGGGCCATATTATTTCTAAAGGAGTATGTGTGGACATTGCCAAAGTTGCGGTGATACCGAATATTTCGCCACCCACTTCTATTCAACAATTGTGTACCACTTTGGGACATACTGGTTATTATCACATATTTATAATACATTATAATTTAATAACAGTGTCGTTTGAGAAGCTTCTTAAAAAATCTAAACACTTTGTGTGGTCTACTGAATGTGATGCTGCATTTGATACCTTGAAGGAGAAACCTGCAAGTACACCCATCCTGGTCTACTCTGACTGGAATAAGCCATTTCATGTCCATGTTGATGCATCTGGAATTACCTTAGGATCAATATTAATGAAACCAGGTGAAGGAAACTTGGGTCATCCTATTTATTTTGCAAGCAGAAAACTTTCAACCACGGAGAAAAAATATACTACCATAGAATGGGAGGCTTTAGCAATGGTGTATTCTCTCCAAAGATTCTGAAATTATTTGCTTGGAGGTCCATTCAAGTTCTAAACAGAACACTCAACATTGAATATTTAGTCAATAAGCCTGTACTCGAAGAAAGTATTTGTCGGTGGTTATTGTTATTTCAAGAATTTAATTTTGGGGTGACTGTCAAGTCGGGAAGATCAAATGTGGGGCAAGATGATTTGTCTAGGTTGGAGTCAAGATAATTGGGGGGATCATTTGATGATTAGTTGTTGGATTCTCATTTGTTTCGTATTGAAGTTGTGCTTGATTACTTAGAATATATTTCCACTTTTCTTGCTACCGAACATTTCCTTCCTGATTATACTACTCTGCAAAATAAGCATTTGCCAGTTAGAGCAACAAATTACCAACTTATTGGAGGAAAACTATATAAAATGGGACTAGAAAAAGTTTTGTGTCGTTATATTCTTTATCGTGAATGTGAAGGTGTATTATGGGAATGTCATGTGGGAATCGTAGGAGGTCATGTTGGAGGCAAATTTGCTGCTCAAAAAGTTTTACAAGGCAGCCTCTGGTGGTTGACTCTCTTTAAGGATGCAAAAGTATATGTAAAGAATTGTGATGTGTGTCAATGATTTGGATGATTGTCGAGTTGCGATGAAATTCCCTTGCATATGGTATGAGCCCTTTGTTCTTTTGAGAAATGGGTTGTTGATTTTATTGTGCCTATTCACCCTCTTGCTCGTCATTCACATGCTCAGTGTATCATTACCGCAACATATTATTTGACTTATTCAACAGAAGCTGCTCCTGTGAAAGATTGCACTGCTGATATGACTACTCAAATTATTTTTGAAAAAATTATTACAAGGTTTGGTTGTTCGCAAAGTCTTACAAGTGATCAAGGCTCCCATTTCATCAATGAAATGCTCCAAGCTCTACTATGGAATTTCATGATACAACACCATAAGAGCACTCATTATCATCCGCAAGCTAATGGAACTATTCGAAGCTTTTAATAAAATTTTAGAAAAGGGACTTACTAAGGTTTTCTCTTAAAATAGAGATGATTGGGATGAACGAGTTCCTACTACTTTATGGGCCTACTGAACTACTATCAAGAAGTTGCACAAGTACACTCCTTTTGAGCTGGTTTAAGGGAAATCAGTTGTTTTTCCTACTGAATTCATTGTTCCTAAAGTTTTTATTGCTCATGCAACCCGAATGTCTAAAGACAAGTCCATTCTCAAACTAGCGCATGAATTATTACAATAAGATGAGTCCCAATTTCTTTCTTATTTCCATCAAATAGTTGAGAAGGAGTGCCAGAAGGCTTGGTACGATCGACATATCAAGAAGAAATCATTTTTATGGGTGATCAATTATTACATTATGACAGCAAGTATCAAAATCATTTTGGTAAGCTCCAAATGCATTGGCTTGGTCCTTTTTATGTTGTATACATCAAAGATTTTGGTGTTGTTCAACTTGTTCAATTAGATGGTACACTTCTCTCTAGATGGGTGAATGGTGCTTGCCTAAAGCCCTATTTTTCTGCTTCAACCTTGAAATAAAGTGTCCTCTCTTCACCTAAGTAGTAGGTAGGAGTTAGGGTTGTTGTCTCAATAAGTCTTTTCTCAGTTTGGTAGTTTGTGTCTTTAGTCTTTTTTCGCAAGTAGATTGTCTTTTCCATTGTGACCCACCACAACTCATTATGGTCGGGCATATTTTGTCGTATCTTATCCTGTCAGAGTCATTAATGCTCATATTTTCTATCATTAATTCCTTTCATGTCTGAGTTAGTTACCGTATCCATTTCCCATTTCTCGATAATATTTCCCATTTTATGTTATATTTTCCGTCAGGCCACTAAATTCCTCAGTACATGTCGGGATTTCCTATCATTACTTTGAAGTTTGAGTCACATTTATCACATGTAATGCCTAAGCTCTCCACCCTATCGACTCTTTTATATATTTCATCCATACATTTCCACCTTCATCTCTTCCTGTCTCGAATTCTCAGTTTCCACTCTGGCTTCGTTACCACCTATCCTTGAACCCTCATTTCCTTGTCGCCCCCTTGTTCATTTTGTGTATACCTGTCATTCTACAACCATGGTTCATGAACCATTTTCAGTCTGTACGCTATTGACTCTTGTATTCGCTACCAAGACGACCCCTTGAGGAAATATGAGAAAGCCACTCTTTTTCATAATGACCTCCTTGATCCGTTGTTATTCCCTGTGCTATGAAAAGATGTCTTTATGGATCCCAATACCCATCCCAATGGCCATTCTACATTGAAAGTAAAAACCAATTTTCATCCTTTGAAATCATTGACTCTCTTTGTTTTGCACGAGTTACCTATTTTTCACACCACTAGTGAAGTTATGCACTGCACCAAGTTCTTAATCAGTAAGCTCCATGGGGTTTCTCTCTGGTTGGACCAAGAATACCCCATCCATGCATAAGATAATTACAAACTCACAGGATTGTATGTTTATGGTGTTGATGTTATCTCATGTTTTTAGAAAACTGTTAAATGCGGCAAGAAGACCGATGCGACTAATCTGTATAAAAAGTATGGAAACACTAGAAAAAGGTGAGGAGTTGTTCTTGATATGATTAATAATATTATGGTTCAAATTTTTTCCATAATTATTGCTACTAAATTCATGTGCCATTTTACAAGAGGAGAATGTTCATTGGATGTCATATCAGTTGCAAAGGCTTGCGTCTGAGGGGACCAACTTAGTTGGTCTAGGTATCTTCTTAATGAATTATTTGAAGTTTCCCATGATGTTTATACCCAGCCCACATATTTTATCTTTTTATATCTACTTCTTCCACTTGCTATGTACAAATGGAACACTCCAGAAGGCCAAGACCTCAACACAGTTGCAGAAGGTGAACCTATTGCATATGCCTATCCACCTTGGCATAGTACTAAAGACATTGTCAACAAAGAGTTTAATGACCTTGAATTTGAACATTGGTTCAAAAAAATGGATGCTATGACCTAAACCATTTAACAAGTGTCTCTCCCTCTGCTCGACCAGTACACTCATCATGCCTGGTTCAGTCTAACTCATAGTTCTTGTTATCTCTGGTTGCTGCATGTTTGTCCTACAACTTTTTTGATGAGGAATATGCCATTCTACATCAGTGAGAGTGATTTCCATAATGAAGTCATCACTTGGCTAGTAGTCATGTCATGGTAGCATGATGGAATGGACCTGTACATTTTTTATGCCATGAGACCTATCAGTAATTCCCCTTCACCCTCTGGAAAGCTTCCTGGAGATACACCATAAGATATCCAACACTGTTGAACAAAGATAAGGATTGCATAGGCTTGGCATATGCTACTTGGAATGAGGTAAGTTCTTTGGTTGAGAAATCTACCTAGGTACTTCAAGTCACTCATGTGTCCACTACACTGCCCACCATCGCAACCACCATTTCACATGCTACCACACCTGTTTCCGTTTCATCTCACCAATCCCGTCATGATACCCATGCTTCCACCATCATCGACCTTGATGGAAAGAAGCCATCCATTAATATTTTTATTCCCATTGATGAAGAACAACCCCTGTCCCTGCATACAACTTCCAACAAGTCACCTCATTCTTTAGAAGCGACCATATTCGACCATCCAAATTCACCCACTATCACTAATAAGCCGAAAGATATGGAAACCGATTCCACCTTTATTAGTTCTACTAGTTTTCCTATCACTACCATTTCCCCAACATCCACCACTCTTCCTTCTATTACTACCTCATGAAGCTTCTTGTCCTCTTTGGGAAAAATTTCCTTTTAGGAATCAACACAAGTATCCAGGTAAAAACCACGCTGGCAGTGTGAGGCTAGTATGGTGCAGCCTTCCATCAACATGAGTAGGCGGTATCACAGTCACGCTGACCCTAAAATTAGGGTTTTGAGCTCAATTCCTTAAGGAAGGCTCAAGGCATGTTTTCATTAGTTCTTCATGGAGGATCTGAAGTGCATATTAGGATGGGTAAACTACATAATTGTCAAGTTTTGGGCACTCCAGGGAATGACACAGGGAAGTGCAGGAGGTGTGACAAAATATTGTGTAACAGATGCCCCCTAAAGCATGAATGCATAACATGGAGTGATGGTTGAGATGCTTACGAGATTTTGCAAGGATGAGAACAAACACCGTCAGGAGACTTGCCAATCAAGGACGCGTATACATATACATATCTGATATCTCTTTCATATATATCAAAACATTAATCCACGGTATGGACGTAACCATCCAAATAGAAAGGACCATGTGAAAATATCCATGGTATGGGCGCAACCATCTGAATGAAAAGGATCATCTGGAAGTCTAAGATCCAAGGTATGGATGCAGCCACCCAATGTAGAAGGATCATCATCACCAGAGATATAAGGTCCCACGGTATGGTAAAAACCATCCATATAGAGGAAGCAGGTATACAATCATGAACAATACAAAACTCCATGCAGCCTGAGTTATATCAGACAAAACTCAGGGTCTTGTGCTCCATCCCAATTTGGTCAAAGTAAAAATTCTAACATGTGAATCAATGTGTTGAATTCAAACATGCTAGAAAACCATATGATTACCAGACAATGGCTCTCAAGGTATGAAAATACAATCCATGAATGTGAAAATGAAGCTGAAGTTGAACACTTATGGAATCATCCGATCGAAGCCCAATGATGAAAACATGTCATACGATGTGAAGAACTTTCCATTAAGGCATGAAAGCTCTAAGGTAATGAAAGTAACTTCCTAAGTCATCTTCCTGGATAATGAGCTGAAGTCGATGGGAAGTGACCCGTCGAAGGAGGGTCATAGAGATTCCCTCATCATTGACATGAAACAAGGAATAAAGTGGAATAAATGAGTATGATCCAAGACATTGGCAAAAGGTTAGACAATGTATAGGTAATAAACTATAGATAGGACTTCTCTTGAACATATCAACGACACAACTTCGGAGTGTTGCAGCATTTGACTCAACATAGGACTAAGGGTCATGATGATGAACTGGAATAGTTAGATGAGAGGAAAAATGGATCACCCAAACCCGGAAGGACAAGTGACTAAGTGAGGATATCCCAAACCCAACATGAGAAACAAATGAGTGTCATGTTCAAGAGTGACATGTTGCTTATACAAGATATGTTTCACTTTCATTTTTCCCCAGTATTTCTAACAAGTAGCCAAATTATTTTTAATTACAATCTTGAAGGGGATAGCATATGCTTTTCATATAAGTTCATTCTTCGAATGAAGCCATCCTAGTAAGTTTTATGAGCCCTAGGAAGGAGAAACGCAGTCTCGTCATGGTGAAAAGTCTTTCACCGTTTAATGTTTTACGCGTCTAATAGAAGAGTAACTCGGTGTATTTTTACTATTTAGGGAGTTCAAAAAAGAGACAAAAAGAAAACTCCATCAGGTACCTATTCATAATTTGTCTCTCAAACCCGAAAAGGTAGAAAACAATATTCTAGAGGACCTCTTGACCATGTCAACCAAGGTGTTCCTTTTTCGAAAATAGTCAATCCCAGCCTGAAAAAGGGGTAAATGTATACTGAGATGACATCAATTCATTTAATTTAACGAGTTCAAAAAGACAATTACTTGATGATCTTTTCATATTTCGAGAGTCAGAATAGAGCTTAAAGATGACTCAAGGGGGGTTCCTTTTTTGTTTATTTTAAATGAGTTTAAAAAAGAGATAAAACAAAACTCATTGAATCGGTCAAAAATGATCACATTTACCCCCAAAAGATCCTATAACTGCACAAAGACAACCACACCAATGATATCGATAAAAATAATAAAATATTGGTAAAAATGTAGTTAAAAACTTATAAATAGACAAAATGTAAAAAACATTTTACCATTTCACTGTGAGTAATTTAGAGAGTGAATTTTACCCTATTTTTCATGATTCTTCAGGCAAGCAGTGTGGGAGATCCGGGGCACCATTTCACAAACCGTAGGATGTAGGTAAGCGATATTTCCTTTCTCTTGCTTTTCATACATTTTTAATTCCATTTTCTAGAGTTTTTTTTACTACTAAAGGGGAGGAGTTTCATTTTTATTATCGGGGGAAATCAGCGTGACTTCGATTATCAGATCCATGCTAATCACCCCATAGTCATGCAAAAAAAATTAAAACAGTCATGCTGGGTGCAAAGCATAAAATAAAATGATAAATCCTCTTCCTTAACTATTTTTTCAAAATTTTACTCCATTAAAAAGCTTCTAAATGTTTTTTATGGATTGTTTGCAAGAGATTTTGACAAATATGGCCATCGAATGGAAATAAAGAGGCCACGATGCAGAATATCACCAATATTCCCAAAGCAATGAATGTGTCAATGCTTTGAGGGACTAAGAATTAATGAATTTCTTCCGAACACTGGGACTTGGAGATCAAAATTAGCTTCTAGAATATCTCATTGGATTATGGGATGTTGATCGCGAGATCTTCATCATCAGAGGTAAAGAACTAGAACTAGAAGTAGATGAAATCTACTTCATCACTGTATTATCTAAAAGATGGGAGAGGTTCCAGCTCTTTAGAGCTCATACTGGACGAGAGAGCACCAATACCTTGATTAGAAGGCATTTCCCAGGTGCAAAAAAAACTGTGAGCGAGAAAGTGAAGATAACAACCATTGATAATCTTCCCTTGAGGAGGATTCTACACACCATGGCCCATATAGCTGGGGTAGGCATTCCATGAGGCAACGAAATCACAATTCCAATACACAGTGGATTGTCTTGCTCCAACAGTGTTTAATTGGTGTGAAGGACCGCTAGTCAAGACGAAAAGATAACTAAACAAAGGCAAATTAGGACGCTTGAAGAAGTTCGAGTTTGGATCAATTTTGGTCACATTCTTTTTGGAGCGTGTACCCCTATTTTGATACCAGTGGGAAGAGGTGGATGATCTAGCTCCACCAGATCTGAGGTTGCTCAAATGGAGTGATATCATGCCTCGAGGGTGAGGAGGTCAACAGATGCATTTTACTTCGCCTTTCTTTGGTTGGCTTTGCCAAAAACTAATTGTCATGGATGACTATTATTATGCTAGAAGAAACTTCAGAGGAGATCCAAATATTCCTCTACCTCCTGGTGCATAATGGACCGATGCAGGTAAAACTTGTCTTTCCGAACTTTCCAAGTTTTATGATTTTTTTTTTGAAGTGTATTTGAGAGTTTAATTGTGATAATATTGTAGATGTGGGACCAGAAAGACCTCCCAGAATGTTGCCAATAGCATGGCAAGTAGCACGCTAGATAGAGGAGGATGCTCTGTACAAGGAAGGAGCAAATCCTATAGTAAAGATGGAGCAAAACTTGGAAGTGATTACTCGAGGGATTCTAGTGTATGCAACTATATATGATGTGTCGCTGTGGTACCAGAGGCATACAATAGGAGTATCTGCGAGGCTATGTCAGTTTTTAGTCCAAGTGATCAGAGCGGTCTCATGCTATCATGAGCATCATGTGGGAAAATAGCCTTTTCCTAGTCGTTTTTATTTGCATCGTTGCATGCTTTTCAAATCCATGTGTCTTAGAACACTATTTTTTGATATTTTTATATAACAAAATTTGAGAGACTCGATATATATATATATATATATATATATATATATGTTGGCCCTCGATTTTGGTCTATTTTGCTAAAGGAAACTTACTTAATCCATATATTTTCCATATATTTTCCACTAAATCCATCCCATTTTGATGTATTTCATGTTTATTTGGGTGTTTAATTTTAATTTTTCAAATTCTAAAGTTTTTATGAAAATTTGATTTCAAGTGCAAATTTTGACAGATTCAGAAATTCCCGTAATAGCTAATAGGTGACATGCTTGCAGGACAATTGGGCACGAGTTTGGTGCATGGATGGAAAACTTGGGAGCTAGGACTAAGCTAACTCCACTTGGCTTGATTAGAACAAGATTTATTAGGCTCATTTAAATCTAGTCAACCATGACTAGTCACTTAGAAAATCCATAGAAATAGAGCAGTTTTAAGATTTTATGGGATTGACCATATTTATTGGGATGTATTTGATGAATTCTACTTAGATAGGTGAATATGAGTAGATATTTTTGTTAGAAATATTATAGCTTAGTTTGTTTCACAAAAGGTTTATTTAAAGCCAAGACTTTGATGGCTTAAGTAGTGACTTCTGTATAATTTCATGCTGAGACATTTTGGAGTTGAAAGCTAATTTGAAGAACCTGTTTCACTACTATTTTGTTGTTCAATAATATGGATGTGTGACTGAAGTTTAAGCTTTTGATATCAATCTTCAAGTGTGCAAAGCAAGGGTGGAGGGCCCCCATTCCAAGCTAAGTACACTTCTTTGTCTAGACTAGTTTAATTTTCCATAATCTGGTTATTTTAGAACTTGTTTACATGCTTTGTTTAAGATTGGTTTATGGCTAATGTGTGATGATGTATTTCATTCAATCTTAGTTTTTTCATCACTTTAGTAAGATGGGATAACAAAGTGTTCAAGTTGAGCACTCCTTCTATTAATTTGGTGAATTGTAACTAGTTTTTTTCTTGATTACATGCAAGAAGTTTTCTTATGTATTTTCGGTTTTCAATTGATAGCATTATGGTGAATGAATTATGATGGAAAATACGAAAGGTATCTTAAGTTAAGAGCCTCCATTCATTGATGATTTTTCCATCTTAAGCTATTAGTTTCTAATTTCTTTTCATCAAGTAATAATTGAGGAAGAATTGGACCTCTTAAGTTAAGAGCCATTTCAGCTTTCCCTCTTTACAAAGTGAATTGGAAATTGTTAATGTAAGTTATATTTGTAATATGCACTTCTTTAGTTTTTGAAAAACTTGTCTTTCAAGCTTGATTACATCTGATATTCATATATAGTGGACTTGCCTTCAAGTATTACCAACCCAGATTGATAAAGAATATTTGTGTTAATTTGTGTGAATAAATTAGCTCAAATATATATATATATATATATATATATATATATATATATATATATATATATATATATATATATATATATATATATATATATATATGTACATATGCATGTCTCTATTGTCTACTTATGTGTTCATAAATCATGATGATGTGTTCGGTTTTTATAAGTGACACAAATGCCTATCTAAAACACAATTTTTTGTTGCATCTGTTAAGGTATTCAAATTTCGTGGAATATGTTGATATGCAATGTAATCAAAGTTTCTTTCCAGAAATCGAACACATAGATACATGCGCAAAAATTGTGGATTTCTTACTGAATAATGACCATTTCATTGTAGTGCAATGTGTTGTGAATCTAACTTAACAACCAAATTTATGATTCCAAGAGCAACTGCTTCTGATTGTAGAAATTTCCACTGTAGATCAACAGATTATGCAATATACTGAAGCAAAATACAAGATCTACTTCTACAACAAACTTGTGCAAGCTTAATCGATTATGAGCAAGATCAAATAGAACACATATAACAAATAAAGAGAAATCAATCACACATGAACATAGAAGAATACTCTTGGGAAAGCCTTAGTTAAAAACCCCGATCTTTGTATTATCATATAAGTGGAAATATCTTTAGATTACACAAAACTTTAGCTCACATGCTATCTAACTCTCAATACAATCCCTCTGCTGCTGATAGACAGTCAAAGGCTTCTCACAAACCTTATCCTCTACCCTCCAAGTCTCCTATTTCCTTGCGCAGTTTCTCCTAGGTCCTCAAGTTGCCACTTGTGGGTAATTACCTCACACAATGCTCACTAACCTCTGAAATAACTGTGCAATCCTAAAGGAGATGGTTCCTTTTGCATAGATGAGTTTCCTATATATGAAAATTCCTCTAACTGATAGTACATTTTCCCTTTCTCTGATCTCAACTGGGTGTCTAACTGAATTGACATGCATGAGTTATTTATGAGAGAATATTCAGATATTTGGAGAACACTAGTTGCATGCATGCATGCATTAACTGACTGAACTCACAATCAGTTCCACAAACTGTTGGAACTAATCTAACTCGACTTAACTCAGTTAACTGAGCTAACTAATTACAACTCATCCTGATCTCCTTAATTAAGGGATAACTTCCTCAATCAAAGAGAAAATTGTTACATGTCTTCACATAGATTTCATGTTTGATTTTCTCCAACAAATTAACTCAAGATGAATTAATTAATTATTTTTCAAACAACTGCTAAGATCAAATTCGAATTTTAATTCTCAATTTTAGTTTAGGGACTAACTAAAATTGGAATGTATCCCAAAATGCTATTTATATCAATGTTATTTTAGTATTTCTATTTTTTTCTATTTCCAATAGAGTTGGAGTATATCCTGAAATGATATTTATAGCAATGCTATTTTTAGCATTTCTTGTTGCCATTTCCAACACTCCCTCTCAACAGGAAAGGCATTCAACTCGAACTCAATTATGAACCTTTGAAATGTTTTGCATGTGACACTTCTCTCAAATGTTTTTGCTCCAGCAACTCTAGGAACACAAAAAATATCCAACCTGAATCAGAATGATGCCTCTATCATCAAAGTCTCTGACTGTTATTGCCTCTGTCGACTAAGAATTCTACACCTCTGTGCCGTTCAGTATCTGACTGCTTTAGCCTCTGTCACTTTGATCTTTGACTGCATCAATCACATTGATTCCTCTTGCTGCATCTGTATTGTTGTTGGTCCTATCTCCCAGCACTGCATCCGCACTGAACCTCCTCTCATCATGTTGCATCATGCTGCCCACTGCTGCACTGCAACTCAGTTACTGAGAAGTAAGTAACTGATCTCCCAACTGACCTCCTTGTTGGGCTAGAAACACCCTTTGATGCTGAAGCTTCCTCTGCCGCTCCATCTGCATCTATCTCTACCCACTTAGCTAGTCATGCTACTCCTCGTCGGGGCTCCCGTAGCAAGGTCTAATCAAAGAGGCTAGGTACCTCAAGGATCCTACCACTATTTTAGCCTTCCTGGGACAATCACTTCACATCGACCCACCTCACACCTAGAGGTATGGCTGCATGTGATCCCTCTGCCCACTTGGCTTGAAATTAACCCCTACTAGAGGTCTCTGAGTGAGTGGACACCTCCACTCGGTCTCCTCTCAGCTTCTCTAGTTGTGGCTGCTCCACAACCTCCTGAAGTTGCTTCACCAATTGTGGCTCCTCCACAATTGTCTGAGACTTCTTCTAGCGCTGCATGTTGAGAGGTAATTTACTCTCCCTCTCAACCACAAAGTATCTAACCTTTTCCTTGCTCCCCAATGCTTTCCATGCATCTTGAACCTCAAGAGCATACAGGTTCTTGACTCGTGAACTGATTTGCTTCACCTATCTCGTGGTGATGTGTCTAAGGAAAACCTTTCCAGTACTGAAGACTACATCATAGCCTTTGTCTTCCATCATTACGATAAATACCAAGTTTTTATTTAGTCCTAGCACATACTTCATATATGTCAAGGTAATGCGAGCTACATGATCCCTCTAAAAAACAATTGTGCCTACTCGTAAGACACTATATTTTTCATCATTACCCATCGCTATGAGTATCTGGAGATATTTCTCCTCCAAGGTACTAAACAAACTCTTATCGCTGGTCATGTGGAATGAAGCTCCAATGTCAAGAAACCAACCACATCCCACCATGGATGAAACCATGCATGCAAAGTGGGTGAAATCCAACTCAAACTGTGAGGCCAATGCCTCACCTTCAGATCCTTCCTTGGATCCCATCTTGGATTTATTCAATGGACAATTTGTTGCAAAATGGCCCACCTCATGACAATGAAAGTATCACACTTTCGATTTGTCAAACTTCTTCCCACCATGGGAAGAACTCGATTTGGTATGAGAATCCTTCTCCTTCCCTTTCTTTGCCTTACTCGCTAAGGCACAGTTTTCTTCATCCTCCTTGGATGAAGAACCATCTTTGGTGCTTCTTCTTATCTCCTCCTGCATCAGATTCAACCAAAGTCGTTCCCAATGTGGCAGTTTCTCTCTTCCATTTACCGAGTCTTGGTAGCTATGCTAGCTCTTAGGAAGATCAAGGAGAGCAAGATTGACCATGTCATCATCGATTGTCGTGATCCCTACACTTCCAAGCTCATCCCTATATGTGGTGAAATTGTTCATATATATAGAGATCATGTCACCATTTTCACACTTTCTTTTCCAAACCTTGTCTTTCAGCACCAGCTTCCTCTAATCACTGCTATTCTGATATAGATCTTTCAATGTTTTCCACATTGAAAACAATGTCTCCTTCCCATGGAGGCTTGAGACAATGTGGTCTCAAACTCCCTCTAGGAGGATTCTCCTCACTCTAACCACACATTTCTTCCATTCTGCCAATTCTGTAGCAATGGCTACTACTGGCTTAGGGACTTCTTAATCAATGAACTCCTTTAGACCGTTGTCCTCTAATACTGCTTCCATGCAATCCTTCCAGGCTATATAATTCGAGCTGCCATTAAGGGCATACTCAAGTCTTAAACCATTGAACACCATTGGTGAAATTTGAGATGTGATAAGAATTCGAATTATATAATCAGGAACTTGAAAATTTGAACTTATCCCTTCTTTGTATACTGTTCTTTTCTTTGATCGCCTTTGCTCCAATACCATGTAGAAATTCCCATTGTAGATCAACAAATTATGCAATATGCTAAAGCAAAATACAAGATCTACTTCTACAAGAAACTTGCGAAAGCTTAATTGATTATGAGCAAGATCAAATAGAACACATATAACATATGAAGAGAAATCAATCACACATGAACACGGAAGAATACTCTGGGGAAAGCCTCAACTAAAAACCCTGATCTCTGCATTATCATACAAGTGGAAATATCTCCGGATTACACAAAGCTTTAGCTCACAAGCTATCCAGATCTCAGTAGAATCCCTCTGCTACTCATAAACAGTTAAAGGCTTCTCACAAAACTTATCCTCTGTTGTCCAAGCCTCCTATTTCCTTGCACAGCTTCTCCTAGGTCTTCAAGCTGGAACCTGTGTGTAATTACCTCACACACTGCTCACTAACCTATGAAATAACTGCACAATCCTGAAAGAGATGGTTCCTTCTGCATGGATGAGTTTCCTCAACTAATAGTACACTATCCCTTCCTTTGATCTCAACTGGGTCTCTCACTGAACTGATATGCATGAGTTATTTATGAGAGAATATTCAGTTATACGGAGAACAGTAGTTGCATGCATGCATGCATTAACTGACTAAAATCACAATCAGTTCCACAAACTGTTGGAACTAATCTAACTGGACTTAACTCGGTTAACTGAGCTAACTAATTACAACTCAAAGTATAACTCATCCTGATCTCCTTAATTAAGGGATAACGTCCTCAATCAAAGGGAAAATTGTTGCATGTCTTCACATAGACTTCATGTTTGATTATATCCAACTAATTAACTCAAGATGAATTAATTATTTACTTTTCAAATAGCTGCTAAGATCAAATTCGAATTCTAATTCTGAATCTTAGTTTAGGGACTAACTAAAATTGGAATGTATCCCGAAATGCTGCTTTTAGCATTTCTTGTTGTCATTTTCAACATTGATAACAGTTCAATAACTGCACTATACTCAGCAATATTATTAGTTGTTTGTCCTAGGAAAATACCTTGTAAATTGATCAACTCGTCGTTAGGGGAAAAGAGTGCCAAAGTTGTGGAAGATCAAAACCAACATAATGGATTGACGACATCTTCGAACTAAGTTGAACACAAGGTAAGTAGAGAAAACATGTCTGCAAAGTAAAATATCATACCAAAGAATCAAAATTCACACTAATGAATTCACACACTAATGTACAAAAGTAATTACAGGGAACTCACACATAATACTTTTTCAGATAAATGTTGTTGTGGGGTTGTGCTAACGCATTACCTTCATAGTCAACCAACTCATAGGCACCAATTTGAAAAACACGTTTAACAATGTATGACTCATGCCACATAGGTTCTAACTTCCCAACTCCCAACTTATCATTCACTTGGTCATATAGCAAGACTAAGTCAACTTCAACGAAAACGCGTGGAGAAAGAGTTTGATCATAATGAGCTTTAACTTGTTTTTTCTATGATTCAATAATGATCGTAGTAATACAATGGGTCTCATAAAGCCTCACGAGATAAACTAAACATTCCTCTTCATGTGAGGTATTAGGAAGTAGCTCGATAACTAGTTTTAATGAAGGAATCTCATACTCGATAGGGAGTGTTGCCTCTAAACCATATACCAAGTGTAATGGAGTGAATATAGTGGCTATCTTAGCTAAGGTTCAGTAAGACCAAAGAGCCAAGAACAACATGAGATGCCAATCCTTTTTATGCTTCCCAATCATATGTTGAAGCATAGTAATTAAGACTTTGTTAATCGCTTCAACTTGGCCATTGGCCTTTGAGTGATAAGGAGTTGAGTTGTCATGGCGAAGACCCAACTGAGTACTAAGCTATGCCATCATGTACTGACGAAAATGTGATCTGTGATTAATGAAAATGGCTTGAGGGATGCAAAAATGGGTTATGAAAAGGTTAAAGAGGAACTGAGAAGTAGTTATACTGCCAGCGTTATTTGTGGGCATCGCCTGGCCTATTTAGTAAAATAGTCTTTTTCGATGATGATATAGCCATGCCCCTGACCAGGCGAGGGTTATAGGTCATGAAATTTATGCCTCATCTAATGAATGGGCCAATGGTAACAACTGGTTGCAAGGGTGCTGGTGGGGCGTACTATTTATGGTTATAAATCTAACATTCATGGCACTTTTGAATGAACAAAATGAAATCTTTGAAGATAGAAGGCTAGAAATAACCAGTGTGAAGGATCTTCGGAGTAGTGGCATAGCTTGACATGTGACCACCACATGCCCTAGAGTGGCAATATTCAAGATTTGTTCAACCTCTTCAAGTGTTAGACATCTGTGAAGAACAAAATCAACACCGACTCGGTACAATGTATTACCAATAATCCGATAAGGTTGATACTGATGCCGCATCAGCATCAGTCAGATCGAGACAACTCGGATCGAAAAGTTTAGGTCTAAATATAAATAATTATATCTTCGTACAAGGGTCAAGAGTATTGTTAAGAAACAAGGTTTCATTAAGAATATTCTTAGTAAAATCAATGGAGGTGTTTGTAGAAGGAAGGGTGCAAATCAATTCAGCAAAAACTAATGACTTCTTTGATTTGGTGGCAGTAAAATCCAAATCAAACTCTTATAGGATAACAATCCATTTACAATATTTACACCCAAGTAACTGACGAGTTAGAATATAAGTAATGGATTTGCAGTCAGAAATCACTCTGGTCTTCCATAGTGGTGAGCTCCAGTATTGTAGCAATAATGCTACAACTCCTGGGGCTTCCTGTCTCTCATTTTATCAACCCGGTAGTTCGTACAAACTTGGAAGCGACAGTGCTGTATGCACAAGTACTAGCTCTTGTCGCAGCTGTCACTTGGTCAGCTGGCACAAGTCCGCTAGGGCTCAAGCCAACTTCTATAGGCTCACAGAAGAAGCTTTATCAATGATGGACGAAAGCTAACTCAGAGAAAACTACTCTACTTGGCGAAAATGATCTGAAAGCAAATCAAAGCATGTAAACCTAGGAAACCCTAATTTAACTAGTCTAACCTCTATACTGCAAGGAATGTGAAGGAAACTTCTACCAATGCTGCTGTTACCTCTAATAAGTGGAAATGCATGGATCTAAGCTGTTTGCATCATAAAAGACATGTTTTTGTATTTTCCCTTTAAATGTGTGGAATGATTGTGATTGTGTGCTAATTAGGGTTTGGTTGTGCAGATGGGATGGAGAAGGAAGGAAAGCGTGGGACAGGTTGGGAAGGCTAGGGGAGGTCCCTAAGGATCCTTAGCATCCATCCACAGAGGTTCCTCGCATTCAGATGCTCAGCAACCGAGAGAGTGGCCTCCTACAGGATGGCTGTGGAGGATCCTACAGGATACTCTGTTTTCTACAGGATGTCTACAAATGGCTACAGGATGACCTACCGTGAGTGGTTGGAGTGATGGAGGAGTAATGGAATGGTAGGGGGAGATGTGCAAGGTGGGGATGAGGCTGGTGATGGATGTAGAAGTGAAGGAATGGGATAGGGAGTGAATGTAGGGAGTAGGTTGGAAGATGGAGGACTAGGTCAACAACGAGGGCTAGAGAATGGAGCTATGCGAGGAGTGAAAGTCTTTGGAGAGATAGCAGAGCGGAGTGAAGGTCGAGAAGATGTGTGTGCATGTGTGATCAAGGTGGAGGAGAAGGTAATGGGCCGAGAGGGAGAAGTGTAAATGTAACAAATGCTTATGACTGTTATCAAACCGAAAGTGCATCAACCTAACTACCTGTGCTCATAATTCAATGATCAACAATCAAAAACGTGAAGGAGAATGTGCATGAAGCTGTGGTAAAGGAGTGCAGTGCATGAGTGGATGACAAGGAAGCATCTAACGTAACAGTGACTGTATTGCAGCAATCATCAAGTGAAGGAATGCGTGTTTTTGGTGGCTAGCTATGGGCTGCACCCCAATCTTCAAGAAAGATGGCAGTGAGTCCTAACAGCCTTTGTGTTGGAGCTCCAAGAGATTTATTCTACCAACCTATCAAACTTGAATACTGAAAGCAAAGCATCATACCAGTCCTATCTGTGTTAATGAAAACAATTAAACTAACAAGCTGGAAATCCGAATTGCATAGGAAACTAAACAAACTCAAGTGCTGGAACTAATGGTAAATGCATTACAACACTGAGGAGGTCTATGGCTCTCAGGTTGGGCCCTAACCTGAGAGCTATAGCTCCTTGAGAAAACTCAGAACTAACTCAAAAGTGGCCTTCTTTATTCATAATCTGATAACATGCCAAATTGGCTTACAAAAGAAAATGAAACTTGAGCTGTGCTCCAAAATGACAATAGCAACACGAGAGTTTCAACAACCTAACCAAGGCTAAGGCTTCTATATTTATACAAAACGATGCTCCAACAAGTATCCCTGATTCTAGGAGCTCAGCTGTTCAATCCATAGTTTAACTGCTGATCCTGTAGGATGATCATAAATGCTGTTTCCTGTAGAGCAGTTTTGAACTGCTGTTCCTGTAGAACAGCTGGCCGTGTATTAAGCTCGGAGGGAGGATGGAGTGGGGCTCGGAGTTCTTGGTGAGGATCATGAGGAATGTCCCCCAAGACCGTGGACAACCTCTCCTTACGTCAGCAATGCCAACTCGTTGTCTCCTTGCCACCTTTTCGTTGTCTTTTGCTCCCTTTTAATGCCAAAACCTGGAATCATAATGCATTAGCTACGTAGATAAAGTTCCGATCCTCTCTCCTACAAACAACATGAATAAACTAAGAAGTGTATGCATAAACAATAAAAATGAATGGTTTGAGCAAGCAAAATAGGCCAAAAATGAGCCCAAATTGTACCAAAATTGGGGCTCATCATCACCCCCTAGCTGAACCATTTGCTCATCCTTGAGCAACCTTGCCCCTGCTCCTCATCCTTGGCCGAGGACTCGGGACCGGAACAGGCTGCTTCTTTTCTGCTTTTGATGGCCCTGCCTTTTCTGCCCCTGATGGTGATGAGGGTGATGCTTCCTTCCCTTTTTCTATTTCTTTGAGTCGGGCTTCAGAATGCGACTGACCTATCTTTTGTGTCCAGGAAGTTATTTTTGGGCTCCCCTTTTCGGGGGTAGCTGATGGTTTAGAGGGGGTTCTTGCACTGGGTGAAGTAGGTACATCCCCTGAAGTGGTATGGCCGCTGGGTGAAGGCTGTGGCTTGCTCGGGGACATCCTCTTGCTTCTCCTGGCTTCAGGTGGCAGAGGGGTCTCCCTCTCCCTTTTCTCTTTCGGTTTTGGAGGTGTGCTGAGGGCAGCCAGTGCCGCTGCTGCCTCCTTATCGAGGATGTCAGCCTTCTCTTTCTTGTGTTTTGCTCCCTCGGAGCTCCTTGTAGAGGGTCCCTCCTTTTTTTATTTCAGGCTTCCTGTGGAAGACCCTGCTTTGCTCGCTTCCGGGCCTCCTGTAGAAGATTCTTTCTTTGTCTTCGGGCTTCCTGTAGAAGCCTTTGTCTCTGTCTTTGGGCCTCCTGTAGAAGCCTGTTTTCCAACAATTTTCGGGCTTCCTGTAGAAGCCTTGGTCGTTGCTCTTGGGCTTCCTGTAGAAGCCTGCTCCTTACTGATCTTCGAGCTTCCTGTAGAAACCTTTGTCTTTGTTTTCGGGTTTCCTGTAGAAGCCTGAGATTGCGTTCCTGCAGCTGCAACTCTCACCACCTTCCCTTGCCTTGTTTCGTGGCTTTTGCGTTTGGCTTCGACTGCAGAGGCTGACAAGGTGCTTGGGCTGGCAGGGGCCACCTCAGCTTTGACTGCCCTACTTTTCAACCTCTGTTCCCTTGCTGATAGGATGGGGGTGTCCTCTTTGACTTTTTCATCTTTTCCCTCTTCCTTCTTCTTTCGTTCCTTTTTCTGTGCTGGAACCGGAACTTTTTGGCTTTTTCTTTTCTTACTCCCGGCTGGTGGCTCTTCTTCTTCTCCGTTAGAGGATTCCGCTTCTTCAAGCAACATTTTTATGTTCCCCGTTCTGGATAAGTTCCTAAATGATTCCCAAGCGAGGGGGACTTTATATGAGCGGAGAGCATCCTCCACGAGGAGCTTGACTAGCCCATGGTGGGCTATCTGGTCCGGAATTCCGTCCTTGAGCTTGGTGGAACACTCCATTAAGGACTGTAGTTGAAAGTAAGGAATGCTCAACCTCTGTGCTGCAGGGAGGTCAATCTGGTGTCTTAGTTCGTTAAGCAGCCTGAAGTGATACGCATATACAATGCTATATCGACCCTTACAGGTGATATATTTCATAATTTGTAAACTGACTTCGTTCCATGGCGGCAACAGGCTTGCCCTTTTGACTCCATTTTTGTCTTCGGTGAATGACTCTTCCGGTGGGAAGAACTCCTTCTTTGCTTGCTGGCTCATTTTCCGCTCTTCTTTGTCCCACGGCAGACCCATGGGCAGCTCTCTAATCCGACTGATATGCTCTGGGGTGAGTTCGAGGCTGAGACCTCTGAAGGTTACCGTGGCCAATGTCTGTGATTTAAGCTGCAAAGCCTGCAAAAATTCCTCGGCTACTTCATCATCGTAGCCCTGTAGTTTATCACAGAAAGGCATCCATTGCGCTCTAGTGAAGAGCTCAACCACTGCCGAGTTTCTCCTTAATGCATTTGAATTAGTGGGCTCTCGCCTGATAAACCCGCCAGGCATGATGAACACAGTGGTTTATACCAGAGGTGGTGGATACACAGGAAATTCGGTCTTAAAGACAGAACATGCAATGAATTTTCAGACCACAGTTGATTATACAACTATCCTGTAGGAGCGATAGGATAGGCACGGCAATCCAATTTTTTTTTTTTTTATGACCAGCTGGTGAAAAAAAATGACTTTGCCACCTTTGGAAAGACAATTGCGGAAGGAGTTGCAGGGTTACCTCTTTTCTGCCACCTTTTTTACGTGAAGACTTCACCTTCCTGTAGAGTCGTGTTCCTGTAGAAACTGCTTCCTGTAGGACGGCGTTCCTGTAGAAACTGTTCCTGTAGGAGCAGTGCGCAGGCTTCGGGAAGAGCTTTAGTTGGCTGGCGGTCGAGAGGTGCTTTACCAGCGTTCAGGTAGCCGAGAGCTCGGCGTATCAACATGCAGAGGTAAGTAGAGGATCGACTCGAGTTTTGAAGTGAGGTTGATGGAGATACACGCTTAATCGAGCCGATTAGATTTTGAATCGGCGCAGCTCATGGCGCGGGGGTGAGCTGTCCCCGTCGGACCGTTGGGTGACGTCACCCATCATCCGCCTGCACATTCGTTTGTTGCCGCATTCATTCCCACAGATCTACCGCCGCCCTTTTTGGTTAAACTTCACTTCTCGGTTGACGGGACTGATCTTCACGTGCTTGCTGCGTGTTTCTTTCGTCGTGGCTGCCACCTCGTCCTCTGACTATCCCTTTACTAACCGACGTGGCCAATCACTGGCCTTTAGGCCGCTCAACCATTCACCTTTATGCCATGCAAAACAAATCGAAGTAATAATCATGCAGTTTGATGGAGAGAAGGATTAGAACACTTACCTGTGCGCGGCTGCATATGATTTCCAGTTTTTTTGAGCGATGGATCTACCTGCCGCATGTGGCTGCACATTCCTGTAGGCTCGTGGTTACAGGATGCTGGCGATGGAGTGAATGGTTCTGCGTTCATGCGCCCGTGTTTGATCTCAGATGGCGGTGCTGTGAACGGTCTTCACTTGAGCAGGTTGAACTATTACAGGATCCCCGCGAGGGGTCTTGTCACCGTTCTTTCTCCTCGGGTGTATGCTGCATGCTGGCGGTTCTGGCTTCTCGATCACGATCCCAGCACTTTTGATGTATCAATGTGGATGTGGTATGGTTCTCGGTGCCTAATTTTCCTTTGACAGATGCTTTCTCACGAGAACTGATTACTTTTTTGTGCTGCTGCAGGGATCTTGGTTGCATGGCGACGAGGATGGTGGAGGACGATAATGGCAATGTTCAGGGGTGCCATCATTGGCATGCATGCATTCAATCCACTCCTCAGTCGCTAGATCTTCATTTGAAACACATTTCGGCCATCGTAACCTTCTACAGGAAGTTTCATGTAGAACAGAGAGCTTCCTGTAGAAAATTGGCACTTTCCTGTAGAAGATCCGCGTCTTCCTGTAGGAAGACTGTCTGTTCCTGTAGAAAAACTGTATCCTCCTATAGAAGATCCAAAACATGATAATAATTGCACATACCTTAAAAAACATTGCTGTTCTTGGAGGAGGTGCTGATGACATCCTTTGCTAGCATGATGAAGGCCCCTGGCTTGGAGTGGAGAGGCTTCTTCTCCTCCATAGAACGTCTGCATGCAAACCTTTTATGGTGCTGATTGCTTTTTCCTTTTTCTTTCTTTTTTTTTTTTTCCTTTTTTTTTTTTAGAAAGACAATAGGAGCGCCTCAATGAGGTTTTCACCCCTACTGCCTGCCTTGGGCGCCTCAGAGAGGTTTTCACCCAAGGATCTTTATTTTTCTCTCTTTTCTTTTTCGAAGATAATAGGAGCGCCTCAATGAGGTTTTCACCCCTACTGCCTGCCTTGGGTGCCTCAGAGAGGTTTTCACCCAAGGATCTTTATTTTTCTCTTTTTTCTTTTTTTTTTTTTTTTTTTTTTTCTTTTTTTTTTTCTTTTTTTTTTTTTTTTTTTTGTGTGTTTTAGATCCTTCAGGGTATGCCCAAAGTGGAGGCAGAACCTATCTCTATGACCAAAACAGATTTCTCCATAGTGCTGACAAACTCTTGTCTTGAGAGAGGTCTTCTATAGATCTTCAATCGGTGCCCATTGACAAGCATGGGAATGGATTCCTCATCAATGGTTCGAATGAGGACAGATCCATTGTCATGGCACTGTTCCACCACATATGGTCCTAGCCATCTGGTTCTCAACTTCCCCTTGAAATCTTTGAATCTGGAATCATACAACAAAGCCCAATCTCCCGGCTGAAATTGCTTGTCATGGAGATGTTGGTCATGCCACACCTTCCTCTGAAGTTGAACCACTTCTGAGTGAAGGAGGGCCTGCATGCGGTGTTCATCCAGTCCATTCAGCTGCAATAACCTTTCTTGCTGTGCATGGCTGAGATCTAGGTCCAGCTGAGCTGCCAACCTCAAAGTGTTATACTCAAACTCAATGGACAACAAAGCTTTCTTCCCATAGACCATCTCATAAGGTGTGAAACCGGTGGTGGTCTTCCAAGTGGTGTTGTAAGCCCATGTGGCTTCAACTAGGCGATCTGCCCAGTCTTTTCTGCTGCTGTTTACCACTTTGGTCAAGATCCCTTCTAGAGCTCTATTGGTGACTTCCACTTGCCCATTTGCTTGAGGATGATAGGGGGTGGAAGTCCTATGTTTGATCTTGTGATGAGCTAGTAGATCTTCAACCAAATTGGATGTGAACTGGCTCCCTTGATCGGTCACCAGCTCTCTTGGGTAGCCAAACTTGTAGAAGATGTTCTCTCTTAAGAACTCGACCACCTTCTCTTCTGTTGCTGCTTTGATTGCTTTAGTCTCTGCCCACTTGGTCAAGTAGTCAGTACACACAATGATGTAGGATCTCTGCCTCGAAGAGGGATTGATTGGACCCACAAAGTCCATGCCCCACTTCTCAAATGGCTCAAGAGTCACTTGAGGTTGGAGAGGCATCTCATCCTTTTGGGTAGGCTTCCCCATTCGTTGGCATTGGTCACACTGGCTGACATATCTTCTGACATCTTGGTGAAGTGTGGGCCAATAGTAGCCTGCCTGCAGGATCTTGAAGGCAGTTCTCTTTGCTGCAAAATGTCCTCCACAAGGCCCATCATGACAGGTGAGGAGAATGTCAAAGACTTCCTCCTCCCTTACACAACGCCTTAGGATCTGATCAGGGCCAAGCTTGAACAAGTTGCCCCCGATCCAAGTGAATGAGGCACTTTTTCTGATGATTTTGCTCTTCTCCTTTGAAGAGAGGTGCGGAGGAAACTGATCTGAAACAAGATAGTTTGCTATATCAGCAAACCATGGAGAGAGTACTGAAATAGAAAATAGATGCTCATCAGGCATCTGGTCATCCACCGTCCCATCTTCACCTGCAGACAAATCCAATCTAGATAAAAAATCAGCAACAACATTTTCTCTTCCTGGTTTATCAACAATGGTTAGATCAAACTGCTGCAATAAAAGTAACCATCTAATAATACGAGCATTCACATCTGGTTTATTCATCAAATATCTAATAGCAGCATGGTCAGTATGTACAAATGTTTGATATCCGGTAATGTAATGACGGAACTTGTTTAGTGCATGGACTACAGCTAAGAACTCTTTCTCGGTTATAGTGTAATTCAGCTCAGCTTTGGACAAGTTCTTACTAACGAAGTAAATGGCATATGGAAGTTTTTCCTCAATTTGTCCTAAAGCTGCCCCTATGGCTTTGTTTGAGGCATCAGTGTGGATGTGGAAAGGTAGGGCCCAGTTTGGACCTCTCAAGATTGGTGCTGACACCAACTTGCCCTTTAACTCATTCAAACTCTTCTGACAAGCGTCAGTCCACTTAAACTCCACATCTTTTGCCAACAAGCCAAACAATGGCGAGGCGAGCTTGCTGAAGTCCTTAATGAATCTCCTGTAGTATCCTACTAATCCCAAAAAACTCCTAACATCCCTTACCTTTTGTGGAGGTGGAACCTTCTTGATTAGAGCAATTTTGTTGGGATCCACCTACAATCCTTGGGAAGAAATGGTATGGCCTAACACTGTCCCTTCAGTCATTAGGAATTCACATTTCTCAGGGCTAAGGGACAAGTTCATCTCGATGCACTTGGTTAGGACCTTTCCCAAGTTGGACAATGCTTCCTGGAAGTTGGCCCCATAAGGGGTAAAGTCATCCATGTAGATTTCCACTGCATCATGGACCAACTCCGAGAAGATGCTCAAGACAGCTCTCTGAAAAGTATCAGGAGCATTGCATAGCCCAAAGGGAAGGACTCGGTAGGCAAAGGTACCCCAAGGACAAGTGAAGGTGGTCTTATCTTGGTCTTCCGGGCTGATTTGGATTTGATTGTACCCGCTGAACCCATCCAGGAAAGAGAAGAACTTCTTTCCTGCCAGTCCATCCAACACTTGATCTATGAAAGGTAGAGGGAAATGGTCCTTCTTGGTAGCTTTGTTCAGCTCCCAGTAATCTACACAGATCCTCCACTTCCCATTCTTCTTGGGAACCAACACTAGAGGGGACACCCATTCACTATCTGAGATGGGGTAGATGAATCCGGCATCTAACAGTTTTTGCAATTCTTCCTTGACAATGTCTTTAAGGGATGGATTCATTCTCCTCTGCGATTGCCTAACCGGTTTACAGTCCTCTTTGATGTATATATGATGAGTACAGACCGAGGGATGGACTCCTTTCATCTCCTTATAGCTCCAAGCAAAAGCATCTAAGTGGCTGGCCAACAGGTTGCACAGCTCCTTTTCCTGAGAAGGAGATAGGGAGGAGTTGATTTTCAATGCTCTCTCGGGGCCGAACTCCACATTCTTAACTCTGGGAGTGACAGGGTTGGTTGTACAAAGATCCACTAAGGTGCTGGCTTGGGCATCCTCCACCAATTTTTCTAAAGGTAGTGCACTGGTAGGTGGGTTTTGGATCAAGTTCTCGATCAAATCATCCTCGGTTGGGGGATTTCTTCTATTGGTTTCTATGGTACATAGAGGTGCTGAATACACCTCGTCTTCTTCTCCTTCTTCCAACCAGAGTGGTAAGTCATGCTCTAAAGAGGGTTGGGCAGGAGGGTATAGGACAAGTTGCTTGGACATAGGACCATTTTTGATGGTCATATTTTCGGCACGACAACTGATATAGGCATCTGCAGTGGCTAACCAAGGCCTTCCCAAAATGAGGGGATATCCAGTAAGCTTTGCCTTTGGTTGCAGAACCAGGAAGTCCGCAGGATACTCCCAAGAGTCAATAGAGACCAAGACATCCTCCACAATTGCTTCGGGAGTCACAGTGGAGCGATCTGCTAATTGCAGTACTGTCGAGGTCTTCCTCAAGGAACCTTGAAGATTGAGCTTGCACATGGTATCCCTGGTCATTACATTAATGGCAGCCCCCAGATCAATCAGGGTGTGGGGTATGATGGTGCCATTGATGTGGACATCTACTACAGGACTTCTAGGATCTAAGTACTTTGGGCAGATGACTTGTCCTAGCATAAGGTCAGACAGTTGTCCTATGACATTGATAGTTGAAGCATCTTTCTTCCGTCTGCCTGGATGTTTGAAACACTTCTCCTTAACCAGCTTGTTATAGATTGGCACATCCTTGATGGCCTGGAGAAGGGGTATCTTCACACACAACTGCTTGAGCTCTCCTAGAAGCTCATCTTCCTCCGGGTTGGGTTGTGCGGTGGCTATAAGTCTCTCAGGAAAGGGTGGAATAGGCTTTGGTTCACTCTCCTGATGGTTTTCCTCATCCTCTGGGGGAGGAGGTTGGCGATCTGGAAGAGTCTTTCCAGATCTAAGATTGATCTCCTGGATCTCCACAGCATAGGTAGGGCATGAGGTCTCCCCAGTATATACCTGCTGAGCCTGTCTATTGTTGGGGTTCGGGTTCGGTTGAGTAGGCATTTGAGGTTGCCCTGGAGGAGCAGGAGGTAATGGTTGTGGTTGAACTGGAGGTGGAGGCAGAATGGCGGGAGGATTGTTGTACTGAGGCCTCCACCCCGACTGAGGTGCACTCCACTGAGGCTGTGACTGGGCATGTGAGTGATATGAATGAGTAGTGGGTTGAGTAGGATACTGAGGTGGATAAGACCATGGCGGAGGCATGGACCAAGAAGGATGAGCAGGGGGACCCCAGGAAGGCATAGGAATCGATTGGTTGGGGTTATAATAGGCTTGTGGTGCCCCTTGTATTCCCTGCTGATAGGGTCTAGATCCTTGCGGCCTCCTTTGGTTGATGAAGTAGAGAGGTTCAGAGGGGGCTTCAGTCCCTTGGTACATGGCTTTAAACCCAGGTAAGGTGGGACACTGATTTGTAGGATGGTCCTCCTCACAAACAAAACACACTTCAACCGAATGCAATGGGCATTCGTTCTTAGGATGTCTTCTTGTGCACCTAGGGCAGAAGACAGCCAGGGCTCTCTCAGCTTCTTCTTTCTTTTGCTGGATCCTGAATGTGTCCAGCTGCATGGCAATGGTATGTCTCACCTCACTCTTAAGATCTTCTAATTGGTTTGTAAGCTCATGTTTGGAGAAAGGGACGCCGGTGGAGAGGAGGTTTCCTCTACCTCGTTTTCTAGCTGCCCTGGAATGATTTCGAAACACAGTCTTGATGTCCTCATAAGGCAGTTGGTAAATGTCCCCCCCAGCTAACATGTGAAGGGTATCTAAGAGATCTTCAGGTACTCCTCGGAGGAGAACCAACTTAAGGGATTCAGGGTCAAGTGTGCACCTGGCCCGCTTGTAACTGAGTTGGAACCTTTCCTCATAGTCCTCTAAAGATTCATCGTTTCCCATGGTCATCCGAAAGATTTCCCCCTTTGTTTCCTTGGACCTACAATAATCCCGGTACTTGGTGTTGAAGGCTTGCTGCATCTGAGCCCATGTGGTGATACTATTCCCAGGCAAACCCATGAACCAGCGTAGTGCTGCATCCTTAAGAGTAGAAGGGAAAAGTTTTAGCTTTTGTTCATCCTCAGTATAGTCATAGGTCCTACAGAGGACAGCAAACTCAAATAGGAAGGTATCAGGATCCTCAGTGGTCATTCCATGGAAGTGAGGCAAAGCAGAGGGGCTAATGTTTTTCATTTTCATCTCACCATTGGTCTCTCGGATGGGGAAAGCTCCTTCTATCCTCTCATCCTCTCTATTGTCAGCCATAGCTTTAGGTGGAGTGGTCTCTAACTCTTCTTCTTCTATAGGATTTCGGTATGTCTTGGGATGTTCACCTATAGTTTCCTCTGAATCACTGTCACCACCGAAGAGTGAAGGGTGACTAAGTGATGTGGTGGGGGTGTTTGGTAGGAATTTGCCTGATCTATCTCGGTTCCTACGAGGCATGAAATGGAAAAGAATTCTCTTTTTTGATTGCTTTTGTTTTTCTCTGTGCACCTGCAAAAATGAAACAGATTGATTGCAAAATTGAAATTCTAATCTACACTTGCAGAATCGAAAGTCTAATCTATGAAAGCAGGAAATGCTAAGCTATGAAAGCAGGAAATGCTAAGCTATGAAAGCATGAAATACTAAGCTACTTTTGCAGAATGGAAATGAAATAAACTACTAAGCAGAAGTAAGAGTACGAAAGGAGAAGAAAAGCAACAATTACTAATACTCTGACGCTTCCCCGGCAACGGCGCCAAAAAGATGGTGAGCTCCAGTATTGTAGCAATAATGCTACAACTCCTGGGGCTTCCTGTCTCTCATTTTATCAACCCGGTAGTTCGTACAAACTTGGAAGCGACGGCGTTGTATGCACAAGTACTAGCTCTTGTCGCAGCTGTCACTTGGTCAGCTGGCACAAGTCCACTAGGGCTCAAGCCAACTTCTATAGGCTCACAGAAGAAGCTTTATCAATGATGGACGAAAGCTAACTCAGAGAAAACTACTCTACTTGGCGAAAATGATCTGAAAGCAAATCAAAGCATGTAAACCTAGGAAACCCTAATTTAACTAGTCTAACCTCTATACTGCAAGGAATGTGAAGGAAACTTCTACCAATGCTGCTGTTACCTCTAATAAGTGGAAATGCATGGATCTAAGCTGTTTGCATCATAAAAGACATGTTTTTGTATTTTCCCTTTAAATGTGTGGAATGATTGTGATTGTGTGCTAATTAGGGTTTGGTTGTGCAGATGGGATGGAGAAGGAAGGAAAGCATCGGACAGGTTGGGAAGGCTAGGGGAGGTCCCTAAGGATCCTTAGCATCCATCCACAGAGGTTCCTTGCATTCAGATGCTCAGCAACCGAGAGAGTGGCCTCCTACAGGATGGCTCTGGAGGATCCTACAGGATACTCTGTTTTCTATAGGATGTCTACAAATGGCTACAGGATGACCTACCGTGAGTGGTTGGAGTGATGGAGGAGTAATGGAATGGTAGGGGGAGATGTGCAAGGTGGGGATGAGGCTGGTGATGGATGTAGAAGTGAAGGAATGGGATAGGGAGTGAATGTAGGGAGTAGGTTGGAAGATGGAGGACTAGGTCAACAACGAGGGCTAGAGAATGGAGCTATGCGAGGAGTGAAAGTCTTTGGAGAGATAGCAGAGCGGAGTGAAGGTCGAGAAGATGTGTGTGCATGTGTGATCAAGGTGGAGGAGAAGGTAATGGGCCGAGAGGGAGAAGTGTAAATGTAACAAATGCTTATGACTGTTATCAAACCGAAAGTGCATCAACCTAACTACCTGTGCTCATAATTCAATGATCAACAATCAAAAACGCGAAGGAGAATGTGCATGAAGCTGTGGTAAAGGAGTGCAGTGCATGAGTGGATGACAAGGAAGCATCTAACGTAACAGTGACTGTATTGCAGCAATCATCAAGTGAAGGAATGCGTGTTTTTGGTGGCTAGCTATGGGCTGCACGCCAATCTTAAAGAAAGATGGCAGTGAGTCCTAACAGCCTTTTTGTTGGAGCTCCAAGAGATTTATTCTACCAACCTATCAAACTTGAATACTGAAAGCAAAGCATCATACCAGTCCTATCTGTGTTAATGAAAACAATTAAACTAACAAGATGGAAATCTGAATTGCATAGGAAACTAAACAAACTCAAGTGCTGGAACTAATGGTAAATGCATTACAACACTGAGGAGGTCTATGGCTCTTAGGTTGGGCCCCAACCTGAGAGCTATAGCTCCTTGAGAAAACTCAGAACTAACTCAAAAGTGGCCTTCTTTATTCATAATCTGATAACATGCCAAATTGGCTTACAAAAGAGAACGAAACTTGAGCTGTGCTCCAAAATGACAATAGCAACACGAGAGTTTCAACAACCTAACCAAGGCTAAGGCTTCTATATTTATACAAAACGATTCTCCAACAAGTATCCCTGATTCTAGGAGCTCGGCTGTTCAATCTATAGTTTAACTGCTGATCCTGTAGGATGATCATAAATGCTGTTTCCTGTAGAGCAGTTTTGAACTGCTATTCCTGTAGAACAGCTGGCCGTGTATTAAGCTCGGAGGGAGGATGGAGTGGGGCTCGGAGTTCTTGGTGAGGATCACGAGGAATGTCCCCCAAGACCGTGGACAACCTCTCCTTACGTCAGCAATGCCAACTCGTTGTCTCCTTGCCACCTTTTCATTGTCTTTTGCTCCCTTTTAATGCCAAAACCTGGAATCACAATGCATTAGCTATGTAGATAAAGTGCCTATCCTCTCTCCTACAAACAACATGAATAAACTAAGAAGTGTATGCATAAACAATAAAAATGAATGGTTTGAGCAAGCAAAATAGGCCAAAAATGAGCCCAAATTGTACCAAAATTGGTGCTCATCACATAGAAGAATATAATGGCGAAATCGTTGAACATCATGGACTATTGACAAGGCAAGCTTCTCAGCATGAGCATATAAAGTTTGTGTGTCAATAATATTTTGAATAAAATAATAAATCACGTGTTCATTACCAACATCATCATCCTAAATGAGTACCATAACAATGGTACTGTCAGTCGCGGCCAAGTACAAGAAAAAATCGCAGTCGTAGTCAGCGGGATGCAATAAAGGAGCACTGATGAGTGTTTTCTTTAGAGCATCAAAAGATTTTTGGAACATTTCATCCCAAGTTAATCAGATCCCCTTCTTAAGTAAGCGAGTAAATCCATTGGTAGGCTTATCATAATTAGGGACAAAGTGACGAAGAAAATTGGCCTTCCCTTGCAAACTCTGCAATTGGTGCAGGGATGAGGGAGAGGGTAGATTTGCAATAGCCTCTACTTTCAAGGAATCTATTCGAACGCCTTATTTGGACACAACAAAACCCAAGAGATGACTAGATTCGATGCAAAAGAATCATTTACGCAGATCAAGATGAATATTATAGTGTCAACAACGTAGAAAGATTACTCGAAGGTGGTCCAGATGGTCATGATGCTTAGCAGAATGAGATGGTAATTTGTCTAAATAAGGTTGAAAAATGTGTTTAATATCATGAAAGGCATATGAAATTTCTCTCTGGAAGGTAGTGCCAACATTTTTTAGACTGAAAGAGAGCTTCTTATAAGAAAAAGTCCCCCATGGATAGATGAAAGAAGTTTTGTGTTGATCAGCGATAATATGTTAATTTGTTTATAACCAGAAAAATCGTCCATAAAAGAAAAGATCTCACTCCCCGCGCACTCATCAGTGATCTGATCAATAAAGGGAGTGATATAATTGTCTTCAGGACATGCATGATCAATATCATGGTAATAAACACAAACTCGAATTGTTACCTACTTTTTAGCATTGGGTATGATATTGGAAACCCAGTATGTCAATGTGATAGGGTAAATAAAACTAGCCTTTCGAAGTTTTTAAATGTCTCCCTTACTAGTAGCAGTTTTTCTGGGATGCACTGGATGGAGCTGTTGATGAATGGGCTTCGCATTAGGATATGTAGGTATTTCATGCACCACTATACCTAGATCGATACCAGGCATTTACTCATACGACCAAGTGAAGACATCGTGAAATTCTTTAAAAAGGTCGGTGTAAACCTTGATCTCTTCAGGAGAACAGGAAACCTCGACGTGAATGTTCTCGAAAATTCTAGGTTTAATTGAAGTGTCGATCTGCATGGTTTCAGTAATATTTCACATATTACCTTCGGATAAGACTTCATGCTCCAAAATAGTTGTTTGAAGTGGATGTGTCAAGTTGTGAGAAACAAAAGTATCAAGACACGAAGAAATATCACTAAAACTTGGAAGAAATGAGGAACAATGATGAGCATGATTCCAAGGAGTTTCGTTAAGAGACATAACCTCAATAATGCTTTCATCGGTGGGGAATATCTCATTCAATTGATCTGGAGAATCCCAAGAACCAAGCCAAGGAGATTATGAATACGTATCCAGGTGCATACCAAGAATAGTATGACTTTATGTTATGAAACCAACTCAAGAAAAGATAGAAAAGATAGATCAACGCCTTAGAATTCAGCCTCTTCGAGGGGGCAACCTCCTTTACATTACATAAATGAACAATTCTTGGATGATACAAATGAAAAAACCTCCTTCCTATATATAGGAGTCTAAGGAGTCACAATATAATCCAGCCGACCTAACAATAATAATATAAAGCCACAAAAATAACAATAGAGGGATTCTATGGGGCACAGAAATAACAATATGGGGGTAATAGGGGCACAACAATATAAATAAGGGGTATAACTACAATAGTAATAGGGTAATCACTAGTATTATAGGGACCCAACATGCCCCTCTCCTTCAAAAAAGTGTTGTCCTCAACGCTTGAGTAGTTCTGGATACTTCTGCATAAAATTCTCATCCTCCCATGTGGAATCTTCAGCGGATAAGTTCTTCCACTTGATAAGATACTCTAAAATTGATCGATTTCGTAGCTGTCGAGTTCTTGTTTCTGTGACTGCTTCCGGTTCCAATATAATTTTTCCTTCCTCATCAAGTTCTGGCAATATTGTTTGAATTGGGAGCTTGTCACCTATAACCTTCTTTAAACATGAAACATGGAAGACTGGGTGCAATCGAGAAGCTGCAGGAAGCTCCAATTTGTATGCCATAGTACCAATCTTTTGCCACACCTTGTACAGACCATAATACTTTGGTGATAATTTATTATCCTTCTTAGCTTGCTTTAGGGACATTTGCTTATATGGTTGTAGCCGTAGGAATACCCAATCACCTACATCAAAACTTCTTTCACTGCGATGTTGATCTGCCTATTGTTTCATTCTATTTTGTGCCAACACGAGGTTATCCTTTAAGAGTTGGAGGACTTGTTGTTGATGTTCGATGTGATGTTCCACTGCTTGAACCTTAGAATTTTCTCTTAAATATGATGTGATGGATGGTGGTTGATACCCATAAAGTGCCATAAATGGGGTCATTTTTGTTGTTGTATGGAAGGAAGTGTTATACCACCATTCAGCCAGAGGCAACCATTTGACCCATTGTGTCTGTTTATCAGATACAAAGCAACGAAGATATCCTTCCAAACATTTGTTTACTATCTCAGTTTGCCCATCAGATTGAGGATGATAAGATGAGCTATGAGCTAACTGAGTACCAAGACAAGAAAATAATTCTGTCCGAAAATTTCCAGTGAAAATGGGATCTCTGTCACTTACAATAATCTTTGGGTTTCCATGTAGCTTTTGAACTGTTTCCATAAATGCAGTAGAAACTGTACTGGCTTTAAATGGATGTGATAATGCACAAAAGTGTGCATACTTGGTAAGTCTGTCAACTACCACCATGATGACACTCTTTCCCTCAGACTTGGGTAAACCTGTGATAAAATCCATTGAAACCTCCTCCCAACGTTGGCTTGGAATGGATAAAGGTTGTAATAGACCCGGTGTCTTAATTGTTTCAACTTTATTTTGCTGGCAAACCAAACATTCCGCCACAAACTTTTGAATATCTGATTTAAGGCCATCCCAAAAAAATTCCTTCTTAACCCTGTGGTAAGTTTTTAAAAATCCTGAGTGCCCTCCTAAGGGAGAAGTGTGCAATTCCATAAGAATCTTTTGTTTTAGCTGGGAATTCTTACAGAGGTATAAGCGATCTTTGTACCATAACGAATCATTTTTCCAGCTAAATGTATCAGAAGTACTAGAATCTTGTTGTAGCTTTCGAATAAGTGCCCACACTTCTTCGTCATTCTTCCATTCCTCCCTTGCTTCGTTTATCCAATCTGGTTGGATAATAGAAATGGCACACAACAATGCTTCCACATCCTCATCCTTTCTTGAGAGTGCATCTGCCACCACATTTTGCTTCCCTTTTTTGTAGATGATTTCAAAGTCATAACCCAACATCTTTGTGACCCACTTTTGTTGCTCTTCAGAGGATAATCTTTGTTCTAAAAAGTATTTAAGGCTATCATGATCCGTTTTTACCTTGAAGTGTCTTCCCATTAGGTAGGGTCGCCATTTCTTAAGTGCATGGAGTATTGCCAACATTTCCTTCTCATAAATAGCTTTGCTTAAAAACTTTCCCTTGATTGGACGACTTTCAAAAGCAATGGGTCTTTCATCTTGCATTAGAACAGCACCAATTCCATTTCCTGAAGCATCACATTCCACAATAAAGGTTTTTGTGAAGTCCGGTGTAGCTAAGACCGGTGCTTGGCACATTGCCTCTTTAAGATGTTCAAAGGCCTTTGTTGCTTCCGAAGTCCATGAAAATGAATCTTTCTTCAATAATGTTGTTAGAGGTGTTGCTATTCTCCCATAATTCTTAACAAACTTGCGATAATACCCTGTCAACCCAAGAAATCCTCGCAGATGCTTTATGGATGTGGGGATTTTCCATTCCTTAATGGCTTTAATTTTGCTAGGGTCTACCTTAACTCCTTCATGAGATACAATATGACCCAAATATTCCACCTCCTAGACTCCAAAGAAACATTTGGATCTTTTTGCATATAATTGTTTCTCCTCCAATAGTTGTAGCACCCTGTCAACATGTTCAACATGATCCTTCCAAGACTTGCTGTAGATTAATATATCATCAAAAAATACTAACACAAATTTTCTAAGGAATGGTTTGAAAATTGAATTCATCAAACCTTGAAATGTTGAAGGTGCATTGGTAAGGCCAAAAGGCATGACCAAAAATTCATAATGACCCTCATGAGTTCTAAATGCCGTTTTTGGAATGTCTTCAATCTTCATTCTGATTTGATGATATCCCGAACGAAGATCCAACTTGGTGAAGTAAATTGATCCATGCAATTCATCCAATAATTCATCAATAACAGGAATGGGGAACTTATCTTTAATAGTGAGCTTGTTGAGATCCCTATAATCTGGACACATGCACCATGATCCATCCTTCTTGTGCACCAATACTACTGGAGCTGAGAAAGAACTTTGACTCGGTTGAATTATACCAGCCTCTAGCATTTCTGCAACCATACGTTCAATTTCACTTTTTTGGACATAGGGATATCTGTACGACCTGATGTTTGGAGGAACACTTCCTGGAATCAGATGAATAGCATGATCATGATCACGCATAGGTGGGAGACCCTTCGGAGTCTCAAATACCTTGGAATGATTGTCCAAGACTTTTTGGAGATCTGGAGAAATAGATGATTCCAATGTGGAAACATCTAGCGAGCATAATTGTGCAATTACACCTCTTTGCTCCTTTTTTAGAAGCTTTGTCATACCATGAGAGCTGATTATCTTTCCTGGTTTCCCTGCAATACCCCTTAATTCAACTTCCTTTCCTTCCGTAGAAAATTTGATGAAAATTTCTTGAAAATTAAAAGCTATTGTACCCAAGGATTGTAGCCATTGGACTCCTAGTACAACATCCGCACCTCCCATTGGAATGGAAAGCATTGGGCTAGTCAATACATATTCTCCCATGGATAGCTTGATATTATGGCACTTTCCAGAGCAATTTATTGTTCCTCCATTTGCAATCATCACTTGACACTCTGGTGCTGGATATAGGAAGCAATTCAATTCTTTTGCTACCCTACAATGAATAAAATTGTGGGTGCTTCCCGAATCAATCAACACTATTACCTTTTTCTTCTTGATTTGTCCTTCTATCTTGATGGTTTGAGGAGTGGTAATTCCCGCCAATTCATTACAAGATATGGTCGGATTTATTTGTTCTTCATCTAGGCTTTGTTCCTGGAGTATATCTTCTTCTTTTGACCTTTCTTGCTCCTTTTCTTCTTCCTCTTCATAATCTATGTAGAATAATTTCTTCTCAGCACACTTATGACCTTTAGTGTATTTGCTATCACAACTGTAACAAAGCCCTTTTGCTCTTTTTTCTTCCAATTTTTGTGTTGTCAACCTTATAGGTTGTGGAAGACTAGGGGCAACAACACTTCCGTCTTTATAGTTGTGAGTGGTATGCTTCCTGGTTGCCATAATTTTGCTTTCCATTTTTCTTGCTAACCTGAATGCCTTCTCTAATGAATCAGGTTCCCAAAGGCGAACATCATGTTGGATATTATCCTTTAAAGACCCTATGAACACATCAATCCTATGCTCCTCTGGAATATCTTTTACCCTTATGTTCAATTTTTGGAACTCCTCAATGTGCTCCATTATTGAACCCTTTTGTTTGAGACTTATCAATTGGCTAAAAAAAGTGTTGCTTTTTGTATCTTCATAATGTGCTATCAATTCTTCCGTAAAAATTGCCCAAGTGATAAATTGTTTATGAGAGCAAAGCCATTGATACCATACAAACTGATTTGGTTCCAAATATACAGTTGCCATACGTACCTTTTGTGCGTTTTGCACATTATTGAGATCGAAGAATTGCTCCATCTGTAATATCCATGTAGCGGGATCCTTGCCATCAAACTTCCTCATATCGATTTTTGGAATATGGTAATTCTTAGATCCAACATTATCATCTATGGTATAATGATTAACATTTCTTTTGTTTTCATCATGAGTTTCCTTTACTACCTTTTCACCATTAGTGACACTTTCTTGTAGCAACTTCTTCAATTCTTCCATATCTCTCTTCAAATCTATCTTCAAATCTGCCATGTCTCTCTTCAAATCTGTCTTCGAATCATCCATCTTAGCTTCCATGCCCTTTATCTTAGATTCCACGCCACTTATCTTAGCTTCTGTTAGCTTTTGTGAGCGTGACATTTGTTGCACTTGTTCTTGTAATTTTGATATATCATGTAGCATTTCTTCTTCTTCTTCATGAGTCATGCTAGAGCTTTCAGGTTCCTTACTAGGTGTTTGCATTTTCTTTCCTTGGGGCATCAGTTACCGATAATAATGCTTTACTATGCCCTTTGAATTCTGTTAAACCAAGCTTACACAAAAATTTAAAAAAAAACTACACACCTTTTTTCACTTTATAGAAGCCTGATATTGAATTTGATGTATCTCTGTAATTTCGGATCATCCAATTCTGAAATTGCTACCTGTAGTAGCCTTCTATGTCCTCTTTCTAATGCCACAAGTCTGAGCCAAATTGGATTCTCCAAGGAAGCATTATGTGAAATCTCCCACAGTGACTTGCTTTTAGACTGGTTCAGTAGAGTGAACTTGTACGACATGCCACGAGTCACTGTTTCAACCTTTGAATCTGAAACACACACACAAGAAACTACAGTCCGTCCTCTTTCTGTGCCTTTTTACAAAATTTCCATCTGATCCTAAGAGAGAGAGTTATGACGATTTTCCCCAGGTCACCTGTTTTGAATGTAATTCAGGAGTCTACAAAAAGGCCAACTTCCTCAGATCATATCTCCGAAAACATCGTGCTAAAAGCTCTGAAATTCAGACCCATGGTTCAGCGCCAATTCTTCTCAAATGGGGTTGTTTTGCGACTTCTGAAACGTCACAGAAAAAAAGTTATAGCGAAAATGCCACGATGACCTGTTTGGAGCAGCGAAACCCTAGAATCCAAAGCTCTGATACCAAATGTTATGAAACCAGCTCAAGAAAAGATAGAAAAGATAGATCAACGCCTTAGAATTCAGCCTCTTCGAGGGGGCAACCTCCTTTACATTACATAAATGAACAATTCTTGGATGATACAAATGACAAAACCTCCTTTCTATATATAGGAGTCTAAGGAGTCACAATATAATCCAGCCGACCTAACAATAATAATATAAAGCCACAAAAATAACAATAGAGGGATTCTATGGGGCACAAAAATAACAATATGGGGGTAATAGGGGCACAAAAATATAAATAAGGGGTATAACTACAATAGTAATGGGGTAATCACTAGTATTATAGGGACCCAACACTTTACAAAGTAGTCACTGAAGCTAAAATAACTTCTTGATAAGCGTGTTCTAAAGGACTTAGTGGCATATCATCACCAAAAGAATCAAATTGATCCAAAGTATGGAAGATCCATGGTGATTTGTGGTTGATATCATGTTGATTGAGGTGACATGTAGAGGTGGGAGAGAAAAAGTTCACATTAAAGAAGAATATTTAAAAATACCTACCCCCATGCTCTCATATGGAATATCGTTATTTCCCACAAATTGGATATTTCCTTTTGAAGAACCGGAAGAGAAAAAGGATAGTTGATCGATAGTGACAATTTTCCCTTCATGAGGAAAATAGAGTACATGAAAAAATAGGAGACCACACAAAACATGGCATGATTCCAACTTCATCCAAGTAGAATGTTGTAATTCATATTTTCATCTACGACCTCTATTTCTAATTCAACATTTTTCCCTTCCAAGGTGATTGGAAAACTTGTGAGAATACCATAAGGATGAGAGCCTCTACTATCAAAGGCATCTAAGGTGTTCAGGGACTAGTTGAGAGGTGGAGAGCCAATGGATTTCCAACATGAAACAAACATGATGCAGGTGGACACACCCTCACCAATGATAGTCTGATGAATCATCTTTCCTTTTATAATGACTTGAATAAAAAATGCAATTTGATGAGGAAGAATAGGAACATGGCTTTCTAGATCAAAAGTGATCAAGTTTAAATTTGTAGGATCAATTCCTCCTATAGAAGAAAATAATGATCTCTAATGATTAGACAAGTCTAGAGAACTTTCAAGGCATACATCACGAAGGCGCTTGAGCTAGATCTTCGAAAATATTGTAATCTTGAGCAGCTCTAATGTTCGGATTATAGGATGACTTCCGAAGCACACATTTAGGAAGTGGTTGGATGATAGATTCATTATTAGGTCTCTTGATATGAAGAGGAGCAGAACTAGGTGGAGAAGAATTATAAGGTGTATCAGTGGCTTCTTTTCCCACTGTATTGTTTTGAGGAGTTTGATAATATTTCGACCTAGTGGCAACATACATAGACACTATTTCACTCATGTAAACCAGAGAAATTGAAGAGGTAGAGGATTGTGGTTTGTCTACTAACTAAGTTTGTTTTGATGGAAATGGATCTTTCAGTATAGTCGGACTCCCTTTCAATAAATGACTAACTTCTACTCGACGGGGACAATCCTTGCTGTAATGTTCTTCCTCACAAATGAGGCAAGGATATTTAGGCTTACATTTTGAGGCATCATTAGCAGATGGCTTAAGAGAATCATCTTTCAAGGTATCTAATTTTTCTTTACCTTTACCCTTTTTCTTACCTTTTGAGTCTTTGTCTACCGCAATGGACTCAATGGCATTAACCTCAGAGGTTTTACCAGGATTTGAGGGGGTTTTCGAAGGATGATTGGAACTAGTATTCGAAATGGATTTATGCTTCCAAGAAGCTTTATCGAAAGTTTGCAACATTGATCCAATAATACCATTGACAGGTGGTATGTCTGGAGACTTCATAGATGCTGGATCTAAAGATGGCCTTGGAGCATCAGGAAAGATTTCATATAGCGTGCCAGATTTGAAATAAACCAAATATAAATATTGGGCACATGCAATGGCTTAATGCTTATTTAAACAACCTCCCATTTCTATGTCTGCAACGATTTTGTTTACAATTATTTGGTAAATCATTTGGTTGACAAATAATCAAGGATTTCAAACTTGATGAGGCAACACCAATGTCGCCATTCATGGATGTGATCATAGATATGGGTCGCAGTATCTGGTTTCAGAGGTGTAAGCAAGTGGGTACAAGTTTCATCAAATCAGTAACTAGAAGTGAGTGAGGAAGGCCATGGTGAAATAATTGAAGTTTGCATAGGTATCTCGAGGTAACTCGATGTACCATTTAGTGGTAGCACCTGTCAAGGTCCACTGAAGGAGGCGTAGATGAACATAATCGTCAATGTAGGAATTGAAAGAACACCATAAGTGATAAGTCATCACATGGGCTTGAGGGTCTTCTTTAGATTTTCCTTCGAATTTTGGGCAATCGCTAGGAATCTTAGTGGGAACTGGAGGCCAATAAGGTGAATGAAGAATTGGATCATTAGTAAGCCTTGAGACATCTGGCAGTTCCAACGTCGCTAGAAATGACAATTATGGGTTGAAAGGCATGTAAGGCCTTTGATAAGGCCTAATTTGCAGATTCCAACCTTGTTGGTAAGGGTTTTTCCCCCAAAGTGGAGGATTTTGACCATAAGGGGCTTGATTTTCCCCCACTGAGGGATACCCTGACCATAAGGTGGATTCTTCCCCCACAAAGGTAAGTTTTGTCCAGGGTAGGGTTGATATTGACCTACCATAGGCCATTGAGAACCATAAGGTGGATAAACATTGTGCACAAAATATGGATTGTAAGGTTTGCAACTCTTGACCCTGGTAATAAAGTTATTGGCCTACTGCTATAGGGGTTGGCCTTGTGGCTGTGAGGTTTGACCTTATTGATATAAAGGTTTGGTTTTCTACTGCAAGAGATGACCTTGCTTCTGCAATGATTGACCTTGTGGATACAAGAGTTGATTCAGTTGTTGGACAAATTGCATTTGTTGTTGCAAAGGTTGTTGAAACTATTGCAAAGGTTTCCCCTGTTTTTGTGAAGGTTGCCCTTGCTGCTGTAAAGGTTGTTGTTGAAAAATTCCTGGAGGAATCCCTTATTGGTACTGATAAGTTCCAATTGGGATTTTACCATATGCACAGGGAATGGGATTTTTACCAGGTTGCATATGAGGACCTACTTGCGGAATATAAGGTGGATTTTGAAGTGCTTGTGAACTATATGGAACATAATACTATTGAATATGTATCTAAGCTTAATAAGGTTGTTGATACTGGATATTACCTACTCTAGCTGGAATAGATGATTCAACGGGATTAGGAATACCACTAATAGGTTGACTCGCTCCAACCATGTGAGGTTGTGATCCACTCACATGGGTTCCACTTAAGATAAGAGGGAGATTTCGATTTCCCCCCATGCTGCAAATGAGGTCGTGGCACATTTTTCCCACTTAATGGGATAATTGAGGGACTTACAAACGTATAAAATGAAACTATTGATTGCACTAGAAGGTAATGTTGTGTTGGAATAGTCGGTTGAATCCGAATTGAAGTAACGACAATTTTCATAGGAATATGAGAGGTCACGTTAGGAATAAATAGACTAGAAGTAGGCATAGCATTCAATGACCAAATTGGATTTTGGTATAACGAAGAAGCACTGGGAGTTCCTGAAACTAATTGATCCAAGGTCATATAACCATGTGGAAGCATATGCCCACTTCTTTCAGGAGGTTGTTGAGATGGAACTCTTCTTACACAAGGAAAGCCTTCTGGGGGGAAGTCGTATTCAGAATCATTATCAACACTAGGAGCACGAGTAGATGAGACTTCTGAAGGACCTCGAGGAGAGGTTGGAATCTCACCTTCTAAAGCCATAGGTGGAAATAGTTGGCAAGGAGGAATCTGAGATGGATGAGGAGATAACTCCAAAGTATCACCAAGTTGATCATATGGACTATAGGGATGTTGAGGAGATATCACAAATGGATCAAAAAGAAGATTTAGAGGGTATAAAATAAACCTTTGTGGACTCCCAGGGGTTTATGGATCAGACTCCCAAGATGGCAATGAATCTTGAGCTGGAGGACGAGAAGCAAGGGGTTGGATACTCGGGAAAATTCCAAGTTCAAATCCTTGAGCTTCAAGTGACTGTGAAAGTTTAGGATGAACTCCTTGTGATGACCCTTCAATATCAGATGATGAAGGGGAACTATGAGGTGAACGCAATGGTTCAACCATGATGACTTTCTCTCAAGAGCAGAAGGAGAAGAGATGATTTCGTTGAGGGATTTTAAAAAATTAAAATTTACAAGGAATTACTCAATGTGAGGCCAAGAAGCAACTGCATGGGTTCGACATATTATCGTTGGCAGTTAATTTTATGACTTAAAACAACAAATAAATAAAAAATGATAATACTAGGCAAGAGGGTTTACCAAGTATCCATGAATTGTTATATACACCTTAGTTGAAACCAAGGACTTACCATATGATGGTTGATCTCCCCGAATGTTGTGTTCAATGTATCACATTTACAAGGTGGTTGACTCAGTTACCTGTGGCTAAATGATATCAACCTAGTGGGGTCTCCTAATATATAATCGATGGTACGTGGAGTAAAATTTCATGTTAGCATTGTCTAATGCATAATCGTTCGATGAGAGAATTTCCATATACTTGCTATACTAAAGTGCCTCCTATATACCCGAAAGTACTAGAGAACCTTCAATATACTAACATACTGGAACGAGATTTCACCCCCAACATACAATATAGGTAGTTAACTATAGTTTCTATGTTTAAATATGTCGAGACACGTCTCTAGCCCAAACCCCTAGACATTTCCGTTAGGTTACAAATTCTCCTTAGGTTAATTGAGGTGAATTTCAAGTTTATCTTGAATTAGGTTTCAATTTTATGGCTCAACGATGTCACTTGAATTCCTATAATGCAGCTAAATGAGAAAAATGAAATATTTTCATTCGATGAAGGCTAAACTAACGAGGGAAAAGAGACAACCAAACAAAATGCATCAATCAAGAAAAAATCATCAAAACATATCTCCCTAACTTTTCAAATGCAAGATGTAAAAATGAAAACTACTCTTTCACTTTCACTAACAAATGCAATGCCGAAATGCAATCTTATGAGAAACAAAAATCACTTTTCTTCCACTAAGATGCTCTAATCTTTTTTTTCTTTTTATTTCACTTTGATTCAAAATTCAAACTAATGCATAAGAAAAGGAAAACTAGATTTCAAAACAACTAAAATGAAAATTTCATTCACTTTGGTTTCGAAATAAAAATTGTTTCAAAAATACTTAAATGAATATATCCTTTCACTTTTCTTTTTGAAACAACGAAATCAAAACAAGCATACACTTTCAGTTCCACCAAAGAAAACAATTGTAATCTACGTTTGACAATGGATCAAAAGAAATTTTCAATGTACCAAAATGATCCAACACTAATGAAAAGAACTTCACAAATATGAACCTAAAGCAACTTGAAAATGGTGTTCTGATCGCAATCCAACACCTAAATGGAGGCAATCAATCTCATAGAGACAAGCCAAGTGATGAGTGAAGGGTGACCTAGAGCTAGAAACAGTATAAGACAGTCCAACTTCAATCACACATCAGCAGAAGCTAAGAGACGAATGAAACCATTAAAGGACAACAATCAAGGCAAACACACTATGATCACACTAGAAAAACACTCACATAGGTTGAGATCCACTGAAAATAAGAAGAAACACTAATTTCCTTCTAGCCTCTAGAATTAGTGCACTTGTTAAAGGAAAAGCAGCGATGAAAGGTAGAGCAACGTGACTGTAAATTCAACATTAGTGCTAGAAATGGTTTTGTAAGACCAGAAAACGTGTTGGGTGAGGAAAATAAGGAAAAAATAAAAATTTTCAAAAGGTAGACTAGGCTCAACACTATCAAGAAAAAATCAGTGATTGTATAAACCTATAGTGATGCACACAAGCCAAGAAATTGATGGTTGGTCAATCTCATCAAAGAATCATATCGAAGGATGGATGGAAAGGTTATAGCTTCCCTAGTAGTGTCGCCATTTTTTTCTAGGTAAATTCTCTATGCAAAAAGGGACGATCAATCTTGCCCAATGAGTGGGTCTAGCAACAAACGAGACAATATACAAGACACTTTCCTCAATTACAAGTGAAATGAGAGAAGAGGAAGGAGACCTACCTCGTTTTGATGCTATAATGCACTCATTTCTTGAAGATCTTAATCGGCTTATCCTCAGGTTCAGTCCTTACTACTCATAGCATTTAAATACCTGCACAAGAGGCCAAAGACACAACAAAGCATAAAAGAGAAACAAGCATAATCGAATGTAATCCACTTAACAGATCAATGAGAATTAAGTTAAATGAAGTATTGACACAAGCATTTATGGAAAGTGAACTAGAATTTGTATATATTAATAAATGAAAGAGGAAGCATAAAACTTGGGCCTTCATGTTAGTAAGCCCTCCTTGAATGAATGTCCAAGTCCAAGCTCAAGTTCTCCAGGCACTCCTTCTCCAAGCCAAAGTGAATAGCATGTAGGCACTATCTTAGCATAAGGGTTCAAATAATTAGAGACCAACCATTTGGGAATCGAAGAGGATGAATATATAGGTAGGGGGAGGGAGTTAGGATCTCTCCAAAGATAGGGGAAGGCCCTCATCTCAAGGAGGAAGCGCATAGGGATAAGATCAAAGTGAAATATTAGGAGAATTCAACCACATCCACAACGAACAACCTCCAACTCATCGTTCTGGAAGCCTCTACATCACGAAGCTTCTTGTCCTCTTTAGGAAAGCTTGCCTTTTAGGGATCAGCACTAGTATCCAGGTAAAAACCATGCTAGCAGCATGAGGCTATGTTGGGCGCAGGATCCCCCAAGGGTAGTTTTGGAGCTAAAAGACCATATTTTGATCCAATTTTGTAATCCAAATGTAAAGACTCTGCATTTTGTGGTCACAGACCACGTAGGTGTTAAAGAGTCATAGGGTTTTCTGCCCTTATTTTGGAAATGTAATGTCGGCTGTAAAAGATCTACCCATGGTCTGCAGACCATGAGATTCTATAAATAGAGCTAAGATCTAAGTAGTTAGAGGGAATAATTAAGAAAGCATTGACATGTAAGAGAGATAGCTCTGAAGTAGAAGTCTAAGTTTGGGTTGTAGCATAGGTAGAGGCTCTGTAGCTGAGTGCACAGAGGCCTAGAAGTTCGCAGCTGAGTGCGCGGACCCCTGTAGCTAAGTGCGCAAGGTGGGTCGAGTCTTTAATTGTCCGGAATTATCAATAAAGAGAAGGATCCTATAATTTCTATGTCTTTATTTCCTGTTTATGCATCTGTTATATTGGGTATGAATTTCACTTATAATGATTGTATGATGCACGAATGTATGTAAATGTGTTGGTTAAGAAAATGCAAGTAAGAACATCTGTTTATGCAAAGTTAACTAAAATCAATTAATAAGATAAGTAAGACACTTAGCCTAGTTCAAGAGATATCACAGTTTGCTGCCCTAGCAGTGCCAAAGTATATTAGCCCCATGTTAGAGCTGCATGAAAGCCGATTGTATCCTTTTGTGAAGGTAATGAAGGGTGGAACAAAGGGCTAAGCAACCTGCATGAAGGCAAGTATAGCTGGAGTAAACCGACATCACAAACATCTCAAGGGCAGGAAACTTGGTTCCAGCATCCCCTCATATTGCTTCAGGTGATACTTTATTCCACGCTCCGTGGGCTGATGCCTAAAGGGTGAGTAGTGTAGGGATTTTTTAGGCTAACTAATGTTGAACTTGGGTTAGATATTCTCACGCCAACAAATGTTTCATTGCCAGGACCAAAATTTGCATAAGAGATGTGTGATGTGGTATCACTGGAATTCAACTAAGAAATAAATCAAAGGCTGGTTGGACAGAAGGATTCATGAGTTCGCGGCACAAGAAAACAGAAGCCTACGACTGTGAAAAGAATATTGGTTGGACCGATACCTGTATACAGAGATCCACAAAATATTTTTCACCTCCTTTCCTACTGAGCTATATGAGTGGATTGCAAATCTAGCAGATAGCCAAGGAAGGTGGAAACTTGACGATCCTATTGTGTGGACCCCAGAGCTAGTGCGAAGGTTGGAAGCATCAGAGGATAAGATCACCCACGCTGATGATCAATGGCTCGATCATAGCATAGGGGGATTTGTGACTGAATTCATGGTCGACACCTCAGTCAGCTATAGTGAGGCAGAGCGATGCTTTCTCAAAGGACCATGAGGTAAGTACATAAAATATTTGAATACTTGGATTAAGATGTTGTTGTGCAAAAAAAGGGATATGCAGCTACCTTAATGTTCAAGACTATGTGAAATGAAATATTTTATAGAAACGAAGGAAATAAGGGTCCAGAGCATAGCCCCTTGATTTTACCTCCACGAGGGGAAAAACAAGGGATCGCGAAGGTCTCTCCACGAAGTGTTATTCAGTTGATAAAATAAGGATTCCCATGAATACCACCTTCGCCAACACCACCACCGACTTCACCGCCATCACCTCCAACTTCACCCGTACCACCTCCACCTCCATCGTGATTCAGTATGGCAAACACAATGAAGTTGCCTTTGTTCAAAGGCTTGGGAAATGAGGGCCCAGACCAATTCTAGTTAGTTGTGAGGGTTGTATGGGAAGCTCAAGGTGTTACAAATGACCATATAAAGAAAGAGACACTGGTTAGCACTCTGTAGGATCATGCGCTGACCTGGTAAATTAAGTGCTCCAATGATAACCCGAATACTAGAGTAGTAGACATCCAAGCAACACTAAATAGGGAATTTAGCAGGCCTAAATATGAAGCATAGTCGATTGTGGGATTCAAAGAGACCATGATGCAACTAGGTGAGACACGTTGGGAGCTAGATCAGAGGCTCAAATGCACAATTCGTGAAGCCAACATGAATTTGACAAATGGACAGCATCGCAAGTGGTTTGTGGCTTCGCTACTACCACACTTAAGGAGTGCACTATCGCAGCAGAAGATAACCACTCAGGAAGAGGCCTTGGAGATTTCCATGAGATTACATGAGACTCTGATGCAGGATAGGATGGTTTGACTAGAGGTACACGAAGAGGTATGGTGCTTGAAATGCATGAGTCAGGGTCATGACAAAGACCACTGCCCAGTATTCACAAATTACCTTGGAGGAGGAGGATTGATGCCTTTAAGGCCGGAAGCTCAAGCAGGACCTAGCATGGTGCCTGCTTTATGGTGTGCTATTTTTCAGGTACCCAAAAGAAATGCCACTGATAACTATCACTGGCTACAGAACTATGTGCAAGCACCACAACAATTGTTCTGCAATTTTTGTAGGTCATTAGGACATGATGAGCTTACTTGTAGGAGCTATGATGGATAGAACTCCCACCTATAGGGTTTAGCCCGAAACTCGCCCCCTTGACTAGAATGCAAGGATGGCATGGATAGGATTTTAGGGGCGTGGATGAGGCCGAGGTGGAGGAGGACCTGGTAGAGGTCAAGGACAGTTGATTTACTACAATTGTAGAGGACTAGGACACTATGCTCATGACTGGACTAATCCAATGCGTCCATCATGCAAGTATTGTATGCTGTTTGATCATGAAATAGAATATTGTCCCACGTTGATAACTAGGATACATGACAAAGGGGCACTACCACCTCCCCTGACTCAGAACCTACAGATGATGAGGTCTGAGGCACACGAGGAAGATCCGAATGTAAATATAGTGCTCTAGAGTGGAATCACAATGGGAGATGACAAGGGGAAATAGCCAGATGACAGTACATGCGTTCGCAAGGCCCCAGTGGAAGAGGCTAAGTTTGATTTGGAGCACACTCAGGAACCCTTCATGCAAGCTAAGAAGAGCTTTGCTGAGGCCTCCACTTCAAGAAGCAAAGATAAGCTTGAGCTAGAAATGGACCCCTCTATGCTCACAACTTTCTTGGAAACCTGTATGAAGTTACCACAACAGTAATGCTATAAAAGGGCTACAATAACTCATCAATAGATGCACTGGAACCGCACCAGATGAACCACACGTAGTGCGAAAGATTCACAAGCATAAGAAAAGGATGGGACAAGAGATGAGACTGACCACGTAAATAGGAGAGTATGAAATGGATCAGGTCATTTTGGACCTGGGGTCAGATGCGAATGTCCTACCGAAGTAGACTTGGGAGTGAATGGGGTGACCTACGTTGCAATGGTCTCTGATTCAACAAAGGATGGCGAATCAGCAAAAAATCATACCCATGCGGTGGCTGTAGGGAGTGACCATGGATATTGACGAAGCGAGTGCTCTGGCAGATTTTGAAGTAATAGAGATTGTGGATGACAACAATCCCTACCCTGCGCTCCTAGTAATTGACTGGGCTACTGATATGAATGGGGTAATCAATCTGAAGAAGTGAAATATAATCTTTGAGAAGAAATCACTGCGAGTAATAATACCCGTGGACCCTACTGAAGGATCGCGCTATACGGAACTAGTCTGCGACTATGAGATGATGATGATCTGGACTACATCTATAAGATAATAGCGCGAGACCAAGACTGGGTGAATCCCACTGTGAATGGATGGATTACATGGGAGAAAAAGAGTTCCTTCACTATAGGAGGTGTAGAAATTTTGAATAATAAACACTTATTCGCAGAGATTATCCTAATTATACACTATTGCAGAATACATGCACAATACATAATCTCCTCTATGTTGATCATCAATTTAGCAGCATCAAAAACAATGAAACATCAATCGCATCACACATTAACACAGTATGTAACCCGTGGAAAGCATACAACTAAAAACCCCACACTATCTGTATATTATAATTATTGAGAACATGTAACAATACATAGTACAATACTCCTCACAAGTACTTAGTACTATCTCCACCTGTTACACACAAAACTAGCTCAGATCTGAACAAGTCACAGGTTCAAATCTCCTCCACTGCTTTGCCTGCCTCCACTACATAATGCTTAGTGAAAATCACGTGAGAACAGGATATAATTCCTTGGTATTGGCCGACACTGCGCAGTCCCCATTGGCATAACTCAATCCCATTGATTGTCCAAGATCTCATGCACAACTATAGTCACAACTGATATCAATCTCAACCTCTAACACCTGTCTCCACTGAACTATACATGCACTGAGTTAACTGATGTATTCTTTAGTTTCTTTATGATTTAATAATTAGTGAATTAATTAATATTTAATTCACACAACTCATCACTAGTGTATTCTTTAGTTAGACTAAAATACAACTAGTTCAACCAAGTCAAACTGAACACAACTCCATCAACTCCACAATCAACTCCACCAAACTCAACTGCTTGAATTCTAACTGAAGTCCTGCATGCAAGAGCTCAAATGATCCACAAAGAAAGCGTATTTCGTTCTGACAACTGCATGTGCCACATCTGTAGCTCAAACTGAAGTGCTCCAAGAGGATAAGATAATATTTATAGTCCAAATATTATTATGAGACAATAATATTCGATTGTTCTATTTTTAGCCTGGCAGTCCAAAAATAGAAACCTGCCCATATGTCTAAAAATAGAAGTCCATCTATTTTTACCAACATGACCAATCATCCACAAATAACATACTGCAACTCATAGACCATGATCCATATGTCTAAAAATAGACATAGTCTAAAAATAGACTTTGCGCCAAAATAGCTTGCGGGCCCACTTAGTGAAGGCGACTTCTTTCCACTAAGCTCCATCATCTTGTTGCATTCTCAACACTCCATCTCAACAAGATATGGATTATTAGCAACCCCTATCCTGCTTCGGTGGTATTCAAATTTGCTCCTAGTGAGCGCCTTTGTCAAGATATCAGCATCCTGATCCTCTGTTGGAATGTATGAAAGTAACATGATTCTCCGTTGCACACAATCTCTGATATGATGGTACCTGATGTCAATGTGCTTAGATCTATCATGAAATATAGGATTAGCCAAGAGTTTAATGCAACTTTGGTTATCACAGTAAATCACAGTAGGCTCCAAGTAAGAACCGAACAAACCGACCAGGATCTTCCTCATCCATATAGCCTCGCATGCAGCCAAACTTGCTACCATATACTCAGCCTCTGCTGAATTGAGTGCCATGGATCTCTGCTTCCTGTTGTACCAAGAAACTGCTGTTGACCTGATACTGAAGACCCCTCCTAATGTGCTCTTTCTGTCCGTTGGGCTCCCTGCCCAATCTGCATCTATGAAGCCACATAGCTTCACCTCATCCTCCTGTCTATACCACAATCCATATCTGGATGTGCCTCTAAGATAACGCAATACATGCTTGCCTACATTTCAAAAGAGCTTGGTTGGCTTAACCATAGCTTGTGAAAGCTGGTTAACAGCATAGCATATATCGGGTTGTGTATTGACCAGATACATAAGCGACCCCACCAACTGTCGATAAACAGTGGCATCCACTTCTTCTGCTAAAGTGGCATCCTCCTTCCTCCAACCTCCAGGAAGAGGAGTATCAACAGGCTTGCAGCCATGCATGTTGAACTTCTCCAGTATCTCCCAAACATACTTACCCTGAGAAACAAATAGTCCATCACTACGCTGCCAAATTTCCAATCCCAGGAAATAATGAAGGAGGCCCAAGTCCTTCATTTCAAACTACTTAGCAAGATCATCCTTGCATGAAAGTATCAACAGCTCATCACCCGTTAGAATCAAATCATATACATAATGTACAATGATAAGCAACTTACCGTCCACCACAATCTGGTATAGGTTAGGATCTGCCTGACTTTTGGAGAATCCAAGTCCAGTGAAATAACTATCTATCCGTGTGTACCAAGCATTTGGTGCTTGTTTCAACCCATACAGTGCTCTCTTGAGCCTGCACACATGTGACTCGCTGCTAAAGATCTCAAAACCTTCGGGCTGCTCAATGTACACCTCCTCCTCAATGACTCCGTTGAGGAATGCAGTCTTCACATCCATCTGATGAATGTGCCACCCCATCTGTGCTGAGAGAGCAAGAATTGTCTGTATGGAAGAATACCTTGCGACAGGTGCAAAGGTCTCCTCATAATAAATCCCCTCTATCTGTGAAAAGCCTCAGGTAACAAATCTTGCCTTGTACTTCTCCACACTCATGTCAGCTACCTGCTTAACTTTGTAGATCCATCTTGAACCCACCACTGATTTCCCTTCCGGTCTAGGAACAATCTCCCATGCACTATTTCTTACAATCGAATCATACTCTTCCACCATGACATCTACCCATGTGGGATCCTCCACAGCTTCCTCGAAAGAGGATGGCTTAGTCACAACACATTTTCTCACAAGAGCCATGTATCCAGTGTACTGATCAGGTGACTATCTCCACCTGTGTTGGGTTGTAGGTGGTCCTACAACTTTCTCTGCATCTTGAGCCAGTTGCTCAGCTTCTGTCAAGCGCTTTCGCCCTCTGATGTTTGGCGTTGCATGAGTGGTCTCTTCCACTCCATGAACCTCGTCCTGTGGCTGATACACATCCTGAAGCTCATCCTTAGGAACTAATAGCTCCTCATCTGCATGCAAGTGTGGCTCCCTCTCAAGTGAACACTTCATGGCTTTCTCCTCCTAAAATCTTATATCCCGTCACACAACAGTCTTACCACTGTCTAGCAAATACACACGATAGTTGTGGGGCGTATCAGTGTACCACGCAAATATCCAAACCTCTGCGGTTGGCTCCAACTTCTTCCTAGAATCCTTCGTCACATGCATGTAAATGTTAGCACCAAAAATCCACAATTAAGAAAGATCAGGCTTCTTACCAGAATAAGCCTCCTCGGGTGTACTCATGCCAAGTATCCTGTGAGGACAAGGGTTCTGCACATATACTACAGTATTGCATGCTTCCGCCCACAAGTGAAGGGGTAGGCCCTGATCATGCAACATCGCCCGTGCAGCACCCACGACTGTTCTATTCTTCCGCTCAGCAACCCCGTTCTGCTGTGGGTTATGGAGAGCTATGAGCTCTCTTTGAATCCCTTCTGCACTATAGAAATCCTTGAACTCACCAGAGATGTCTTCACCACCATTGTCGCTCCTAGGAGCCTTCACCTTCTTCCCCGACACCTTCTCGACTAGTGCTTTGAACTCACAGAACTTTGAGTATGTCTCGCTCTTCCTCTGCATGAAGAAGATCCAGCACTTACGAGAGAAATCATCAACAAAGATCACATAATACCTGTGTTTTGCTATCGAAGCTGCTGAGAAAGGTCCACACACGTCTGTGTGAATTCTCTCAAGGATCATCATGGCACAACTATCCTTCTCGTGAAAGGTGTCTTTCACAAAATTTCGCAAAGTACACCCCTTGCACTGATCTGACTGCGCAAGAGTGCCTTTAGGAAGCCTTGTAGTGAACTGCTGCAGTATCTTCAAGGCTCCATGGTGAAGGTGACCCAATCTTCCGTTCCACAACTCACCATCATCCCGGCTCACCAATCCTTCTGCCTTGCATGCCATTGTTGCGCAGCCATCTACATGCAACTAATAAAGGTTCCTCACTCGAACCCCTATCTTCCGGGTTTCTCCAGTTTTCTTGCTGCGCAGGAAAGTCTTTCCCTTGCTGAAAACAACATCATATCCCTTGTCTTCTAACATCACCATAGAGATAAGATTCTTCTTCAATCCTGGAACATGCATCACTTCCTTCAATACGAAGGGTTTACCAGACTCCCTCTCAAAGGAAATGGTACCGATACCGGTCGCACTGTATCTACCATCATCACCCATATCGATGTGCACTCCAAGATCTTTCTCCTCCAGATCAGAAAACAAATCTCAATCTCTTGTCATGTGAAAAGACACACCACTGTCCAAGAACTACATCGATCCCATCACACTTGAAACCAAGCATGAGATCAATGAAAAATCAAGCTCAAACTGCGAAGCTAGAGCCTCTCCTGCTACAGATCCAGCAGCTTGCTTGTTCTTCTTCTTCTGCGGACAATTAGTGGCATAGTGTGTGTGCTGGTGACAGTGAAAGCACTTCACCTCAGACATGTCCTACTTCTTGCCTTTCGCACCAGACTGAGAAGCTTTCTTGTTCTTCCCCTTCTTTTCTTTGGTAGCCAAAGCGCAATTTTCTTCATCAGTTCCCTTTGATGAAGATCCGTCCCTGGTATTCCGCCTGATCTCCTCCTGCACAAGATCTGACCAAAGTCTCTCCCATCCTGGGAATTTCTCCCGACCATTGACAGAGTCCTGATAGGAATGCTAACTCTTCGAAAGACCAAGGAGATCTAAGCTCACCAAGTCCTCATCATCGATAGTCACCCCCACACTTCCCAACTCATCCCTGCACTGAGTGAACTTCGTGAGATACTTGGGCATACTGTCTCACTTCTCACATTTGATGTTTCTAAGTTTATCCTTGAGCGCTAGCTTCCCTTGATCGCTCTTTATTTGGAATAGATCTATCAACGCTTTCCACATCAAGTATGGAGAAGCCTTACCATGCAGGCTGGACACAATGTGATCCTTCACGCCCTCCAACAGAATCCTTCGACACTTTGCTGTCTTCTTTTGCCAAGCATCAACCTGCGCAGTATCAGTAGGCTTTGGGACATTAGCCTCTATGAACTCCTTCAGCCCATTATCATCTAACACTGCCTCCATCCTGTCCTTCCATGCAATATAGTTCGAGCTTCCCTCAAGAGCATACTCCAATCGCAATCCGTTGAAAGACATTGCCACGTTGATACCAAGAAAACACTGCTGCAAATTCGAATTCCACCAGCTCCAAACTCAACCGCCTCTGATCTAGAATTCATGAGAACAAAGTATTTCTCATACAAAGATTGACTGTATGGGCTTTTACCAGATATCTCACCTTCCAAAGGAAGGATGAATCCAGAGGCTACCTGACCCGATTACAGACTCTGCTTGAAGAAATAAGATGTAAACACTTTCTAAATAATAGATCTGATGATCAACACCTCTGATACCATGTAGAAATTTTGAATAATAAACACTTATTCACAGATATTATCCTGATTATACACTATTGCGGAATACATGCACAATACATAATCTCCTCTACGTTGATCATCAATTTAGCAGCATCAAAAACAATGAAACATCAATTGCATGCACACATTAACACAGCATGTAACCTAGGGAAAGCATACAGCTGAAAACCCCACACTATCTGTATATTATAATGATTGAAAACATGTAACAATACATAGTACAAGACTCCTCACAAGTACTCAGTACTATCTCCACCTGTTACACACAAAACTAGCTCAGATCCGAACAAGTCACAGGTTCAAATCTCCTCCACTGCTTTGCCTGCCTCCACTGCACAATGCTTAGTGAAAATCACATGAGCACAGGCTATAATTCCTTGGTATTGGCCCACACTGCGCAGTCCTCATTGGCATAACTCAATCCCATTGATTGTGCAAGATCTCATGCACAACTATAGTCACAACTGATAGCAATCTCAACCTCTAACACCTATCTCCACTGAACTGTACATGCACTGAGTTAACTGATGTATTCTTTAGTTGCTTTATGAGTTAATAATTAGTTAATTAATTAATATTTAATTCACACAACTCATCACTAGTGTATTCTTTAGTTAGACTAAAATACAACTAGTTCAACCAAGTCAAACTGAACACAACTCCATCAACTCCACAATCAACTCCACCAAACTCAACTGCTTGAGTTCTAACTGAAGCCCTGCATGCAATAGCTCAACTGACCCACAAAGAAAGCATATTTCCTTCTAACAGCTGCATGTGCCACATATGTAGCTCAAACTGAAGTGCTCCAAGAGGATAAGATAATGTTTATAGTCCAAATATTATTATGAGACAATAATATTCGACTGTTCTATTTTTAGCCTGGCAGTCTAAAAATAGAAACCTGCCCATATGTCTAAAAATAGAAGTCCATCCATTTTTACCAACATGACCAATCATCCACAAATAACATACTGCAACTCATAGACCATGATCCATATGTCTAAAAATAGACATAGTCTAAAAATAGACTTTGCACCAAAAATAGCCTACAGGCCCACTTAGTGAAGGCAACTTCTTTCCACTAAGCTCCATCATCTTATTGCATTCTCAACAGGAGGATGATGAGAGCATGATTTGGGAAGCCTAATATGCAATTGACAGACAAGTATGATGGGTAGGATGATCCCCGCATGCATTTGGCCAAATAGACACAGGCTTATGGAGAAAAGCCTCAACCTGAGTGGGTGCACCTGTTCTGTCATACCCTGGATGTTATCCCAATGAATTGGTATATAGAAATAGAGCTCCACCATGGGATAGGTGAATGGGATATCCTGCGCGAAGGATTCATGATGAAATTAAGTTTTTAGGATAGATTTGATAGTATTGATGAAGTGCTACAAGAGGTGAAAGCAACCATCTTTAGGATACCATAGGATCCTTTAAACCTAATTCAGCTTGAATGGGCTACTCAGCTGAGTCGCACGCTAGAATGTTATAATGTAACTATTGAAGAGGAGGACAAAGATCCATGAAAGATTAACATTCCATAAATAGAAGGCCACCGCGAGGTTGAAGGGCCACAAATTGATAACCCTGATATAACCACACCAATGTAAACTAAACAGGTGAACATTGGTATAGAGGCAGAACCCAAATTCTCAAAGATTGGAGACTACAAGGATGATACAATGGTGGAACAGTCGTTGAATTTCTCCATGAATATTAGGACTTATTCTCGACCAAGTTTATAGATTTTAAAGGAATAATCGGAGATCTAGGAGTGATGAAGATCACATTAAAGCCCAACACGAAGCCAGTCACGTGGAGGCATTATTGCCTAAACCTGAAATACAAGGAGAAGGTCCACTTAGAGGGAAAAATGCTAATAGTAGGCATCATTGAGCTTGTGGAGAAATATGATTAGGTAAGCCCAATGGTGGTGCAAGAGAAGAAGAAGAAAGATGAGATAAGGATATGCGTGGATCTCATAAAACTGAATGGCGCATGTGTGCATGATCCTTTCCCAACTCCATTCACAGATGAAGTGTTGGACAATGTAGGTGGTCAGGAAGCATATTATTTCACTGGTGGGCTCTCTAGATACAACCAAATCAAAATTGTGTCAGAGGATAGGAGCAAGACAAACTTCGCGACTAAGTGGGGTTGCTTTCAATATTGTAATGTCATTTGGATTGAAGAATGCGCTTATTATCTTTTCGCACGTGGTTGTTGCAGCATTCAAGGAATTTATTCATAAGTTCCTGGAGGTCTATTTTGATGATTAGATTGTATTTGGGTTGGTTAAGCGCCATGCAGTGAGCTTCCGCTTGATGCTGGATACCTATCGATGATATCAGATCATGCTCAACCTTGAGAAGTGTCTGTTTTGCGTTCCTTTTGGGAACCTATTGAGGCATGTGGTTTGCAGACAAGGGTTGATGGTAGACCCCACAAAGATCATGGTGATTCTGAACTTGGAAGCATCGAGGAGTGTGAAACAGTTGCGCACTACTCTAGGACATATGGGATATTACTAGAAGTTTATCAAGGGCTATGCCTAGATCATTGTGCCAGTGGAAAAATTATTGGAGAAGGATGTCAAGTTCTGCTTGAATGATGACTATAAGAAAAGCTTGGATATATTGAAAGAAAATATGGTTACCGCGTTGATTCTAGTCTTCTCAAACTGGAAGAAAGAGTTTCATGTACATGTCGACACATCGTGTATAGCTTTGGGGGCAGTACTAACACAGGATGGCGGAGAAGGCTTGCACCACCCTATCGCATTCGCAAACCATAGATTATCCAAAGTAGAGAAGAGCTATTCTACCACTAAACACGAGGAGCTAGCTATGGTATACGTGCTCCCGAAGTACTGACACTACTTGCTATGAGGCCACTTTAAGATGTATAAGGACCACTCTGCACTGAAGTACTTGGTCAATAAGCTTGTGTTGGGGGGCTGAATTTGCAGATGGCTCTTATTGTTCCAAGAGTACGATTTTGAAGTTGTTGTGAAGCCTGGATGGTTGAACGCGGGACCAGATCATCTGTCGTGCATCGAAACAGGGGAGGAACCTACTAATTTTGAGGAAGGATTACTTGATGCGCAACTCTTTACTGTGCACGTCACAGATGGACATTTCGAGGATATAATACACTTTCTAACAACTGGAATTGTGTTGGAAGGATACTCTGTCCAACAAAAGAAGGAATTAGTGGTGCGCGCAAAAAACTTCTCTGTCATTACTGGGCATCTATACAAGATGGGGAATGATGAAACACTGCGAAGGTATGTACCTAAGTTGGAACAAAGCAGCATCCTCACGGACGCTCATGGTGGTGCTGCTGGAGGACATTATGCAGGGAGAGAAACCACGTAGAATATTCTACATGGAGAGTTGTGGTGGCCGACCCTTCATTAGGATTCAAAAGCATATTGCAAGGCATGTGATGTATGCCAAAGAACAGGCAGGCCATCGTGGAGGGATGAAATTCCTTTGAATCCACAAATGATGTTGCAACCTTTTGAAAAGTAGCAATAGATTTTGTAGGACCCATTCAGCCTCAAGGGAAGAGAGGCATGAGGTACATTATCACTACGATGGAGTATTTGACTCATTGGGCACAAGTGCAGCCAGTGAAGGATTACATGGGCACGACTGTTGCGAAGTTCTTATTTGAGCATGTACTGATGCAATTTGGATGTCCAAGGATCTTGATGAGCGATCATGGTATGCACTTCTTGAATGAGACAATCAGCGCACTAATGGAGGAGTTTCAAGTGTATCACCAAAAGAGCACAGCTTATCACCCATAGGCTAATGGGACAGTGGAGGAGTTCAACAAAGTGCTTGAAAATGCGCTAACCAAGGTATGAAATTCTTAGCGAAGTGATTGGGACCTACGTATACCTGCAGTGTTATTGGCCTATTGGATGACATGCAAGACGCTGATGGGACAGACACCCTTTAGGCTGGTATACAGGGTTGAAGTGGTGATGCCTAGGGAATACATCGTGCCTAGTCTGTGCATTTCAGTGCTCACAAGTATGACAGATCGCGGAGCCCTAAAAGAGAGGCTTGCGAAGTTGGACGAGCTTGAACAAGAAAGATTTATGGCTAGATTTCACCAGTAGGTCCAAAAGAAACGTGAAAAAGCGTGGCATGATTGACATATTAAACTATGCACCTTCAAGGTAAATGATATGGTTTTGTTGTATGATAGTAAGTTTAATAAATTCCCCAGAAAATTTAGGATGCACTAGTTAAGGCGGTATATTATTAAGGAGGTTATCGATGGGGGGGTGATACAACTTTTCAAGTTAAATGGAGAACCCTTCCGAGGAAAGGTGAATAACAGTCGCTTGAAGCCATACACCAATGATCAAGCCATGTGACTATATGAAAGTAGCATAGTCTTAGTTCTCTAGGTAGTTGAAAGGAGGAGCGGGACTATAAACTACACTGCTCGGGTTGGGGAGCTGCACAATGTGAGGACTGCGCGAAGCAGTGAAGCGTCACAGGGTCCGCGACAATGTGAAGACAGCTACACTAGCGCGCAGGTCCACTGGAATGTGACCGTTAAAGTCATTATTCATGATTTGATGGTCGGTTTGAGGCCAAATGGAGGAGGCGGCAGGCATTTAAGGCGAAATTTATGGGTTATATTCTTGAAAATCTACCGCTAATCTAGCATTAATGGGGCGAATGTGGGGGGAATGGTCGAATTTGAATTCAAAAAGCCCTATAAATTACAAGTGGCTATCCAACGAAAAAACTTGGCATTTTAAAAATTTAGCTGTTGCGCTATCAACTGTGTATGAACATTTTGAATTTTGAGGCTTTGAGAGCAAGTTCAATGTTTGATACATTTCTGAAGGAGACATAGGACCTTCTGACCAGAATGATGTCGACACCTGAGGAAGCCACGTAGGAAATTGTGGTAGTAGAAGCCCCAGAGAGTGCTAGAGTGATAGTTGAGGTCCCTAAATCACCCATAACATCGAGACCTAGGAAGGATAAGTAGGTAATGATCCTGGTACGCATCTCACCAAGAAACCCATAGAGGAACAAACTCACCTTGCAGGAAAAGGGGAAGGCCATTAACTGGAGGCCAACGAGGAAGAATCTGAAGAAATCCCAGTGGATGAGGAGGACGTGGAAATGTAAGTTGAAACCCAGGGTGCAGACCCTATTACTTGGTTACCTGAATATGTTCCTCTGTGCAAGGGCAAAGCCAAGGTGCTGAAGGACATAAACAAGTGAAAGAGCTCCCTAAAAACTCCACTGCTCCTAGATGACATTGTTTTTGAGGGGCTGCACTTAGGGTGATTTCCTGTACTGAAATTTGAAGATTCAGACCTCATAGATCATGAGAAATTCCCACATTTAGCAATTGATCAAATAATGCACCAACGAATTGACGCAACTACTAGAACAATTGAATTGGAGCCACAGACCTGTCTCAAGGGTGTAGAGATAGCCAAGTTTCTTAACCTGCTTTGGGTATCACATTACCACTGTGCCCCAGTGATCATCTTCATCATTAGGCAGTTGCTCTGCTTGGTGCATGATGGGTGTTTGTGGCTGGAGGAGTCCATTCCCATCACAGACCACTTGATCCATCGGATTACACATCTGCCTTACTTAGGGGAGGCTCCAGCCAATATATCAGAAGGAAAAGGTGGCAAGTTGGCCATCGCGGAAGCTATGATGAAGAAATTCAAGTTGGAGAATAAGAAGCGAGGATATGCCATCACTAGTATTAAAAACCCTGCAGTTAAGGTATCAACACAAATACTAGCAGGGAAGGTGATGCAGAAGTGCTACGCGGATGAGGTGCTTGTGCCTGTGATTGCACTAGCGATCCAATGCACTGAAGGAGTCCAGTTCAATTGGGAAAATTATCTTTGCGGCAAGTTCCTTACGAAATTTCGCGAGGCATAGGAGTAGGGAAAAACATTTCACTACGCATGGCTATTGCTGTCGATCGTACTGGTGGCATGGGAGCTACCAGAAGACAACCAATTCCCTTCATTTGTGCTGGACCTTCTAGAGACAGTGAAGTATGCTTCGCTATGGGCAACCAAGGACGTGCAATGCATAAAAGAAAGCAAGCTCTTTTGGGTCAGAAAGGAGATGAGTATCTGGATGGGAATCAATCACAAGCCACAGTTTTTGCCTACAATATATGCTAGTTTGCAAAGCTTTGCAGAGTTCAAAGCGGATTTCCACCATGTTTTTATTAGGGTGTAGAAGGACCCCACAAAAGCATCGCATAACTTAACATATCTAGTGACTGATGAAGTGATCTTTGCAGTCCTCGAGTCTTGGCCACCAGAGTGGCATGCTCTAGCAGGCTCCACAGTTGAAATGGACAAGTACACCATGCATCATAAGGAGGAAACAAAGCTCCAAATGGCGCAACTAGATGAGAAGTGTAGAAAGGAGGAAGCGGAGGCTAAAGTCCAAGCAGCATGCGACACCATGAAAGTGTCGGAACAATAGAAGACACGAGAAGAAGCACGCGAAGGATAGAAGCCATCTTTGCTTGGGGCTGAGGCAGAAATAAAGGAGCTAAAAAAACAAGGTGGTGCAGACTCACAGATGAAATCCACCCAACTCAAGCATCTGTGCCTACAGGAGAAGGAAGCATCGCGTAAGAAAACCAAGGCTTCAAAGACATCCTTGGATCCAATCACCCTCATAGAGGAGGATTTGCATGATATTGGTGAAACAGTGAGGAATGTCACTGTGGAGGCCCTCTAATAGTTCTAAGAACAACAATAGTTGGTATTGGGGGCTCTCCGAATAGAACTGTAGGAGTTGCAGGTTCGTACTCCACAGACTGGCACAATGTCCACTAGCCTCGTGATTGGCACTTCAGCTGCCGAGGAGATGTTGCACACAAGGGTGACCAACATAATAGTGCTACCAGATGGGGCACTTACTACAGATAATGAGGCCGATAGGCCCATGGTTACCAGTCTGAAAGGGGTAGGATTAAATATGGCCATGCTCCCTTGAGAGACAATGTACCTCTTGCAGGATGGAGTCACCGCGGAACTTCGGGCCTAAGAGAGTCACATTCTGTAGGTGATGAGCAAGCAACGCATCAACATTGAGTAGTTGGGCCTGCAACATGATGAGGCAGTGGAGCAGAATAAGAAAATAATACATGTAGTGGAGGAAGCCTATCGAAGGGTCTCGGAGTTGGACATTCGGGTAGAAGAACCGGTAGAGGCACACGTCTACAAGTTAGCCATAGGGGTGGACGACGCTCAACCAAAGATGGCCAAGGTTTAGCTGGAGGTGAACCTGCAGATCACATAATTATAGTTAAGGGCTCAACCTTCAACTCTGTCGGAATTCAGGTAATGACATACCACTATTGTTACAACAACAATAGTAGCAGTCAACAATACAGTAGCAAACTACATGCAGATTTTTGATCAGTCATTCGAGGTCCTAACCACCCTGTAGGAGGAACCGAATGTACAGTGCCTGGAGATAGAGGCATGTGAGCTACGATAAAGGTATGATGAGGTCAAAGGGACTGCACAGACAGTTGCCCTTACGTAGAGGCTCACATGCAGGCAGGATGCAAAAGTGCTCAAGGAATAGGTGGATGCCTCTCGGCATGAAGAAGCGGTCTTAAAAGCGCGCCTATAGCTATGGATAGACGAGGCTTATAGGATCACAACCTCCATTGAAGGAAATCTCGTGCAACTACAGGCAACTCAGTAGAAAATTCAGGACAACAGTTTAGCGGCAATCACCTAACAATAAGTGGAAGAAGTCTAGCAAGTGGCTACTCAGTGCACTGTCGAAGTTGCAGTGATCCAAATAGAGCTGCGAGGTCTTCATGCTAAGATCTCCACACCTATAGAGTGACTCGAGGGTGAGTCACGATATTTGTGTTGGGGGCCTGTTGGGTGTGGGATCCCCTAAGGGAAGTTTGGGGGCTAAAATCCCATATTTTGGTCTAATTTTGTAATCCAAATGTAAAGACTCTGCATTTTGTGGTCGCGGAGCATGTAGGTGTTAAAGAGTCATATGGTTTTCCGCCCTTATTTTGGAAATGTAATGTTGGCTATAAAATATCTACCCATGGTCCACACACCATGGGATTGTATAAATAGAGCTAAGCTCTAAGTAGTTAGAGGAAATAATTAAGAAAGCATTAACATGTATGAGAGAGAGCTCTGAAGTAGAATTCTAAGTTTGGGATGTAGCGTAGGTAGAGGCTCAGCTAAGTGCACAGAGGCCTAGAAGTTTGCAGCTGAGTGCGTAGGGTGGGTCAAGTCTGTAATTGTCCAGAATTATCAATAAAGAGAAGGATTCTATAATTTATGCGTCTTTATTTCCTGTTTATACATATGTTATATTGGGTATGAATTTCACTTATAATGATTATATGATGCGCGAATGTATGTAAATGTGCTGGTTAAGAAAACAAAAGTAAGAACATTTGTTTACACGAAGCTAACTAAAATCGGTCAATAAGATAAGTAAGGCACTTAGCCTAGTTTGGGAGATATTGCAGTTCATTGCCCTAGCAACGCGAAAGTATATTAGCCCTAGGTTAGGGCTGCACAAAAGTCGATTGTATCTTTTCACAAAGGTACTAAAGGGTGGAACAAAGGGCTAAGAAACCTACGTGAAGGCAGGTATAGCTAGAATAAATTGACATCACAACCATCTCAAGGGTGTGAAGACTTGGTTTTGGCATCCCCCCATACTACTTTGGGTGAGACTTCAGTCCCACTCTATGGGTTGATGCCGAAAGGGCCAATAGTGAATGGATTTGTTTTGATAACTAACGCTGAACCTAGGTCAGGCCCCCTCAGGCAAACAAGTATCCTTTCGTGAAGATACTGAAGGGTGGAACAGAGGGCTAAGAAACCTACGCGAAGGCAGGTATAGTTGGAATAAACCGACATCACAACCATCTCATGGGTGCGGAAACTTGGTTCCAACATCCCCCCATACTGCTTCGGGTGAGACTTCAATCTGAGCTCCGTGGGTTGATGCTGAAAGGGCCAGTAGTGTAGGGATTTGTTTGGCTAACTAATGTTGAACCTGGGTCAGGCCCCCTCAAGCCAACAGGCTAGTACGGTGCAATCTGCCATCAGCACGGGTAGGCAGTATCACAGTCACGCTGACCTTGAAATTATGGTTTTGATCTCATTTCCTCGAGGAAGGCTCAAGGCATGTTTTCATTATTTCTTCAAGTAGGATCTGAACTTGATATCAAGATGGGTATACTGGATAATTTTCTAGTTTTGGGCACTCTAGGGTATGACATAGGGAAGTGTAGGAGGTGTGATAAAATATTGTGTAACAAGCATGTAAGAAAATTGTCACCTAGAATATTGTGTTCCAAGACACTATCACTCACCTGAAGCAATATATAAGAGATCCATCAGAGCTATTCAAGAATCGGATAGCTAATAAGATTTAGGAAGCCACCTCTATCCATGACACTTTGCCGCAACTTATGCAAGTGTCACATCGAATGGTCAGTCAATTTTTTTATTGGAATGGTGTTCTTGTGAAGAAGAATGTTCCCATTTATCTGGTGAGAGCCAGTATTGCAGTAAGAATGATGCAACTCTTGGGCTACCAGCTTTACTTTTATCAACCCAATAGTTCGTAACAAACTTGGAAGCGTCGGCGCTATATGCACAAGTACTAGTTATCATTACAGGTTGTCACTTGGTTAGCCGATGCGAGATCACTAGGAGCTCAAACCAACTTCTATAGATTTCAGAAAAAGCTCTATGTGTTATGAAAGGAAAGAAAGATTACTCTACAGATGCTATTCTAATTTTAGAAAGGAGAAAGATTGGAATGTAAAGCAAAACCTAGTAAACCCTAACTAATAAGCTAATTCTACTTTTGCCAAAAACACTATGAAAACCATGAAAGAAATGCCATTACCTACTCAAGGAAGTAAACAACATCTAACCATGCTATTTCTAGAAGTAAATAAGCAAAAAACATATTTTTGGTTTTTTATGTGAATTTAACATGCATCTGATTTATTGTGTGAGTGTGGCAGCGGACAGGTGGCATTAGAGGGTAGTTTTTGAGCTTGGGAGGATATAGGATGGTGTGGATGGGTCCTAGGAGGTCTTAGGTTTCATTTTGGAGGCTTTTCCCACACTCGTCCTTCAAAAGAAAATCTACAAGAAAAACTACAGGAGGAAAACAGGGAAACTACAGGAGGCCTACAGGAGGAGGCCGAGAGCAATTTTTGTTGTTTTGAGGGTGAGAGAGTGGGTGGAAAATGTGGATGAAGGTTGGAATGAGGTTTTAGGGTGCCTAAGGTCTACCATGAATGACTAGGAGATAGATAGATGATTGGGTTTGCTCAAGCAGACAGGAAGAAGTTCTATGAGAAATGAAGGAAACTAGGGCAGAATTGAGGTGAGGTTTGGGAGACCTATAGGGCATGGATCATATGGAGGGTGTGATTGATGGTAAGCTGGCCTACTGCTGGAAGAGATCTGCTACATAGAAACTGACAGTCAACCAAGAAAATCAAGCAACCAATGAAATGAGTGCATCCTAGGAAAAATAGAGTTTTGCATTAAAATGGCCTAAAATATGATGTATAGAAGGAAATGTTGGGAAATGCTATAAGAAAGGAAAGAATGCAAAAGTATGATTGCAAATCAAGAAGTGAACATGATAAAGAAGATCTAAAGCAAAGAAAAACTGGACTATCAACCTACTAGAGAGCTGCAAACACTAGAAGTCCTAGGAATGAGGAAAATCTGTGTTTTGGGGGCAGCAAGAGAGTATTTGCCTCAAATCATTGTCCCAAAGGGAGGAACAGAGGCCAAGGCACTATTTCTAGCCTTTTGAATCTTCACTGATCACTACTTAGCCTGCTATACAAAGCACAAATGGAAGCAAGCTACTAAATCCTCAAAAGCAACCTATTCTTAACCATAAGAGAAATACATCTAACAGCAAACTAATCTACAAACTCCAGTAAAGAATACAAATACAAGTAAAGAGAAGCTTGGCTGCTTGGATTGGGCCCTAACCCAAGAGCTTCATCCCTCTGAGATAACTGAGTGCTAGCTCAAAAAGGATTCCATCTTCATTATCAAAAAATAGTAAGATTACATAAAACTGTCATAAAATAGTAAGCTCGAAATTTGAGCAGAGTTTACACAAGAAAAAAGAAGTCGACCTTAGTGAAGCCCTAGGCCTCTCTACTTATACATCTGAAGCTACCAACAACTTCCTTAAAATCAGGGAGGCTTGGCTCCCAAAACGCGAGATAACTATCAATCATCTTCCACTTGCTCGGCTGCCTTCTAGTGCATGATACCACTGCTTGTACTCCGAGCTAAATGAAGGGGAATTCAAAGTGAGGAGAAATAAATGAGGGGGGTTCCCTCCTATAAGTCCTCTCCTCTGTATACTTTGAGTTATTGCTACAGTTTGACCACTAGATCCTTGACTTTGACCTCGAAATCCATCAATAATCTACATTAAATACATGTTAGACCACATGGCATAATAACTAACTCAACTCATCCTATAAGCATAAATATAATAAGAAAATCATATAATAAGCTAAGAGAATGGTTGATTTGACTAGGTTAGTAGGTAAAATGAGCCCATATAGTTACCCATTTATGAGGCTCATCATTACCCCCTTACTGAAGGTGTTGCTCATCCCCTGAGCAACCTAGTCAATCTCTTGGTCTTTCATGGCCCTGGTAGCCTCCCTAGCATTCCAGGCTTCTGATGTGGTCTTCTCATCTTCTCCATAAAATCCTTCCTTTCTTTCTATGTCCTTCCATTGCTCCTTCTCTTCTTCTTCTCTTCTACTTTCCAGCATGCCTAATACGAGTGGAGGACTCAGTTTGAGGCAAATCTAGTTGATCTTCAGCCTTTGCATGGAGTGCTTGTAGATTGGCACTCTTTTCAATGCCTCCTTTAGCCTCATGAGGGAATGGTATTCTCTGATTTGCAAGCTATGTGGTAGGGTGTTCCATGTTCTCATGCATGCATGCACACAGTCATCCCCAAGTAGCCTAAGCATATCTTCAAAGTGTGCAATGGCTTGTTCCTGATTGGCTAGATATTTAGGGGCAATCTGAGGGTCATTGCAAGTAGGTTGTGTGTGCTTATTAGTGCCATAGGATCTGATGGCTCAGCTCTTATCATCAATGGTTCTTTTTTCTATTTTATTAACAATCTTTTCATTTATGCTACCCTCAATTCTTCATGGTTCATCCATGATGCCATGGCCATTAATTGTAAATCCCCTAGCTTGGCATTGGGGTCCTGTAGAATTGTCTTTCCCTTCCATGTAAAAGATCTTGTAGTCTTCCTTTCATAGGTTATGGGTGTCTTGGAAGGAGATTCTTTCACCTTGGCAGATGGTGAATCTTCAATGTTAATGGGAGTCTTTGATGAGGGCTGAGGTTTGCTTGTTTTAATTCTGGTACTCTTCCTTTCCCTAAAATACATGGAGGTTTTTCTTTTCCTCTTCTGCTTCTGCTTGACTATTGTACTGAGGGTAGTGAGGGTAGTTTTTGCTTCTCTTTCCAATGTTTTAGGGGACTCTTCTATTTTCTCTGCCCTGTCTGCCTCCTTTTCTCCCTCTTCTGTCTCTTTTTCCTCCTCCTGCTCTGTCTCTTTTTCTACCTCATGTTCTATCTCTTCAATTGTCCCCTCCTCTATTTCTTTTCTTTACTCCTTCCTCTCTTGCTTTGCTATGTCACCACTAGCTTCATCTTCTCCTCCTTTCTATTCTCCCTCCTCACTGACAGCAGGACTGACATCATAGGTTAATGCCTTGATGTCATCCTCAGTTGTCATATTTTTGAAAACTTCCCATGATATAGGATTGTAAGGGTACGGAGGGCTTATTCTACTAGGATCTTGATTAGGCCATGGTGAGCTAGCTGCTGTAAATTTCCTTCTTGTACCTTGGTGCTGGAATCAATGAGGGACTGAAGGAGAAAGTAAGGGATACTGAGATTTTGATGTGCTGGGGTATCCATGCCATATCTCAATTCTTGGATGATTCTGAAATGATATCCATAAACAATGTTGTGCCTCCCCTCACAAGAAATGTATTTGATCACTTGGTAGCTAATCTCATCCCATGTATATGGTACAGTAGCCCTCCTAATTCCATTTTTTTCTTTAACAGGGGTTTCATTATCTTGGAAAATTTTCCTCTTGGTAGCCTGGCCAATTATTTTCTCATCTTTACTCCAAGGTATCCCAAGAGGAACAATAGTGACCCTACTGATGAATTCAGGGGTTATTTCAATGGAGAGGCCTCTAATGGTTATAGTAGCATGAGTTCTTGTGTCAGGGAATAGAGAGAGAGAAAATTCATGGGCAATTTCATCACCAAACCCTCTAAACTTCTCAAAGAAATTCATCTAGTTTTCCCTTGTAAATATTTCCATCACTTCAGGATGTGCATGGAGTCTAGTGGAGTTAGTGGGCTCTTTCCTCATAAATCCCCCTGTCATAATGCATGTACTTCTTTTGGAAAACCAGATATGGAGGTGGAGACAAAGAATTTTGAGTGAAATAGAAAAATAGAGGGGACTATGTTTTTTTTTTTTTTCTAAACATATTTTTTATGTATTTCTACCCTCTTAAAGACTCATTTTATCTTCAATTTGAGACCAAATCTTTCACATTTTGATATTCAACAAAGGGAATTCATGAACCCTACCTCTTCAGACTGAAATTCATGTCAAAAATCACATTTCCTCCCTTCAAAATGACTCACTGCCCCTCCTGTAGAAGCCCACTGTCCCTCCTGTAGATTTCCTGTAGGTGCTCCTGTAGAAAACCTGTAGGGCTCTTGTAGAAGATGCTGAGAGAAAAAATATAGAGGAAAGCGATGGAGGATGGTGTATATGAGGTTATTGGGGCATAGGAAGACTACTGTGTGGCTGAGTTATGAGGATAAACTGAAGAAAAGGTGGTGAGAATGCCCGGGGACGAGTTCTCATTACCTTTTATGGATGTTTTCGGTAATGAGTGTTGAGTTGGCAAGGTGTATGTTGCCCAGATTAGGACTATTGGTCCCCACCTACTTGGTCATCATGACCCCCCTCATAATCATCCCCTCATTACTGCATCGGAGTTAACTCTTCCTCCCACTACCTGTCCTTCACATCTTTTGCTTGAGTTGACTATGCGCACGTGTGGGTGATATCTCGGTTAAGTGGAGTCAACTAAATGAAGCTGACCAAGTTAACTGGCCACCTTTCCCTCTTTCAATTTCAACCATCTTGTTGCCTTCGTATGATTCCTAGTTACACAAATGCAGATAGAGGAGTGACTTAGATACTTACCTGTAATCCAAGTGTATTTACTGCCATCGACTATGAGGTGTTGTGGCTTTCTTTGCTGCATGCCTTCATTTTCTTTCATGCATGTTGTCTCTACTTGCTATTGTGTTGTTGTGTGTTTTTGCAAGTTCTTCTTTTGCTGGAGCTGAGTTGCATGTGTCTTTTCAACCTTCAGATGTGTTGTCCCTTGATGTTGGTGCTGGACTTCTATGGGATCAACTGCTACAACAATTCCTACAGGAGCTCTTGTAGCTGCTTCGCCCCTTGAAACTTCAGTTATTTCCCTGTTCTTGGAGCTAAAGAATGATGATAGAGGTGGAGATGAATGATGGAGGGATAGTACGTAAGCTTTAGGTAAAGTTAATGGTGCCTTTTCCTCCTTTTATTTTTGTTTTTCTTTCAAAACTTAAAAAATGTTTTTCTGTGTTTTTCCTTGGAAAGGGAAAAAAAATAAAAAAATAATAATGATGCTTGGAGTGTGATGCAAGCCTGGAAATGATGGAAAAGAGGTTTGAAAATGGTAAGAGGGATTATAGGTTCCTCATGAAGCTTGCCTTTTCCCTCAAATTGCCTCATGTAGACACTTTTGGCTCTCTGTAATTCCTTCAGGAGCTTCCTGTAGAAAAAACAGAACCTCCTATAGAAAACACAGTTTTGGAAGAAGAGGTATAGTGGGGTGAAAGAGATGCCAAAAACGATGGAGGAAGGTGTGGAGAAGATAAGATGGATGCTAGTATGAATTTTAGGGTCCCCTTGGCACCTTCTTCTACTCCCTGTAGTCCTCTTGCAAACCTACAATGCAATAAAAATTCATTTTTTCTTTCTCTTTTTTTTTTTTTGAAAACAACTAGGGCACCTCAGAGAGGTTTTCACCTTAATTTCATGCCCTGGGCACCTCCAAGGGAAGTTTTCACCTAGGGATATTATTATTTCCCCCCGTTTTTTTACATCACTAGGCCGCCTCAAAAGAGGTTTTCAACCCAATGATGCGACTCAAGCGCCTCATGGAGGTTTTCACTTGAGTCCTTATTTTTTCTCTTTTTTCTTCAATGAGTGGGTGAAGTGGAAGCTAAGACATGCTCCACTACCATCACGGTTTTATTTAAATCTTCAATAAAGTTTCACTTGGAGAGGGGTTTCTTTTAGACTTTCAATCAATGTCCATTGACAAGCATGGGGATGGCTTCATCATCAATGGTTTTGATTAGAACTGAACCATTTTCATTGCATTTTTCCATAATGTAGGGTCCCAGCCATCTTGTCCTCAGCTTTCCTTTGAAATCCTTGTATCTTGAATCATGGAGTAGTGCCTAATCTCCCTCTTGGAATTGCTTCTCCTTGATATTTTTGTCATGCCATATCTTTCTTTGAAGCTGAACTACATCTGTATGGAGAAGGGCTTGAAATCTATATTCATCCAATCTATTGAGCTGAAGTAATCTCTCCTTTTGTGCATGGATAAGGTCTAGGTCCAGCTAAGCTGCCATCCTTAGGGTATTGAATTCAAACTCTATTGACAGCAAAGCTTTCTTCCCATATACCAGTTCACAGGGTGTGAACCCGGTGGTGGTCTTCCATGTTGTGTTGTAGGACCAAGTGGCCTCAACTAATTTGTCTACCCAGTCTTTTCTACTACTGCTCACTACCTTTGTTAGGATCCCTTCCAATGCTCTATTAGTGGCCTCCACTTGCCCATTGGCTTGTGGATGGTAAGGGGTGGAAGTCATGTTCTTGATCTTATGATGTGTGAGCAAGTCTTCCTAAATTCCCCTGAACAGGACCAACTTCAGAGACTCAGGGTCAAGTGTAAACCTGGCCCTTTTGTAACTGAGCTAGAACCTCTCTTCATAGTCTTCCAGGGACTCATCACTTCCTATGGTCATTTGGAAGATTTCTTCTTTAGTATCTTTTTACCTAAAATAGTCTTGATACTTTTTGTTAAAGGCCTGCTGCATCTGAGCCCAAGTTGTGATGCTATTTCCAGGTAATCTGATGAACCAGGGCAATGTTGCGTCCTCGAGAGTAGAATGGAACAGTTTCAACTTGTGCTCATCTTTTGCATAGTCATAAGTTTGACAGATGACAGCAAACTTGAACAAGAAGGTTTTAAGATATTCTTTAGTTAGACCATGGAAGTGAGGTAGGGTTGAAGGACTTATATTCTTCATTTTGGTGTCCCCACTTGTCTCCCGAATGGGGAATGTACCCTTTATTCTCTCTCCATTTCCCCTAGCATTTATGTTTTCAGCCATTGGCTCGAGAGGAATGTTTTCTTTTTCTTCTTCCCCTATAGGTTCTTCAAATATGTCTGGATGTTCACCTAAGGGTTCTTCTTGATTGCAGCCACCGAAGAAGAAAGAAGGTTGGCTTTGTGAAGTAGTGGGGGTGTTGGGCAAAAAATTTCCTAAGTTATCTCTACTCCTACGAGGCATGAAAGGAAAATTTTTTGGTTGGTTTTTTGTTTCTTTTTCCCAATACTGAAAGTACCTGTAGAAACTGAAATTGTGATTGAAAAAAACAAATTACAACTAACTGAAATGAACTTTCTGAATGGAAATTGGCAAAATTGAAAAGGAAAGCAAGGAAATGCAGAACTAAAAGAAAAGAAATGACTAGTCTACTTTTGTTGAAATAAACTATTAGTAGAATGCTGCAATAGGAAATAGAAGAAAGCAGTAATCACAGAAAACTCTAAAGCTTCCCCAGCAAAAACACCAAAAAGTGGTGAGAGCCATTATTGCAGCAAGAATGCTACAACACTTGGGCTTCCAAGTTTACTTTTATCAACCCGGTAGTTCGTAACAAACTTGGAAGCGTCGGTGCTATATGCACAAGTACTAGTTCTCACTGCAGGTTGTCACTTGGTCAGCCGGCATGAGATCACTAGGAGCTCAAACAAACTTCTACATATTTCATAAGAAGCTCTATGTGTGATGAAAGGAAAGAAATATTACTCTACATATGCTATTCTAACTGTAGAAAGGAGAAAGACTGGAATGTATAACAAAACCTAGTAAACCCTAATTAACAAGCTAATTCTACTTTTGTCAAAAAAAACTATGAAAACCATGACATAAATGCCATTACCTACTCAAGGAAGTAAACAACATCTAACCATGCTATTTATGGAAGTAAATAAGTGAAAAACATATTTTTGGATTTTTATGTGTTTTTATGTGAATTTAACATGTATCTAATTTATTATGTGTGAGTGTGGCAAGGAATAGGTGGCATTAGAGGGTTGTTTTGGAGCTTGGAAGGATGTAGGATGGTGTGTATTGGTCCTAGGAGATCTTATGTGGCCTTCTGGAGGCTTTTCCCACACTCGGCCTTCAAAAGAAAGCCTACAAGAAAAACTACAGGAGGACACAGGAAAGCTACACGAGGAAAACATTGGAACTACAGGAGGCCTATAGGAGGAGGCCGAGAGCAATTTTCGTTGTTTTTATGGTGTGAGAGTGGATGGAAAAGGTGGATGAAGGTTGGAATGATGTGTTAGGGCACCTAAGGTCTACCATGAATCACCAGGAGAGAGAAAGATGATCGGGTTTGCTCAAGGAGAGAGGAAGAAGTTCTATGAAAAATGAAGGAAACTGGGGAAAAATTGAGGTGAGGCTTGGGAGACCTATAGGGCATGGATCAGATGGAGGGTTTGATTTCTGGTAAGCTGACCTACTTCTAGAAGAGATCTGCTACATAGAAACTGACAGTCAACCAAGAAAATCAAGAAACCAATGGAATGAGTGCATCCTAGGAAAATTAGAGTTTTGCATTAAAATGGCATAAACTATGATGTATATAAGGAAATGTTGGGAAATGTTGTAAGAAAGGAAAGCATGCAAAAGGACTATTTCAAATCAGGAAGTGAACATCATAAAGAAGATCTAAAGCAAAGCAAAACTGGACTATCAACCTACTAGAGAGCTGCAAACACTTGAAGTCCTGAGAATGAGGAAAATCTGTGTTTTTGGGGCAGCAAGAGAGTCTTTGCCTCAAATCATGGTCCCAGAGGGAGGAATGGAGGCCAAGGCACTATTTCTAGCCTTTTGAATCTTCTCTAATCACTGCTTAACCTGCTACAGAAAGCACAAATGGAAGCAAGCTACTAAATCCTCAAAAGCAACCTATTCTTAACCATAAGAGAAATACATCTAACAACAAACTAATCTACAAACTGCAGCAAAGCATACAAATACAAGTAAATAGAACCTTGGCTACTTGGATTGGGCCCTAAAACAAGAGCTTCAGCCCTTTGAGAAAACTCAGTGCTAGCTCAAAAAGTATTCCATCCTCATTATCAAAAAATAACAATATTACATAAAACTGTCCAGCTTGAAATTTGAGTAGAGTTTACACAAGCAAAAAAAAATTGACCCTAGTGAGGCCCTAGGCCTCTCTAATCATACATCTGAAGCTACCAATAGCTTCCTTAAAGTCAGGGAATATTGGCTTCCAAAAATCGAGATAACTATCAATCATCTTCCACTTTCTCGACTGCCTTCTAGTGCATGATTCGGTTGCTTGTACTCCGAGCTGAATGAAGGGGAATTCGAAGTGAGAAGCAATAAATGAGGGGGGTTACCTCCTATAAGTCCTCTCCTCTATCTACTTCAAGTTGTTATTATAGTTTGACCACTAGATCCTTGACTTTGACCTCTAAATCCATTAATAAGCTGCATTAAATACATGTTAGACCACATGGCATAATAACTAACTCAACCTAGACTCTAAGCATAAATATAATCAGAAAATCATACAATAAGCTAAGAGAACGATCGATTTGACTAGGTTAGGAGGTAAAATGATCCCATATAATTACCCATTTATGAGGCTCATCATTATCCCTTACATGAGAATGTTAAGAACCTACTCCATCAAGCAATGGTGACTTCATATCTAGAGGTAAAGAAGAAACTCGTGGCTCAAGTCGATGAATTCAATGCTTGGATTAAACAACTAGAAGACACATCCCAATAAACTAAATGTGTTCTTTGTGACCTCCACCCAGAATCATAGACACACTTTCTCACCTTGAGAACGCTATCCACTCTAGCTGATCAACAACTCCAGGATCTTGTCCAGTCGTAGCCCCGTGATCTTATTGTGCAAACAGTGGAATAAGTTTCAAGAAAGGTGTCTACAATTTTGGACTCATGGAACTCATTTGTTGTCACATACACCACATTTAAGAAATCAACTCTTCAAAGTGTTCCTGAGTTGGGTCCTTTGTTTGAAGGTACCAAAGTCGATGCGAGTGGAAGCCAACTATCACAAAGTTCAGATGTAGCAGCAAGAACACATTGACTCAAGGGTGAGTCAATGGATTATGGTTGGGGCATGTTGGGTCCTTCGTTTTTAAAGGAATAAAAGCTGTGGATGAAATTTTGGATAAATTTTTCGGAAGAAGAGCACTGGAAAATCAAAGTGGTAGCATAATATTTCTTTTGGGACTTGTTCAATTGAAAATAAGGGTGTGCATCGAAGACGATAGAATGGATTTTGATACAGTCAATAGGAAACCAAGGTAATCACTCCAGGTTTTGGAAAATGTTTAATCAATCAGTGATGGATCGAAGACCAGAACAAGTGAACGTGGGCCATAAAAGAAGATGCAAAGTAGTGAGAAACAAGATTAGAGGGATTTGAAAAAAAATTAGACTACATTGACAAGTTTAGAGAGGACTGAAAAGTTTAGATGGTGTTGTAATGTTTTGGATCTAGGTTGTGTGAGATAAAGACTATTTATAGATAGACTTGAATATGTAATGATATGTTTTGATACTTGTTTTTAGCTATAATATTTGAGCGAATGTTTATAATGTGCCGTAAGATATATTGGAGAAATTTGGTTGTAATCAGGATATGTTGTTTTAATAAAGAAGGGGGAATGGGAGTTTTATCATCTGTTTATGTATTTTTCACTCACTTTCGAAGTTTTCTACATGATGTTATTTTCTGCTAAATGTATAATTTAAACTATCACGAATGAATATATGAATGTTTGTGCAAACTACATAATATCTATTTCTAGATTCCCTTCTATCTTTCTATGGTTCTAGCTTGCCTCGAGTGAAACATTCCTTTGATCCAAGGGAGTGAAAATGTTAGCGAAGTGCTAGACTATGCAGAAACCTTTGTTGGCACCCTAGGATGAACACTTGTTCAAACTTCATTTAAACTTTTACACCAACTGTTGGAAACCACCAACATATAGGGTGTCTCCTTGATGTGAAGTCCCAATTAGACCTCACACCATTTGGAGTAGGATCCTCATTCAGAGTATTGACCCGACCACCATAATAGTAATTTTCACCTTCGTTCAATGAATAACATGAGATATTATCCACATAACCTTTGAATAAGAAAATAAATTGACATTGTGAAACACCAATTGCAAAGTGTAAAAGGAGCCCTTCATAAGTGGGGGATGAGAATGAGTCTCTTGAAGGAAGTAATAGTACTAACCTAGGAGAGATACACGTGAGCATGAAAATTTTCATTAGTGAAATAGTTCACATAATGATTGTTAAAGTGAATACAACACACATTTAAAAATATGAGTAACAAAGCCAATGAAATAGTTCAATTTCTCCAATAGATATGAACAAAACATATACCATAAACATCCCAAGAATAGTCCTAAGACATTTGTGACACATGCAAAAAAATGTGTTGGTTCATTGAATTTGAATTAGGTGAAATATCTAGGTACATAGTTACAATGATGAGGCACTAGTTCCAGTAGTCGAAAATTAAGTCACTTCTTTCTTTTCCAACGAATAGTTTTCTCTCCTATGCCAAGTAGATAATCCAATACTAGCTCTCCAAAGCTTTAAGCCTCCAAAATCCCTTTTGCTCGAGTTATGAAATTTCTTTTATAACAAGAGAAATGAATTTCATGTCCCCTTGACTCTTGGTTTACCCTCATGACTCTTGGACTCCTTAATATGGCCTTTGCACTTCTAAACAACTCTTGAACTTCTAAATGGCATTTGGACTGCTCTATGTGACTTTTGGACATATATGAATATGTGACTCTTCACGTTCCACATATGACCCTTGGATTTCCACACATTACATTATGTCATTTCTTGAGAATACATCATTACATTCCACATGATAATGTGGCATGAAACATGGAAACACATTGACTATTATGATGACATTTGTATAAGTTAAAACTTGACAATGATGACATGGACTTCATTATAAAGTGGCAATGCCAAGTTGTCTTCCTACTGCATCTTACATTCTTGATGGTAGAATTGATCTATGCTTCATATTCATGAATGATCCCATATTTTATTCTCCTTAACACTCCAAAGGATCTTTGATCAATATCAGAATCGCCCGAGTCATCATGCATTGTCTTCTTTCAATATTGATCCATGATTTGCTTCATGTCCCCATGATGGCTCTCTTTTATTCTTCTTATCTATAGGTGTTTCTTTATGCTTTATCCTTACTATATACTTCGATAATTACATTTTCATGATAGGATGGTACTCCTCCTAATGAAAATAATTAATGAAAAAGTGAAATCAGTCTTATAGACATCTACTCAATCACTACCTATCTCATGGAGTGATCGACTCATGATGGGATGGTGAGAGGGTTAAAAGAATGAGGCTTGATTAGGAGGGCACAATTAAACTAATATATAGCTTGGGAAGGATACATTGTTCATTTTTATTATACCATGCACTATGAAGAGGATCTCTCCTTGGTCCAATGTAGTGGGGAAGTTGAAGGGACAAGGTGGGAAGGATTTTTTCTTAAGGCTGCACCATGTTCCCTAGAAGGATATACAATGAAGACTTGGAAAGTCTTGTTTGACTAGTCAAGGGATAATAGGAGGCTTTCTTAATCCTTTTTTATTGTGTCATGCACTAAAGAGGAAGGCTCTAAGAAAGGCTTGAGCACGGAGTGCATAGGGGAAGAAGGAAGGATGAAGGATTTTTGCTTGAAGACTATGCCATGCAAAGGGAAGAGGGAAGAATAAAGGCTTTGTGCTTCAAGAATGCACCATGAGCCCTAAGATAAGAGGGAAGGATGAGAGCTTTGTGCTTCAAGACTGTGCCATGTTCCCTAAGGGAATAGGGAAGAATGAAGGATTTGTGCTTCAAGACTACGCCATGCACCTTTTAACAGACTGAGCATCCTTACTTTTTCGAACTGTGCTTTATTGTTCTGAAGTACACTTCATTGTTTTCAGTGTTCTTTTTTGTTCTAAAGTGTATGTTGTTGTCCTGAAGAGTGCTTTGTTGTTCCGAAGTGTGTTTTTTCTAAGGGAGAGAAGGTCCTTGTTCTTCCTAAGTGCTCTCAAATGGTCCTTGTTCTTCTGAAGTGTGATTTTTCACTGAATGTTTGAAGCACAATCAGGCTTGGGAGGGTGCAGCTATCTACAATAGTGGCTTCTTGTTCATCTAGAATGAGATTTTCATAGAGGAAGGCAACAAAAGGCTAGGTCATTTATCCTAGGAACTAATAATGCACTAATAAAGGGAGGAGACCTTAGAAAATACTTAGTACACATGGGATGAAAATATACATCAATGAGGCTCATGAATAAGTTGCACTCATCACATAGTAAGAGGGTTAATGCATGGGCTAAAATGTCTTGTTTCAACCATTTTAGAGGGCAGTGGTCTTTCTTGATGATTCTCTAGTGAATTTCATAATTTTATGATCATATATGTATTTTTTTGATGGTGTTGGATACTGCCAATATATATGGGGTCTCCCAAATGTGAAGTCCCAATTAGACCTCACACCATTTGGAGTAGGAGGCCAATCCAAAGTATTGGCCTAGCAACCATAATATTAATGTTTTCCTTGGTTTTAATTAATAACATAAGATATTACCCACATAACCTTTGAATAAGAAAATAAATTGACATTGTGAAACATTGCTTAAAGTGTGTAAAAGGAGATCTTCATGATCGGGAGATGAGAGTGAGTCTCTCGAAGGAAGTAATAGTACTAACCTAGGAGAGACAGACAAGAGCATGAAAATATTTGTTAGTGAAATAGTTCATATAATGATTCTTAAAGTGAATACAACACACATTCAACAATATGAGTAGCAAAGCCATCGAAATAGTTCAATTTCTCCTGTACATATGAACACAACATATACCATAAACATCCTGAGAATAGTTATAAAACATTTGTTATACATGCATGAAACTATGTTGGCTCATTGAATTTAAATTAGGTTAAATATACAAGTACATAGTTACAATGATGAGGCACTAGTTCTAGTGGAACATTAAGTCACTTCTTCCTTCACCAAAGAATAGTATTATCTCCTATGCCAAGTAGAGAAGCCAAGACTAGCTCCAATGCTTTAAGCCTCCAAAAGCCCTTTTGCATGATTGCTGAGGTTTCTTTTATAACAAGAGGAATGACCTTTCATCTCCCCTTGACTCTTGTTTTACCCTCATGACTCTTCGACTCCTTAATATGTCCTTTAGACTTCTAAACAAATATTGAACTTCTAAATAACCTTTGGACTTCTCTATGTGACTTTTGGACATATATGACCATGTGAATCTTCATGTTCCACATATGACCCTTGGACTCCCACACATTACATTTTTTCCTTTCTTGAGAATACATCGTTACATTCCACATGATAATGTGGCATGACACATGGACACACATTGGCGATGATGATGACACATGTACAGGTTATAACTTGATAATGATGACATGGACTTCATGATGAAGTGGCAATGCCATATTGTCTTCCTATTGCTTCTTCTTGTATTCTTGATGGTAGATATCATCTATGCTTCATCTTCATGAAGGATCCACTTTTTTCTTCTTCTTCACCCTATAAAGGGTCTTTAATCAATATCAGAATCCTCTAAGTCATCATGCAATGTCTTATTTCAATCTCAGTCCATGATATTCTTCATTTCCCCATGATAGCTCTCTTTTGTTATTCTGCTCTTTAGGTGTTTCTTTATTCTTAATCCTTTCTATTTGGTTTGATAATTACCTTGTCCTGATAAGAAGGTATGCTTTCTAATGAAAATCATTCATGACAAAGAGAAATCAGTCTTAAAATCATATATTATTTCACTTCCTGTCTCATTGAATGATCATCTTATGATGGGCAAGTGAGAGAGTTAAAAGGAGGCCTAATTAGGCTGGCGTAGTCAAACTCAACAGTAGCTTGGGAAAGATCCACTGTTCATTTTACTATGACATGCACTATGAAGAGGATATCTCCCTACTCCAGCACAGTGGGGAAGTTGAAGGGACAAGGTGGGAAGGCTTGTTACTTAAGGTTTCACCATACCACCTAGAAGGAAAGAGAAGGAAGACTTCGAAAGTGTAGTTTATCTAGTCAAGGGTTGAGAGGAGGCTTCTTTTGGCCTTTCCTACTATGCCATGCACTTAAGAGGAAGGGTATAAGAAATTGTTGAGGACAAAGCGCATAGGGGAAGAGGGAAGGATGAAGACTTCATTCTTCAAGACTATGCCATGCACCCTAAGGGAAGATGGAAGGATGAAGGCTTCACACGTCAAGGCTGCGCCATGTGCCCTAAGGGAAGAGGGAAGGATGAAGGGTTCATGCTTCAATATTCTACCATGCAACCTAAGGGAAGAGGAAAGGATGAAGGCATCATGTTTTAAAACTACACCTTGTCCTTCTTAAGAGAAAAAATATCATATATTTTCTTAAGTGTGCTTCATTGTTATGAAGTGCACTACATTGTTCTAAAGTGCACTTTGTTGTTCCAAAGTTCACTTCATTTTTTCGAAGTGCACCTTGTTGTTTCGAAGAGAACTTCATTGTTCTGAAGTGCGCTTTTTTGTTCAAAAGTGTGCTTCATTATTCATAAGTGTGCTTTTGAAGGGAGATAAAGTCCTTTTTCTTCCAAAATGTGCTCAAATGGCCATTGTTCTTCTGAAGTGCACTTTTTCACTGAGTGTTTGAAGTGTGCTCAGGCTTGAGAGGGCATAGTTATCTCCAAAAGTGGCCTCTTGTTCATTTTGGAATGCACTTTTCATTGAGGGAGGTAGCAAAAATATAGGTCACCTATCCTAGCAAGTACTAATGCACTAAGATAGGGAGGAGAACTTAGAAAATACTTAGTGCACAAGTATGGGAGGAAAAGATACATCAATGGGGCTCATGAAGAAGAAGTGAAAGCATGTAAACGATGACAGTTGAGAAACCTCACCAACATAGAATTACAAATGCAACCAAGGTGAGGGAGATGGTTAACAAACATTGACTATCAACATGAGTTGAACATCACAGAGGCACTACCTTGATGGACGATGCTATGCTTGTTTAAGCTTGCATAAAGAAAGTGTGCACATGAATTTAACCAGGACTGTGCATGTGTGAGAAAGTGACTTTGGAAAGTAGAACCTGAGAAGAAGACTTAAACATTTCCCAAAGAATCAATCAACCATGAAGGGATTATGGAATGATAGATTGAAATATCTTTAGTAGGCTCTAAAATTCAAGTGTAGGAAAATGTTTCGAGGGTGTTGATCACAACGTCAACACTTGGCGACACAGTGGTATAACTCTAGTTTCTTTATTTAGGTTTAATTCTCTAAATGCAAGGTCTCATTCTTTCAAGAAGTATTAATTCATCTTGTTGATCACCTTTTCTTCCCCATTTATTCCAATTAAATATATATTCCCCTTCATTCCCTTACTTGGTTGAAGACATATCAAGTCCTGCCAAATCACAATTGTTTTTATCTAGAACTCTAGTTTCTATGTTTATGTTTAAATCTCTAAGTGAAAGGTCTCATTCTTTGAGGAAGTATTGATTCATACTTTTGATTACCTTCCCTTCTCCACTTATCCCAATTAAATATATATTCCCATTTTTTCTCTTACTTGGTTGAACACATATCAAGGCTTTCCAAATCATAATTGTTTTGATCTAGGAAAGGGTAATATGTAACTATCAGTTTAAGATAACATGAGCATGATTTTTCATCCTTGGTGTTGCTCCACTGCTAGCAGCCCTAGACAGTACCCCAGCAAAGTCATTACAGGAACACAAGCATCGTTTCACTGCCAATGATCATGAAAAGTAGCCTGGAAAAGTACTTGTTTCACATCTCTGTGAAATAATCATTTCCCTTCTTTCACACATTATTTATGTTATTTATAGAACTATGCTTAGGCACTTATTTATTTCAAAGGTGGAAGAGGGATCCTGACTTATTGAGAACAAGAGAGGTTGTTCCTTCAAAGAATGTAACATAGACCTCTGGTATTGGTTTATCGCTAATTTTTTTCCCCTTACCTTGCTCTACTCGGTTGGATAAACAAGAGAAAACACTATTTACTTACAATTTTGAGTTAAGGAATGAGGATCCTAGAATAAATATGGGCTTTACAGTTCGACCAAAGGCATTCCATTCAAGTGGATTGTATTTTTCATTCAGACATCATTGACTTTAAAGATATGTATACCTAGAATAGAGAGGAGGCAAAAGGTTAGCCAAGCATTATTCATCATCAAAATTATCCTTTTCAAGTTTTTCCACATCTTATTTTTATCCAAAAGGGACATATTTCATGCAAAGTATTATTAAAAAAACACGAAATATAATACATAAAAAAGACAAATAAAAATAACATGTAAAGGAACATGTTGAACAAAGAACAAGAAAACAAAACCAAATGCAAATACTAGATGGAGAGAGGGACAGAGCATGGATGCAGTGCAAGGGAAAGTAAATGCAACTAAGTGTACTCCTAGACTAACCATCTAGAAGGTTAGGGCTAAGTGTAACGATATTTCCAACGAAGCCACAGTAATTGGTCCTGAACTGAAAACACAAAGATAAGATCAATTACAACTAATATATAATAACGTCCAATAGAAAAGATAGAATCTTGAACATATTGCAGAAAACATTGAAGGTATTACCTATAGGAAGAAAGATGTGTCATAATACCTAACCTACCCAACCTGCAACCTTACCTTTTCGATACAAACAAAAATCATACAAATTTCTACAATTCTTTATGAAAGCACCTGCATTTGTATTTTGCTTGTTAGCAAACATTAAGAAAGATAGATATATGTTTTTAGCATAAGGGCTTTCTCAATAAGATGCTTCTAATTGATCATAAATCAGATCACGAAATTCATAATAATCCTCTTGAAAATCTTGAAATCCTTAGGAGAAATAATTTCAATTAATGGTGTGAAATCAAGATGAGATTCTTGTGAGGGAAAAAAAAAATCTGATCATATTCATAAAGCTTGTCAAGGTAGTGAGGACTTGACAGAACCATTAGCGGAGGTTGAAGTATCTCAAGTGCTTGACAATTATATAAATATTGAGATGAAAAATCCTAAGGGTCAATCGATGTAAAACAACTTCCATGAGATATGCTAGTTGGAAAATGACAAATTGAATGAAAGTTATCATGATCAAATAGACTAATTACAACCTAAGACGCTTGATCAATAAACAACAAATATATATCAGTTTAAATATGTTTACAAATGCTTTGAGCAAAAGAGTAACCTTCCTTGCAAGTTGAATATGACCAACCATTTCCTTGTGACTAGTTAACATCACAATTATTGAAGGAAAAAAGGAATTCCAGAATGGGAAACACATGAAACTAGTCAAGATATAGTGGGTGAAAAATAGGAGCTTTATTCACCAATTAATTCAATATTTAACTCACAATCAAGAGGAGATCTAGTGCTAAAATGAAAACTATTAACATCAAGACATTCACAAGAAAGACTAGGAGCTGATTACTTTTAAAAGTATCTGATAAGTATGAATCCTTCGGCCAATGATAATATTCAAAATTATCAACTTAATAGCTATGTTCATTCATGAAAGGTATACACTTCAAACCCAAGTTTGATACAAGAGATTTAACAAAAATGCAATCTTCAATCCAATCATAAACCAAATCTTGAAAGTTGAAAGAGCTATATTCAAACTAACAAATTTATTTCAAGAAAGAATTTTCATTTAGTGAAAACATGCAAAGAAAATAATTTGTGAGAAAATGTAAATATGATTTAGTTTGAGGATCTTGCCAAAGTCGCAAGAATTTGACATAACCATCAACAAAATTTTAAGTGCCTCGACTCCCTGATGAGTCCCATAAATTTCAATAATTGTATAATTGCATTTTGAAGATTCTATCAGATAACTCATGGTGTGCGGACAAGTACCATAAATAATTTCAATTGAATCACTACTATCCAAGTGGCATCCATCTACATCAGTAATTTGATTAGGATTTACATCTTCAACAATCATATTCCCAAAGTGTAACACCCCCTCCTAGGTCTACCCAAAATAACCATGACAACTGGGGTAAACATGAGATGAGAGGCTGCTATAATCATATTTGACCTCCTGTGTCACCTTAAGGAAGTGGAATCAACAGAACATCACACACACTCATCGAACATCATCAACAGAACCCTCAAGAGACAAGTTAGCCACTCAGACAGCCTGTCCCAGGGTCCCACTAATCTTTTGGATCTCTTAGGCAATATTTTCTCTCATGCTATGGGCAAGGGAGTGACCAATAACCTAAAGTCACTCTCATGGGCTTTCCTTCTAGTGACTGTGGACCAAAATTGCCAGTTTTGTGCCAACGACCTCGAGATTTAAGCCACTTTTCTAGCCCAAAATCTCGACCTCTGCCCGAAACTTGCTACAAACTTCCAAAATGATTTAAGGTGTGATAACAATGTTCAACAATCAAAATCAATGTTAGGACTAGGCTTGATCATCCCCAACTGGGACTGACATTTTGTCAAACACTTGGCATCAATGCAACCTACATGTCTATGTGGTGTAGGTAAATTCTTAGTGTAGACAAAAGAAATTCCTCTAGCTCGAGAGAGCGGGTCTAGCCACAAACAAACAATCTACGGAAAATCTCCTTAAGCTAGAATCAATTAAGAGAGCCTACCTCTTAGAACGCTATTCTGCTTGGTGATGATCCTGCTTCCTCACTCTAGCTATCTTCCATTTCCTTCCTTCGAATACCCGAAACAAGCAAACAACAACAATAACATATTGTTGTGGGGAAAAATGCCTATGCAGGACGATCCTATCCACCTAAGGTGTGACAGTGCCTTAGCAACAAACAGAGACAGCTATTCTAGTGTTCTTCCTTTATGAATTAAGAATGAAGAGAGATAGATGGACTAACCGGTGTCTTCCGTTTGTCCCTCGATCCAGTCTCTCTTCTCTTTGTGAGTTCCCAGCTACTTGCCTTCTCGCTCGCCCAGCTTCAAGAGGTTTCTGCAAGATCACAAGAAGAGAACACTACACAAGACATGGATTCATATTCATAACTAGTTCAGGATTAGAAATAAACTAAACATACTAATGCATTCATACATCAAAAATACATCAACATATAGGAGAAACCAAGATAGCTTTATTGATGAATAACAAGGTTAAGGAAGAGATACAACCCAGAGGGCTCCAATCCAGCATCTCCTTCCCAGCAAATGGAATTCCTATCTTCACCCCTTTCAAAGCATTAAGCACCCAATGATTCCAATCTCAAACCAACAACAATTCTTTGCAATAACAAAATTCCAGCCTCTAGATCTCATGGAGGAGAGATCCATATATAGATGTTTGGAGAGAGGATGAGTCAGCTTGAGATCTGACTAGTGTCCTCTCCCTCTGTCAGTTCTTGATTCCACTTGGAGGTTCTTGCTTCCACTTGGAGATTTGGAACCTCTTACTCATCACCAGTCGAATTCCCTGAGGCAAGTGTCATTTTGGAAGCTTCCTGGGTTTTGACACCTTGAGAAATGAGCTTGCCACATGTCCACTCTCGTTCAGCGCAGGTAGCCAGTGTTCCCTTTGACATTCAACGCAGGTAGCCAGTGTTGGCTTTGACATTCAGCACAAACAGCTAGTGTAGCCACTGAAATGATCCTGAATTGACTTGTTTTTGAGCAGTTTCTGGTGGAGAACTTCTGTGAATTGCTGTGGTTTGTTAGCCTTGTTCCTCTAGGGGTGGGAACAACATGTTTAGGGACTTTGGATCCCTTAGATTATGGACATTTCATGCTCAATGTTGTAAGGCACAAAAATGTCTATAACAGTTGCCCCCTAAAGTATGAGGCTGTTTATCGGGAGGAGACCTGTAATAAGATACAATACAATACATTATTTTTCATACTGCTTTCATGATCTAGCTGAGGCGGGCATTCCCATGCTCAGTTTTATAAATTCATTTTTCTGTACATAGAACAGACAATCGTCTGATGGTAGACTGATAATTTTGATGAAATTATCATCCTTTGAGTAGGATGATTATCTGCTGCAATGATGTACATGTCAATGTCTTTATCTTTCCTGAATATATATCGCAGCCCGGATGGATGAAACTAGATCCGGGGTCTTCAAACTCGTTCGATCTTCACTCTAAGTACAAGTCGATCCATGTGAGAATTGTTCTGATGTCGAACATGGAAAGACATCGCTTGATTACCGGTCAATGATGTAAACCGTTAACAAGCGCGAGAGGAATCACCGATAATGATAATGACCCCCAAGGTACTGCAGTACAATTCACGTGGTGTGAATAAAGGACTTGGCGTCGAACACCACGCAAAATCTTTCGGTCGAAGGTCATTGATGTATACCTGTCGCCAGAAGTGAGAAACTTGCCATTGAGGCATGCAAGCTTCAAAGTACTGAAGGGGTTGTTCCTAGATCAACTTCTTGGATAATGAGCTGATGTCGACAAGAAGCGATCCGTCAAAGGAGGGCCTTAATGAATCCCACATCAGTGACACGGAACGGAGCTAATGATTTTAATGGAGGTGAAAACGATCTGTGACATATGATTCAGGGTGGCGGTCATGAAAGGATGAAGGATAATGTATGGCAGTGGATGGGACACGGTTGACTTTTCTGAACGACTTCTCTTGAACATGTGGCGACACTGATGCGATGGATCGGTAGCATTACCCCAAATATGGATGGTATGGCGAGACCATGGATGTGACCGGTAAATGAAACAACCCAACCCGATTGTGGTACGGAGGAAAAGTGTCATGTTCAAGAGCGACTTGCTACTATCAAAGTTTTCTTTAGTTTCTCCCAATTTTTCCCCAGTCATTGCTGACCAGTACCTCTTTATTTTTGTCAAGCTTGAGGAGGATAACATATGCTTGTTCTATAACCTGCCCTTCGGGCAAGCCCATCGCTATGTTTTAACGAGCCTAGCGATAGTGAAACTCGTTCTCGTCTAAAGACAAGTTTGTCGCTATTTAATGATTTTAACGAGTCTAACGACAAGGATAACTCGGTCCTTTTCATTTTTAGAGAGTCTGAAAAGGTACATAAAGTTAACTCCAAAAGTCCTTTTTCGTCATCTAATCCCTTAAGTCCGAAAAAGTATAAAACAATACAGAAGGGATGAGTTTTCGATAGTTTTAACGAGCTGAATAAAACAAGCGCTCGATCTTTTTGTGTAATAATCCCTCAGGTCCAAAAAGATTAAAATCTAGAGGAGGGATAGCTCTTCCTGTCCCTTTAACGAGCTGGAAGGCCAAGGACTCGGCAATCTTTTCATATTTTACGAGTCAGTTGAAAAGAGCTTAAAAAGACTCGTCTTTTGAGGAACGAGTGATAAACAGGGTTAGCAGCTGATTCCAGGTACAGGTTGGAATTTTCCAATCACGGTAGTGTCACAAGGATGGCTAGGTGAAATCACTCTTCGTAGCTGTTCCTCAAAATGGGTAAACAAACATATGGAGGTGAACGATCGGCCAATGGAAAAGTGGAGGTGACGGTGCAAACACGACCAAGGCTTTAATGGCTGATAAGGTTACATTCATAGTGGTTATTTGCCGGGTAGGTTCATTTTTTATTTTAAAATGAGCTTAAACGCTGGAGGAAACACTTGCTCATTGCTTATGTTTATTTTTTAACGAGCATGAAGTCCGCGTTAAAACTGCTCGGATCTTGCGTTTATTTTTTAACGAGCATGAACTTTGTGCTAAAACTGCTCGATTACCCAGTCATATGATAAGAGTGTCTCATCAAGATTCTATTTTTTATGGAGCTTCATCTCACTAAGCTTTGCTCTAGATCCTTTCGTTATGCAAGTTCGAAAACGACTAATCCTACGAGTTTAAAGGGTTAGACCTACAGGTTTAAAGGGAGGACCTAAAAATTTAAAAAATAAATAGTCGCCCCTTGCTTGCACTACAAAAGGTTTGCATGCCCCCAGGCATAAAGTACGATTTCAAGGTTACCCCTCAATTTGCAGATAAAACATTTGTTTTACCGGGAGAGGCCTACCTCTTTCAGGCTACCCAAAGATTGTTCTGTTATTCTTTCAACAGAACACTTCTTCGGCGATGTCTACCGAGATAAACAAAGGTGAGTGACGAGACCCGCCCTCTCACATAACTTTGACAAGAGAATCTTATTCTAGAATAACCCTCTTCCTAGACGGACGGGGTATAGACTAGTCATATTCTCCCGCGGAAACCTACTCTATACCCAAAGTTTCCCTGCCGAAGCAGACCAGGACGCATGCCCCCTGGGTTCCAGTCATATCCTCCCGGATTACTCGTGCTCATCAGGAGGACGGACCGTGGGTTGAGACACTTCTTGCGTGAATAGACCATTTAGTGATGGTACATGATCCGGGAAACGAAAGTTGGTCCACGAGCTTGACCATTCTTCCTTCATGCGGAAAACACATTACTCTAAAGAGTGAGGAGACGAGGGCCCCCATGCAATATATATAGTCTCGTCCAAGGAGTAGGTTATAATCCAAGGGTCCTTGAACGACCATCACGTTCATTTGAACGGTCTTCCCTTTCAATGTTATGGGCACATTGGGGAGGATCCCTAAAGGTCGACTGGTTCCTTTATCAAAGCCTGATAGATTTCTCATTTCAGGCAAAAGCACTGGCGAACCAAGCGCTTTCCAAGAAATAGAGGAAAGGATACTCACAGATGCCCCCTCATCAATGATAGTGCCAGCCATTACCATTCTGTATATTTGAACGATAATTCTGAATGGTATGCTTGCTGGCAACCGGGGTCTGCCTAGTTGGTTCCAGTCGAATGAGACAACTAGGTTGCTTGGTGGTGGGACCGAATAGACAGCCGGATATGACTCTGACGAAGTTCCTTCCTGCGATAAAGGAATGGGCAAATTGGCCCCTTGTTCATCGGAGTCTGTGTTGATGAAGAGAATTTGGACGATGTCGTCTTTATTCTCTTCTGTGATGGTATCATTCGAAGATAGAGCCTCTGAAGGCAAAACCGGGTCAACTGCCGCCTCAACCTTTTGACTTTCATCAGGCATGGATCCAGACGGTTCATCTTCAATGATAGGTGCTTCGGCTTACCACCTGGGCGGGCCAGCCGGGTTCTCAACTAGTGAAGGACTTGGCAGGAGTTTTTGATATCCAGGAGGAAGTTGCGCTCGTAAAATTGGGCGATCTTCCAGAACTCTTTTAGCCTCATCTAAGAAGGGACAACGGTGGATGGCGTGGTCGCCTTCACACAGTTTGCAGGGAAATCTAGCTTTCCCTCTCTGTCCTGTGGCTTCACTTTCACTAGTTGACGGTGAGCAGTCAACATGGCTATCAGAGGTTGATGCTACCGAATTGTGCAAACGGGGAGACCAGTCCCTTAGTATCCGAGGGATGCAGGGACAATCTTTGTGGAAGTGGTCTCCCTTGCATATGACACATGGCGATTTAGGCCTTGTCAGTGCTGTGTGTGGATTTTTGTCAGACAACACTTGTTTGCCCCCAGTCACTTTTGGCTCCTTCTTCTTCTTCTCTTTCTTCTTCTTTTCCTTCTTCTCCTTAGGAACTTGGTTTTTTGTTTTACCAGTTCCATCAAGCAAAGAGGAAGGAGGAGAGGAAGAGTTAGATGAAGTAGAAGGCTGGTTGGCAACTCTGGTCTGGTCTAACTGTTGACTCGACTGTTCAGGAATAGTGGTGGTTTGAACGACATTGGTTGAAAAGAGCCAGACCGGCAGGCCAATTGTCAGTGCTGGAAGCGACAATGTGGCCATATGGGGCGCACCAACATCTCCCCAAGAGGAGAAGGGACTAGGATTTCCACCAAGGGGAATTCCTTGGTTGGTGTGCTCCATTTTTTCAACCTAAAGATCAACGCAGGAATAAAGGGTGATTGTTCCGTTTAAAATAAATTTCAACGACGCTTAAGACACAACTTGCTTTTTCAATTTTAAAGAGTCGAGAAAAAGCTAAAGATGACTCTAGTCTCCTTCGATGTTTTAACGAGCCCGAAGTGACAAATGCTCGGATGGACTTTTTCTATTATAGAGTCTGAAAAAGGCCAAAAGAAACTGCTCTGGAGTTCTAGGCAGAGGGTGTGCCAAACTTTTCGCAAAACCGCAGAATACTTTTTAAGGTACGGGCGGTCGATCTTCCTAAATGCTGTGTTCAGTGCATTGCGATCAGTGGGGTGGCCGACACGACTTCCTAAGGATAAAGGTTTTATGCCTATAGGGGTCTCCCAATATATATGCGACGGTACGTGGGAGCACAATCCGTACTGGCGCTATCGTCCCTCAGGAGGAATCACCCACCATCCACGAGATCGATAGTCACCAGGCTTTACGACGCCGAAACACGTCTCTAGCCTAGACCTCTATGTTGTGCGTTATGTTGCAAATCATTGTTAAGTTCATTCAATTTATTTTAGGCTGATCTTTTTAGAAGTTTGTCTTTCAAGGCTCACCACGAGATGTATGATACAATTCCTAAATGCAGTCTAAAGATGATAAGTAAGCTTTATATCTTTTCAACTTTGAAAATCCTAGCTACTAAGGGAAAAGAAAGACACCATCTTTTCTTAAAGAGCAATCAGCACACTCTAATGCACTTTTCCTAAATCAAACATGCAAACTATCAAGATGCAAATGCACAATGCAGGTGTTTGTTTTTCTCTTTCTTAGTATTGATGCCTACAAAGAAAGCTTTTTTCACAACTTTGAATTTGCTTTTAAATGACAAATACAAACAAGTCTACTTTTTCGAAATCAGAGAGGGTAGAAGAGATTACAACACTTAACGATTTTCAAAATTAATACTTTTTTCGACACTTAAAAAAAACAAACTCAAACCAAATGCAAAAGTAAATGTATAATCAACTGTAACAGCTAATGAACTCTCTTCTAAGATCACAATCAACAGATCTGAATCAAGGGCTACAGGATGACTATTTCACTCATGCAAAGGAAACTGTAAATGACACCACAAACACATAAAAACACTCACAGTCTTTTTGTACAAAAGGAGGCGGAATTTAAGCAGAGAAAAGGAGATATCAGACTGGTACCTATGCTGGTTACAGGCTACAAAAATCAGAGATCAAAACAAGGCAAAACAGAGCAGAGAACCCCAGCTGCACAAGGGCAAACTGGTTCAGCGCAACCTCAACACAGGGGTTTTGACATTCAGCGCAGGTAGCCTTCACGGGACCTGCGTTGAAATGCAGAATCCCTTCACTGGGTCTGCGCTGAAGGAGAAACTCTCGTTTCTCACTGGGTTCTGGGTCACAGATTGCTATTTAATCCACTGTTTCAAGCCAAATAAAAGCAACAAGCAAGGTGTAATCAAAGGGATGCTTTGAGGGAGTACTAAGATCTATCACAAAGGATCATCAAATCATTTGTGAGTCCATTGTTCAGATCATAGACAAGTCCAGTGGTTGGATCAAGGCAGCAACTGTCTACTTTGCATCCGGGAATAGCAGATGTAGTTCGATTGTTGCTGTCGAGTCTATGAAACAAACAATGATAGAGACACAAATAAAATGACTAAACAAATCTCCCCAGCGGAGTCGCCAATTTGTTGTGGGGAAAAATGCCTATGCAGGACGATCCTATCCACCTAAGGTGTGACAGTGCCTTAGCAACAAACAGAGACAGCTATTCTAGTGTTCTTCCTTTATGAATTAAGAATGAAGAGAGATAGATGGACTAACCGGTGTCTTCCGTTTGTCCCTCGATCCGGTCTCTCTTCTCTTTATGAGTTCCCAGCTACTTGCCTTCTCGCTCGCCCAGCTTCAAGAGGTTTCTGCAAGATCACAAGAAGAGAACACTACACAAGACATGGATTCATATTCATAACTAGTTCAAGATTAGAAATAAACTAAACATACTAATGCATTCATACATCAAAAATACATCAGCATATAGGAGAAACCAAGATAGCTTTATTGATGAATAACAAGGTTCAGGAAGAGATACAACCCAGAGGGCTCCAATCCAGCATCTCCTTCCCAGCAAATGGAATTCCTATCTTCACCCCTTTCAAAGCATTAAGCACCCAATGATTCCAATCTCAAACCAACAGCAATTCTTTGCAATAACAAAATTCCAGCCTCTAGATCTCATGGAGGAGAGATCCATATATAGATGTTTGGAGAGAGGATGAGTCAGCTTGAGATCTGACTAGTGTCCTCTCCCTCTGTCAGTTCTTGATTCCACTTGGAGGTTCTTGCTTCCACTTGGAGATTTGGAACCTCTTACTCATCACCAGTCGAATTCCCTGAGGCAAGTGTCATTTTGGAAGCTTCCTGGGTTTTGACACCTTGAGAAATGAGCTTGCCACATGTCCACTGTCGTTCAGCGCAGGTAGCTAGTGTTCCCTTTGACATTCAACGCAGGTAGCCAGTGTTGGCTTTGACATTCATTGCAAACAGCTAGTGTAGCCACTGAAATGATCCTGAATTGACTTGTTTTTGAGCAGTTTCTGGTGGAGAACTTCTGTGAATTGTTGTGGTTTGTTAGCCTTGTTCCTCTAGGGGTAGGAACAACATGTTTAGGGACTTTGGATCCCTTAGATTATGGACATTTCATGCTCAATGTTGTAAGGCACAAAAATGTCTATAACACATATGTGAAAACATGCAATATTGTATTCAACCTACTTAATAGGTCAAGGAACACTAAGCCATAAAGATGTAAAATGGCACTTCATGTAGGAAATCAATCGATAGTTTCATTAATATAAATCGAAAAGAGATTACAACTAGTGCCTTGATGTTGTTGGTTTCCTCCGACGTATTCAGGTTCCCACACTTCTACTAGCACTTCATGGATAACCCCAAAAAATGGAAGTTTAAGGCTTCTTTCCCTCTAGTCTCAAACCAAACCAAAATCATACTACTCTCCCCCAAACACACATCAGAAAGCTATAAGCTATAAATGACTTGTTAGTTATTGACACTTGTGTTATAGAGATTTTTGTGCCTTACAACATTGAGCATGAAATTTCCATAATCTAAGGGATCCAAAGTCCCTAAACATGTTGTTCCTACCCCTAGAGGAACAAGGCTAACAAACCACAGCAATTCACAGAAGTTCTCCACCAAAAACTGCTCAAAAACAAGTCAATTCAGGATCAATTCAGTGGCTCCACTAGCTGTCTGCGCTGAATGTCAAAGTCAACACTGGCTACCTGCACTGCAATGCAGGTAGAAGCACTACCAGGGTGCGCTGAGCGAGAGTTGACAAATGGAAAGTTCATTCCAAGAGGTGTCAAAACCCAGGACGCTTCCAGAATCTTCCTCAATGACACTTGCCTCAGTGAATTCGACTGGTGATGAGTAAGATGTTCCTAATCTCCAAGTGGAAGCAAGAACCTCCAAGTGGAATCAAGAACTGACAGAGGGAGAGGACTCTAGTCAGATCTCAAGCTGACTCATCCTCTCTCCAAACATCTATATATGGATCTCTCCTCCATGAGATCTGGAGGCTGGAATTTTGTTATTGCAAAGAATTGCTGTTGGTTTGAGACTGGAACTATTGGGTGCTTAATGCTTTGAAAGGGGTGAAGATAGGAATTCCATTTGCTAGGAAGGAGATGCTGGATTAGAGCCCTCTGGGTTGTATCTCTTCCTGAACCTTGCCTCCAAGTGGAATCAAGAACTGACAGAGGGAGAGGACACTAGTCAGATCTCAAGCTGACTCATCCTCTCTCCAAACATCTATATATGGATCTCTCCTCCACGAGATCTGGGAGGCTGGAATTTTGTTATTGCAAAGAATTGCTGTTGGTTTGAGACTGGAACTATTGGGTGCTTAATGCTTTGAAAGGGGGTGAAGATAGGAATTCCATTTGCTGGGAAGGAGATGCTGGATTGGAGCCCTCTGGGTTGTATCTCTTCCTAAACCTTGTTATTCATCAATAAAGCTATCTTGGTTTCTCCTATATACTGATGTACTTTTGATGTATGATTGCATTAGTATGTTTAGTTTATTTCTAATCCTGAACTAGTTATGAATATGAATCCATGTCTTGTGTAGTGTTCTCTTCTTGTGATCTTGCAGAAACCTCTTGAAGCTGGGCGAGCGAGAAGGCAAGTAGCTGGGAACTCTCCAAGAGAAGAGAAACCGGATCGAGGGACGAACGGAAGACACTAGTTAGTCCATCCATCTCTCTTCATTATTAATTCATAAAGGAAGAATACTAGAATAGCTGTCCCTGTTTGTTGCTAAGGCACTGTCACACCTTAGGTGGATAGGATTGTCCTGCATAGGCATTTTTCCCCACAACAACTTGCTCCAAAACTCCAACTGGATTTTGTTTGGGAAAAAGAGAGGCTTATATAGCTTGGATGGATGGGATATGGTTCCTCTCATCATGGGAGAAGGTCTTATCTCTTGAGGTTGTTCCATCCTAATAGGGGAAGGGAGCCCAAACTGATTTCCTTGGCTCTATCCGACCCAACCAGCTACCAGACTTATGTTATGAAGCTTCTAGACATGGAAGCTTCGGCTCCTTATTTAAAAAACCTTCCAAAAGAGGATCAATGCAACTAGAAAAGGGCTCAGTCGATCCGATTGACACGTGGGTTAGTTTTAACCTCTGTAAATCAACACGAGGAGAAAACTGGTCAATAGTGCCGGTCTTGAAACCTGGGATAGGAGGAAGATTCTTGGGAAATGATGCAAAGGGGAGTTATTCTGCTCATGAAGAGGGACATACTAGTAGTTTCTTCATGATTGGAAAGCATGTCAGGTACACTGTAGATGTCCTCTAAGATCATAGATGGGGAGTACAAGGGAAATGAAAAAATGTTGTGTAACAGATGCCTCCTAAAGCGTGAAGTTCGAACTAGAGTGAGGGGTGAAAGGATTTATAACTAGAAGCGGGGAACTAGAATCCATCATCGGAAAACCTGCAAGCAAGAATAGATACATATACATCACTAAAAAATATGAATAATGATACATGAATCGTGGTATGGACGCATCCATCTAGAGAATAATAATGTAAATAGATCCAAGGCATGGGTGTAGCCATCCAGTAGAAAGGATCATAACGAAACCAAGGTATGGTCATAGCCATCTAATAATGAGAAGGATCACATATAATAACTCATGGTATGGTCGCAACCATCCATCTAAAAGAGACATTTCTATCAACATGACCATGTCACATCACCTTGCAACCTGGACTTGTGTAATCTTAGCCTAGGGTCTTGCAATCCAAACAACCTGATCAAAGTACAAATCCTAACATGTGAATGGATGTTTTGAAGTTAAACATGCTAGGAAGTCACTTGATTACTGGTCAATGATGTGAACCATTAACAAGCACGAGAGAAACTACCAACAATGATAATGCCTCTCAAGGTACTGGAAACACAGTTCACGGAATGTGAATAAAGGAACTGATGTCGAACACATGTGAAATCACTCGATCGAAAGTCAATGATGTGAATTTTTTGTCGAGTGTGAAGAACTTGCCACTAGGGCATGCAAGCTCTAAGGTACTGGAAGGGAGTCTCCTGGCCAGCTTCTTGAATAATGAGCTAAAGTCGACAAAAAGTGACTGTGTCGAAGGAGGGCCATGATGTATCCCACATCATTGACATGAGACAAAGGGATGCAAATGATTTCAGATGATACAGAGAATCAGTTGTACGTGTAATTGTAGAAGGACTAACTCTTGAACATATTGGTGACACAATTCCAAAGTTTTGCAATTGTTAGATCCATAGGATCAGTGGTCATGATGATGTGATAGAGATCAAATGGAAGGAAAAAATGAGTAGCCCAACCCAAGAAGGTCAAATGAAAATGAGGATATCCCAACCCAACACGAAGCAGAAAGTGTCATGTTCAAGAGTGAGCTTCTGACACGATTGACCGAATTTCCAAAATTTCCTCCAGCATTTCTAGCAGGTACCCTAATTATTTTTTATCATAAGATTGAAGGGGATATCATAAGCTTGCACTGTAAGTTCATCCTTCAGATGAATTTGACCTAGTAAATTTAATGATACTTAGGAAGTAGAAGCTCACGTTCATCATGACGATGAATCCAATGTCATTTAATTTTTTAATGAGTCGGACAAAGATGCAACTTGGTATCTTTTTCATGTTTAGAGAGTTTGAAAAATACACAGAAAAGAAAACTCCACATGGTCCCTTTTCGTACATTTGTGTCTTTCTAGCCCGAAAAGGTAGAAAACGATGCTCAAGAGAACCTCTTGACCATTTCAGTCGAGTACCTTTTTCGTAAATAATGCATCCCAGCCTGAAAAGGGGTAAACGTATACTAGGTGCATGGCATTTCATAACCTTTAACAAGTTCGAAATGACAGGAGCTCGACAATCTTTTCGTGTTTAAAGAGTCGAAAAGGAGCTTGAAAATATACCCCCCATTTTACTCTCTTTTCCAAGTCAAAAAGGAAAAAATACTCGACGATCTTTTCATTTGAGATTTAGGAGTCGAAAAAAGAGACGAAACACGACTCTAGTACCATCATCAACAATCCATCACCTGCCGCTGCACAAGAAAGGTAAAGGAATTATCCAGTTTTGAGGCAAAATAGGTTAAGAATACTCAAAAACCCTAATATTTCATGAAAACAAATGAATAAAATGGGGAAAACGTAATTATTTTTTACCATTTACCATCTTACCTTTGTGTGAAGAGCTTTTTACCCACTTGCACCGTAATTTTTGTGGAGTAGATTGTAGGAGATCCTGGAGGTAATATGTCGACCCGTCAATTGCAGGTAAGAGCCGAGACCTTAAGCTCCATTTTCATACTGATTTTTCCTATATTTATCCATGTTTTGGGTTTCATGGGGAGATTTTGGCAAAACTTTTTCGCCCTCGGTTAGCGTGATTTCCAGGCATGAAATCACGCTGATTGGGGGTGGGTAAAACTGCCAATCACATCGTTGATCCCATTGTTTTTAAAATAGTTACATCAGCACCATGAGAAAATTTTTTATGTTCCTAGCTGAATTAGCCATTTGAACCCAAATTTTTCTGTTCAAGGATGATCATTGACTTTATTACATGGTTTTTGTAGGAAGAAATCATGAAAAATGGTAGATTGGAAAGAACATGAGCATGAGGTTATTGATACTCAAGCAATAGATGATACAGATTGCCTGGAGGCTTTGAGGAACTTCTGGCTCCTCAAATTATTTCTTACACCAGGTATATGGGCCCAACCTAAGTTGCTACAGTACTTGATTAGTCTCTGGGACATAAATCAGGAAATTTTCGTCATTAGTGACCAAGAGTTGGAGTTGGAGACATCAGACATTTATTTCATCATAGGAATGTCTTATAGAGGGGAACCAGTCAACCTATATGGGTCGAGGCCAATTGGGGAAAGTGTGACTATGCCACTTTCCGAAAATTTCCCATCCAAAAGTGGCAAGATCGAGATTATGACTGTTCGGGATCTTGTGTTGAGAGTGATACTATTAACCATCAACAGAGTGGTTAGGTCCCAAGCACTGCATGAGACCAACAATTTGAAGTTTTAGTACACTATGGACTGCACGATGCCCACCATCTTTAACTAGGCGGAAGCAATGAAAATGAACATGAAGCGCCAACTATCAAAAGCTAAGGCGAGACACCTGAAGTAGTTTTGCTTTGGATTTGTGTTGGTGACCTTATTCTTGGAATGGATGTCGTTGTTCTAATACCAACTAATTGAGGTAGATCCATCGATGCCACGAGACCCACGGATGCTCCGTTGGAGTGAGTTGATGTCCAGGGTTACTGGGGACAACAAATGTCCTACAAGCTCGCCTTTTTCTTGTGGCTACGACGACAACTAATTGTAGTGGAGGATTGGCCTTATAGTGGTACCAAATTCTGTTGAGATCCGAATATGCCACTCCCAGAAGGGGAGGATTTTGATGATGGAGGTAAAAACAAACATTTTTTAGTTTTCTAATGTTTTTTTACTATTTCTGAAATATATGTGTTCATGAAACTTCAATTTTATAAATGTACATGTTGGACCAGAACGCACTGCCGGGATGTCCCTGATCGCCAGGTGCATCGCACGACAGTTTGATGTCGCTCCTTATCAGGAGGGAAGTGACAACAAGGGGAAGATTGCATAAAATCTTGAGGGTTTAACCCATGGGATCCCAGAGTATGGTCAAATGGGTGATGTTGTTGGAAAATACTGAGGGGGAGGGGTGAATTAGTATTCCTTACAATTATCACGTTTAAATATTTTTAGAGCATTAGTTAATCTTCAATTATTATTAACGTTTATGCAGTAATAACAGTAAATAAAAGAACACAGGAGGCACAAAGATTTTAGGTGGAAAACACACTCTGGGTCAAAAACCACTGAACATTTTTCTAATAAATTCTTTAATCGTTAGCCCCAAGTGAAATGAAAGAAACAACTTCCTAGAATTCTAGAAAAACATTCTTCTCCAGCTCCCACTAGATGAACGCTCCAATGCCTAAGATTATTTAGTAGTCAACTAAACAGATTCCCCAACACCCAATGAGCTACAACTCACCCTAGCACCACCCTACCATCCTAAATTTTTCATAGGCTTGAACTTGATGGTGACTTCATGTACGAGCCTAGCACCACCCTACCACCCTATAGAAGAATAAAATAAGAATGGACTCTCATACCAGGGAAAATGGTCCACTTTACAATGATATAGAATGATGTAGAAGAAGAAGACACACTAGACCATAACCCCAACTATGACACAACCACCTAATGATGATCCTAGACCTCCCGACACTACCTCTTCAACTCTTGGCAGATAGACACTTGTACAACATTTACAATGATGCTCTTGCAATGACTCTATACAATGATACTTTTACAATGTCCGTATGTAGTGCTTCCCACTTGAAGACTTCATGTGGTGAACTTATTGTTGCTATTTTGCACCTTGATTGCTACTATTGTCATGCTACCCTTTATCATTCTTCAGAACATTATATTATGCATTGAATCTTCTCTTGATGAATATATAATACCGCAAAAAGTCTTCAAGGAAATACCCATGACATGATAATAACAAAACTTACCTCATCCTGTAGAGCATATGTCAGTGCTAAACAAAAACAACAAATTAGAATACAAAGAACCTAATGCAATTAAGAAATGAACATGCATATACAGAAGATACTTACCTATATCTTACCTTTGTTGCATCATTTTGCTGCACCTTGCTCTTTGATGCCCTAGAAAGTCTGGTCCTTTGCACCCCTTGACAACACTCGATCTAGTTTTTCTCGCCTTCTAGGATCACGATATTTAATCTGATGTCTCTCTGTGATTTCAGATCCCCGATATGTGATCTTCAGTCCTATAGTATCCCTCTGAGTCTTCTTTCCAATATCACAGGTCATACCCAATTTGGACTCTTCAAGACAAAGTTATGCCCAATCTCTTACGATGACCTAATTATGGCCTAATTTAGTAGATTGAACTTGTACGACATGCCACGTGTCACTATTTCCTCCTTCAGCTCTGAAATTGATACATAGAAAACTATAGTTTGTGCATTATATACCACTTTTTATGAAATTCCAATCCTCTTTGCAGAGAGAGTTATGACGATTTTCCTAAGGACACTTCTTTGAGATGAAATTCGGGAACCTAGAAAAACCCTAACTTCCACAGATCATATCTCCGAAAATATAGTGAACCAAGATCTGAAATTTGGTCACGATGTTCATCAGGATTGTGAATCAAGTGGGTTTTCATTTCCAAATCTAAGACTTCAAAAAAATGAAGTTATAGCGAAAATTCCACAATTACTTCATTTGGAGGATATATGAGATTTCTTTTTATAGAGTTGAGAGGGGCTTCTATAGAGAATGTTGGAGGGATTTTAGGAGCTTAAAAAATTATTAATTATTGACTATTCAACGACCAAAACTAATTATTAGTTCCATTCCACAACCCCATAGGGTTTTAGCCCACTAACTGGGGTTACTAACTTCAAACATGAATATCTCTCAAACCGGGAAGAATTACATGGCGTGCAAGATATCAATGGAAACATATTGACAAGTAGAATCCATCTAGAAGATCCTTGACTCAAAATAGAGTAAGTTGTCCAGTCAAAATTCCCTTGCAAGATCAAGGTAGCCCCTGGTGCTGCTTGGCTTAACATCAATGACAACCTCAGATCATCTTTAGATCAACAATCTCCCCCTTTGGCATTGATGGCAAGAAAAGTACTCCCCTTGCGATCAGGGCACCTCTTCCCACTACCTTCTCTCCCCCTTTGACATCAATGGCAAAGGGTAACTCACCTTGACACACAACCATCCTGTGGACCTGTACACACTTCCACTCTCCCTTTATTTTCCGAATAAGGAAAATCTAATGAGAACTTGGGATAATCCCAAGCTTTTGGAGAAGATATTCAAATGCTTCATGAGGTAAGGTTCAGGGAAGATATCAATGATTTCTTCCTTTGTAGCAACATATTCAAGTTTGATATTCTTTTCAGCGAATTTTTCTCTAAGAAAATGATATTTTATCTGAATGTTTTTTGTTTTTGAATGCATGACAAGATTCTTGGAGAAGTTGATGGCATCGTTGTTACCACAGAAGATGGGAATAGCTCATTGAATTGTACTTGAAGATCTTGCAAAGCTTGTTTCCTCCAAAGGAGTTGAGTACAACAAGTTGCTACTGCAATGTATTCTTATTTCACTTGTATATAACGAGATTGAGGTTTGTTTTTTTCTCAACCATGATATGAGACAACCACCTAGATAGAATGTTGCTCCACTAGTACTCTTACGATCATCAATGCTTCCTACCCAATATACATCTGTAAAGGCTTGAATAATGAGATTGCTGCCCTTAGGATACCACAAACCATATTCTGTTGTGCCCTTTAGATATTAAAGAATTATTTTGATGGCAATAATATGTGATTCTTTTGGTGCTTCTTGGAATCTTTCTATTTATCCAACTACTTGCATAACATCTGGTTGGGAGGTTGTTACATATAGAAGACTACCAATCATAGATTTTTACAACATCTGATCCACATCCTTAGATGAGTCGTCTATGCTCAATTTGAAACCTGTTACCATCGGAGTAAGGAAGGGTTTGCAATCTTCCATTTTGAATTTCTTAAGCATTTCCTTGGTGTACTTGGCTTGACATATAAATATGCCTTTCTCTTGTTGAGATATTTGAAGCCCTAATAAGTATGTCAACTCACCAAGTAAAGACATCTCAAACTCACTTTGCATCTTTGTAGTAAAGTTATTACTTAGTCAATCATCATTTATACCAAATATTATATCATCCACATATACCTCAACAATTGTTAAACTATATTTATCTATTTGTTCGTAAAGATTGTTATTAGAAGTACCTTTCTTGAACCCTTGTTGACATAGATATCTGTCAAGATGAGCATACCATGCTCTAGGACCCTGCTTGAGACCATACAGAGCCTTCTTTAACCTACAAACATAGTCTTATTTTTCTGATAGTAGAAAACCTTAAGGTTGTTTGATGTAAGTTTCTTCTTCTAATTCTCCATTCAGAAATGCTGACTTAACATCCATTTGGTAGACTTTTATTTTTCTTTAACATGCATAGGAGAGAAAAATTTGGATGGCTTCCATTATGGAAATTGGTGCAAATTTTTCATCGAAATCAATTCCTTCCACTTGTGCATAGCCTTTGCAAACCAATCTCGCTTTGTTTCTGGTAACATGTCCATCTTCATTCAATTTGTTCCTGAACACCCATTTAGTCCCAATGACATTTTTATCTTTTGGTCATGGAACTAATTTTGAGGTGTTATTCTTCTCGATTTGATCCAATTCTTCATTCATAGCTACTACCCAATGTTCATTCTAGCTAGCTTCCTCAAAACTACTAGGCTCAAAGGTTGCTAGAAAAGAAATGTGAGCTTGTTGTGATGAATGAAGTTGTCGACCTTCTCTTGTTCCAATTCCTTCATTTATGTCACCAATGATTTTATTTGATGGATGGTTCTTTTGAATCCATTCTCTTTTTCTCTTTAGAGGAGCTTCTTGTTGTTTTTCTTGTATATCTTGTTGATCATTATTTACTTCTTCCTAGTTGACAGTTGCTTCTTTTTTTAGAATTTTCTCTATACCTTTTTCAGTCTCTGTCTCAAGTTTCAAAGATCCTAGATCCTCATCATTATTCATTAGAACACTATCTTCGTCAAATGTAACATTTATGCTCTCCACTATCTATTTTCATCTTAGATTATAGCATTTATAGGCCTTTCTTTTGCGTGAGTAACCAACAAGGATACCTTCATCAACACACGAATCAAACTTACCCAAATTTTGATCTTCTCTTTTGATATAACATTTGCTTCCGAAGATTCTGATATATTTGACATTAGCCGGTTTTCCTTTCCATAATTCATATGGGGTCTTATTGAAATTATTTCTGAGAAGACTTCTATTGATAATGAAGACTGCCATATCAATTGCTTGAACCCAGAATTTTTCATCCAATTTTGAGTCCATCATTGTTCTACCCATTTCTTGTATGGTTCTGTTCTCTTTCAGCAACTCCATTTTGTTGAGTTGTTTGTGCTGTTGAAAATTGTCGTTTTATTCCATTTTCATCACAATATTGCTAAAATAATTTCGAAGTGAATTCTCCACCATTATCTAATCTTAGACACTTTATTTTTAAATTAGTTTCATTTTCGACCAACTCCTTGTAGATCTTAAAGAACTCAAATGCTTTAGATTTTTTCATTAGGAAACTGATTGCCATCATCCTGGTATAGTAATCTATCATTAACATGAAATATAATTCTCCATCTAAGCCTTTTGTTCCATAGAACCACATAGATTAGTATGTATCAATTCCAATGGATGTGATGCAAAGTGTTCTTTTGTTTTAAATCCAAATTTTGTTTGCTTTCCGTGCCGACAGGCCTCACATAGTGTGTTGGAAGGTTTTGAGATTTTTGGCATTTCTCGTATTTCTTCCTTTTTCTTATCCTGACAATATTGTCAAAGTTTATGCAACCCATTTGTTTGTGTCATAACCAGCTTTCATCTTCTTTAGCTAGTAGACATGCTTTAGTTGCTTCATCTAGAACATATATGTCATTTGGAGCTCAACTTACTGTAGCTGCAATTTTACCATACCTGACTTTCCTGATTTCACATTTTGTGGAGTTGAATAGCATTGTGTGTCCCTGATTACACATTTGTCCAACACTATATAGATTTTGATTCATGTTTTCAAACAATAGAACATTCTTGTCTAGAGCATCTTTGCTTCCGAGACTGACAATACCTGATCCTATAACATTTGAAGATCCATCATTTCCAAAGGACATGGTTCCATCCTTCTTCTCTTTCAGAGATACAAATTTCTTTCTATATCCAGTCATATGCATTGAGCAACCGCTATCAACATACCACACATCTTTGTTGTTTTAAGCCTTGAGAGCGAGAGCACAATTATCAGTGTTCTTCTTCTTCCATGTTCGTTTGTTTTGTGGCTTAGAAGATTATTCTGGAGGATTTTCAAATCTGCAGTCTCTGGCTATGTGTCCAAAGTTTCTACATTTGTAATATTTAATATTACTTCTTAAATGTTCAGCTCTATTGATGTTTTGTTGAGCCATGGGAGGTTCATATTTGACAGATCTCCTGGAATTGTATTGGTTCCTCGGGTACGTGCAACATTCTACAACTTTAAGACCAAATTTCCCACATGAATAACAATAGCCATGAAAAATATGTTAGTACTTGGATGGAAATCTTCGTCGAGGAATTTTCTTCCAAGGCTGTTCTTGTGAATCTTGTCCAATGAAGTATACGTTCATGTTAGATCTCATAGGTTCATTGTATTTTGTTGTAGAAGGTCATACTTCTTCTTTGTAATCGAGGCCAGTTCTGTCATTGTAAGATCATTGATTTTTTATGAGTTCTTCCAATTCCCTTGAGTTGTTGGCATGGTTTTGGACAATTTTTCCCCTCTTCACTTCCTTACGTAGTGAGACCACTTCAACTTCTAATGCTTCCCTTTCTCGGTTGCTTTCTTCCAACTTCTTTTGAAGTGACTCTTCAATACATTTGTGTTCTTCAACTGAAATTTTGATACCTTCAACTTGTTCTTCAAGAGTATCGGAACAGATCTTCTTAGCCTTGAGCTCTTTTATAAGCTTGATTGCCTCCTTAGAAAATTCTTCTATGGTCAACCCTTATTCTTCGTTGTTTGATACATGTTGTTTATTGTGCTTGGCCATAAACAATACTCTCTCATTGGCTTCTTCTTCACCGTCACTGTCTTCATTGGATGATGAGCTATCTTCTTTAGAGAGAAAGTTCCTTTTGAATCCTTTCTTCTTGCCTTGCTTGTTGAATTTCTTAAAGCCTTTCTTTCCTTTTGATTTTCCATCACTTCTATTCGGACATTTTGCTACGAAATTCCCAACCAAACCACAATTGAAACATATCAATGGAAGTTTACCTTTGAATTCTCCCTTACCAATTTTTAGTTTTCTCGTAAAGTAAGCATATTCTCCATCTAAAAATCCTTCTTCATCATCTTCCTTTTCTTCACACTTGCAGGTGTAGGTGTAGTTCTTTGCCTTTGAAGGTTGTTTATCCTTATTGGTTTTCTTAGATGCAGCAAACATAGTTTCTAGATGTGAAGTACCCTCTTCTTCATCAAGTCTCATTTCATATGCTACAAGAACTCCATGTAATTCCTCTTTGCTGAGTTTTTCCATATTTGCAATGTATTCTAAGACTGATACCTTTGGTTTGAATCAAACTTGCAACATTCTAAGAATCTTTCGTATAATAGTATTCTCATCAACAGGCTCTCCCAATCCTTCCAGAGTATTGGTTATATCATCAACATGTTGGAATTATGCAGCAATGTTGTCATCTTCTTTCATTCTGATTTGCTCAAATTTTGCTCTGTAGATTTGAAGCTTTGCTTCTTTGACATTTGAGTCACCTGCTTATATATTCTCAAGCTTGTCCCATACATTTTTGGCAGTTTTACAATCCAACACCTTATGATAATTAGATTCAATAAGTCCAATGAGAATAATATTCTTTTCTTTTGCATCATTTACCAAATTATTCTTACCTTGTTCATCCGTGGTTGGTGTAAATCCATTTTGAACAGTGTCCCATACTTCGTAACATTGCACCAAGAGATAGACCTCCATTCTTCCTTTCCAGAGTGCATAATTATTTTCATTGAACAGAGGTACACCATACTTGTTATGCTCCACGATCTCCTTCCAGTTATTAAACTGATATTGAAGGAATCAAGCTCTGATACCAATTGTTGGAAAATACTGAGAAGTGGGGTGAATCACTATTTCTTACAATTAACACTTTTAAATATTTTCAGAGCATTAGTTAATCTTCAATTATTATTAACGTTTATTCCATAATAACAGTAAATAAAAGAACACAAGAGGCAAAAATATTTTAGGTGGAAAACCCCCTCCGGGTCAAAAACCACTGAATTCTTTTCTAATAAATTCTTTAATCGTCAGCCCCAACTGAAATGAAAGCAAAAGCTTCCAAGAATTCTAGGAAAGCATTCTTCTCTAGCTCCTACTGGATGGACGCTCCAACGCCTGAGATTCTTCAGTAGTCAACTGAACGGATGCCACAACACCCAATGAGATACAACTCACCCTAGCACCACCCTACGACCCTAAAGCTTTCACGGGCTTGAACCTATTGGTGACTTCATGCAACGGCCTAGCACCAACTTACCACCCTATAGAAGAATAAAATAAGAATAGATTCCCGTACCAGGGACAAGGGTCCACTTTACAATGATATAGAATGATGTAGAAGAAGAAGGCCCACTAGATCATAACCCCAACTATGACACAACCACCTAATGATGAACCTAGACCTCTCGACACTGCCTCTTCAACTCTTAGTAGGTAGACACTCGTACAACTTTTACAATTATGCTTTTACAATGTTTGTATGCAGTGCTTCCCACTTGAAGACTTCATGTGCTGAACTTCTTACTGCTATTATGCACCTTGATTGTTGCTCTTGTCATGCTACCCTTTCTCACTCTTCAAAAAATTATATTATGCATTGAGTCTTCTCTTGATGAATATATAATACTGCAAAAAGTCTTCAAGGAAATACCCATGACATGATAACAACAAAACTTACCTCATCCTGCAGAGCATATGTCAGTGCTAAACAAAAACAAAAAATTAGAATAAAAAGAACCTAATGCAATTAAGAAATGAACATGTATATATAGAAGATAATTACCTATAGCTTACCTTTGCTACATCATTTTGTTGCACCTTGCTCCTTGTTTCCCTAGAAAGTCTGGTCCTTTGCACCCCTTGACAGCACTTGATCCAGTTTTTCTCGCCTTCTAGGAGCATGATATTTAATCTGATGTATCTCTATGATTTCAAATCCCTCATATGTTATCTTCGGTCCTGCAGTATCCCTCTGAGTCTTCTTTCCAATGCCACAGGTCTAACCCAATTTGGACTCTTCAAGGCAAAGTTATGCCAAATCTCTCACAATGACCTAATTATGGTCTAGTTCAGTAGAGCAAACTTGTACGGTGTGCCACGTGTCACTGTTTCCTCCTTCAGCTCTGAAATTGATATACAAAACACTAATTTTTGTGCACTATACACCACTTTTTATATAATTCCAATCCTTTTCTCATAGAAAGCGTTATGACTATTTTCCCAAGGTCACTTCTTTGAGATGAAATTCAGGAGCTTGCAAAAACCCTAAATTCCACAGATCATATCTCTGAAAGTATAGCGAACCAAGATCGGAAATTTAGTCACGTCATTCATCATGATTGTGAATAAAATGGGTTTTCATTTTAGAATCTAAGACTTTGTAGAAATGAAGTTATAATGAAAATTACACGATTACTTCATTTGGAAGATATATGAGATTTCTTTTTATAGATTTGAGAGGGGCTTCTATAGAGAATGTTGGAGGGATTTTAGGAGCTTAAAAAATTATTAATTATTGACTATTCAATGAACAAAACCAATTATGACTGTTGTGACAACCCCATAGAGTTTTAGCCCACTAACTGGTGTTACTAACTTCAAAGATGAATATCTCTCAAACCGTGAAGAATTACTTGGCATGCCATATATCAACAGAAACATATCGATGAGTAGAATCCATCTAGAGGATCCTTGACTCAAAATATAATAATTTGTGAAGTCAAAATTCACTTGCAAGATTAGGGTAGCCCCTGGTGCTGCTTAGGTTGACATCAATGACAATCTCAGATAATCTTTAGATCAACAAATGTCCCACGCCAGTACCAAAGGCATACAGTGGGGGTTTCCAATCAAATTAGCCGACTTCTAGCCTACGTAGTCCGAGCAGCTACATGCTATCATGAGCATCATGTTTTTTAGTGCATAGGTCTAGCATTCCATATTTTTTAGGCCTGCGAGCCATGGATGTATTTAAAACGCACATATTATTTTTTGAGGTTTTGATGTATGACAAAAATTACTAGCACACACACACACACACATATATATATGTTGTACTTCCTTTCTTACTATGGTACAAATGTTTGTGTTTTTGAGTTGTTACATGTTTCACAAATGTCTATCCAGAACATCATTAGCTAATGCATTTGTTAATGTATTCATGTGTTGATGAATATGATGATAAGTAATGTAATCAAAATTTCTCTCTAGCAGACGAATACATAGATACATTCTCAATATCTGAGGGTTTCTGATGGAATATTGCCCATTAAGTTGAAAAAAAACAAGCTATGAATCAAGGTTGACAACCAATTCCTGAATGCCAAGAGCAATAGCTTTTGACAATATTTCGATAACCGTGTTATACTTAGTGATGTTATTAGTTGTTCAACCTAGACATATACCTTGAAGATCAATCAACTCACCATGAGAGTCATAAATGGCCCATGTCGTGGATGACAAATTCCGGGTACTGTGATAAGCACCATCAGCAAAACTGATGTGAGGATACACTGACATCTGCAAAGTAAGCAAAAACATAATAAGAAGAGAAGCTACTTGCAAAATAACACACCAAACCACACTATACAAAAATGAATGACACACTGTTGTACAAAAGTAACCATGCAAGATGGCCTAATCATAGTACTTTCTGAGAGAGTCCATGCTGAGACTTGAGTAATCAATCAACACGGATGAAAATGGGAGTTTTACGTTGACATGAAAATTAAGCATCGAATTGGCCAAAAATAGAGTAGAACTCATATAAGGCTATGCCCCCATGCCCCTTGGGTGAGGGAGGATTACGAGTCAGAAGATTGAAAACCCATTGCAATAATGGGCAATCAATAAAAAATCAGGGAGGGAGAAAAAACCTATATCTATGAAGAGATAAAGGTGCCCCCAGTTGAAAGATCTTGATAATGTTAGGAGAAATTGACATGTCAATAGGTAGTGGAGAAGAGAACCACCAAAGAAACATAGACATGACCGTCGAACCAGGCAAGAATGAGGAACAATGATTAGTGTCGTTCCAAGGTAATTCTTGTAGAGACATAAATGCCATGATACTTTTGTTAGAAAGAAAAGTATAGGCTAAGGGATTGGGGGATTTCAAAGAACCAAGCCACGAGGATCGAGAATATGCATCGAGGGGTGTTCTTGAAATAGGATGATCAGAGGATAAGGTGAGGCCGAAACAACTTCCACGTAATCATTTTTGGCAAGACTTAATGGCATAACCTCACCCCATGTATCAACAAGACTTAGTGAAGGAATGACCCAAGGATCAGACTTGACTGAAGTAATGTTGAAACATGAAACATGAGGAGGTGGGAGTGGAAAATTTCCCATCAAGGCGGGATCTTTAAAAAATCCTCCACCCACACTCACATAAGGAGCACCGGTGTGCTTAACATATAGAAAATTTCCATCTGAGGAGGAAGAGGCAACGAAGGACAGTTGGTCAACTGTGACTATCTTCCCTTGATGGGGAAAACGAATCACACAGAAGAGGGAGGAAACTACAACATGCATGTCATGGGTCTAGCTCCGTCCGAGTAGAATATTGTAGTTAAGATTAACATCAACGATCTCTACCTTGACATGTATTGTATTTCCCTCCAATGTAATGGAAAGGTTGGTAAGGACACCAAATGGTCACAAATCGTGCACGTAAAAAGATTCCAAAGTGTTAGGGGACTAGTTCAGAGTAGGAGAACCAATTTCCTTCCAAAAAGTGACAAACATGATGCAGGTAGAAGCACCTTCATCGATGGTCCTATGAATGGTTTTCTCATTTATGATTAATTGAGTGAGAAAGGAAATTTGATTAGGTAAATGTGGAACGTGGTTTTCTAGGTCAAAGTAGACAAGATTAGAGTTAGATGGATCAATACCCCTAATAGTCGACAGTAATGATTTCCGCTGGGAAGGACAAATTTGAAGGACCTTGAGAGCAGACATAGCTAATGGCACTTGAGCCAAATCCTCAATAATGTTATAATTTTGAGCGGCTCGAGTGTTGGGATTGTACGAGGACTTTCGAAGCACACCTCAAGAAGGTGTTCAAATCGTGGAATCACGATTAGGTCACTCTACATGAATAGGACTAGAACCAGATGGCATGGAAGAAGAAGGAGTACCTTCTTTCTCTTTCCCTGTTGACAGGGTAAGAGTTTGATAATCTTTTGACCTCGTAGCCACGTTGATCAGGAAGTAGATGACTGAGTCTGGTCTACCATTTGAGTCTACTAGGACAAAAAGGCATCTTTCAGGAAAGCTGGGGTCCCTTTGATCAAATGACTAACTTCAGACCGTCTGGGACAATCCTTAGTATAGTGATCATCCTCACAAATGAGGCATGGATACTTAGGTTTCCGTTGGGAAGCATCACTAGCAGATGGTTTAGGAGGACCCTATTTTGGGGCATTGGATTTACCATTGCCTTTGCCTTTCTTCTTACCTTTAGAGGATTTATCCACTGCGGTAGACTGGACAGCGTGAACCTCTAAGGTTTTACTAGGGCCAGACGCATTGTGAGAGGAGTCATTGGGAGCAGTGTTGGAGACCAACTTCTATTTGGAAGAAGATTTTGTAGGGGTTTGAGTCACTGAACCAATTGCTCCATCAACAAGAGGAGTAGCGGGGGACTTAGATGTCATCAGATCAGATGATGGTCTCGGCACATTAGGTAACACATCATATAATGTGTTAGGCTATGAATAGACAAGGTCTAGATATTGGGAACATGCAATGGCTTGTTCCTTAGTGATGCATCCACCCATAGAAATGTCCTCAACAATTTTGTTTACAAATGATTTGGTGAATCACTAGGTCAACAATGGATGAACAATTTCAAACTTAATCAAATGGTGCCTACGTCTCCATTCATGGATGCGATCAGAGATGTGAGTTGTTGTGTCTTGCTTGAGTGACACTAACAAATGGGTGCCAGCTTCATAGTGAACCAAAAACTAGAAATGTGTGAGAAAGGCCATGGCAAGAGTGTTAAAGTCATGATAGGTATTTTGGGGGAGCTTGATATACCACTTGGTCACGGCTCCTGTAAGAGATCGTTGGAAAAGACAAAGGCAAATGGAATCATCAACGTAGGAATTCGAGGAGCACTAGAGGTGATATGTCATCACATGGGCTTGAGGGTCCTCTTTCGCTTTTCCTTCAAACTTTGGACAATCGCTCAGAATCTTGGATGGAACCAGAGGCCAGTATGGCGAATGAAGAATCAGATCATTTGTGAGTCTAGACACATCTAGCAATTCCAGCGTAGCCAAGAATGGCAATTAGGTATTGAAAGGCATTTGAGGTTGATAAGGGGGTCCAACTGGCAGGACCCATCCCTGCTAGGTAAGGATTTTGTCCAGAAGGCATTTGATTTTTCCTCCACTGTAGGTTACCTTTCCTGTAGGGAGGATTTTGACCTTGAAAGCCTTCAAATAGTCTGGCCAAAGGCTATTGATAAGCAACATACTGATTAAAAGGTTATTGAGCCTGTTGGCCCTGGACATATGGACTTTTCACCTAATGTCCCAGAGCATAATGATTTTGGACCTGCTACCCATAGATAAACGGGTATTGGACCTATTGCCTTTGGATGTAAGAATTTTATGCTTGTTGTCCTTGGACATAAGAATTTTGGACTTGCTATCCTTGGACAAAAGGACATTGAACCTGTTGCCCTTGGACATAAGGATTATGTGCCTACTACTACAGGACTTGTCCCTGGCCCTACCCTTGCAAGGTTTGACCCTGTTGATATGAGTATAAGGGTTACTGCTGCTTGAGTTGACCTTGTGGCTGTAAGGGTTGACCTTGCGGCTGTAAAGGTTGTCCCTGCGGCTGTAGAGGTTGACCTTGCAAAGACATAGGCTAGGAGGATTGCGGTACATACTGCATCTGAGATTACATGGTTTGTTGCAACTGGTGCGAGGGTTTCCCCTATCGTTGTTGCAATTGTCCTTGCTGCGGCATGATCTGGCCTTGTTGCTGCATTGATGGTGCCTGCTGCAATGAAGGTTGCCCTTGCTACTGCAGGAGTTGTCCTTACTACTGCAAAGGTTCTTGAACAGTTCCTGGAATGACATCTTGAAAGTTCCCGAACTGTACCTGGCCATACCCACCAGGCGTGGCAGATGGACTAGGTTGGACATAGGGTCCAGGATAAGGGATGTATGATAGATTAGCCATTTCTTGTGAACCATATGGAACATAAGGAGGTTGGTACTGACCTTGAGCCATATTAGGTTGCTGGTATTGGACATGACTTGACCCAGACAGACCAACATTGGGTTGTTGGTATTGGACATGACTTGACCCAGACGGACCAACATTGGGTTGTTGGTACTGGACATGGATTGACCCAAACAGACCAACATTAGGCTATGAAATGGCACCCGAAGAGGGTTGGTTCATCCCAACCATGTGACATTGTGAACCACTAATATTGCTTGTGGCATACATCATAGAAACATTCGGAATCTACCCCCTAAGTAGTGGAATGGCCTATCCACTTACTAGAGGGATTGAAGAACTAACAACGACATGACTCGAGATCATCGGTTGAACTGGACGGGTCACCTGGACCGATGAAACAAGAGGATTTGGAATGGTGGGTTGCACCGGGACTAAAGTGACTGCAGACATCACCATTTGTTGGGTGGTTGGGTTTTGAATGAACGGACCTATGGTAGGCATAGTGCTAGATGCCCAAATAGGCTTATGATACAATGATGAGGCAGTGGGCATTCCTGAAACCAACTAAGTTAAAGTCGCATAATTATGTGGTAACTTAGGATGAACACTAGTCGGAATGCTTCCCGTGTAAGGGAAACCTTTAGGAGGGAAAGGATATTCCTAATCCTCAACTATGCACAGAGTGGAAACCTTCGAGTGACCTGGAGAGGAGACTAGGATTTCGCCTTCTGATTCCATGGGTGAAAATAGACGATGATGGACTAATGAAGATGTTCGAGGGGATAATTCCAAAGGAATACTTGAATGGTTGTACGAATTGTACGAACACTACGGTGATATCACAGCAGGATCAAACAAAGGATTCAAAGGATAAACAACCATTCCAAGATGACTGTCAGAAGTCGGCGAACTCTCCGGAGTCTGGATAGGGTTATATGGAGATTTCGGGCCAATGTCTAAAGGGGGAGGATGATATGAAAAAGGTTGAATGCTCAGAAAAATTCCAAGCTCAACATATTGGTCCTCAAGTGACTGTGGAAATTAAGGAAAAGGCTCCTGAGGAAATCTTTCAGAGAGAGGAGAAAAAGAGGAACTAGGTGAATCAGTTGGTTCAACCACAATGATCTTGTCTGAAATAACCAAAAGAGAGATCCATTTCAAGGGCATTAAAATGTATTTAAATTTATACTCATGATGTGGTCTAGAAAAGACTAACAGGGATGTTATAAGATCATGGGAAACAATTTTTTAAGATGCAAAAACAAACTAGTGCTCTTTCATGTTTTAAGAGTCGAGAAAGAAGCAAAGGTGACTCTATCACTTTTGGTTTGAAACGAGCTTGAAAGGATAAGTGCTCGGGTGATCTTTTATATTTAGGGAGTCAAAAAGATCAAAGCGACTACCCAGGATGATCTAGGTAAAAAGGATTACCATGTAACCGTGAACTGTAGAATACCTCCTGGTGAACCAAGAAGTACAAGCATGCAATCTCCCTGAATGCTGTGTTCGGTGTATCACATTTACAAGGCAGTAGACTCAAGTTCTTATGGAATGCTTAAGCTAGAATCAATTAAGAGGGCCTACCTCTTAGAATGTTATTTCGCTTGGTTATGATCATGCTTCCTCACTCCAGATATCTTCCGTTTCCTTCCTTTGAATACCTAAAACAAGCAAACAACAACAAAAACAAACGTGACAACATGCAATATTGTATTCAACCTACTTAATAGGTCAAGGAACATTAAGCCATAAAGATGTAAAATGACACTTCATGTAGGAAATCAAGTGATAGTTTCATTAATATAAATTAGAAAGAGAATACAACTGGTGCCTTGACGTTGCTGGTCTCCTCCAACATATATGAGTTCCCACACTTCTGCTAGCACTTCATGGATATCCCCAACAAATGGAAGCTTAAGGCCTTTTTCCCTCTAGTCTTAAACCAAACCAAAATCATACTATTCTCCCCCAAACAAACATTAGAAAGCTATAAGCTATAAATGACTAGTTGGTTATTTACACTTGCTCCAAAACTCCAACTAGATTTTTCTTGGGAAAAAGAGAGGCTTATATAGCTTGGATGGTTGGGATATGGTTCCTCTCATCATGGGAGAAGGTCTTATCTCTTGAGGTTGTTCCATCCTAATAGGGGAAGGGAGCCCAAACTGATTTCCTCGGCTCTATCCAGCCCAACCATCTACCAGAATTCTGTTACAAAGCTTCTAGACATGGAAGCTTTGGCTCCTTATTTAAAAAACCTTACAAAAGAGGATCAGTGTGACTAGAAATGGGCTCAGTCGATCCGATCGGCGCGAGGGTTAGTTTTAACCTCTGTAAATCAGCGCAAGGATAAAACTGGTTAGTAGTTGTTCTTGTAAACTGGGACAGAAGGAAGATTCTTGGGAAATGATGCAAAGGGGAATTAGTCTGCTCATGAAGAGGGACATACTGGGAGTTTCTTCATGATGGGAAAGCATGTCAACTACACTGTATAGGTCCTTCAGGATCGTAGACGAGGAGTATAGGGACAGTGACAAAATGTTGTGTAATAGTCTATGATACATGACATAGCATAAATGACATAAACAACTTATGAAACATAACCAGAAGAATCAACTCCTTCTCCATTGAACTAATATATATTCAATTAGGTCTTGCATCCATCTATTTAATAGTTACAGGTAAATACATGAAATAACATGACATGAACCAATCATTTAACCATGCTTATAACTAGCATAAAACCATGTAAATATCAGAGACAATAGAACCATTAAATCCACATATAAATTAGTGCAAAAGTAAGAGAATTTAGATTTTATTAATCATAGGCAAATCTGACCAGATTCAGGACTTCCACGTACCACCCGACCATAGACATGTCTGAGCCAAATCTCTCTTTCATCTAGGCACCCCCGTGCCATATTCCAAGCATGAACATGGGATCTCATATAATAATCAATCCAAGAACAACCAACAGAATCCAGAGGTTAAACCACCTCCACCCTCATCAAACCATGATCACACCAATACCACTGCTTTAATAACAACTGAATAGAACTTGGAATGCCATCAGGAAACCATTACCACAATCCAAACCCATATCATTGGTCACTAAACTGAGACCTCTCCCTTAGGCTTTACCATGTATCCCACCAAAACTGGTCAAGGTATTCTTAGGCCTTTTGGCAATGGAACTTGATACCACCTCCACCCTGGATTCGAAAATCCATCTGGTAAACCAAAGTGCAAACAACGAAGTAAACATCCCAACACCATGGCATCCGTAAAAAGGAAAGGATAGGCTGAAATCCACTATCATAACCTGGCAAAACCATGCCACCAACAACAAGAGAACCATACACCAACATGCAAAGTCATGCATGTCAAAACCATCTAGGAAATCAAACATGAAAAATGTTACCTTCAAGTATTCCTACTGCAGATGCTTGATCCTACTTTCCTTCCTTGATCCTTTCTTACTTTTCCTTTTCTTTCTTATCCTTTCCTTGATCCGACTAGAGTGTACAATAAAACTCTATGATCAAGAGTGAGAAAGAGAGAGAGAGAGAGTAATAAGAGAGAGATCCAAACTTGAACTTGACAAAATCCATGAACTAATCCTTAGAAACCTTTTTATGCATGAGGCTGTTATTTCTTCATTTCCCATTATTTTCCTTCAATTTCCTCCTCACATGTAGCCTGTGACCTTTCACCTTACTTTTCTCCTAATTTCCTTTATTTTCATAAATAAATGTTCCAAAATGCCTTTTTCCTTTTAATGCTTTTGCCTTGCCTTTGCCAATTTTCCTTAGCCAAAACACACATCCAATGATGCCCACTAGGATATATTTTCCCAACACTCATCTTGGAATAAATGTCCCTTAACCATGGTCTTATTTTTCCTTTATTAACCTTTATTACATGAACTTTTCACCAGGGTCGTTACATAACTATCTCCCTTGGGGGAACACCATTCTCAGTGCTAAACCACACCATGACCTCAGAAAAACTACTGAAAAACAAACATATTGCCTATGGAGCCTTATACTTAGCTCGTTGCAGTATTTATAATGAAAGATCTGCTCCAAAGAAAAAAATCATGATAATATTACAAGATAACTACCATACCTCTTATTGGAGATTTATAACTTAGCTCATGGTGTATTTACATCTATATACATATACATACATATACCAAAACATCAGCAAAACATATGCCAAACATATACCAACATCAAACCAAAACTCTTTGCCTCAACTAGCAAACAATGAAGGATATAGGGTCCACATCTAATCTTGCATCTCCCGTGTAGCTTCTTTAGGGCCAAAGTGCTTCCACTGCACTTTAACTTGCTTTATGGATCTGTTCCTCAGCATGAGATGCTTTCGGTGCAATATGCACTAAGGCTCTGGCTGGAACTTTCCTTCTTACTCCACCTGCAATATAGCCCAATCAATAATATGATCAACACCCTTTATATACTTCTTAAGTAATGAAATATGGAAAACATCATGTACTTTCACTATTGGAGGTAGTACAAGTCGATATTCCACTAGTCCAATCCTCTCAAGGATCTCAAAGGGCCCACAATATCATGGTGCCAACTTGGCACATGAACCAATCCTGAAAGAGATTTTCTTGGGCTTGACGTGCAAATACACATGCTCCCCAACCTGAAACTCCTTGAACAACCTATTGGTATCTACATAGCTCTTCTTCCTATCCTGTGCTAACTTTAGATTACTCTTTATAACCTGCATTTCCTGCTACATGTCTATGAGCATATCTAGTCCAATAAGTACCCTATTCACTAGATCACTCCAGATGATAGGAGTATTACAACTCTTCCCATACAATGCCTCGAAAGGACACATCCTTAATGACTCCTGAGAGCCATTTTTGTATGCGAACTCAACCAAAGGAAGATACTCCTCCCATTTCCTCTATTGGTGCATCATGCACATCTTCAGCATATCCTACAAAATCCTTTTGACCATCTTTGTATGTCCATCTGTCTACAGAGGAAATGTTGTACATAAGGCCAACTCTGTACCAAAACATGCAAATATCTCCTTCCAAAATTTGGAAGTGAACTTTGCATCCTTGTTCGACACAGAACACCATGCAATCTCACTATCTCTCTGATGAACACTTGTGCTACCTCACTCGCTGAATATGTAGTATTTACTAGAATGAAGTGAGCTACCTTGCTCAACTTGTCAACCAAGACCATAATAGAATCATGCTGCTTTACTTCCTTGGAAGACTTGTAATGAAATCCATGGAAATGACCTCCCATTTCCATCCCGAAATCGAGATAAGTTGTAGTAAACCACCTTGATGCTTGCATTTTGTCTTTCCCTGCTGACAATATAAACATCTAGCCACGAACTTTGCCACTTCCTTCTTCAAATTTCGCCAATAGTAAAATTTATTTATCGTCGTCAATTTCTTCTGATATCTTGGATGACCCAAGTATGTCTTGACGTAAAAATCCCTCAAGATAAGCTTCCTGAGCTCACTTCAATTTGGCACATAGATCTTATCCCTAAATCTCACCAAACCATCTGTCATGAGACAATAGTATGTACCCTGATCACCTATACCTTTACTCTACTATAACCTATTCATGATCTCCATGTAGTTGTCATCTCGCTATCCTACTTGCAAGATCCTATCTTGTAACTCTATCCCATCAGAGCTCATAACTTCTATATGATTTACCTGTACCTTCATGCTAAGAGCATCTGCAACCCAGTTCTCCTCCCCTTTGATATATTTTATCTCGAAGTCAAAATCGCTAAGGGTAGCCAACCATCTAGCTTGCCTGGAATTTATATTTGGCTGGTCAAACAAATACCTCAACCCATTGTGATCACTCATCAGCACAAACTGTATGCCTAGAAGATAGTGTCTCCACATCTTCAATGCATATATGATCGTCACCAACTAAAGATCATGTGTTGGGCAGTTCTACTCAGGCTCATTCATTTTTCGTGACTCAAAGCACACTACCTATCTTTCTTGCATGAGAACTCCACCAAGTCCTCTCTTGCAAGCATATGTACGCACTTCAAGCTCATTTTCCAGATCTGCAATCTGCAGCACTAGTGCATGTGTCATCAACTGCTTAAGCTGATGAAAAATAGCCTCACATTCCTCTACAATGATGTGATAGGATATGCAATGCATGAGAAGTTCCTGATGAACCTCCTATAGTAACCTGCCAATCCCATAAATGATCTCAACTCATCTACATTCTTAGGATTTGCCCACTCCATGATGGCCCTTATCTTTTCTGGATCTACTGCAATTCTTTCCTTGGATACAACATGTCCCAAGTAATGTACCTTAGTCTAAAAGAAGTTGCACTTGCTAAGCTTAGCATAAAACTTATGTTCTCTTAGCAACCTCAACACTGTTGCTAAATGTTTGGCATGCTCTTCCTCATTTTTGGAATATACTATTATGTCAATAATAAATGAAATAAGAAAGTTGTCCAAATAAGGACAAAAAACACTATTCATCAAGAACATAAATGTAGTTGGAGAATTAGTCAAATTGAATGGAACAACAACAAACTCATAATTCCCATACCTGGTCTTGAACACAATTTTGAATATATCCTCTTCCTTGATGCGTACCTGAGGGTATCCCGATCTTAGGTCGATCTTAGAGAACATTGCTACTCCCTTTAGATGAGCAAACAAATCATCAATCCTTGGCAAAGGGTACCTGTTCTTGATCATTACTTTGTTCAGTTGCATGTAGTCAATGCACAATCTAAGAGTACCTTCTTTCTTCTTCACAAACAACACTGGTGCATCCCAAGGTGATACACCCGACCTTATGTATCCATTGTCAAGAATCTCCTTTAACTACAACTTCAACTCTACCAACTCAGGTGTGCTCATCCTGTAAGTTTCTTTTGATGTTGGAGCTTCCCCTGGCACTAACTTAATAGAGAAATCTACCTCCCTGTGAGGTTACAACTCTGTAATGTCCTCGGGAAATACATCCTGAAACTGCTACAAAACTGGGTATCTGCTCAACACATATGCATCCTCAACCTCCTTACCCTTGTCACTATAAATGTGCACTGCAAACATCACACAACCATTTTTGTGAATATGCTTTGCTTGCATAGTGGCAATGATTCTCACTGATGTAGGATTCTTCTTTCCCTGAAATGTCCTCTTTTCCCCACTATCATCCACACACTTAATGGCCTTGTAAAAGAAATTCACTTTGTTTCTATGACGGTATAGCCAATCCATACCCAAAAGCATGCTATACAATCCTAATGCAAACACATTCAAGTGTGTTGTTGTAGGCATGCCAGTTAAATAAAATGCACAAGCTCTTACCCAATGGTGAACTCACTTCTTTGTACCTATAGCCAACTGTACCAACCGAGATTCTACGTGTACTTCTTTTCTCAAACCACACTTATCCACCAGGTTAGGATTAATATAACTATAGTTAGATCCAGGATCAATCAAAATATCAACAACATGATCACAAATCCTACCATCCATCTCAATGATCAATGCCTGGTCATCTTCCTACCTGTTGTCCACATTTGCATAGATCCGAGGAATGATATGATTAACACTGCCCACTGTATGCACCTCTTGGGTACTGTATATCTAGGGTCTACCACCACTCTAAAACTGCAAACAATCCTTCGTATGATTATCCTTACCATATATCTAACACTGAAATGGTTCTCTACCACCACCTCTAGCCTGCTTCTCTCCATGTCCTTTCTCAACTGTATTGAATCTCTTGTAATGAACTGCATTTTCATTCTCACCTACATATTGAGGTATTCCTCACTTTGGTGACCAATTTCCTTTAGCTTTCTCATTTCCTTTCAAGTCATGCTTTGTCTCAACTTTGTGCTTCGAATTCTCATAACAATTCTTCAACTTTTGGATGTCATCCTCCAATGATCTAGGCTCATCGAACTCAATATGGTATTTATATGAAACTAGAAATCCACTGATGAATCTCTAAACCTTGGCCTTCTCCTCCCTGAGGTAAGGCACATATTTCAACAACTCCAAAAATCGGCTAGTAAACTCATCATCTGTCATAAAACCCATCTGAAACTCATAAAACTCCTTAAATTTTTCATCATAGTACATCTCTAATAAGTACTTCTTCTTCAATATCCTTTCAAATGAATGCTAAGTCAAATCAACTTCATAAACACATTTAACGTTCTTCACATCTTCCCACCAAAAATCAGCTTTACCTTTGATACTAAAAAGTGTTTTCCTTTCTTTCATGATTTCTACATAATCATGCAATCTAAAGAATTTCCTGATACCAAGCAACCATGCATCTTCATCCTATGATTTCTTCATCTCTCAATCAAAGGTAGGTTACTTCTCTTTCTTGAACTCATTTGACAAGTATTCCCTATCACTCCTCCTATAAGGGTGATAACAATGATGATCATTATTCTTATCAGAACCAGAACTAGAATAATACATGTGTCCAGTACCTCTCCTATTTGGAGTGTCTACCAACCTTCCATCTCTAATCGTGTCAGATCTATCTGACCTATGCCCAACATAAGACCTATGTATACTAGGAGATCTACTGCCATATGCCCTATTAGTTTTTCCTCTTGCCCATGGCTGATTCGAAGTGGCCCTGGTCGCTGAAATTCTGACAAACTTTGAAGTAGTATTGCATTCACCTCTTCTTGTTTCTTTGTGCTTGCATGACTTTATCATTTTCCACTTTACAACTCCTTATTTCTTCCCACAAGCTTTTGAATGTGTTTTCCAAATCATAAGAATGCCCACACCACACTTCTCATTTGATGTATAGGGAGATTCTATGTAGTCTACCACCTTGCTAGCCATTTGATCTCTTTCCTGCAAGGCATACTATGTCAGCTAGACCAATTACAATAAACTAACATACCTTAGCATAATCCAAGGAGGATACCTTGTATACAATATCATCAAATCAATGTGATACATATATAACATAATCATAATATCATATAGACATCTATCAAATAAATGCATCAACACATAAACATCCTTCTAGGTAGGGTCGAGCCATCAATGCAAGGCCATATCAACAATGCATGCTATGACCTTATTATTATTATTAGACACATTTGGGCACTTCAAACTAAATCTTATATGTCAATAAACTAGGTCTCATAAACCCCTAAAAGAGTTGTTTCATACCCTAAAAGAACATGGTCATCTGATTACATCATTCCCCAAAAGTTCCACCTAAAAAACCATCCAGAAATGCCCTAAACTAAACCATACTAAGTGGTACACTGCTCAGGTGCGATGCATATTGATTAGGCCTTCTATAGGGTGCGATGGGCGAGGATGGACAAATGTCTGAGATAGTTTGCTAAGTGGAGGCTCATGGAATCTTCTAGAAACTTCTCCAATGACACTTGCCTCTCTGAATTCGCCCAAAATATGAGTAAGAGATCTAAACTTCAGTTATATCTTCTCTTGTGGAACCAAATGTAATGACACTAATAAAAACCGAGAGATGACTCACACCCTTGCAAACATCTATAAATGGATCCCTCATCTAAGAGATCCAGGGGCTAGAATATTCTGAATTGCAAGGAAGTGCTGATAGTTTGTATTTGAGGAATGAGCATTGTATTGTTGGTGTGATCTTGCTATTTCATGAGGTGAAGAGGGCTTGATGCTGGGAGGATGATGCTAGATTAGACAACTGGGTTGTAATTCTCTCTTCTATTTAATAAATTTCTTCAAGTTTTCTTCCATATAATTTTACAATTGTGAATGATATTTTATGTTCATTAGATATCTAATTCTGTAATGTTTATGATATAATAGATCAAGATGCTTTGACAGTTCATTGTTACTGTGTTTCTACAAGTACTATTCAAGCGAGATAAGTACGGGGAGGAGTTGTAAGCTCTGTCAAGGGGGGGAGAGATTAAGCAAGGGATTAAGAGAAAGCTCCGGGTTGGTTCCATTGTCTCTCTCTTATCTATTATACCTAGGAGAAATCATGAATTGCTTTGAAATTGTTGTTTCTAGGGTAGCTGCCAAACCTAGAGGGCTAGTCACTCAAAAATACACTAGTTTTCCCATAAACAAATTGGTGACTCTACTGGGGATCGAATAGATATTTGTTTGTTGTTACTGTTTGTTTTATAAACTATAGGCAGAGCTTGAAGTCAGCCAAGTAGCCTTCGAACTGCTCTTGCTCTGCAATTGCATAGTAGATGAATGTTGTTTCAGTCAATCTCTGGTTTAGTTTATGAATTAAACATTCGACTTACAAGCATTCTAGATGCCCTTTTGGTAACTCAATAACCTCTCAAGACATTCCTCTGTACTTTTCTCTTTACTTTCCATCATAGCTCAGCTTAACTCACTGAAAACAACTGCACATATGAGCCAAAACCCACTTCAGTTGCTCTCCTTGGCCCATCACACTGTCTGTCACTATAACCCAGTATGCATTGCACCTCCCGAGTGTGTTAATTTCAATGCATCCCTGTTTCTGTGAAGCCCAGGTGAAATGACTAACTGAACCTATTTCCATTCTAGAAATTGGGGGTTTTTGTCCTTGTTTTCATTTCCGTTTAGTTGTTTTTTGCTGCTTATGAACAATGTCTTATTACTGAAGCCTACTTGCATCACATAGATTAGCCTCCATTGATTAGGATTAGTGAATGTTTTTGTATTTGTTCATCATTTACAATCCTTTGTCGAAAAGTTGTTTAAATCTATTAGTCACTCTGATGCAAAAAGTGTCGTAACTATCATTTTGTGTCGAAAAGAGAAGTGTCATGGATTCTTCCTTCTCTGGATAGTCGATTGAAATTTTTGTCATGTATTTGGTTTGATTTGTTGATATTCGAAGTATCGAAAGCATTTTTTTTGTTCAAAATTGAAAAGTGTCGTTTAGTCTTCCTTTCTATTTTGAAAAAGAAATTGTCGAAAATGTCGCTTTGAGTAAAATATTTCAGATCTTTGCTACACTTAGTTTTCTTTTTTGGCATTTTTCACATTAAAGAGAACGGAAACAAATACATGAATTTGCATTTGCATTTAGTTTGCATGCGAAAAATGATTTTGGAAAATGCACTAGTGTGAGCTCTTTGCTCTTTGTTTGAAAGAATTGTATTCTTATTTCCCTAGTAGCTAAGATTTTCATTGATAAAAATAAACAAAGATTGTTTATCATTATAGATTGCATTTTAAGAATTTCAAATCATCATCACACGGTGAACCATTGAAAGGAAAACTTTAAACAAGATCAACTTTCAAATAAATTTCAATGAACTTAACAATGCTTTGGAACTTAATGCAACACATCTAGAGGTCTAAGCTAGAGATGTGTTCTCGCGTCATAAAATCTAGTAACTATCATTTTCATTGAAGGTTTGGTGATTCCTCCTCCTTGATACGACAAGTGATAGCATGGACTTGTGCTCCCCATACCGTAACGTATATATTGGGAGAACATAATAGGCTTATACCCTTTATCCATAGGAAGCTAAGACTACCACCTTATTGATCGCAATGCACTAAACACAACATTCGGGAATATTGATTGCCATACATAAGTCCTTGGTAATTTCTCTTTAATTTATCACCAAGGTGTATATTGCAGTTTTGCGATTGCTTTGGTAATCCCTTTGTCTAGAGTTTCCAAAGTAGTCACTTTCGTTCCTTTTCGACTCTTTAAAAGAAAAGGTCCATCTGAGCACTTGTCACTTCAGGCTCATTAAAAATTGAAGGGGATTAGAGTCGTCTTTAGCTTTTTCTCGACTCTTAAAAACTAAAAAAGAAAAGTTGTGTCAAAGCATCATTAAAATTAATTGAATTTGGAATAACATCATCTTCGCATTAATTTTGAGTTGATCAAGTAATCCGCAATCATGGAAGAAAGTCAATCAAAACCCCGTCGTTCGCGGAGACTAGCGAGTCAACCATCTTTGACCCCAGAAAGGAAACCATTCTGAGAAAAATGGTCTCGTTTAACTGAGTCCAATTCATCTAGTTTATTTGAAACTTTTGTTTCAACATCGTCAGAGACTACAGTTACTCTGATCATTTCTGGAACAGCTGCCTTTAGAGAAGAAGTTATGTAGTTACAAGAGGACATTAGAACTGATCCTAGTATAACATTAGACACTTCTATACCTGAAACAACTCCATCTAGAGTTAATCCAGAGACTGAAGTTCACTTACCTGAACATCTAGAAGTCGAGTTCCAAAATTCAGAAGGTGTCACCCCTCCAGTATCTGTCACTGTAGAAGCTATACCTTCTTCGACTCTAGCAATCTTTTGTGGACCTGATGGTCTACCTCTTCCACCTGGTCTAATTGCTATAGAGGAGATAACAGAGGATCCTCCATTCAATACTCCATTACATTTTGGAACTGGGATTCATTTGTATCCTTCTACTCCTGAGTTTAGTTCTTTTAATCATTGTTCATTGCAAGTTCCTGCCGAATCGCTAGCAAATATTTTGCATAGAGTAAACATGTCTGAGCAACCATGAACATCTAGGACTGTGTCATCTGATACATCTATGACAGAACATCCTGTTGCCATCCATACAATGTTTGCTAGTATACCATTTGTTCCAGCTAGTTGTCAATCACTAGAAAGAGTCCACTTAGAGGTTGCTTTAGCAACATGGTCTGCTCCTATTTATTCATCCGGAGTCCCATCTGGTATTTCTTATGTTGAAACCTAGCAAATTGATCCTACATACCAGTATCAATTTGGATAGACTAGTCTTGAAAGACCGATATATCCTTTGAACATTGGACTGCCACCATATGGACGGTAGTATGTTTTTTCATTGTTCCCTCCTGGGGAACAACCATATGAGAGTTTACAACAAAATTAAGGTCAAATTGGAATTACATCCAGTGGTTGGATATCAATGTTGCCACAACAACAAAGGGTTGCATATTCAATGCAACCGATCCAACCTGTTAGATACCTATACCAATAGGTTTCATATTTCATGATTGGTAAAGAAAGTTCAAATATGCTCTGCTTTGGTGATGCAAAGATCCCATATTTCCACGAGAATGCAATATGTGTACATAGCTTGATGTTAACTGAATTTGGATGGATGGTCCAGCAGCCTAATCTGGATCATGCCATGTTTTAATTTCTTATCGTTAGAATAGAGAAACAAGCCTGTCCAAACTGTTTAATCTTGGCAGGCTAGTAGTTCGGTAGAGAATTAAGGTTCCCAACTGCTTAATCTGGGGCCTTGGAAGTAATAAGGTTAGTTGTAGATAGAAAATCAAAAGAAAAAGCCAAAGGAAAAGAAAAGGCACATAAGGGTTTACAAGTCTAAGTGCACCCTCCTTGGAGTAACAAAAAATGCTAGGCAATAGAGTGGGTAGGTAGATGGGGTTGCAGAAGCATGATCTCCTTTATGTCACTGGCCCAACCAAAGGGAAAACTTGGTGCCAGTGCAAGTCTCTTATTCAGCAGTTTTTGCAGCAACTCAATGAAGCATGTCTAACTTCCAGATTATCCCCCATCACATTCATTGCTAACATCCCAATGCTACCTATGTTCATGGAAGAAGTCAAGGTCTTATGTTGGTTCTTGGTTCTTTAAAAGCCACATTTCTTGTGTAAAATTCTTTTCATTTTGATCTACTTCCTAAACTAAGTTGATTTCATATAAACTTAGTGGTTTTTCCCCCTTATCCACCTTCTCCACTCATATTAACTCCTAACTTCTTCTTATCTAAATCCCCTATGCCCCCCTTTTCCCCTACTATTATAAACACTATGGTGTATAAACCCCAAGCAATGTATAAATATTCCCTCCCCCTGGAAATTATAGCCATATGCCTAAAAGCAGGGATTATATTGACCCCTGGTCAGTCTAATAACCTAAGCTACACCCCGTTCCCCTTCACAAACCTTTGAAATCATTTACCCACTTCATTTGCAAAAGACCTTTTAAAAATCCACTATTACCCCTAACCTGCGCTATTTGCAAAACACACCAAAAAACCCATTTTTCCGCCTTATCCAAAGTTTTGTTGCCATGCGCCTTTCCACAAAAAACATTGGAAAAACCCGCAAATCTGCCAAAACCCAAAGTTCTGCCTGGGCGTGCATTTCAAAGAATATATTAAAATATTCTCGCCCGCTGCCGTATCGCCCTGACAACTTGCCCTCCCGCCAGCCGTCGGATCTGGGCTTTCCCATCCGACGGCCCTTATCAATTTCGGAGCGGCCCCGATGTACTGTCGTTACCTCCCGAAATTTGTCAGAGGGTGACGTCAGGCCTCTGCCACGCGTCGCCCCCAAATCTTATCGGGCCGCCTTCTGACAATCCCGCTTCCGTATGAAGAGCGGTGCGATATCATACCGCTTACCACTCCCGGTTTTGAGCTGTCCTGTCATGCCTACGTCACGCCACTTCACCGCCGCGTCAGCACCCCCGCCCGCCATCGCTCCGAGCTGTCCTCCACCTATGTAGTCCCCGTGGACCACTCACAGGCCGCCACATCACCCGATGACGTCATGCTGACGTCACCCGACCCTGACCCCACCTGATGACGTCATGCTGACATCATCCAAATTTTCGCGCCAACGCCCAAGAGTCCATATTTGGCCGAATTTTGCCGTTTTTGCGCATTTTCATATGTTTTTCTGCTCTGCCTCATGCATGCATTTTCACGTCCATTGCTGCCGCCAACCTACCAAGACTATTCCAGAGCTGCTGCCACTCAGCGTTTGACTGCAACCAAGCTCCTCCACCGTTATAACACCAGGTATTTACCAATTCTCCGACTGCGCACTCTGTTACGTCCTGCATTGATTAAAAACCAAGAAATTGACCATTTTCACCTGAGAAATAGGCCTGCTACACCTTGAAACTAAGTTAATTCCTTTTTAAACCGGCCAATTGTGCCCAATTACACCCCTGTTGCTCTGAAACAGACTGTAATTCAGCAAATTACCTAACCTACCGCGCAGGACGGTATTTCTCCCAGAAATAGTCGAAATTCAAACCAAATTCACTGGTAAAACATGGATACACCAGTAGCACCAGTTGCCCTGAATGTTGCTCCATTGAATGCCCCTCAGAGAGAGTTGGAGTGGAAACCGTTAGCAGATCAAGATTACCAAATATCAAAGGAAATGCTAATGCACAACAGGTATCACATTCACTTGCTAAATGAATTGAAACTCAAGCATGATAGTGGAATGGATATATTGGGCATTTGGGACTCTTTCCTCCCCATCTTCAAGCTCCCTCAGGTCAACCAATTCCCTGACCTAATCCACCAATGTGCTGACTGCTATGACCCCACTCAGAGGGCTGTGCTTGACCCTTCAGGCTCAGTTGTTTTTTATGTCACCCCTGCAGCCATCAGAGAGATGCTGAACTTCAAGACTGATAAGAAATTAGTTCCTTTGTCACTATTGGATCTGATAAATCAAGGAGCTAAATTGACAGATGCTCAAATCACTAAGATAAATCAATTGTTCATTGATTCAACCTCTGATACCATGAAGTACCCTCCCATTTCTCATGTATACCTGAATCAATTGGGCAGAGACCTTGCAGATATGATTAGTCCCATACTGGGCTATAATTCAATAGAATTTGTTGATGAAACTGTGCTGGTGATGATGGCCATGTTTTCCCCTGGTAAGCCCCCAATCTGTTATGACTATGCCACTTACATCTCCAATAAAATACATGAACAATTGATAAACTTGGCAAGAGAAAGGGTGTTCAGATACACCTCCTATATCTACCATTTAATCCTATACTATCAGCATGAGAAATTTCCTTTTCCTGTGAAAAGAGTGGATGCACAAGGCAATCCAAGGTCAGTGGTCTATTGGTCCTCTGCTTTCCACTGTAGATCTTATTCCCCATACACTTATTGTGAGTTTATAGACCTCTTCATCCACCCAGCCATGTCTCTGCTTATGAGCTCACCTCCTCCAAGACTGACTGATGAGATGCAGAGGATTCTTCAGTTGTCAAAAGTATACAGCATTGGGGATTGGTATTTTTACCAAAACCACACAGTTATTAGAATATGGGTGTGAGTTGCCCCCATACAGATTGCCAAGATATGTGCCTATCAGATTGTTTGCCCTCGAGTACTTCAGGCAATTTTGGAATGCTGATGTACTCCATTTTTCAAGCAGGGGAAAGAAAGCACAGCTTAAAGTTAGAAATCAATTAGGCCACTTCATTTACAATAAAAGGGAGGAAGGTTGGCAAGAGGCAGATAGAATGCTGGAAAGCCTTGGCTTACAAACCAGTTTCCTTTGGAAACCATATGACCCCACTCATTTCATAAGCTTAAGAAGGATCAGATATAGACTGGCCAGTTATGGTCACGTAATGTTGCCTCACATAGAAAAATATGCAAATCAACTAGAATGGAGGGAAGGCACCTTAGAAGAAGCTACTACACAAGAAGAACTAGCTCAAAGAGGAATAACAAATCTCCAAAAGTTGGCTGACTTGGAGCTTTGTTCAAAGGTATTTTCTCTTCCAGGCACTCAAGTGGGAGCAACTTCCTCATCATCTACAGCTCCACAAAAGACAGCCCAAGCCCCAATTACAACAGAAACTTCAACCAAGGATAAAGGCAAGGAAATAAAACAACAAGAGGCCCCTAAAGAGCAGCAATCAGCCCAAGATCAACAGCCTGAAAATCATCCTGAACAGCAGGAAGAAATGGCAGAGGCTCCTGGTCCTAATGATGAGCAAACACAAGAAAAGGAGGCCTCAGTGCAGAATGTTACAGTGGAGACTTCGGGGCTCCAAACCCCTATAAATGAAGAGAGGGGTAAGAAGAGGGATAGAGAGGAATAGACTCCCCTTAGCACCGTAACATCACAACAAGGGGAAAAGAGACAAAGGCTCGATCCTTTCTCAGAGGAGGAGATGCCTTTTGGTCAAACACAGATGGGTCCCCCCAGCACAGAGGTATCAGCTAGCTCATTACAGCAAGAGCAGCAAAGAACACTTGGAGGAGAGGTCAGCTCCTCAGGGCAACAAAGAAAGGGTGAGTCTAGCATAAAGAAACAATTCATAGACATCAAGACTAGAAATGAGCCATTGAGGTTACAGCTATATAACCACTTGTTGAAAATGGCTCCTACAAACCAGCAGAGGTTGATGTCTGCATATGATGTGCAAGAGGGAAAAATGATAATGAGCCATTTCAAGCCCACAGCACTGCAGCCACAGTCTGCAGCTGATTATATAAGAACAAACTTGGAAATTTTGTCCAAGGAAATCCACCCAATAGATCAAATTGAGTTGCATAAACAGACAGGTGAGATGGTGTATGCTACCCTAGCAGATAATGCATTGACAAATTATAGATTGCAGAATTCTTTGAATAATAACACTGCACAATTGGAGTTAGAAAAGGCATCCTCCTAGGCTAAAGACAACAGAATAAGGTCTTTGGAGGATATAATCATAGAGTTGGGGCATGACCCAAAGGACCCTAAAGCTATAAAGGAGCTGCTAAAGATAAGAGATGCAGACATTGCAGCTCTAAGGAAGATGATAAAGGTCCCAGCAACTCTTCACCCTCAAACAGAGGAGGTTGCCCAGCAAAGGAAGGACCAGGATGCAGCAACATTGCTGGTAACACTGCACAAACAGTTGGTGCAGACTGAAGAAAAATTAATAGAAACAGAGGCTGCATTGCAGGCAGCCCTACAGCAGAAAGAAGGAGGCCAAACAGTTCAGCCCCCTCCACAAGTAATCAACCTTGAGGAACCCCCTCAAAGTGTCACTCCTCCTACAGTGCAAACAGTCGACACAGCTCCATCTACATCAGCACCAGCAACAACATCAGAGCAGGCTCCAAGCCTTGACATGCAGAAGCTGATGAATGAAATTCAAGCCCTGGAAGCCCAAATGGCAGAGTTAAATGAGGCCAAGGAAAATTTAGCTAAGCTGAATGAAAAATATGACAAGTCTAAGCCAAATGTAGCTGAAAAGGGCAGAGAAATAAAGGCTCTCAAGGAGAAGATAAAGGAGCTGGAGAAAGAGCTCACCCTTGACAAAGTTGTAGCTAAGGTCAAGACAGTTTTATGGGCCAACATTAGCCAATCAATAACAGATCAGTGGCAGTATATAGAGACTATTCATGAGCAAATGGAGCTCATAGGTAAGGCACACAGGGAAGTCCAAAGAGCAAGAGCATCTCTAGGCAATATGCCTGAGATAGCCAATAGAATGATCAACGTGCTCAATAACCGCATAGGTCCTCAGCTGCCAGCAATGGGGATCCCCAATAGAACTGAAACCATCCTGCTGATAAAGAGGGTCCTCACATTGAGAAGCCTGGTACAAACACTCGATAGAAGAAGCCAGGACATGCAAACAGAAGTCAACAGATTCATGGAGAAGTTTGCAGCATTACAGAGCAGAGGCCTTCCTGGCTTGCTGAACAGCGCAGGGAGGCTACTTTCACATGAAAATTATGCCAAGAGGGTGAATACTTTTGCTACCAATCAGATCACTGCAGGGTCAAGTACCTCAGAGGAAACAGGGCCAGCATCTGGGCAAAGTCTCTATGACAGAGTAGAGAACTTATTTTTTATTATGAATGAGATCAAACATTTGTTTGAAGTGCCTCCAAACTTCTACAAATATACAGAGGAAGATGAAACCTTAGATGCAATTTTGAGACATCAGCTGCCTACACAGGAATGGTGGACCAAAATGATACAGTTGTTACTGTAAACAAAAGGCTTTCATCAAGTTTTTTCATCAAAAAATTTAAGTCATCATGATCAGAAAGATTTGATGCATTCAGTATATCTGGAGAAGAGTGGACTGAGCCAGCTCAGCAAACCAATTTGGCCACTAAAGCAATACTGACAGCTACAGATGACAGGGCCGAGAAAGCTACAGCATGACAAAGCCATAAAGACACATCATTCAGCATTAATGCAGAACGCTCAACCAACTCAGTGGCCTCCAAAGGTCAAAAAGATTTCTGACAGAATTAAAGAGTATTCATTTTGTATTTAGAGCAGTAATAACTTCCTTATCTGCTATTTTGTAAAGTTGGTGAGCGCATTTATTTATCAAGTGCCTCAGCGGTTCAGATATTTTTGGATAAACCGATTGTATATATTCCCCCTTGCATAAGCTTGCAGAGGTTGTTGATTTTCTCTTCAGGAGATACTATGTTGTAAATGTTCAGAGTTTTAATACAACAAAGCTGATGGAATTTCCAAAGTTCTGTGTTATCTGATGTGTTTTGGTGTGCTTGCTGAATGCTACAGGATTCCTGCGTATTTCATGGAACAATAAGTTTCTTTAACCTGTTCATTTTGTTTGTTATTTCCTTCATAATCCATTCATGCTCTGTGTTTCACAATTTAATGGCAAAGAAAAAGAATAGTTTCAGGATTTATTCATAGAATACCCTGAACTCAATCTAAGCTATTATGTATGTTTTCCTCAGTTATAGTTATAAGAGTGTAATTCTTAATTGCTGCACTTCCAAACTATACCTTTCACAGTGATTATCGTTCAGGAATTCAAACCTGCTCCTGGTCAATACATCTCTTTCTCACATCACTAATTTAGTGGAAATTTCTTAATTGCCTTCCACTGGTTAAGCATACTTCATCATTACAATTTCAAGTTTGTTTCATGAAATATCTAAATGGCCCTGTTGCTTCAATAATCACACTCAAACACTTCAAACAACCTGCAACCACAGACTCCATTGCCCAATGGTCTAAAACTGTCTGAAGATATCACCTTAGGTACTGAAAGATATCATTCAACCAAAACTTTCAAACCAAACCCTCACCTCATGTCTAGCCTAAGATTCTTAAGAACAAAGTTAAACAGTCAAAGAGAGAGCCCTCTCTGATTATAGGTAGGCTAGGACCTATAATCCAAAGCTTGGTTAGTGGTTACCCCGGCCGTATTCCCTCAGGAGTCAAAGGGAACAACCTGGGTGTTAACACAACCTATGTCAAATATTCCCACTATACCTGCTATTGTGACTGTGTTGCAAGTGCAAGAATTTCCTGTTGTGTCTCAACCTCAAGTCTCTCAGGTTACAATACAATAGCCTCTTATATCTATGGCTTAATTGCAACCTTAGGTTAGTGCTCCCTTACCTGGAACGACTCAGGCTCAAACGAGTATTATCACTCCGCATCTTGGTCAATCTTCCAGTATTGGGCTACAGCAAAGGGTCCAACAACCATGGCTCGTACAATACCAACAACCGCAATTCTAGCAAACCGAACTCGGTATGGGCTTAGTCAATATCAAACCTACTAAGTACCTGAGAAACAAGACTTTGTAAGTAATGGATAACTGCATTTCAAAATGGTTATCAGCAACCACACTATACTGGTTATGTCCAACAACCTTATCAAAGTTACCAGCATTAGATACATTATGCTGGTATGCAAAGACCTACTGCTTAGGTGATTCCATCTTATCCTGGGTATGCTTCACCTAACCTGAATCAGAAGTTTCCTTTTGTAGCAACTCTAGAATTACCAGATTTGAACCGGCTAACAAATGATCCAATTGTATATGCCCCTTGCCGGCCAATGATTCCTCATAAACTTCCCTCTGATATTCCTAAATTCAATGGAAATCAAGGTGAAGATCCATCATTCACGTAATGACTTTTCATTTGAGGTGCTCATCTAACACCCTGAATGATGATTTGATTAGGCTTCACCTTTTTTAGAGAATGCTCACTGGTCCAACAGCGAAATGGTATACTAAATTTCCTAGAGCTTCATTTGATAACTTCATCACCCTTTCCACTACTTTTCTAACCCACTTTTAGTTACCCATCTGGTATGAAATGGGAATAGATCTCCTTACCAACTTTAAACAGACCATGGCCACTCACATATCTGATCATATTCTTGAGTGGCGACATCATCATTAAATGGTAAAGACGTATGTTCCTGATCAACTTTTAGCTGAGTGGTTTATTCAGTCCTTATTGCCATCTATCACTGAGGATGTGGTGAAAGGAGGAGTTGTCACTAAAGAGAAAGTCATTGCTCGTGCCCAATATTTATACTTGATCTACACTCAGTCTGGCACACTCTACGACAAAATTCTTGATGCTCCAAGACCAGAATTTTCTGTTCCACCCCCTTCTAAATCAAATAGGGGCTCTCATGTCGGTGACGGCATGATCGGTGCCTCAAGCGCGCAAACCGCAAGGGCTCCATCTGGTAAAGATCTTGCAGTTTCTAGCCAGAATGCAAATGACAAATCTCTTACCTCAGAGATTAATGTCGTGTCATCTGACAAGTGTAAGAATCCAAAGCAACCAGGGGATAAGAAGAAAGGGAAAAATAATAAGAAGAAACAGGAGAATTCAACTCCTGAAAGATATTCTGAAAATCCTGCTGGGCCAAAGAAACCTCCTCATTTTCCATGTTACATATGTAATGAGGAGCATCATACGAGAGATTGTCCACATCAAGCTGAGGTTATGAAATTTTTAAAGACTTCAAATACCTCAGCAGTGTTGACTTATCCCTTTCCAAACCCAGAAACTAATCTGGTTGCTATTGATAATGCTTCCACATCCCAAGTGCTCATGCTATCCATCTCAAAACAACAAAATGATGCTTTTATATCAACAAGGAATAAAGATTATGGGAATCCAACATCATCAAACAACCAAGCTACATATCAACTTGGTGGTTTGAAAACAACTTCGCCAAAATTTGTTCCACCCATTATTCTTGAATTAACTATAAAGCCACCAAAGGGAGTCATACATAAATCAACATTTAATCCTTGTGCTCGAGCTACAGAGAATTATAATCTAGTGGAGGATCTGGCTCAATCACCATCCACTATGTCGACACTTGAGGTACTGAAAAATTGCCCGTCCCAAAAGCAGGCTTTATTATCAGCAATAGGTGGGATTGATCCAGTAGATTCCAATCTTGTGGCCTTTAATCATAAAGGATACACACCTCAATTACCAACCCAACTCGCTTTCCTTATACAGGTAAAAGCCCTCAATAAAACTGTTCATCGAACTATCATTGATGAGGGGGCGTCTACCTATATTATGTCAATGAGTTGCTAGAAAACTCTTGGTTCACCACCCTTGGCGTGATCATTGACAACATTAAAAGCATTCAATGGAAGGACATACACTCCATATGGGATTTTAAGTGGCTTGCAAGTTGAACTGGGAGGCAAGATGGTAGAAATTTAAGTCGAAGTCATTGATGGAAACCTTGATTACAATATTTTACTAGGAAGACCCTGGATTTATGCTATGGCTGTCGTTGTGTCTACATACTTTAGAAAGATTGCATTTCCCTTCCAAGGAGGAATTACAATCGTTGCCCAACTAGCCTTTTTTCCTAACAGTTCACAAGCTACTGGAAGCATTGCATTGATCCATGAAAGTTATCAATCACTTCAAAATGTCGAAGTAGGTCTCCTAAAAGACCCGTCCTCTTGCCTCCATCTAGTCTTGCGGAAGTGGCCACAGTGGAAACATGTCATACGATCTCTTCTACATAATCTAAGATTAAGAAGAACTCCAACCATTTTGATAGTATGGATCGATGAGAGGTGTTGTCCCCAAGCCCCATAGAATCATTGTAGCATATTGATCTTCTAGGCTTCGGTAGCAAACCCAAATCAGCACTCGATGAGTGTATGGCTAGATAGGTCTTTAGAATATGGTACCTCTTCTGATCCTTGATCTCATATACATTCTACAGATGAAGGAATCATCCAGTCAATGATGATAAGAGAGACACCATGGGAAGATTGCCACCATTGTTCTCACCTTCAAGATAACAATGAAGATTATTCAAATGACCTCAATCATCCTTCAATTTTTTTTTTTTTTATCAAATACTATAAACAGAGTAGATTCCAAGCAAAATCTGTCCAATATTGAAGAAACTATCGCCATTAATATCTCAACCAAACCTAATGTTGTAGAGAATATTCACATTGGCAAATCTTGTTCTCCATCAGAACTGGAAATTTACTGCGCTCTCTTTCGTGAATTCAGAGATGTCTTTGCATGGTCATATGAAGAAATGCCAGGCATTGACTCGAGAATTGTTGAACATGAAATCAAGATGTATCCAGATGTCAAACCAGTACGACAACGGCTTCGACCTGTTCATCCGAAGAAAGTTGCTGCCATTAAAGCGAAAGTTGAAAAACTTTTGCATGATGGTTTCATTTACCCTGTTCCTCTCACTGATTGGGTATCAAATATTGTTCCTATAATGAAGAAACAAGGAACAATTAGAGTGTGCATCGATTATAGGGATGTAAATCAAGCGTGTCCAAAGGACAACTATCCTACACCCTTCATTAACTAGATAATTGATGAATGTGCTGGATGAGAAATCTTTTCATTCATGGATAGATTTTTTGGATACAATCAAATCAACATCCACCCATAGGACCAGTCGAAGACTGCGTTTATATGTCTGTGGGGCACATTCACGTATCGTAAATTACCTTTCAGTTTGAAGAACGGAGGGGAAAATTTTCAAAGGGCAATGAGTTATGCCTTCCATGACATCAAGCACATCCTTCAACCATACCTCAACGATCTACTAGCTCATTTGCGAAAGTGGACTAATCATCCGCAAAATTTGAGAGCCATATTTCTATGTTGCCAACACTACAAGATACGACTCAGTCCACACAAGTGTGTGATTTGTGTTGGTTCTGGTTGACTACTTGGTTTCATAGTTTCTAAGGATGGAATTCAGCTCGACCCATTTAAGGTTCAGGAAATCCTTGACATGCCCCCACCTTCAAATTTACTTCAGATTCAGAGACTCTAAGGCAAAGCTAACTTTCTGAAGAGGTTCATTCCACATTATGCTAAACTTGCTAAAGGTTATACACGTCTTTTGAAAAAAGGAGTACCCTTCCACTGGGATCAGGTTGCGCAAGCTTCCTTTGATGCTTTAAAATATTCCCTGATAAAAGCATCATTAATGTACACTCCTGATTATCGAAAAGACTTTAACCTGTATCTCGCCACTGTAGATACGACCATCGCTATGGTTTTAGTGCAAGAGGATAATGGAATTGAACATCCTATATATTATTTAAGTCGCAATCTTAATGATATAGAAAGCAAGTACTCTTATGTTGAAAAATTGGCTTTAGCAGCCGTTCAAGCAGTACAGAGATTTCGACACTACGTTCTCTTTCACAAAACTACCATTGTGTTAGATTGCAACACTATGGCCTACATTCTGTCGCATCAATTGCTAGGGGGAAAATATTCCAAATGGATAGCCATTTTGCTAGAGTTTGATCTGTAATTCACCAAATCCAAATCAAAGAAATCTCTCATCTTTGTAGAGTTACTTTGTGACCTTCCCTCGTCATCCAATGATTTAACATCCAAAGAATCAATCATGGATGAGACTCTGTTTCTGATATCATCAAGAAATCTGTGGTATGGGGATACACTGGTCTATCTCCAAACCCAAACTTTTAAGCCTAACACCTCTTGCTCTGAACAACGGTGTACTCGATACCAAGCCAAAGATTATTTGATCATTGGTGATACAGTTCTATGAAGGTGCCTCATGCATGAGGAGGCTGAAAAAGTTTTGAATGATTTTCATTTAGGTGCTTGTGGGGGGCATCTATCTGGTTACACTACTATACATAATATCTTACGAGCTGGTTACTTTTGGCCCACCATATTCAAATATTACATAATTGTAGTCAAAAGTTGTCGTGCTTGTCAAATTCTTGATCGCAAAACCAGATTACCACCTGCACCACTGCATCCAGTAGTTCTTGTTGGGCCATTCGCTAAATGGGGCATAGATTTCATGACATGTAACCCCACTTCCACTGGGGGGCATGGGTATATTATAGTCGCTGTCGACTATTTTACAAAATGGCCCGAGGTGATGCCTACATTAAGCAACAGTGGTGAAACGACTGCTCTTTTCATTTTCAATCATGTAGTTTCTAGATTTGGTGTACCACAGGCTATAGTCATAGATCATGGGTCGCATTTTCGCAATCACAAGATGGTCGAATTGACTACCAAATTAGGATGGTCCCATGATAGTTCTACTCCATATTATCCATAGGCTAACAGACAAGTTGATGCAATCAAAAAAGTCCTTAAGCGCATGCTATAGAGAATGACTGGAGTCCACAAACAGAATTGGCACTTAATCCTATACTCAGATCTATGGGCATATGACAGATTTATGCCCTTTTAGTTGGTGTATGGTCTAGAAGCAGTCTTACCAATTCAATGCGAAATCTCATCCCTCAAGCTTGCAATTGATCTGCTTCCCGAAACTTCTAAGGAAGAGGTTCGTTTCTTGGAACTAATCCACCTAGATGAAACCTGTCGTGATGCCGCACTGGCTACTGAAGCACATAAGAAACGTGTCAAGGCGCAATATGACAAAAATGTAAAACCTCGTGTCTTCTCAGAAGGTGACCTGGTCTTACTTTATGATCAGGACTCTGACAAATTAGGAGTAGGTAAATTAAAACCATTATGGATGGGCCTATACATTGATAAAACAATATTGACAAAAGGAGCCTACAAGCTGGTTGATTATGATGGGATTCCACTATCGCAGCCCCAAAACGGGTTGTATCTTAAATGTTACTACGCTTAATTAAGCATAGTAAACTCATTGTACATATGCTTTTATTGCATTTATGAGTGTAAAAAAATGAAACTGAAACTGAGCATAGTCCCCCTAGGATTCAAGCTCATTAAAAAATGAACCTTCGAGTAAATACCCTCTGTGATTGCTATTCTATCAGCCTTTTGAGCCTTGGTTGTGTACATCCCATCACCTCCATTATTTTGGCCGATCATACGCTTCCACCTGGTTGTTTACAATTTTGAGGAATAGTCACAATGAGTGGTCTTGTTAGCCAACCTCTTCCCAAAAACAAAAATGTTTTGAAAAGTTCCAAGATTACTCGGAACCAGTTGCCACCCTAGACACCACTCATTCCTAAAAAATGAGCCTTATTTAGACCCTTTTCAGACTCGTTAAATATGAAAAGATTTTCTAGCAATTGTCCTTTCCAGCTTGTTAAAGTGATTGGAAGTGCCATCCCTCCTGTATATTTTAATATTTTTCGAACCTAAGGGATTATCTCATGAAAAAGTTTGGGTGCTTGTCTTTTTCATCACGTTAAAGTGATCGAAAAGTCATCCCTTTTGTATTATTTTAATATTTTTTGGACCTAAGGGATTATTCTACGAAAAAGAACCTCTAGAGTTTCCTTTTTTTCCCTTTTCAAACTCTCTAAACATGAAAAGGACCGAGTTATCCTTGTCATTAAACTCATTAAAACAATAGTGAAAAACTTGTCCACCCAGACAAGAATGAGTTTCACTGTCGCTAGACTCGTTAAAACATAGCGACAGGTTTTCCCGAAGGGAAAATTATAGAACAAGCATATGTTATCCTCCTCAAGCTTGACAGAAATAAAGAGGTATTGGTCAGCAATAACTGGGGAAAAAGGGAAGAAAACTTGAGAACTTTATGGTAGTAGGTCGCTCTTGAACATGACACTTTCACTTCATCTCCGTGATTGAGTTGGGTTGGGTTATTCCATTCACCAGTCATCTCACCATTGGTCTTCCACACCATCCACTTTTGGGGTTAACGCTACCAATTCACCTCAGTGTCGCCGATATGTTCAAGAGAAGTCATTTAGTCGAGAATCCACCATCCAGTTAATGTCTCATCCACTGCAATACCTTCATCTTTCATGACTACCATTCCTGAACCTTGTGTCATCAGATCATTTTCACCTCCAGAAAATCATTTGCTTCGTTTTGTGTCATAGATGTGGGATACATCAAGGCCCTCCTATGATGGGTCAATTCTTGTCGACATCAGCCCATTATCCAAGAAGTTGACCTAGAAACAACCCTTTCAGTGCTTTGAAGCTTGCATGCCTCAATGGCAAGTTTCTCACTTCCGGTGACAGGTTGACATCAATGGCATTCAACCAAAAGATTTTTCTTGGTGTTCGACATCGGATCATATATTCACACCACATGAATTGTACTATAGTACCTTAAGGGTCATCATCGTTATTGGTGATTCCTCTCGTGTCTGTTAATAGCTCACATTATTGGCTAGTAATCAGACAATGCCTTTCCATGTTCGACTTCAGAACATCTCTTCACATGGATTGACTTGTACATCGAGCGAAGATTGAATGAGTTTGAAGACCCCAGATCTAGTTTCATTCATCTGGGTTGTGATATATTCAGGGATATAAAAACATAAAATGTACAAAGGCACTACAAAGATGGTCATCCAAACCAAGGATGATGACTATACATCTGAAGAATCACCAGTCTGCACCTCCGGACGACTATCTAATCTATGTACATGAAATGAATTTATAAAGCTAAGCATGGGAATTCTTGCCTCAGCTAGATCATGAAAATTATATTATGATGATGTATTGTATTGTATCTTATACAGGCCACCTTCCTGTTTCGAAACCTCAGATCCTCATGATAAAGCATTTCACCCGACATCAAGATTTACGACTTCATGCTTTAGGGGGAAACTGTTATAGATATATTTGGGCACTTCAACCCCAATCCTATATGTCTATAAACTAGGGCTCATAAACCCCTAAAAGATTTGTTTCATACCCTAAAAGAACATGGTCATCTGATTACATCATTACCCAAAAGTTCCACTGGAAAAAACATCCAGAAATGGCCTAAACTGAACCATACTAAGTGGTACACTAGCCAAGTGTGATGCATAATGAGTGGTACACTGCTCAGGTGCAATGCATACTGATTAGGCCTTCTATAGGGTGTGATGGGTGAGGATGGACATATGTCTGAGACAGTTTGCTAAGTGGAGGCTCATGGAATCTTCTAGAAACTTCTCCTATAACACTTGCCTCTCTAAATTCACCCAAAAGATGAGTAACAGATATAAACTTTAGTTATCTCTTCTCTTGTGGATCCAAATGTAATGAAACTAATCAAAACCCAGAGATGACTCACACCCTTACACACATCTATAAATGGATCCCTCATCTAAGAGATCAAGGGGCTGGAATATTTTGAATTGCAAGGAAGTACTGATAGTTTTTGTTTGAGGAAAGAGCATTGTATTGTTGGTGTGATCTTGCTATTTCATGAGGTGAAGAGGGCTTGATGCTGGATCAGACAAATGGGTTGTAATTCTCCCTTCTATTTAATAAAATTCTTCAAGTTTTCTTCCATATAATTGTGCAATTGTGAATGTTATCATTTGTGAATGCTATTGTATGTTCATTATATATCTAATTCTGTAATGTTTATGATATAATAGATCAATATGCTTTGATAGTTTGTCGTTACTGTGTTTCTACATGTACTCTTCAAGCGAGATAAGTACAGGGAGGAGTTGCAAGCTCTATCAAAGGGGAGAGAGATTAAGCAAGGGATTAAGCGGAAGTTCATGGTTGGTTCCATTGTCTCTCTCTTATCTATTATACATAGAAGAAATCATGAATTGCTTTAAAACTATTGTTTCTAGGGTAGCTACCAAACCTAGAGGGCTAGTCACTCAATAAAACACTAGTTTTCCCAAAAACACTTATGCATGACAACAACCATTATTCCATCATACACATTTCCACATGCAACCATCAACATGCATAAGCAATTCCTAATCAACTACACATGTGCATAACTGCATGTAGTTGAGCATAAGAAATCAATTCTTGTAACCAACCCACAAGAATGATATATGTAATCAACAATCAAGAGTGCAACCCATCATACAAGGATGTAATCAAGCTACATATAATTAAGTAACTAGTCATATACTTCTGACCTTACATTCCAAAAAATAACATCAAGTTCCTCATGATAACCTTACTACAACCATGATTAACATGATGCAATGAAACAAGCACATGGAACACAAGTGTAAGAGACACAAATTCAATTGACATGCATGCATGACCAACACACATTGCCCATCCAGTCTGAGTGGGGAACCATTCTGTAATACCAATCTATAACACCCCCTCCCAGGTTTACCCAAAGTAACCATGATAACTAGGGTAAACATGATACAAGGGGCTACTATGGTCATATTCGACCTCCTATTTGACCTTAAGGAAGTGGAATCGATGTAATGTCACACACAGTTATCCAACATTGTCAACAAAACTCGCAGGAGACAAGTCATCCACTCGGACACCCTATCCCTATGTCCCACTATTTTTCTAGATCTCGTAGGCGATAGTCACTCTCATGCTATGGGAAAGGGAGAAACTAGAAACTTAAATTCACTCTTGCATGCCTTCCTGCCAGCAACTGTAGACCAAAATTGGCAGTTCTATGCCAGGGACCTTGAGATTTAAGCCACTTTTCTAGCCTAGAATTCTGACCTCTACTTAGAACTTTCTACAACCTTTATAATTCAATAAATACATGATAACAATTCTGATCAATGAAAATCAACCTCAGGACTAGGCCTGAGCATCCCCAACCAGAACTGACATTATGTCAAACACTTGGCATCAATGCAACCTACAAGTCTAGGATACAAGACAAAGCATAAATAATTGACACAACTTATGAAACATAACCAGAAGGATCACCTCCTTCTCCATTCAACTACTACATCTTCAATTAGGTCTTGCATCCATCTATTTAATAGTTACAAGTAAATACGTGAAATAATATTGACATTAACCAATCACTTAACCATGATTATAACTAGCATAAAACCATGTAAATATTAGAGATAAGACAACCATTAAATCCACATATAAATCAGTACAAAAGTAAGAGAACTTATCTTTTATTAATCATAGGAAAATCGGACCAGGCTTGGGACTTCCACGTACCACCTAACCATAGACATGGCTTAACCAAATCTCTCTTTCATCTAGTCACCCCCATGCCATATTCCAAGCATGAATGTGGGATATCATAGAACAACCAATCCAAGAACAACCAAGGGAATCTAGAGGTTAAACCACCTCCACCCTCATCAAACCGTGGTCACATCAAAATCGGTGCTTCGATCACAACTGAATATAACTTGGAATTCCATCTGGAATTGATCACTATCCTTGAGGAATTTTCTATCTCCTTGTCTCAGGTTTTATCCCAATCTAAACCCAAATCAATAGGCCCTAAATTGAGACCTTTCCCTTAGGATTTACCATGTATCTTGCCAAAATCAATCAAGGGTTTCCTAGGCCTTTGGGAATGGAACTTGAGCCCATGTCTGCCCCAGATTCCAAAACCCATTCGGAAAACCAAATCTCAAAGACTGAAATAAACATCCCAACATCATGGCATCTGGAGAAAGGCAAGGCTGGGTTGAAATCCACTATCAAAACCCAGCAAAACCATGCCACCAATAGCAAGAGAACCATACACCAACATGAAAAGTCATGCATGTCCAAACCAGCAAGGAAATTACACATGAAAAAGGTTACCTCCAAGTATTTCTACTGAAGCTGCTTGATCCTACTTTCCTTCCTTGATCCTTGCATGATTTTCCTTTACTTTTCTTGATTTTTCTTTCCTTGCTCCAACTAGAGTGCTGCAAGATAAATCTAAATGATCAAGAGTGAGAGACAGAAAGAGAATAATGAGAGATCCCCAAACTTGAACTTGTAAAAAGCCATGAATTGATCCTAAGAATATTTTTTTATGCATGAGGCCTCTAATTTCTTCATTTTCCATTATTTTCCTTCAATTTCCTCCTCACATGCAACCTGTGACCTTTCACCTTACTTTTCTCCTAATTTCCTTTACTTTCATAAATAAATGTGCCAAAATGTCTTTTTCCCTTTTAATTCCTTTGTATTAACCTTTTCCAATTTTCCTTAGCCAAAACACAAATTGAGTGATGCCCACTAGGATATCTTTTCCCAACGCTCAGCTTGGAATAAGTTTCCCTTAACCGTGGCCTTATTTTTCCTTTATTAAACTTTATTACATGAAATTTTCACCAGGATTGTTACACCAAGTTATAATGTTCTTCTAAGTTCAAATCCGAGGACAGATATATTTAATGAATCTCATGAGTAACTTAAATAGAAGGATTTTCTTCATGCGGAACTGGAAATGACAAGGGATGGAATACTCAATTATTTATTTACCTTCCTCTTCACCATGGATAACCTCACTACCTTGTTTCAATTCAAAATCCAACTCATTATATGATAAACTTGAAGATAACACATTATAGCACAAGGGATGGTGAGGTGAAAATGGAGTTTCAATAAGAACATCTTCTTGGAATGAATCATATTCAAGGTAAAAATCTTTTAAATCTTCTTGTGATGCAGGAAAGTGTTCCCTCTACGGATAGAGGCAACCCCTTTAGCCCTAGAGTGGGTCTAGTCACAAACAAGGACAGATCAACAATATTTTTCCTTAAACAGTCATAGTTGGAGGCCTACCTCAACTGGTGGTTGATGGAGTTCCCTTGCGCTGCTCTAGCTTCTGCTTCCTTCTCCTAATGAGTGATCAACCTAAAACAATGCAAAGGAAATACAACAAAGCACGTAACCAGGAAACAAAAATGATCTACTTACTCACAAATTCAAGAAGTCATGAGCTATCAAGTAAATTACATGCAAGACATAGGAAAACATCATTGATTGTATTAATAATGAAATAAGAGTAAGCTTACAACCAAAGTCTTGATGTCACAAGCCTTCTCAGAGGGATCCAGCCAGCATGTTCCTCAAGCATTCACTCTTTGAAGATGGATCTCCCAACATACAAGTCTCTCTCACTCATAAGTTTTACACAAGATTAAGGGTGCTTCACAACCTTCCACAAGCTATCAACAATCCCACACTTCTCACACTCACACCAGCTATCTAGCAAACTTCCAAACACTAACAAGACTGCCCAACTAGCCAACTATCAAAAACTAGTAATGCATAGCAATGGTGAGAGTTTAAATAGGAGAAGGAGTCTCCATGAAAGGTGGAAAAGTGAGCTTATCTCAAAGGAAGGTAGCACAATTGATGGAAATGCCATGCCAGAGAAAGGAGGGTGATACAAACTATGCCAACAACCAGGTCTGGAGTCATCTGGAAGGCTGACTGTCGGAACAAATTCACCCAATTTGGATCATCGCGGGGGCATAACTGATCTATAACACTGACATCGCTAGTGAGTAATGTAGCTAGTTAGATCATCGCTAAAGATTATTAGTAACCTCGCGTTGGAGCATGAAATCGGACCATCGCAGGAATCAGATGTACTTCCGCGCTGGCAGCGCAGCTCGACTGTTTATGAGCGCCTTTCAGCACGTATATTTTGTCCATAGATGCGATGAGGTAGATAACTTAGGAAAAATGGGTTTTCTGGCAGCACAAGAGAGCATTTGTTCAATATGAGCATGTTTGATTTGGACACATGACACAGTAGAAGGACTAGAATGAAGACAGTGACAAATTACTGTGTAACACTTCTCGAGAAACCGAAAGACATATTAGTGGACATGGGAAATTATCATCACATGCATCAATAGAATCAATATTATTAGAATGATGGTTGTCCAAGGCTTCAAGCTGATTAAACAAATCAATTTCATTTAATTCATCTCCGAGATTGCTAGATTCAAAATAAAACATGGATGGAAGAATGTAATCTTGACATGGATGATTTTGAAAAAGAGACTAAATATCAAAAGAATCATCACTTCCTTCTCCTCTATCTTTGAAGAATGGTTTCCTTTCACCAAATCATTGTTTTGATTTGGAAGTATTGATCAAGAAAATCAAGGGGCAAGGGATCATGAAATGATAGAAGATGACAAGAATCCAAATCAGATTCAAGACTAGAGTTAAGAGTATTAATACCATCTTGGGGAATGGAAATATTAGTCTTCACCATAGGTTTCATGAACCATTCCAAGATTTCTTCCATAGGCTCTAAATCATTGAAAGCGGAAGAAGGTTGAGAAGATGGAGTAGGAAGTTGATTTGTAGATTTATCAACTTGATCATTAATACATATAGGCACCCCAATTGGTACTATAAAATGAGGAGGACATGGAACAAAAGGAATAGTAGGCTCCTCCTCAGAAGATTTAGGTTTCTCATGGTTTATGAAAATTAGGGAGAGAGATTCATTTTGGGGTTTAGATTTAAACCGATTCAAAGATATTCGAACTAAATGTTTAAACTTTTTCTTAAAGAAATCCCAATCCATATCTTCTTTAGGAAACTTACAACATAAGTAAAGGAATCTATTAGTAGCAATACCATCAACTGACTCACTAGATTCATTATAATATGATTGATTCTTTTATAAACATCCCAGTAATCGTACCTTTCAAAAGCTTGATGGAGCTCCTTAAGAAATTGATGAGAATAATGGATAGAAGCAGATGGTAAGCTATGACACCATCAATCAACAAAACCTTCAAGAATGAGGTGAATAGAATACACAGAACATCTTCATCATTGATTTCACAAGATTTAGAAAACCCACGAAAATCATTTATGTGTTTGGATAGAAATGTACCACCCTCACCATCAAACTTGAATTGAGACAAGACATGGACAATTTCCATGGAGATGGAAAGTTTACCAGGAGATAGGTTAGAAAAATACTATAGTATTATTATTTGGGAAAGATCCATTCATGAAAAGAGATTAAAAATAGACTCAACGAGCATAGTTTGTCATCCATCCCTCCTAGCACCAGAATGTTGACACTGTTATACCGCTAATATAAAAGGGGTCTCCCAATGTGAAGTCCCAATTAGACCTCACACTATTTAGATTAGCAGCCCCATCCATAGTATCATCCCCCACCATAACTGTAATGTTTTCATTGGTTTCAATGAATAACATAAGATATTATCCATGTAACCTTTGAATAATAAAATAATTTGACATTTTCAAACACTCATTGCAATGTGCAAAAGAAGATCTTCATGAGTGGAAGACAAGAGTGAGTCTCTTGAAGGAAGTAATAGTACTAACCTATGAGAGACACATGAGAGCATGAAAAGATTCGTTAGCTTAATAGTTCACATAATGATTATTAAAGTGAATACAACACACATTCAATAAGATGAGTATCAAAGCCACTAAAATAGTTTAATTTCTTCAGTAAATATGAACACAACATATACCATGAAAATCCCAAGAATAGTCCTAAAACATTTACGATACATGCATGAAAATGTGTTGGCTCATTGAATTTCAATTAAGTGAAAGATCCAAGTACATAGTTACAATGATGAGACACAAGTTCCAACAGTAGAACATCAAGACACTTCTTTCTTCTCTAAAAGAATAGTTTTCTCTCCTATTCCAAGTAGAGAAGGGAAGACTAGTTCTCCAAAGCTTTAAGCCTCAAGAGGAATGAGGTTGCTTTTATAACAAGAGGAATGACCTTTCATCTCCCCTTGACTCTTGGACTCCATAATATGTCCTTTGGACTTCTAAACGACTCTTGAACTTCTAAATGACATTTGGACTTCTCTATGTGACTTCTGGACATATATGACTATGTGACTCTTCATGTTCCACATATGACCCTTAGACTTCCACACATTACATTTGTTCCTTTCTTGAGAATACATCATTACATTCCACATGATGATGTGGCATGACACATGGACACATATTGACTATTATGATTACACTTGTACAAGTTACAACTTGACAATGATGACATGGAATTCATGATGAAGTGGAAATGTCAAGTTGTCTTCTTGTTGCTTCATCTTGCATTCTTGATGGTAGATCTAATCTATGCTTCAGCTTCATGAAGGATCCACTTTGTTCTTCTCCTTCACCCTCCAAAGGGTGTTTGATCAATATCGAAATCATTTGAGTCATCATGTAATGTGTTCTTTTGGTCTTGGTCCACGATATGCTTCATGTCCCCATGATAGCTCTCTTTGTTTCTTCTTCTACGAAGATGTTTCTTTATGCTTTCTCCTTGATCTCTACTTTGAGCATTACCTTTTTGGGCTAGGAAGTTACTCTTGCCAATGAAAATCATTCATCACAAAGTGAAATCAGTCTTGAAAACATATATGTTATCACTACCTATCTCATGGAATGCTTAGCTCATGATGCACCAATGAGAGGGATAAAATAAGGGGGATTGATTAGGACGAAGCAGAAAAATTTAGCAGTATCTTAGGAAGTATCTGAAAGACATTTATCTACAATATGGATCACAAAAGTCTCAAATATGACAGTATCCTCTATGATAGTGTCCATTTGTTCTAGTGATCAAATGTACTCTTTCCATGTGATTGAAAGGGTCGTTAGGTCAAATTGTTATATTTTCAAATAAAATTTGATACCTCTTGGTTATAAAATGGTCATTGGTTACTGTCTAGATCATTTCTACTCCCTCCACTTTGTCAAGGTCATCATCACTAATCATGGTCATGTCATCATTTAGGTGTCCTAGGTCAACAAAAGAGCTAGGGTTCCATCATATAGGTCATGGTATAGGATTTACATTTGATTGTCATCATAATGTCAGTCATCGATAGAAAAAGAGAGTCATGTTAATCATTTGGGTCACCATCATGGGAGTTGGAAAATTAAGGAATAAAGTACAAAAAAAAAGTAACATTTCCATTTGAAGAAATGATGCTGCAGTCAAATCACATCACTAGTCATTTTATAAAAGTACACATGATGTCATGAGCCAAAATTGAGTTTTTTGAGCTATAAAGAGAAATAAAGCTTTCCAAGAGTTCATTCTATCCTTCCAAGTCTTCAAGAGCTCCTCTTTCATTGCAAAACTTGCCACAACCATCAGAAGTTCAGATTACATCACCAAATTACTAAATTCATCATCCTGCTGCACTTTTGTTGTGTTTCTGGCAGGGTTGTTGTGCTTTTGTTTTCGAGACATAAGGAGGGAAAGAACAGGTGAAAACTCCATCTCAGTGTTTCAAACAACTTCAAACAAGTAAGTGGGACCATTACAAATCCTTGCTTCAGTCAATTTCTTCACAAAATTGATAAACTCCTTCCCTAGGGTTTGTTGTTGTGTTTTTAAGATTTCATGGTTTTTTCTTTCTTCCAAGGAGAAAATTCCTATGTTTTCTACCTAAACACCCTTGTATACACTTGATAGACCCTCCCCAACCATTTCCCATACTTGTTTTCCCCATGTCACCACTTTTCCCCAAAAACCCAAGACCATGCTGCGTTTCTACTACGTTTCTGGGTTTTCCTGTGTTTTCCACTTTTTCCCCTCCTTCCCTCACCCAGTCTAATAAATTTCACTACCCCTGTGTCCCTAACATGTACCCTTACCCTTTAAATTTTTCCCAAATTTTCCCCAACTCCTATCCCCTCCATTTCCCTCTCTAAACTAGTTTCTCTGTTTCCCCTGTTTTGCATCCCTATACCCCTATCCTTTCTCCTCTCAAACTAGGATTTTCAGTCAAGAAAAGATAATAAAATGGCCTGTGAAAATAATAAATACAACAAGGGGGGATAGGTCTCAATATATGAGCCAACTCATATGCAAGATATCAATTCTTAAGAGTTCATCAAGACTGTTATCGGGAAATTTAGTGTCTATGCAGAGCTGCTAGTCCCACTATGACGGGTAGCTATCTTAGAAACAAACGGATTAAAGTTACTTTCGTTTTCCTTTATGAGAAGTAGATAGGACAGGATCAAAGAATACCAACCTCAATTCTTCGCTTGGTTCTTTGCTTCTTCCTTCTCCTCACCGACCAGTCTTTGCCGCTTCTCCCTTGACCACTCTGCTTCAAAGAGTACCTGTAAAGTCAAAGCAGCATAATACCTTCAAAGTGCAGAGATCTAAAATCATAAACAATATAGGACCAAATATATATTCGCCACACAAATGCATATACTATCAGACATACAAGAATGTGGAGGAAAACTTGAATAGCTTTATTAATATGAAGATTAGAAGAGAGGATTACAACCCATTGTTCTGACCCAGTGTCATCCTCCCAGCATGAAAGCACTTCTTCACCTCATGAAAAGCTTAGATCACCCAACACTCTGATATTCCACTAGAAAACCAATAGCACTTCCTTACAAGATACAAAATTCCAGACTCTAGATCTCTAGGATGAAGGATCCATATATAGATGATTGCAGGGAGGTGAGTCAACTTCTGGGATTTTGATTAGTGTCTTCTTTCTAATAGTTCTTGGTTCCACTTGGAGATTGGTGATCTCTTACTCATCCCTGGGTGAAGTCAGAGAGGCAAGTGTCACAGGAGAAGTTTTTGGAAGATTCTATGATCATCCACCTTGCAAACTGTCTCTGCCATTTGTGCACTCTCACCCATCGCACCGTACAGAAGGGTTTTTCAGTATGCATCGCACCCTTTACACTGGGCAGGTGAGATGCATCGCACCCTTAGCACTGAGCAACGTGTATGGTCCAGTTCTAAGCAGTATCCTGTGGAGAACTTCTGGGAGATGATGTAATCATCTGACCTTGTTCCTTTAGGGTATGAAACAACACTTTTAGGGACTCATGAGCCCTTGGTTTATGGACATATATGATTGAGGTTGCAGTGCCCAAAAATGTCTATAACAGTTGCCCCTAAAGCATGAGGTCGTTAATCTTTTGATGTCGGGTGAAATGCTTTATCATGAGGATCCGAGGTTTTTCGAACTGGAAGGCGACCTGTAATAAGATACAATACAATACATTATATTCATAACATTTTTATGATCTAGCTGAGGCAGGCATTCCCATGCTCAACTTTATAAATTCATTTTCATGTACATGGGACAGACAACCGTCTGTGTAGTAGACTAATGATTCTGATAGAGCCATCATCCTTTGATTCAGATGATTATCTGTGGAGCAATGATGTACATTTGATGTCTTTATTTTCCTGAATATATTGCATCCTGGATAGATGAAACTAGATCCGGGGTCATCAAACTCGTCCAATCTTCGCCCGAAGTACAAGTCGATCCATGTGAAAAATGTTCTGGAGTCGAACATGGAAAGACATTGCCTGATTACCAGCCAATGATGTAAGCTATTAACAGGCACGAGAGGAATCACTGATAATGATGATGACCCTCAAGGTATGGCAGTACAATTTGCATGGTGCGAGAATGGGACTTGGCGTCAAACACCACGCAAAATCTCTCGGTCGACGGCTATTGATGTAAACCTGTCGCCGAAAGTGAGAAACTTGCCATTGAGGCATGCAAGCTTCAAAGTATTGGAAGGGTTGTTCCTAGTTCGACTTCTTGGATAATGAGCTGATGTCGACAAGAAGTGACCTGTCGTAGAACGGCCTTAATGAATCCCACATCTATGACACAGAATGGAGCAAATGACTTTTGGAGGTGAAAACGATCTGATGATACAGGGTTCAGGGTGGCGGTCATGAAAGAATGAAGCGTAAAGGTATTGCAGTGGATGAGACACAAGATGGGTTGGTGAATTATCTGATCGACTTCTCTTGAACATATCGCCCACACTTGGAATGGATTGGTAGCGTTAACCCCAAAGATGGATGGTACGATGGACCAATGGTGATATGAACCGTGAATGGAATAACCCAACCCGACTCAGACATGGAGTGAAAGTGTCATGTTCAAGAGCGACTTTTTGCTACCAATAAAGTTTCTTCAAGTTTTCTTACCAATTTTTCCCCAGTCATTGCTGACCAGTACCTCTTTATTTTTATCAAGCTTGAGGAGGATAACATATGCTTGTTCTGTAATTTTCCCTTCAGGAAAACCCGTCGCTATGTTTTAACGAGCCTAGCAACAGTGAGACTCATTCTTGTCTATATCGAAAATTTTGTCGCTATTGGTTTTAACGAGTTTAACGACAAAGATAACTTGGTCCTTTTCAATTTTAGAGAGTCTGAAAGGGACATAAAGGAAACTCCAATAATCCTTTTTCGTCATATAATCCCTTAAGTCTGAAAAAGTATAAAATAATATGAAAGGGATGAATTTTCGATAATTTTAACAAGCCGAACAAAACAAGCGCTTGACCTTTTTGTGTAATAATCCCTTAGGTCCAAAAAGATTAAAATCTAGAGGAGGGATAACACTCCTGGTAGCTTTAACAAGCTGGAGAGGCCAACTGCTCGGCAATATTTTCACATTTTACAAGTCAGACGAAAAGAGCTTAAAGGAGACTCATTTTTTGAGGAATGAGTGATGATTTCGGGTAGCGCTGATTCCAGGTAAGGTTTGGAATTTTCGAATCATGACAGTGTCACAAGGATGGCTAATAAGATCACTCGTCACAGGTGTTCCTAAAAAAGGGGTAAATAATCAAATGGAGGTGTATGATCGGCCAAAAAACAGAGTGGAGGTGATGATGAGAACACGACCAAGGCTCAAAAGCTGATGATAATGCATTCACAATGGTTATTTACCAGAGATTGGTTCATTTTTTAATGAGCTTAAACTCTGGGGCAAACATTTGCTCATTGCTTAGGCTTAATTTTTAACGAGCTTGAACTTCACATAAAAATTGTTCATGCCAGTCATATAATAAGGACATCTCATTGATAGATTCCATTTTTGTAGAGCTTGCACCTTTCGAAGCTGTGCTCCATTGCCTCTCATATGCAAGCTAGGAATGACCAACTACGCTCCTTTACTTAACTACCGAGATCACTACCAAGGTTAGGTAGGAAAACTTTTCCTTTACTTTGCTGGTGCCATTTAGCCCCTACGAAGACGAATGGTTGATTTGACCACTCACCCGACTTAGGTGGTTGAAGTCAGTGGAACCATAGAGTTAGCATTATGTTGGTCGCTTCTCACTCATGCACAAGAGGTTTACATGCCCCAAGGTATAGTGAAGTAGAGTTTCCAGGTTACCCTTCAATTTGCGGACAAAACATTTGTTTTATCAGGAAAGGCCTACCTTCTAACAGAGGTATCTTATTCTGGTCTAATCCCCTCTTCCTATACGGATGAGAATCAGACCAGTCATATATCCTTCATGGAAACCTACTCTATAACTAGAGTTTCCCTGCCGAAGCAGGCCAAGGTGCATGCCCCCTGGGTTTCAGTCATGACTCCCGAATTACTCACGTTCTTTAGGTGGTCGGACTGGAGATTGATGAGACATTCCTTGCATAAAAAGACCATTTAGGTATGGCATTTGACTATTGGCTATGTGTGAGCCAGGGAACGAAAGCTGGTCTATGAGCTGGACCACTTTTCCTTCATGCGGAAAACACATTACTCGAAAGAGTGAGGAGACAATGGCTCCCATGCAATAAATATATTCACGTCCAAGGAGTAGATTATAATCTAGAGGTCCTTGGACTACCATTACATTCATATAAACGGTTTTCCTTCTCAACGTTATAGGTACATTGGGAAGGATCCCTAATAGTCGACTGGTTCCTTTGTTGAAGCCTGTCAAATTTCTCATCTCAGGCAGAAGCGATGGCGAACCAAGCGCTTTCCAAGTAGTCAAGGAAAGGATACTCACAGAAGCCCCTTCATCTATGATGGTACCGACCATGACCATTCTGTGAGCTTGTACAATTATTCGGAATGGTACACTAGCTGGTAAATGGGGTCTGCCTAGTAGATTCCAATTGAAGGAAACGACTAGGTTGCTTGGAGGTGGGACTGAATAGATGGCCGGATATGACTCTAAAGAACTTCCTTCTTGCGGTAAAGGAACGGGTAGATTGCCCCCATGTTCATCGGAGTTTGTGTTTATGAAAAGAATTTGAATGGTGTCATTCTCATTCTCTTCAGTGATTGTATCATCTGAAGATGGACCTTCTGAAGACAAAACCGAGTCAACTGCCACCTCAACCATTTGACTTTTTTCTGGTATGGATTTAGTGGGTTTATCTTTAGTGATAGATGCTTTGACCAACCACAATGGCATTTCAATCAGATTTTCAACTGGTGATGGACTCGGTAAGAGTTTCTTGTATCCAGGAGGAAGGCGTAGCAGTGAAGCGGGACCGTTATCCAAGACTCTTTTAGCTTCATCTAGGAAGGGACAACAGTGGAAAACGTGATTGCCTTCACACAGTTTACAAGGAAATTTACATTTCCTTTTCTGTCCAAATACTTTGCTTTCACTAGTTGATGGTGTACTTTCAACATGATCTTCAGAGGTTGATGACACCGGATTGTGCAAACGAGGAGACCAGTCCCTTAAGATCTGAGGGATGCAAGGACAATCTCGATGATAGTGGTCTCCTTTGCAAATGACACATGGAGATTTAGGCTTGGACAATGCAATGTGTGGATTTTCACTAGACGATGCCCGGTTACCTCTTTTTGCCTTTGGCTCCTTCTTCTTCTTCTCTTTCTTCTCCTTCCCCTTCTTCTCCTTCTTAGTTACTTGATTTTTGGCTTTACCAACTTCATCAAGTGAAGAGGAAGGAGGAGAGGGAGAATCGAACGAAGTAGAAGGTTGGGGGGTAACTTTAGTATCATCTAGTTGCTGACTCAATTGTTTAGGAATCATGGTGTTCTAAATGACGGAGGTCGAGAAGAGCCATATTGGCAAGCCAATCGTCAATCCTGGAAGTGACAATGTGGCCATATGAGGTGCACCAACATCTCCCCAAGAGGAGAAAGGACTAGGATTTCCTCCAAGGGGAAATCCTTGGTTGGTGGACTCCATTTTCCTCAACCTAAGACCAATGCGGGAATCGTGATATTATTTCGATTAAAATAAATTTTAAACGCTTTGACACAACTTGTTTTTTCAATTTTTAAGAGCCAAGAAAAAACAAAAGATGACTCTAGTCGCCTTCGATTTTTAATGAGCCTGAAGTGACAAGTGCTCAGATGGACCTTTTCCTTTAAGAAGTATAAAAAGGAACGAGAGAGACTACTCTAGAAATCTAGACAGAGGGATTACCAAACCAATCGAAAAACTGCAAAATACTTTTTACGGTACGGCAATCAATCTTCTCGAATGCTATGTTCAGTGCATTGTGATCAATAGGGTGGCAGACACGGCTTCCTATGGATAAAGGATATAGCCTATTGTGGTCTCCCAATATATACTCGACGGTACGTCAGAGCACAAGTCTGTACTGGCACTTGTCGTCTCAAAGAGGAGGAATCACCCAACCAACAATGAAAGTGATAGTTACCAGGCATTACGACGCCAGAATACGTCTCTAGCATAGACTTCTAGATGTTGTGTGTTAGGTTCCAAAGCATTTTTATGTTCATTGAATTTATTTTATAGTTGATCTTTCTTAAGAAATTTTCCTTTCAAGTTCACCGCGTGATGTAGATATACAATTCCTAAAATGCAATCTAAGATGATAAACAATCGTTCAATCTTCTTTTTGCAATGAAAATCCTAGCTACTAAAGAAAGAGAGATGATATTCTTTCAACATAGAGCAGAGAGCACACACTAGATGCATTGTCCTAAATCAAACTGACAAGCAGTCTAAATGAAAATGCACATGCATGTATTTGTTTTAAGCTTTCTTAATGTGTGAATGACAAGAAGAATGCTAAGTACAAACCTGAATTATCTTTTCAAAGCGACAGTACTAACAAATTTCTCTTCAAAAACGAAAGGAAGATAATGACGACACTTTGCTATTTTGAATTGAAAACTACATTCGACACTTGAAAAACTACTAATTCAAATCAAATACAACAGTAACTATATAATCGACCATAAAGAACAATAGAATTCTTTTCTTTTACTGAAAATGACACTTGCGACACTTCCAAATCAAAAGACGACATTTTGATTACGTTACTTTTTGTAAAAGAGAACTATAAATGGCACACAATACATAAAAACATTCACAATTCTTTGTACTATGGAGGTGGAATCATGCAAAGGAAGGCAGTTTCCACAGTGGTATACTGATCACAGACAGCAAAACTCCTAAATAAAGTTGAAGAGAGTGAACAAAAAACCAAAATCTCAGAGCAGAAGAGGTCTTGTCTGATCAGCACACCTGCAACACAGGGAAAGTGCGATGTAGCACACCTACTACACACGGGAGGTGCGATGCATCCAGATTCCCAAGAGGAGAAAGTGCGATGGTCCACAGACGAGACTTCAACTTGGTTCTTGGTCACAGTTTGCAGCTTAGTTCAGGGATTTAGGCCAAGCTAATGATAGTCAGTAAATAGAAATCATAGGGGTTGATCTAATGAGGTTACTAGAGCCACCACTAGGGCAATTAGGATGTTTGCAAATCGATTGTTCAGTTTATAAACAAAACCCGGAGATAGACTGAAGCAGTATTGATCTACTTTTCACTTGCATAGCAAATGCAGTTCGAAGGCTAGCTGGCTTAACTTCAGGCTCCGTTTGTAAGTTTATAAAACAAACAAATATAGACAAGAAAACAATCTTTTAGATCCCTAACGGAGTCGCCATTTTGTTATCGGGAAATCTAGTGTCTATGCAGAGCTACTAGTCCCACTAAGATGGGTAGCTATCTTAGAAACAAAAAGATTAAAGTTACTTTTGTTTTCCTTTATGAGAAGTAGATAGGAGAGGATCAAAGAATACCAACCTCAATCCTTCACTCGGTTCTTTGCTTCTTCCTTCTCCTCACTGACCGGTCTTTGCCGCTTCTCCCTTGACCACTCTGCTTCAAAGAGTACCTGTAAAGTCAAAGCAACATAATACCTTCAAAGTGCAGAGATCTATAATCATAAACAATATAGGACCAAATATATATTGACCACACAAATGCATATACTATCAGACATACAAGAATGTGGAGGAAAACTTGAATAGCTTTATTAATATGAAGATTAGAAGAGAGGATTACAACCCATTTTCTGACCTAGTGTCATCCTCCCAGCATGAAAGCCCTTCTTCACCTCATGAAAAGCTTAGATCACCCAACACTATGATATTCCACCAGAAAACCAACAACACTTCCTTACAAGATACAAAATTCTAGCCTCTGGATCTCTGGGATGAAGGATCCATATATAGATGATTGCAGGGAGGTGAGTCAGCTTCTGGGATTTTGATTAGTGTCTTCTCTCTGATAGTTCTTAGTTCCACTTGGAGATTGATGATCTCTTACTCATCCCTGGGCGAATTCAAAGAGGCAAGTGTCATAGGAGAACTTTTTGGAAGATTCTATGATCATCCACCTTGCAAACTGTCTCTGCCATTTGTCCACTCTCACCCATCGCACCCTACAGAAGGGATTTTCAGTATGCATCCCACCCTTTACAATGGGCAGGTGAGATGCATCGCACCCTTAGCACTGAGCAACCTGTATGGTCTAGTTTTGACCAGTGCTGAGCAGTTTCCTGTGGAGAACTTCTGGGAGATGATGTAATCAGCTGACCTTGTTCCTTTAGGGTATGAAACAACACTTTTAGGGATTCAGGAGCCCTTGGTTTATGGACATATATGATTGGGGTTGTAGTGCCCAAAAATGTCTATAAAAAAGAGGTCATTTAAACAAGTAGGATGCCTAGGGTTTTGTGAGAAAGTACAAGAGGTGGGCTACCATTATGAGCTGACTAGTCTATTTGCCAACAATTTCAAGAAGAACAATACCACCATAGCAGAGATGGACATCCTCGTCTTAGTAGAGGTTATAACTTCAGCTACTAGTATCCCCAATAAAGGAGAAATTTGGTTTAAGGGGATGGATTTGGAGATTGAAAACTACGAAATGTTCCTGAAACCACAGTATAAGGAAACCCCATCTCATATCTTTCCTAGAAGGAAATTATTGGATAAATATACTCCTTTGATGAAGATGATTATGAATTATTTCACTTGTGAAGGGAGGTTCAACAAGTTATATCAGTATCACTTTAGGCTATTGATGCATTTCACATCCATCAAACAACTAAACCTACCCAATTACTTGTTCAAAAGCCTAGTTAAAATGATTAAGAAAGTGCAAACTAAATGGAGAGACCATCAGGCAAGCTTGTTTCATCATGCTTTGATCAAATTCATAGTTCTCCACCATCTCACATGGATCAACATGACATGGGAGACCTTCTTTGAGGCAGCTTCTTTTTTGCCTGCCTCTAGTCATCCAAATAGTCATAGCACCCCCTTAGCATTATCTAAGCCACAGGAGGTTGGATCATCAAACAATCCATCAGTGACAAAGACACCTAGAACAGAAATTTCAAAGACTTATAGTAGAGGTATGAAACTAGTGCCCATGAAATAATAGAGATGCCTAGACCTAGAACTAGGGCTCAAGCAAAGATGTTTCCTAGAAAAACTATCAGTGAAGAAGGAACTCAGCTTGGCACTATGAGACAAGAATCATCAAGAGGCAAAGATGATACACCATTGCACAGTGAAGAACAAGCATCTCTTGATTTAGACATGGTTGACCTAGCAGAACACAATGAAGACAAAGAAATTGAAGACATAATCAAAGAGAAATAGGCACAGATGAGGGAGCTCAAAGATGATCTTGCGAAGGCAAATTTCATGGTATCCTTATTACAACAAGAGAATAGGAAGCTCAAACGAAACCTATTGTTGCAAAGAAAACCACAAGGGTATCATCCATCATCAAGAAAGGAAGATTTTGTGGTAGATAAAGATAAGGGCAAGGCCATCATTGATGTGGAGAAAAAGGAGGATAACGACACAGAGGTATAGCCTAGGAGGCCTACAACTAGAGCCATGGTCAAACAAGGACAACAAGCAGAAAATTTGTCTCCTCCTCAAACCCTAAAAAACATAAATAACACCATAGTTGTTGAAATTCAAGAGAATAAGGAATATTGGCTTGATAAGGTAAATGTGCACTTGGAGAAGTTGTTGAAAAAGGAAAACAAAGACACCACCATGTAGAGGAATATGGCAAGGCACTATTATTCTAGAAACATGATTTCTAGGGTTAAGGTAAAAAATATGAAGAATAAATTCAATAAGACCCTAAGCAAGCTCAAGACGAGGGAAAATCTACATCTACTAGCTCAAGCATCCTTAGTTGTTTGAGCCATGACAAAAAAAAATGAAAAAGGAGAGAGGTTTGGGAAAATTTTGACAATTTTTGAGGTTTTTTGGTTATACAGGCAATACTAGTGCACAGAAACGCAACGTGATCACACGGCAATTTTTCTCAGAGGCTCAAAATCAAGAATTATAAGCATATGCGGGTGTCTCTTGACTAGTAAATTTTATAAATCCACTTTTCGTCTCTTTTTAGCTCATGAATTTGCAAAATAATGTCAAAAACCTTCCATTTTTCACCCTTTTTCCACTGTGATTATCTCTTAAGTTTTAAAGAAGATTTCATGATCATATGCTATGTTTTGTTTGAGATTTTCATATCAGTGTTTTTCTTTCTTCTAAGAAAATGAATTCATACCTATATGCTCATTTTTCTTCGTATTTCCTCATCACCATACTAAAATGAAAAATTCACTTTGTGCAATTGATTTCACCTACCTTTCCCCATCTTATGACTACAATTGACCTTTATGATCACTTGACATAGTTCTAAGACCTAGTGCTCTTTATCCAAAAAACCCTAAATCAAACCCTACTTGGCCAAATACCTAGCCCAAAATCCACATATTCTCCAGTCACTTCCATTGACTATGAGGTTGTTTTGTGAGAGATCCCTCTTGATTTGGTAAGGCTAGCTACCAAGTCAAAAGTTTCTATGAGGTTACCTCCTTGGATTCCTTTCTCAGCCTTGGGAAAAAGAAGGAGTGATAACATGTTATTATTTTTTACTAGACCATAAACTATGAAGAGGATATCTCCTTGGTCCAATGCAGTGGGGAAGATGACTGGAAAAGGTGCAAATACTTGTTTCTTAAGGCTACACCATGCACCCTAAAAGAAGAGAGAAGGAATACTTGGAAAGCATAATTTGACTAGTAAACATATGAGAGGAGGCTTCCTCCAGCCTTTCCTACTTCATCATGCATTGAAGAGTAAGGGTCTAAGAATGGCTTGATCACAAAGTACATAGGAGAAGATGGAAGGATCAAGGGTTTGTGCTTCAACACTATGCCATACACGCTAAGGGAAGAGGGAAGGATGAAGACTTCATGCTTGAAGAATGCACTATGTGCCCTAAGGGTAGAGGGAAGGATGAAGGCTGCATGCTTCAAGGCTGTGCCATGCACCCTAAGGGAAGAGGAAAGGATGAAGGCATCATGTTTTAAGACATGTGTGGAAGTGAAAGTGTGTAAAATATGAAAGTTGAGAAAACTCACCAAAATAGAAGTACAAATGCAACCAAGTTGAGGGACACAATCAACAAAAGTGTGTACTGACTGTCGAGATGAGTTGAAAATCACACAGGAACTATCTTGATGGATGGTGTTATGCTTGTTTAATATTTCATAAAGAAAGTGTGTTCATAAGTTCAACCAGTATCGTGGATGTGTGAGCAAGTGATTTTGACAAGTAGAACCTGAGAAGAAGACTTAAACATATCACAAAATATCAATCAACCATGAAGGGGTTATGGAATGACTGATTGTAAGATCCTTAGCAGGCTCCAAAATTCATGTGTAGGAAAATTTTTGGAGGGTGTTGATTGCAGCTTCAACACAGTCATGACTTGTAGATTCTATTTTTATCATATGCTTGATAAAGCTTCTCTCATGTATTAGCCATGTTTTGGGCAAGATATAGTCCTAGTATTAATTTTTTAGACTTGTCAACATCTTAAACTTGATTGGGATGTTCAAGTCTAATCCAAAGTGGTTCCTTCAGTTCTAAATCCATTTTTCTATTCACTTCTTCATCCCTAACCTCTTCATGCCTTAGCTAAGATAATAGGGACATTAGTTGTGCATCACTTAAATATGGATTTGGATCCCATTTGGTCATATTTGGAAGCACAAGGTTATGAATGTAAATTTTAGCAACGTTGGCCTTATCTTCTATGTTGTATTGAAGGAAAAATCCAATGAATTCCTCAACATCTTGTAGAGGGAGAGATATTCTCTAAGGAAGCATTTTTATTTGAAATTGGAACCATTTCTCCTTCAGGAAAAAGGAGTAGGTTATTGACAATTTTCTACAGTTCACTGCTTTTTGTTGGCCTCCCGGTGTTGGAATTAATGTCAACCTAGGATGTCTACCTACTAAGTCAACCATGGAGTCAATTGCATTGGCATTGATGTCAACAAGTTTGGAGGATTTTTAATGATGATCAGAGGCTTGATGATGTGTTTGTCTAATGTTTATAGAGGATCTATATGTGTTGCAGAACCATTGAAGTCAAATGGAAAAGTTCTAGGTAGAGAGGAGGTGATTTTCCATGTCTTAAGGCATCTTCTCATGGAGGCAGTTGTGCATAGAGTGAAGATAGAAACATTTTCTCTGGGATCCCTATATTATCCAAGTGATAATATTTTTTGGGAGCCAACTTTGTCCTAGGGACAATGTTTGTAGAGAGGAAATTATAATTTCTGTGCACACATAATTTACCATGAGAATTTCCCAAGGTATTTTCCCAAGGTTTCTAATGGTTTAGAGACAACTTGAGATGTTACACATTCTAGAAGGTAATCAAGTAAAAGTAAATGAGGATTACTGATTTTATTGACTACATCTTTCATCATTGATAAAATTTCAAAGTGTGCAATAGAAGTGGTTAGAAAGAGAGAGAATGTGAGCTACAGTATTGGAGATATAGTGCAAATGAGAGACCAGATTTGGAGCAATATTGCACATATGTTGAGAGTGTTTATTAAGAATAGATGATAAAATTTTGTATGTAGATTCCAGTATTATTTTATTATTTTTAGGGAGATCATAATATCATTGCAGTTGTTTTTGTAGAGACTTTGGGTCAGAGTTCAAATATTTTATATGTTTGTGTTGTATGTGATAAAGAAGCTGCGAAGTGAAAAGCAATGAGTTGTTGAACTAAGTACTGCTTCAAATACTCATATATCATGTTTTGATGATAGCTTTTATTACATATGCCATAGCTACTAGTTTATTATTATATATGTATTTTTGATGTGTTGATTGAGCTTATATTACATAGATTGATTGTATTGGAGAGAGGCATATGTTGTTGTGATTTTGTAATTAGATGTATGAGCATAAAATATTTTTTGAGTCTAGTATGAAAATGGATGAAATTTGGTTCACAAATAATTGATTGCAGAGAGTAGTGGATCCACTATGAAACATTTTTAAATATGGTCCATAGGAGAACTTGAAGGTTGGGGCCTTTAATGAGGCAAGTAGTGGCTTGTTGTGATAGGGTGTAGTGACATCCTTCAAGTAGAGGCCTAAGAACTTGTGAGTGGTGGCCTCTTTCTAGTGGAGGATTGAAATACTTGGGTGTTAGAACATATAAAATATGATGGCCTATAAATTCATGAGAGTGGTGGCTTCCAACATGTAGTGGCTTTCAAAGTTGAGGAAGTGGTGGCTTCCGACAAGTTGTATCCTAAGGTGATAATTGCTCATGTGGTTTGAAAGTTGTGGCTTGCACACTGGTGGTGGCCAATGATTCAAATGTAAAGAATATTATTGAATATTAATAGGAAGAAGGTGACAAAGGAAAATAGTTGATGGTGGTTTTCTCCCTTTAGGTTTCCACCTTACCTCTTGTGTCATACTATGTGTGATGTTATTGATTTTTTCTCCTATTTTTATAAGCTTTGATTTTCTTATGTTTATGTTCTTAGATATGTTGATTATATGATCGTGGTTATGTTATGTGTTGTTTATATATTATGATGTGTTGCAAAATATTGATGATCCAGTTATTGTGTAAGAAAAGGAAGAAATTAGTAAAATGAATCATAGTTCATAATATTGATTCACCCCCAACCCTTAGTATTTCTCACACTTCCAAAAAATGGTATCACAGTGGGGATCTTGTTAGCAACTTAATCATTGAAGAGTAGATCTAGGTGGATCTGGCCAAACAAAAATTGAAATTTTCATTTTTCCAAATGGATTAAAAATGAGTTCTAATTCTTCATGGAGCTAATTATGCAATGTGGATGGTGAAATTAGATATGTATTTGTTGTCTCTTAAAGTAAATATTTTGTTGTCAATAGAATATGGAATTAAATATGAATTTACTGATATAGATAAAGGGATCATTTTGTGCAGGCTTTCAAAATATGATAATATTTATGTAATACATTGTGATACTAAAAAAAATATGTTCGACATGATGTAAAGTATGCATGGTGGATAAGACTTGCAGATCTTAAAGAAGGTTGAAGTACCCTACCACTCACATGTTGATGAGTAGAAAAATGCAAAAGATTATATACTTATAGAAGTATCAAAATCAATTCTCCTCACAAGATGATGAAATAATTGATGATAGTGATAGTGGATTAAGCATTGGTATAGAGGGACAATAAGAAGAGGTCAAAAAAAAAAAATGAAGTGTTGGAAAGGTTGAAAGAGCAAGAAGTATATTATGAAAAGTTGGAAGCAGAGATATCCTCTTTTATATGTTAGCTTAAAAAAACAAATAATCAACTATCTCAACATCTTAAGTTGGATATGAGTACCAAAATCTTGTATGATATTCTCAATAGTCAAAGATCCCCTCTAATCAAGACCAGTTTTAGCTTTCAAGAATAACCATCTGTAATGAAAGGAAAAGAAGAAAGAGTGGGTGACCATGTACCTACTAGAAGAGAATCCAAAGGAATTCATAAAATGCAGCAATAACAGGGAAAGTCAAGGAAGAGAAGCACCTATCAGCAAAATCAAAGACAAGGAAATCAAAATTGTAGAATGCAACGACACTCAAGAGGAGAAAACAAGCAGTCAAGATCATATCCCCCTCATGGTCCAAGGATCTACAATAAAAGGTATTAAATTTTATTTTATGGTTATTTTTTGTGAGTGTAATATTTTTCGACATAGAGTAATGGAATGCAATTACATTACAAGAAAATAGTGATTAGCAAAGTGGAATGCAAGGCAAGGTAGATTTTATGATAATGTTAATTATTTCAAGTGTGGTAACATTGGCCACATGACATTAGTTTGCAGATCTAGTAGAAAAAATTCTACTGAAATTGTGGCCCAACCATTGAAGATAAAGAAGGTGTGGAGAAGAAAAGAGACTCTTGTTATATGTCAACCTACTAAATTTTGGAAATGAAAAGATGAGTTGAAAATATCTAACTCTAGTGGATCTCCAAATAATTAGAATGGAGGAAAAATTGTTCCTAATGTTTCAGTTGGTGGTTCACAAGTAGATAATCTACTCAAGGGGAGTATATATTCTTCAAATTCCAAGTAGAGGAGCTATCCCCACTGTAATATTTTGGTACATCATGCATATTGGGAAAAAAATTGCAGAAGCAGATGAGAGGAAAGAATATCCTCAGGGGGAGCATTTGCCAACAAAATGGTTGTGTAAAGAGGACATTTACACGAGTTGTAGCATCAACATATGATGAGCTTGTGATCCTACAAGATTAGCCTACATAGTGGAGATACATGAGCTCAGTGATAACTATGCATGGTATGAAGTTTGCATGGATTACTTGCATTTTCTTTATTTATTTCACTCATTCATTTGTAGAAGATTCATATATGTTTCCATCAGTGAAAGTGTACATTTTTCATCCATATATATGTTATTGGTTATAATTAACAATTGTTTGAAAATGCTTATGTATCGACCATGCATAGAACAACATCCTTGGCTCAACCATGTGTAGAGGAGGGTAGCACTTCAGCCATATGTATCTATATACTTGTCATTATTGGCATGATGGTTGAGTAGTCTTGTTCATGGTATGGATAGGAGAGTCATTTTGTTTGGCATGCTTTGTAGTGGTCATCTCATTTCAGCCATGTATGCACTCATGTATGCAATATCAATCTTGTAATAACTTTTTTTTTTCATTATTGGTGCATTGGTCTAGACATGCATTGGAGAGAATGTCATGAGTCTTAAGCATGCATTGAAGAGTGCCTTCATGGGAGTTTGCTTCAACTATATATTCTCATTTTGTATTTTGGTTGAGTAGCCTATACTTGGGCCATGAGTGAGAGTAATTCTTTGGTTATGGAGTCATATTGGTATCTAGCTTGCATTGAGGAGAGTCTTAAGATATGGTTCAACCATGTGTTGGCTAATTGGTGTCATTGTAGCAGCATTGAATACCATTTTTATAGCCATGTAATATTCTCATGAATCCATGTATCTCACTATATATCATATGGCCATGATGTGTTGTAAGTTTTTGGTCAAAGTTAGTCCACGAAGAAGAGTCTCTTGCAAGTGGAAAGAAGGCTTATTGCAGCCTAGCAGAAGTGTTTCTATAGTTGCATGGAGTGATGTTTGCAACCTCCTTCCATGTTCAAGGAAGCACGTTTAGCATAAAAATATAAGGAATCACATGGTGTTGGAATAGAGGCATGGTGTTTACCTATTGGTTTGTTGGAATTGTGTTGACTTGGCATGAGGAGCATATGATTTTTTATCCACATATTATTTGATATCATTTATGCTCAACATGTGGTTTAATCATACTTGTCTACCCTTTGCCATTCATGTCAAAAAGGGAGAGTGAAAGCCACAAGGAGAGAATAATATCAGCCAGTATCATATTGTTGTAATTGCTATAGGTTGACATCAATACCAAAGGGGGAGGTTGTTTGCCTCATGGTGTTGGCGTTGATGTGAAATTAGGATGCCTACCTAAGTCAACCATGGAGTCAACTATGTTGGCATTGATGTCAACAAATTTGGAGGAATTGTCATGATTACTAGAGGCTTGATTATGTGCTACAATGTTGTGTCTAATCTTTGTAGAGGCTTTAGAGTTGTTGGAAAACCATTGAAGACAGCTAGAAAAGTCTTGGGTGGAGGAGGTGATTTTCCATGTGATAAGGCATCTTCTATTGGAGGAAATCATGCATGGAGTGAAGACAGAAACATTATCATTGGGATGCCTATACTATCCAAGTGAAAATCTTCTCTGGGATCAAATTTTGTCACAACGATAATGTTCATAGAGATGAAATTTTAATTTATGCACATACATATTTTACCATGATCATTTCCCAACGTATTTTCCCAAGGTTTTTGATGGTTTAGATACGACTTGAGTTGATCCGCATTCTAGAAGGTGATCAAGTCAAAGATAATGAGGATTAATGCTTTGTGTTAATTGAATATTTCTTCATTGATAAAATGTCAGAGTGTGCAATAGAAGGGGGTAGACATAGAGATAATGTGAGCTAAAGTATTGAAAGTAGAGTGAAAATCAGAGATCATATTTGGAGCAATATTACAGACATGTTGAGAGTGTCTATGAAGAATAGATGATCATATTTTTAATGTAGATTTCAGTATTATGTTTCTTCTATCATGGAGATCATAGTATTGTTGTATCTAATACTATAGAGACTATGGATCAAAGTTCATATTTCTGATATGTTTCTATTGCAGGTGAAAGAGAAGTTGAGAAGTGAAAAGAAATGAGTTTTCGAACTGAGTATTGTTTCAAATACTCATAAATCATGTGTCGTTGATAGATTTTATCACATATTTCATAGCTTTCAGTTTATTATTGTAGATGTATTGTTGATGTGGGGATTTAATTCGTATTGAAGAGATTGATTATGTTGGAGAGAGACATATGTTGCAGTGTGTTTGTATTCAATTAAATGAGAATAGATGATGTTGCGAGTCGGGCATGAAAATGGATGAAATGTGGCTCACAAATGATTGATTTCAGAGAGTAGTGAATCTAGTATGAAACATTGTGAAACCTCGTCCACATGAGAGCTTGAATGTTGGCGCCTTTAGTGAGGCAAGTAGTGGCTTGTTGTGATGGGATGTAGTGACATCCTTCAGGTGGAGGGCTAAGAACTTAGGAGTGGTGGCTAGAAAGACTTGGGTGTTGGCGCATCCAATATGTGGTGGTCTCCCAATGTCATGGTAGTGGTGGCTTCTAGTAGATGGTGGCCTGCAAATTCTAGGAATTCATGACTTACAATAGGTTATATCCTAAGGCAAGAGTTTCTCTTGTGGTTGGCATGTTGTAGCTTGCACACTAGTGGTGGCTAGTGATTCAAATGTAAAGATTATTATTTAATATTTACAAGAGGAAGACAACAAAGACAAATAATCAATGGTGTTATTCTCCATTTGGGTTTCCACCTTACATATCGTGTCCTCTTATGTGTGATGTAATTGATGGTTTCTCCTATGTTTATATGCTTTGATGTTCTCATGGTTATGTTCTTAGATATGTTTCTTATACGATATTTTTTATCTTATGTGCTACTTATATATTTTTATGTGTTGTTAAACATAAATGATCCAATTATTATGTAAGAAAAGGAAAACATTGGTAAAAATGAATCATAGGGCACAATATTGATTCACCCCCCAGTATTGTTCATGCTTCCAACAAGTGATATTATAGCTGGGATATTGGTTGCAACTTAATCGCTGAGGAGTAGATCTGGGTGGATCTATAAAAAAAAAATAAAAAAAATTCTGGAAAGGATCAACAAGTTCCAATTCTTCATGGAGGTAATTACGAAATGTGGAAGGTGAAATTAAATATGTATTTTCTATCTCTTCATGAAAATATCTTGTTATTAGTAGAATATGGGATTAAATATGAATTAAGTGATATAGATAAAGGGATCCTTTTGCGTAAGATTTCAAAATATGATAATATTTATGTAAGAAATTATGAGACTGTAAAAAAAATGTTGGAAGGCTGCAAAGTATGTATGGTGGAGAAGACTTGAAAATCTCATATAAGGTTGAAGTACCCTACCACTCACATGTCGGTGAGGAGAAGAATGCAAAAGATTCTATACTTATAGCAGTATAAAATCAAGTCTCAACACAACATGACTAAATTGATGATAGTGATAGTGGATCAAGCATTGATTTAGAGGGATGATAAGAAGAGGTCAACAAAAAAGAATGAATCATTGGAAAGGTTGAAAGAACAAGCAATATATTGTGTGAACTTGGAAGCAATGATAGCCTCCTTAAGATATGATCTTGAAAAAGAAAATAATTTGCCATCTTGATATCAAAATTTGGAGATGAGTATCAGAATATTGGATGAGATTCTCAATAGTCGAAGATCATATATCATCATGGTTGGTTTGGGATTTCAAGAAGAATCATTTTGAATGAAAGAAAAATAAGAAAGAATGGATAATATTGTACCTACTAGAAGAGTATCCCAAGGAAGTCATAAATAGTAGCAGTAATAAGGAAAGTCAAGGAAGGGAAGCACCTATAAACAAAATCAACGAAAAGGAAAGAACATTGGTAGAATGCAGTAGTTCTCAAGAGGAGAAAATAAATGGTGAAGATCATATCCCCCTCATGGTCGAAGGATTTTCAATACAAGGTATCAAATTTTATTTAATGGTTATTTTTTTCTTGCAATGTTCTTGGAAATAGAGCAATGGAGTCCAATTACTTCACAAGAAAACAAATATTGTCGAAGTGGAATGCAAGAGACAGTAGCATTTATGATAATGTTAAATGTTTCAAGTGTGATAACCTTGGCCACAATTCATTAGCTTGTAGATATAGTAGAACAAAGCCTACAGAAAGTGTAGCCCAACCTTGAAAGACAAAGAAGGTGTGGAGAAGAAAAGAGACTCATGTTTGATCTCAACCTACTAAAGTTTGGAAAATAAAAGATGAGTTGCAAAGATATAACTCTAGTGGATCTCCAAAGGATTACAAGGGAGGACATGTTCCTAATGTCTCACCTTGTGGTTTACAAGTAGAAAATATACTCAAGGGGAGTAGATATTCTTTATATTCCAAGTAGAGGAGTTATCCCCACTAAAACATTTTGGTACATCATGCATATTTGGAAATGGTTGCAGAAACATGTGAGAGACAAGCATGGCCTTAGGGGGAGCGCATGGAAATAATATGGTAGTTTAGAGAAGACATTTGCATGATTTGTAACATTAACATATGATGAGTTTTTGAGGCTAAAAGATCATCCTACTTATTGGAGATACATGAGCTAAGGTGGAGATATCCATGGTATGAGGTTTACATGGATTACTTGGTTCTTTATTTATTTCACCCATTCATTTGTAGATGCTTCATATATGTTTCCATGAGTGAAAGAGTACATTTTTTTAGCCATATATATGTTCTTGGTTCTTATTGACAATTGCTTGAAAACGATTTTTATCATCCATTCATAGAAGAGAATCCTTGGTTTAGCCATGAGTAGAAGAGAGTGCTACTTCATCCATGTGTATGTATCTACTTGTCTTTATTAGCATGACAACTGAGTAGTCTTGTTCATAGTATGCATAAGAGAGTCATTTGGTTTGGAATTCTTTATGGTGGTCACCTTATTTCAACCATTTATACACTCATGTGTGTAAGATCAGTCTTGTAGTCAATGTTGTTTTCATTATTGGTCTAGACATGCATTGGGGAAAGAGTCATAATTCTTAAGCAAGCATTGAAGAGTGTCTTCATGAGGGTTTGCTTCAACTATATATGTTCATTTTGTATTGTGGTTGAGTAGTCTATAGTTGGTCCATGAGTGAGATTCATGCTTTCGTCGTGGAGTCATCTTGGTGTCTAGCTTGCATTGAGTATTTTCTTGAGAGATTGTTCAACCATGTGTTAGATAATAATTGGTGCCATTGTAGAAACATTGAATACAATTATTATGGCCATGTAATATGCTCAAGAAGCCATGTATCTCACTATATATCATATGGCCAGGTTTTGTTGTAAGTTTTTGGTCAAAGTTGTTCCATGAGAAAATTGTCTTGTAAGTGCCAAGGAGGATTATTTTAGTGTAGTAGAAGTGTCTCTACATTAGCATGGGGAGATTTTTTCATCCCCATTTCATGTTCATGGGAATCATGTTCAGCCTCACAGTAGAAGGAAGCACATGGTGTTGGCATAGAGGCATGGTTTTGAACTATTGGTTTGTTGACATGGTGTTGGCTTGCTGTCATGAGGATCTGATCAATTTTAATCTGCATTTCAATTGATATCAGTAGTGTTCAACATGTGGTTCATCTATATTTGTCTTCCCTTTGGCATTGTTGTCAAAGGGCGAGAGTGACAGCCACAAGAAGAGAATGAGATCAGCTAGTTTTAGTTGTTTATGTAGATCATATTAATGTTTTGGTTGTAGGTTTACATTAGCATCAGAGGGGGAGCAGGATGGCCTCATGGTGTTCTCATTGATGTAAACCTAGGATGTCTACCCAAGGAGTCAACAGTGGAGTCAATTATGTTGCATTGATATCAACAATTTTAGAGGATTTTTCAGGATAAATAGAGGCTTGATCATGTGTTTCTATGGTGTGCCTAATGTTTGTAGAGGTTGTGTTGGCTTAGTGGGTCCTAACCGAGGTTCAGAGTTAAGGTTTCCAAACAAATCCCTACACTACTGGCCCTTTTGGCATCAATTCACGGAGCGCAGACTGAAGTCTCACCCGAAGCAATATGGGGGGATGCTAGAACCAAGTTTCTACACCCAGAGATGATTGTGATGTCATTTTATGCCCTAAACCTACCTTTATGCAGATCGATAAGCCCTCGAGTCTTATTGATATAACTCCCTCTTACCAGCCTCTAGGCCTTTGTGAAGGTCTACGACTATCTTTCACAGACCCTAAATGGGCAAATCAACCACTTATGCACCTCTGTAATCACTCCTAAGTCTATTACTACTCGTATCAGCTTAAGCATTTGATATCTTTAGCATGCATTAAGATATTCTTCGCGTAAGCAAATATTATTACTTGTGTTCATATAACAATGTAAACCATGCAGAATCGCTCATCAATATAGCATTAAATCATAAACCCAATATTCATCATAACGTAAACACATTCATTCATAACATAAGTAAATGGGAAAAACACAAATATTTCTAGAATAATCTCTTTATTGATGCTCCAGAATTTTCTTACATACTCAAGAATACCCTACGCACTCAGTTGCAGGGGCTTGCGCACTCAGTGCGGACTCTACTCTAGGCCTTTGTGCACACAATTGCAAAGCCTCTCTTCTACTATAAGACTCTTTTTTCTTCACTTCTAATGACCCATTACATTAACAATGAACTTAATTATCTTATCTAAACTTCCTTAGGTTCTCTAAGACTCTCCTTTTTATACAATCCCATGGTTCACGGACCATGGGTAGGTCTATACAAGCTGACACACTTACATAAAAGAAGGGAAAATTCCTTTATGAAACTTACAATATACACACTCCACAACCATAACTTTTAGATATTTTACACTTTACATCATAAAAAATTGGGCTTTCTACCCCAAAACTTGGGCTTCTGCCCCAAAACTGACCGCAGGGGACCCTGTCCTAATAGGCCCCCAACATAAATATCGTGACTTTCCCCTGAGTCACTTTTCTTGCACAGAGATCTTAATGTGGAGACCTCCCAGCTCGACCTTTGTCACTACTACTTCAGTCATGCTCTACGTGGCTGCCTACTTGATCTTCTCCAACAGCTGCTTAGTTGCTGGTCCTGCGCTATCCTCCTTTACCTTCTGTTGTGTCCACTATAGGTTTGCCATATTCTCCTCAATGGTGGCAGAGATAACCTATGACTCATCCAACCAAGGCCCCAATGTGGCCTTAAGGACTATTTTTTTGCGTTACACTACCTCCACCTGTTCAAGCAACTGCTTTGCCTCATGTAGCTTAGCCAATCACTGTGATATAGTGACGGTGTGTGTCATTGCTCTTGCTTTGTCATATTGTTAATGCAATTACCGAGCCTCTATGTTCAACCTCTTCAGGATAGGATCCTCTTGTAGAGTCATAACAACCTCCATAGACTGCTCAAAGAGCACGGTGCAATCTGCTATCGCAGCATCAACGATTGCAACTGCATCATTCACAGTGGCTTCGCGCTATGCTCTGACCTTTGGGGGAGTTGAAGGCTATGAATTCAACTCCAGCTCTATTATTTTAAGGTTTAGTTCAAACTGAACCTTGGCCATCTCTGTCCTTGTATCGTGTACACCTGCAGCCAATTTCCTAATCTTGGCCTCCAATAGTGCTTTTTCTGGGATATGTAGCTTTAGAACTGTTCTATGAGCTTCCTCTACCACTGCTGCGGTGTGCTCATTCTTCTTCTGAACCTTCTTCCAGGCTTCTAGTGTAGTTGTCTTCTCAATGAATATTTGTTCATTGTTGACTTTCTGCTTGCTGATCATGCTCAGCGCATGTTGTTCTCAGGCATCAAGCTCTTCATTCACACTTGCTTCTAGTGTGTGAAGGAATTCACTAGGGAGCGTGGCCAAGTTGAGGCCAACATTCCTCAACACACTGATAGTAGCCTTGTCAGCTTTAGCCTCCGCTCTCAAAGCTCCATCCGATAGTGTGACTGCCCAGAGATCCAAGTATTGAACCAACTCTACAGCTTGAGTGGTCCCTGGCGCCAAACTGGTCAAGGCCGCGATGCTTTGCCCTGCACCTGCCTGTAGTCTGGTTGTTTTGATCTACAACTCACGCAAACTCATCTGTATGGCACTTAGTGCCCGCTTCTGCTACTACTCGAACTACTGTAGCAGTTCCGCTATCATATCCCTTACCTTATCTCCAATATCATCCAAGTTACTTGTTATCGGGAAATATAGTGTCCACTCGGAGTTTCTAGTCCCACTAAGACTGGTAGCTATCTTAGAAACAAACAAACTAAAACTACTTTCGCTTTCCTTTATGAGAAGTAGATAAGAGGGGAACAAAGGACACCAACCTCAGTCTTGCGCTTGGTTCCTTGCTTGGTTCCTCTCCCTTATGACAGATCCTTGCCGCTTTTCCTTTGTCTACCCAGCTTCAAAGAGCACCTGTGGGATCAAAGCAGCACAATACTATCGAAGAACAGAGATCTACAATAATAAACAATATAGGACCAGATATATATTGACCACACAAATGCATATATCATCAAACATACAAGAATGTGTAGGAAAACTTGAATATCTTTATTAATATCAAGAATAGCAAAGGGGATTACAACCAATTGTTCTAATCCAACATCATCCTCTCAGCATGAAAGCCCTTCTTCACCTCATGAAAAGGTTAGATCACCCAAGACTATGATATTCCACCAATAAACCAACAACACTTCCTTACAAGATACAAAATTCCAACCTCTGGATCTCTGTGATGAGGGATCCATATATAGATGATTGGAGGGGGGTGAGTCAACTTCTGGGATGTTGATTAGTGTCCTCTCTCTAATAGTTCTTGATTCCACTTGGAGATCGATGATCTCTTACTCATCCCTAGGCGAATTCAGAGAGGCAAGTGTCACAGGAGAAGTTTCTAGAAGATTTCATGATGATCCACCTTGCAAACTGTCTCTGCCATTTCTCTACTCTCGCCCATCGCACCCTACAGAAGGGATTTCTAGTATGCATCACACCTTTTACACTGAGCAGATGAGATGCATCGCACCATCTGCACTGGCCAGTCTGTATGGCCTAGTTTTGACCAGTTCTGAGCAGTTTTTTGTGGAGAAATTCTGGGAGATGATGTAATCAGCTGACCTTGTTCCTTTAGGGTGTGAAGCAACACTTTTAGGGACTTAGGAGCTCTTGGTTTATGGACATGTATGATTGGGGTTGCTTGTCCAAAAATGTCTATAACAGTTGCCCCCTAAAGCATGAGGTCGATAATATTTTGATGTCGAGTGAAATGCTTTATCATGAGGATCTGAAGTTTTTTCGAGCTGGAAGGTGACCTATAATAAGATACAATACAATACATTATCTTCATAATATTTTTCATGATCTAGCTGAGGCGGGCATTCCCATGCTTAGCTTTATAAATTCATTTTCATGTACATAAGATAGACAACCATCTGTGTGGCAGACTAATGATTCTAATAGAGCCATCATCCTCTGATTCAGATGATCATCTGTGCAGAAATCATGTACATTTGATGTATTTATTTTCCTGAATATATCGCAGCCCAAATGGATGAAACTAGATCCGAGGTCTTCAAACTCGTCCAATATTCACTCGGAGTACAAGCCGATCCATGTGAAAGATGTTTTGGAGTCGAACATGGAAAGACATCGCCTGATTACCAGCCAATGATGTAGGCTGTTAACGGGCACGAGAGGAATCACTGATAATGATGATGACCCTCAAGGTACTACAGTACAATTTGCATGGTGTGAAAAAGGGACTTGGCGTCGAACACCATGCAAAGTCTTTCGATCGAAGGCCATTGATGTAAACCTGTCGCTAGAAGTGAGAAACTTTCCATTGAGGCATGCAACCTTCAAAGTACTGAAAGGGTTGTTCCTAAGTCGACTTCTTGGATAATGAGTTGATGTTGACAAGAAGTGACCCATCGTAGGAAGGCCTTAATGAATCCCACATCTACTACACGGAATGGAGTAAATGGTTTTGGAGGTGAAAACGATCTGATGATATGGGGTTCAGGGTGGCAGTCATGAAAGAATCAAGCATGAATGTATTGCAGTGGGTGAGACACAGGTGAATTCCCTGAGCGACTTCTCTTGAACATACCAGCAACACTGACATGGATTGGTAGTGTTAACCCCAAATATGGATGGTGTGATGGATCAATGGTGACATGACCGGTGAACAGAATAACCCAACCCGACTCAGACATGGAGTGAAAGTGTCATGTTCAAGAGCGACTTTGCTACCAATAAAGTTTCTTCAAGTTTTCTTCCCAATTTTTCCCCAGTCATTGTGACTAGTACCTCTTTATTTTTACCAAGCTTGAGGAGGATAACATATGCTTGTCCTATAATTTGCCCTTCAGGCAAACCCGTCGCTATGTTTTAACGAGACTAGCGACAGTGAAACTCGTTCTTGTCTATATGGACAAGTTTGTCGCTATTGGTTTTAACGAGTTTAACGACAAAGATAACTCGATCCTTTTCAATTTTAGAGATTCTGAAAGGGACATAAAGGAAACTGCAATAATCATTTTTTGTCATTTAATCCCTTAATTCCAAAAAAGTATAAAATAATACAAAAGGGATGAATTTTCGATAATTTTAATGAGCCGAACAAAACAAGTGCTCGATCTTTTTGTGTAATAATCCCTCAGGTCCAAGAAGATTAAAATCTAAGGGAGGGATAGCACTCCCGATAGCTTTAACGAGCTGGAGAGTCCAACTGCTCAATAATCTTTTCATATTTTACGAGTCAGATGAAAAGAGCTTAAAGGAGACTCGTCTTATGAGGAACGTGTGATAATTTCAGGTAGCAGCTGATTCCAGGTAAGGTTTGGAATTTTCCAATCACGACAGTGTCACAAGGATGGCTAATAGTATCACTCTTCACAGTTGTCCCTCAAAAGGGGTAAACAAACAAATGGAGGTGAATGACCAGCTAAAATAGAGAGGAGGTGATGGTAAGAACACGACCAGGTCTCAAAAGCTGATGATATTGCATTCACAATGGTTATTTACCAGGGATTGGTTCATTTTTTAATGAGCTTAAACTCTGGGGTAACGTTTGCTCATTGCTAAGGTTTAATTTTTAACGAGCTTGAACTTCACATAAAAACTGCTCGTGCCAATCGTATAATAAGGAATGTCTCATCAATCTCCGGTCCATCCACCTGAAGAGTGTGAGTAATTCGGGGGGACATGACTGAAACCCAGGGGGCATGTACCCTGGTCTATTTCGGCAGGAAAAACTTGGGTATAGGGTAGGTTTCTGCGAAGGATATATGACTAGTCTAACTCACCCGTCCATTTAGGAAAATGGGATTAGACTGGAATAAGATTCCCTCATCAAAGTTATGTGAGTGGAGGTGACCGCGCCACCCACCTTTGTCTATTTCAGTAGACATTGCCAAGGAAGTGTTTTGTCTCCAATGCGGATGGAGAAATCTTGCAAATGTGAGAGCTTTCATATGGTAACTTGGAAACTCTACTTCGCTATACCTGGGGGCATGCAAACCATTTTGCCTGAAAGTAAAGAGCGACCATTTATTTTCTTAGTTTGTAGATTCTCAGCCCTTTAAACTCATGGGATTTGTCGTTCCTAGCTTGCTTGGTTCCTCTCCCTTCTGACAAATCCTTACCAATTTTCCTTTGTCTAGCCAGCTTCAAAGAGCACCTGTGGAATCAAAGCAGCATAATACTATCGAAGAACAAAGATCTACAATCATAAACAATATAGGACCAGATATATATTGACCACACAAATGCATATATCATCAAACATACAAGAATGTGGAGGAAAACTTGAATAGCTTTATTAATATCAAGAATAGCAAAGAGGATTACAACTAATTGTTCTGACCCAGCATCATCCTCCCCACATGAAAGCCCTTCTTCACCTTATGAAAAGATTAGATCACCCAACACTATGATATTCCACCAAGAAACCAACAACACTTCCTTACAAGATACAAAATTCCAGCCTCTGGATCTCTCTGATGAGGTAACCATATATAGATGATTACAGGGGGGTGAGTCAGCTTCTGGGATGTTGATTAGTGTCCTCTCTCTGATAGTTCTTGATTCCACTTGGAGATTGATGATCTCTTACTCATCCCTGGGCAAATTTAGAGAGGCAAGTGTCACAGGAGATGTTTCTGGAAGTTTCCAAGACAATCCACCTTGAAAACTTTCTCTGCCATTTGTCTACTCTCGCCCATCGCACCCTACAGAAGGGCTTTCTAGTATGCATCACACCTTTTACACTGAGCATATGAGATGCATCTCACCCTCTGCACTAGGTAGTCTGTATGGCCTAGCTTTAACCAGTTCTGAGTAGTTTTTTGTGGAGAACTTCTGGGAGATGATGTAATCAGCTAACCTTGTTCCTTTAGGGTGTGAAGCAACACTTTTAGGGACTTAGGAGCCCTTGTTTTATGGACATGTATGATTGTGGTTGCAGTGCCCAAAAATGTCTATAACATTTTCCCCCTAAAGCATGAGGTCGTTAATCTTTTGATGTCGGGTGAAATGCTTTATCATGAGGATCCGAAGTTTTTTCGAGTTGGAAGGCAACCTGTAATAAGATACAACACAATACATTATCTTCATAATATTTTTCATGATCTAGCTGAGGCGGGCATTCCCATGCTCAGCTTTATAAATTCATTTTCATGTACATAAGATAGACAACCGTCTGTGTGGCAGACTGATGATTCTGATGGAGCCATCATCCTTTGATTCAGATGATCATCTGTGCAGCAATGATGTACATTTGATGTCTTTATTTTCCTGAATATATCGCAGCCCAGATGGATGAAACTAGATCCGGGGTCTTCAAACTCGTCCAATCTTTACTCGGAGTACAAGCCGATCCATGTGAAATATGTTTTGGAGTCGAACATGGAAAGACATCACCTGATTACCAGCCAATGATGTAGGTTGTTAACAGGTGCGAGGGGAATGACCGATAATGATGATGACCCTCAAGGTACTAAAGTACAATTTGCGTGGTGTGAAAAAGGGACTTGGCATCGAGCACCACACAAAGTCTTTCGGTCTAAGGCCATTGATGTAAACCTGTTGCTAGAAGTGAGAAACTTTCCATTGAGGCATGCAAGCTTCAAAGTACTGAAAGGGTTGTTCCTAAGTCGACTTCTTGGATAATGAGCTGATGTCGACAAGAAGCGACCCGTCGTAGGAAGGCCTTAATGAATCCCACATCTACTACATGGAACAGAGTAAATGGTTTTGGAGGTGAAAACAATCTGATGATACGGGGTTCAGGGTGGCGGTCATGAAAGAATCGAGCGTGAATGTATTGCAGTGGGTGAGACGTAGGTGAATTCTCTGAGCGACTTCTCTTGAACATACCGACGACACTGACATGGATTGGTAGTGTTAACCCCAAATATGGATGGTGTGATGGATCAATGGTGACATGACCAGTGAATGGAATAACCCAACCCAACTCGGGCGTGGAGTGAAAGTGTCATGTTCAAGAGCGACTTTGCTACCAATAAAGTTTCTTCAAGTTTTCTTCCCAATTTTTCCCCAGTCATTGCTGACCAGTATCTCTTTATTTTTACCAAGCTTGAGGAGGATAACATATGCTTGTTCTATAATTTTCCCTTCAGGCGAACCTGTCACTATGTTTTAACGAGCCTAGCGACAGTGAAACTCGTTCTTGTCTATATGGACAAGTTTGTCGCTATTGGTTTTAATGAGTTTAATGACAAAGATAACTCGGTCCTTTTCAATTTTAGAGAGTTTGAAAGGGACGTAAAGGAAACTCCAATAATCATTTTTCATCATATAATCCCTTAAGTCTGAAAAGATATAAAATAATACGAAAGGGATGAATTTTCGATAATTTTAGTGAGCTGAACAAAACAAGCGCTCGATATTTTTGTGTAATAATCCCTCAAGTCCAAAAAGATTAAAATCTAAAGGAGGGATAGCACTCCCAGTAGCTTTAACGAGCTGGAGAGGCCAACTGCTCGGCAATCTTTTCATTATTTTACGATGAAAAGAGCTTAAAGGAGACTCGTCTTTTGAGGAACGAGTGATAATTTTAGGTAGCAGCTGATTCCAGGTAAGGTTTGGAATTTTCCAATCACGGTAGTGTCACAAGGATGGCTAATAGGATCACTCTTCGCAGTTGTCCCTCAAAAGGGGTAAACAATCAAATGGAGGTGAATGACCGGCTAAAACGGAGAGGAAGTGATGGTAAGAACATGACCAGGGCTCAAAAGCTGATGATAATGCATTCACAATGGTTATTTACCAAGGATTGGTTCATTTATTAATGAGCTTAAACTTTGGGGGAACGTTTTCTCATTGCTAAGGTTTAATTTTTAACGAGCTTGAACTTCACATAAAAACTGCTCGTGCCAGTCGTATAATAGGGAATGTCTCATCAATCTCCAGTCCGTCCACCTGAAGAGCGCGAGTAATTTGGGGGGACATGACTGAAACCCAGGGGGCATGCACCCTGGTCTATTTCGGTAGGAAAACCTTGGGTATAGGGTAGGTTTCCGTGAAGGACATATGACTAGTTTGACACACCCATCCATTTAGGAAAATGGGATTAGATTGGAATAAGATTCCCTCATCAAAGTTATGTGAGTGTAGGTGACCGTGCCACTCACCTTTGTCTATTTTGGTAGACATCGCCAAAGAAGTGTTTTCTCTGCAACGCAGATGGAGAAATCTTGCAAATACGAGAGCTTTCATATGGTAACCTGGAAACTCTACTTCGCTATACCTGGGGGCATGCAAACGTTTTTGCCTGAAAGTAAAGAGTGACCATTTATTTTCTTAGTTTGTAGTTTCTCAACCCTTTAAACTCGTGGGATTGGTCCTTCCTAGCTTGCTTGGTTCCTTTCCCTTCTGACAGATCCTTGCCACTTTCCCTTTGTCTACCCAGCTTCAAAGAGAACCTGTGGAATCAAAGCAGCATAATACTATCGAAGAACAGAGATCTACAATCATAAACAATATAGGACCAGATATATATTGACCACACAAATGCATATATCACCAAACATACAAGAATGTGGAGGAAAACTTGAATAGCTTTATTAATATCAAGAATAGCAAAGAGGATTATAACTAATTTTTCTGACCCAGCATCATCCTCCCAGCATGAAAGCCCTTCTTCACCTCATGAAAATCTTAGATCACCCAACACTATGATATTCCACCAAGAAACCAACAACACTTCCTTACAAGATACAAAATTCCAGCCTCTGGATCTCTGTGATGAGGTAACCATATATAGATGATTGCAGGGGGGTGAGTCAGCTTCTAGGATGTTGATTAGTGTCCTCTCTCTGGTAGTTCTTGATTCCACTTGGAGATTGATGATCTCTTACTCATCCCTAGGCAAATTCAGAGAGGCAAGTGTCACATGAGAAGTTTCTGGAAGTTTCCATGACGATCCACCTTGCAAACTGTCTCTACCATTTGTCTACTCTCGCCCATCACACCCTACAGAAGGGCTTTCTAGTATGCATCACACCTTTTACATTGAGCAGATGAGATTCATTGCACCCTCTGCACTAGGCAGTCTATATGGCCTAGCTTTAACCAGTTCTGAGCAGTTTTTTGTGGAGAAATTTTGGGAGATGATGTAATCAGCTGACCTTGTTCCTTTAGGGTGTGAAGCAACACTTTTAGGGACTTAGGAGTGCTTGGTTTATGGACATTTATGATTGGGGTTGCAATGCCCAAAAATGTCTATAACAGTTGCCCCCTAAAGCATGAGGTCATTAATCTTTTGATGTCAGGTGAAATTCTTTATCATGAGGATCTGAAGTTATTTCGAGCTGGAAGGCGACCTGTAATAAGATACAATACAATACATTGTCTTCATAGTATTTTTCATGATCTAGTTGAGGCGGGCATTCCCATGCTCATCTTTATAAATTCATTTTCATGTACATAAGACAGACAACCGTCTGTGTGGCAGACTGATGATTCTGATAGAGCCATCATCCATTGATTCGGATGATCATCTATGTAGCAATGATGTACATTTGATGTCTTTATTTTCTTGAATATATCGCACCCCGAATGGATGAAACTAGATCTGAGGTCTTCAAACTCGCCCAATCTTCACTTGGAGTACAAGTCGATCCATGTGAAAGATGTTCTGGAGTCGAACATGGAAAGACATCGCTTGATTACCAGCCAATGATGTAGGCTGTTAACAGGCATGAGAGGAATCACTGATAATGACGATGACCCTCAAGGTACTACAGTACAATTCACGTGGTGTGAAAAAGGGACTTGGCATCGAACACCACGCAAATTCTTTCGGTCAAAGGCCATTGATGTAAACCTGTCATTGGAAGTGAGAAACTTTCCATTGAGGCATGCAAGCTTCAAAGTACTAAAAGGGTTGTTCCTAAGTCGACTTCTTGGATAATGAGCTGATGTCGATAAGAAGCGACCTGTCGTAGGAAGGCCTTAATGAATCCCACATCTACGACATGGAATGCAATAAATAATTTTGGAGGTGAAAACGATCTGATGATACAGGGTTTAGGGTGGCAGTCATGAAAGAATGGAGCGTGAATGTATTGCAGTGGGTGAGACAGAGGTGAATTCTCTGAGCGACTTCTCTTGAACATACCGGTGACACTAACATGGATTGGTAGCGTTAACCCCAAATATGGATGGTGTGATGGACCAATGGTGACATGACCGGTGAACGGAATAACCCAACCCGACTCGGACATGGAGTGAAAGTGTCATGTTCAAGAGTGACTTTGCTACCAGTAAAGTTTCTTCAAGTTTTCTTCCCAATTTTTTCCCAGTCATTTCTGACCAGTAACTCTTTATTTTTATCAAGCTTGAGGAGGATAACATGTGCTTGTTCTATAATTTTCCCTTTGGGCAAACCCGTCACTATGTTTTAAGAAGCCTAACGATAGTGAAACTCGTTCTTGTCTATATGGACAAGTTTGTCGCTATTGGTTTTAACGAGTTTAACGACAAAGATAACTCGGTCCTTTTCAATTTTAGAGAGTCTGAGAGGGACGTAAAGGAAACTCCAATAATCCTTTTTCGTCATATAATCCCTTAAGTCCGAAAAAGTATAAAATAATACGAAAGGGATGAATTTTCGATAATTTTAATGAGCCGAACAAAACAAGCGCTCGATATTTTTGTGTAATAATCCCCCAGGTCCAAAAAGATTAAAATCTAGAGGAGGGAGAGCACTCCTGGTAGCTTTAACGAGCTGGAGAGGCCAATTGCTCGGCAATATTTTCATATTTTATGAGTCAGATGAAAAGAGCTTAAAGGAGACACATCTTTTGAGTAACGAGTGATAATTTCAGGTAGTAGCTGATTCCAGGTAAGGTTTGGAATTTTCCAATCACGACAGTGTTACAAGGATGGCTAACAAGATCACTCTTCGCAGCTATTCCTCAAAAGGGGTAAACAATCAAATGGAGGTGAATGATCGGCTAAAATAGAGTGGAGGTGATGGTAAGAACACGACCAGCGCTCAAAAGCTGATGATAATGCATTCACAATGGTTATTTACCGAGGATTGATTCATTTTTTAATGAGCTTAAACTTTGGGGGAACGTTTGCTCATTGTTAAGGTTTAATTTTTAACGAGCTTGAACTTCACATAAAAATTGCTCGTGCCAGTCGTATAATAAGGATGTCTCATTAATATGTTCAATTTTTAGGGAGCTTGCACCATTCGAAACTTTGCTCCGGATCCTTTCATTATGCAAGCTGGGAATGACCAATCCTACGAGTTTAAAGGGTTGAGAAACTACATACTAAGAAAATAAATGGCCGCTCTTTAATTTCAGGCAAAAAGGTTTGCATGCCCCCAGGTATAGCGAAGTAGAGTTTCCAGGTTACCATATGAAATCTCTCGCATTTGCAAGATTGATCCATCCGCGTTGCAGACAAAACACTTCCTTGGCGATGTCTACCGAAATAGATAATGGTGAGTGGCGCGGTCACCTCCAATCACATAACTTTGACGAGGGAATCTTATTCCAGTCCAATCCCATTTTCCTAAATGGAAAGGTGTGTCAAACTAGTCATATATCCTCCATGGAAACCTACCCTATACCCAAGGTTTTCCTGTCGAAACAGACCAGGGTGCATGCCCCCTGGGTTTCAGTCATGTCCCCCCGAATTACTCACGCTCTTCAGGTGGACGGACCGGAGATTGATGAGACATTCCTTGCGTGAAAATACCATTTAGGGATGGCATTTGACTATTAGCTATGTGTGAGCTGGGGAACGAAAGCTGGTCTATGAGCTGGACCACTCAGCCTTCATGTGGAAAACACATTACTCTAAAGAGTGAGGAGACAATGGTTCCCATGCTATAAATATAGTCACGCCCAAGGAGTAGATTATAATCTAGAGGTCCTTGGACTACCATTACATTCATATAAAAGGTTTCCCTTCTCAACGTTATAGGTACATTGGGAAGGATCCCTAAAGGTCGACTGGTTCCTTTGTCGAAGCCTGTCAAATTTCTCATCTCGGGCAGAAGCGATTGTGAACCAAGCGCTTTCCAAGCAGTTGAGGAAAGGATACTCACAGAATCCCCTTCATCTATGATGGTACCAACCATGACCATTTTGTAAGCTTGTACAATGATTAAGAATGGTACACTAGCTGGTAAATGGGTTGCCTAGTAGATTCCAATCGAAGGAAATGACTAGGTTACTTGGAGGTGGGACCGAATAGACGGCCGGATATGACTCTGACGAAATTCCTTCCTGCAGTAAAGGAATGGGAAGATTTCCCCCATTTTCATCGGAGTATGTGTTCATGAAAAGAATTTGAACAGTGTTGTTCTCATTCTCTTCGGTGATTGTATCATCTGAAGATGGATGTTCCGAAAACAAGACCGGGTCGATTGCCACCTCAACCTTTTGATTTTCATCTGGTATGGATTCAACGGGTTTATCTTCAATGATAGGTGCTTTTACTGACCACAATGGCGTGTCAGTCAGACTTTCAACTAGTGATGGACTCGGCAAGAGTTTCTTGTATCCAGGAGGAAGCCGTAGCGGTGAAGCAGGACAGTTATCCAAGACTCTTTTAGCTTCGTCTAGCAAGGGACAACAGTGGACAACATGATTGCCTTCACATAGTTTACAAGGAAATTTACATTTCCTTTTCTGTCCAAATGCTTCGCTTTCACTAGTTGATGGTGTACTTTCAACATGATCTTTAGAGGTTGATGACACCAGATTGTGCAAACAGGGAGACCAGTCCCTTAAGATCCGAGGGATGCAAGGACAATCTCGATGATAGTGGTCTCCTTTGCAAATGACACATGGAGATTGAGGCTTAGGCGGTGCAGTATGTGGATTTTCACTAGACGATGCCCAGTTACCCCTTTTCACCTTTGGCTCCTTCTTCTTCTTCTCTTTCTTCTCCTTCCCCTTCTTCTCCTTCTTAGTTACTTGATTTTTGGCTTTACCAGCTTCATCAAGCAAAGAGGAAGGAGGAGAGGGAGAATCAGATGAAGTAGAAGGTTGGGGGTAACTTTAGTATCATCTAGTTGCTGACTCGATTGCTCAAGAATCATGGTGTTCTGAATGACAGAGGTTGAGAAGAGCCATATTGGCAAGTCAATCGTCAATCCTGGAAGCAACAATGTGGCCATATGAGGTGCAACAACATCTCCCCAAGAGGAGAAAGGACTAGGATTTCCTCCAAGGGGAAATCCTTGGTTGGTGGACTCCATTCTCCTCAACTTAAGACCAATGCTGAAATGGTGATATTATTCCGATTAAAATAAATTTTAGGCGCTTTGACACAACTTGTTTTTTCAATTTTTAAGAGTCGAGAAAAAATGAAAGATGACTTTAGTCACCTTCGATTTTTAATGAGCCTGAAGTGACAAGTGCTCAAATGGACCTTTTCCTTTAAGGAGTCTGAAAAGGAACGAAAGAGACTACTCTGGAAATCTAGACAGGGGGATTACCAAACGAATCGCAAAATTGCAAAATACTTCTTATGGTACGGTAGTCAATCTTCCCGAATGCTGTGTTCAGTGCATTGCAATCGATAGGGCAGCAGACACGGCTTCCTATGGATAAAGGATATAGCCTATTGTGGTCTCCCAATATATACTCGACGGTACATGGGAGCACAAGTCTCTACTGGCACTTGTTGTCTCAAAGAGGAGGAATCACCCAACCAACAATGAAAGCGACAGTTACCAGGCTTTACGACACTGGAATACGTCTCTAGCCTAGACTTCTAGATGTTGTGCATTAGGTTCCAAAGCGTTTTTAGGTTCATTGAATTTGTTTTACGATTGATCTTTCTTAAGAATTTTGCCTTTCAGGTTCACCACGTGAAGTAGATATACAATTCCTAAAATGAAATCTAAGATGATAAACAATCATTTAATCTTATTTTTGCAATGAAAATCCTAGCTACTAAAGAAGAGAGATGATATTATTTCAACATAGAGCAGAGAGCACACACTAGATGCACTGTCCTAAATCAAACCAACAAGCAGTCTAAATGCAAATGCACATGCATGTATTTTTTTTCAGCTTTCTTAATGTGTGAATGACAAGAAGAATGCTAAGTACAAATTTGAATTATCTTTTCAAAGCAACAGTACTAACAAATTTCTCTTCAAAAACGAAAGGAAGATAATGATGACACTTTACGGTTTTGAATTGAAAACTGCTTTTGACACTTGAAAAACTACTAATTCAAATCAAATACAAGACTAATTGTATAATCGACCATCTAGAACAATAGAATTCTTTTCTTTGACTGAAATTGACACTTGCAACACTTCCAAATCAAAAGACGATAGTTTGATTATGTTACTTTTTGTAAAAGAGAACTGTAAATGGCACACAATACATAAAAACATTTACAATTATTTGTACTATGCAGGCGGAATCATGCAAAAGAAGGGAGTTTCTATAGTGGTATACTGATCAAGGACAATAAAACTCCTGAATAAAGCTGAAGAGAGTGAACAGAGAAACGAAAATCTGAGAGCAGAAGAGATCTTGTCTAATCAATGCACCTGCAACATAGGGAATGTGCGATGCAGCACACCTATTGCACACGAGAGGTGTGATGCATCCAAATTCCCAAGAGGAGAAAGGGCGATGGTCCAAGTACGAGACTTCAACTTGGTTCTTGGTCACAATTTGTAGCTTAGTTCAGGGATGTAGGCCGAGCTAATGATAGTCAGTAAATAGAAATCACAGGGGCTGATCTAATGAGGTTACTAGAGCCACCACTAGGGCAATTAGAATGCTTGCAAATCGATTTTTCAGTTTATAAACAAAACCCAAAGATAGACTGAAGCAGCATTGATCTACTTTTCACTTGCATAGAAAATGCAGTTTGAAGGCTAGCTGGCTTAACTTAAGGCTTCGTCTGTAAGTTTATAAAACAAACAAGTATAGATAAGCAAACAAGCTATTCGCTCCCCAGTGGAGTTGCCATTTTGTTATCGGGAAATCTAGTGTCCACTCGGAGCTGCTAATCCCACTAAGACTAGTAGTTATCTTAGAAACAAGCAAACTAAAACTACTTTCACTTTCCTTTATGAGAAGTAGATAAGAGGGGAACAAAGGACACCAACCTCAGTCTTGCGCTTGGTTCCTTTCTTGGTTCCTCTCCCTTCTGACAGATCCTTGCCGCTTTTCCTTTGTCTACCCAGCTTCAAAGAGCACCTGTGGGATCAAAGTAGAACAATACTATCGAAGAACAAAGATCTACAATCATAAACAATATAGAACCAGATATATATTGACCACACAAATGCATATATCATCAAACATACAAGAATGTGGAGGAAAACTTGAATAGCTTTATTAATATCAAGAATAGCAAAGGGGATTACAACCAATTATTCTGACCCAGCGTCATCCTCTCAGCATGAAAGCCCTTATTCACCTCATGAAAGCTTAGATCACCCAGGACTATGATATTCCACCAATAAACCAACAACACTTCCTTACAAGATACAAAATTCCAGCATCTGGATCTCTATGACGAGGGATCCATATATAGATGATTGGAGGGGGTTGAGTCAGCTTCTGGGATGTTGATTAGTGTCCTCTCTCTAATAGTTCTTGATTCCACTTGGAGATTGATGATCTCTTACTCATCCCTGGGCAAATTCAGAGAGGTAAGTGTCACAGGAGAAGTTTCTAGAAGATTCCATGATGATCCACCTTGCAAACTGTCTCTGCCATTTGTCTACTCTCACCCATCGCACCCTATAGAAGGGATTTCTAGTATGCATCGCACCTTTTACACTGAGCAGATGAGATGCATCACACCCTCTGCACTATGCAGTCTGTATGGCCCAACTTTGACCAGTTCTGAGCATTTTTTTGTGGAGAAATTTTGGGAGATGATGTAATCAACTGACCTTGTTCCTTTAGGGTGTGAAGCAACACTTTTAGGGACTTAGGAGCCCTTGGTTTATGGACATGTATGATTGGGGTTTCAGTGCCCAAAAATGTTTATAACATCAGCTTCCATCAAGGTGATTGGATCGAGTGACGATTTGGATGCTTTGGTCTTCTTTCGTTGTCCCTCCTTTTCCTACTCCCTATGTCGCTTTACGAGAAAATGAGTGCTCTCCAGATCTCTACTGCCTACCCTGACTGTTCTTCGTCCTCCATTCGGGGCGAAGGAGATTCCTGACTTCTATTAGAGTCGTGCTCTTCCTACTCACTTTCTCCTTTGTGGCACGCTCCGCTTCTACGTGTGACTTATCCTCGGTCTCCTTCTTCCTCTTTTCTGCCAACTGTTGCACCTTCAGTAGGGTCACATCCTTTTTCTATTTCTCCAAAAACTTGCTAGTCCTGGCAGCCAAATCTGATGGTGTGTTCCAATCTACTGGCCATCACTTAAGGACTTTGGCAACGACATCATCTGTAGCCAAGTAAGGAAGATCATACCACTTCTAATCTGAATCCTTTAGTGTTCAGATGTACACATGGCAGAAGTCTGCTTTGAACTCTATGTACTCAGATAACTGTTCAAAAAAGGTTGTCGACAACCGTGGCTTTTGGTTGATGGCCATATGAATGCTCATCTCCATTAGCACCCAAAAAACTTGAGTTTCTCGAACTCGTGCAACGTCCTTTGTGGCCCATAGTGAAGAAAACTTCGTAGCTTCTTGTAAATCTGTCTAAATCAGAGCAAGTTGGATGTCCTCCAGCAACTCCCACGTGACCAACAAAATTGGTAATAGTAGCCATGAATAATGAAATGTCTTGCTTTGGTCCTACACCTCCCTGCAGTTTGTGAGGAACTCGTTGCACAGGTAGTGCACCTAGTTGAACTGTATGCCCTCTGTACACTAAGTTTCTAATAAAACCACTAGTGCTAGCACCTCGTCTGCATGACACTTTCTCATTATTTTTCCAACAAAAATTTGGGTGGCCACCTTCACTGATGGATCACTAATACTATAGATGGAATACTCAGGCACTTTCTTAAGAAGTTTGAACTTCTCCTTGATCTTTTCGGCGAGGTTGCACTCGCTTGCCTTTTCTCTGAATGCCTTTACAAGTTTCAGCCCAGAGTGAGGTAACAAGGTGATCTTATGGATCAGCATATCAGTGATCAGTATGGGCTCAGTCGACCACAAGCATCCGTCATGCACAAGGCACAACAACTTCTTAATAACTGTGAAATTGATGGTGGTGAGGTGGTAGTGAGGCAACCATAGGAGGTTCAGCAACCCTGCCTTGTTTACCCCACGAATCTATTCCACCGACTTTAGCACAATGACACTAGACTCCTTGTAGAACACTTGCTTCATGAAGGTATCAATAGCTAGGGTGGGGAACCACTCCACGTCTCCCAAATCCCAATCTTCAAGTTTCATATGTGGGATGCGCGCCAAGTGTGGACCTTTAAAAGTGATTTTTTCTGGAAGTAAGGGTGTGTTCAGGAGGAACTGTCCCTCATCATGGTTGTTCGGGACCTTCACCTTTCCTTGGCATGTAGGGATGTACTCTGATAGCTTCGAAATGGGTTCTACACCCTCAACATCTATGTCTTTCATGCCATCCTTAGCCTCTAAGTCTACCACTTTGCCTTTCTCTTGTGCAGTTGGCTTTTCTTTCCACTATGCCTATGTAGCTATATGTTCCTCGGTGACTTGTGCATCAACAATGTCTTCTTCTGTTTATCTTTCTTTGGCTTGGGAGCCTCTCTCGGTGGCGTAGGCTTCAGCCCAGGTGAACTCAGTGCCTTAGGCACTGCTACAGGAACCTCCACACTCATGATTTTGGAGGCAGCTCCCTTAGAGGCGATAGCACCCCTAGTACTAATGGTCTCAGCTGGTGCAGACATGAAGTTGTTAATGAGGTTTTAGGTTTCCTCAGGTAATCTATCAAACACAGAACTTGCAATCAAGCCCCCAAATAGCTCATGGTTCATGTGCAATAGATAGCACAACACAAAAATTCTTAGAATGAAAAGTGTTTCTCACTAGATGTCCATCTGTAATTTATAGACAATTTTGAATTCAAATTCAACCGTTCCCCCCAAAATATGTCCATAAATGCGAGATTGGTAGAAAAATTCCAAATATTTCACACTTGATTTCAGCCTTAAATGCCTTAAATGTCAGCTGCCTACTCCTCTTAACTTTTTTCTGGAAATCAAATCATGAATAGTGATAGTGATGGTAATTTTCTGGCTATGGTGTGTGGTCTCTCGCCCTATAGCACAACTCCCTTCGCGCGTCGGCTAACACTGTGACACCCTTCTATTCCGTGCGTAACCCTCATCACAGCTCTGCAACCCAAGCAGTGTAGTTTATAGTCCCACGCCTCCTTGCAACTACCTGGAGCTCTAAGACTATGCTATGTCATATAGTCATCTAGCTAGATCCCCAGTGTATGGCTTCAAAAAACTGCCATTTACCATTCCAAAAAATGGATCTCCATTCAATTTCGCAAGCTAGAGTGCTCCACCATTGATAATCTCCTTAATCACATATGGCCCCAGCCAATGCATCTAAAATTTTCCTAGAAATTCATCAAACATGCTATCATATAATAAAAATAAATCATTTATTCTGAAGGTGTGTAGTTTGATGTGCCGATTGTGCCATGCATTTTCGCACCCCTTCTGAACTTGTTGATGGAATCCAGCCAAGAATTTATCTTCTTCTAGATATGTCAACTTTGCGAGCCTCTCTTCTAAGGCTCTGTGATCTTCCATACCTGTGAACGCCCTTATGCATAGACTAGGCACAATGTATTCCATCAGCATCATTGCTTCTACTCCATAGACTAGCCTAAACAGTGTCTATCTAGTTAGCTTTTTACATGTGGTTCTATAATCCCATAACACTGCTAGTACATGCATGTCCCAATCATTCCTCTGTGCATTGAAAACCTTTGTCATTCCATTCTCCAATATCTTATTAAATTCTTCCACCATCCCATTAGCCTAAGGATGATATGGCGTGCTCTTTTGATGATGCACTTGGAATTCTTCTGTCATCACGTTAATCATTTCATTAAGGAAGTGCATACCATGATCACTCATGAAAATATTTGGGCAATCAAACCTAGTCAGTACATATTCAAATAGGAACTTCGATGTTGTTGCCCCTATAAATCCTTTACAGGCTACGCCTCCACCCATCTAGTCAAATACTTAATCGCGATGATGATATACCGTGTCCCGGTCTTCTTTCCTGGAGGGTGAATTGGTCCTACAAAATCGATTGCTCACTTTTCAAATGGATGCAATGACACTTGTGAATTTAGTTGTAGCTCATCCCTCTGCGATGGCCTGCCCATCCTCTGACATGCATCGCATGCCCTACAATATGCTTTCGAATCCTTATGCAATGTTGGCCATCACAACCTAGCATGTAAAATCTTCTGCGCTGTTGTTTTTCCCGCATAATGGCCTCCCATAGCCCCTCCATCAGCTTCAGCGAGGATATTGCATCGTTCAAAATTAGGCACATAACATTGCAATATCTCATCTACTCCCATCTTATACAAGTGACTTACAATAACAAAAAAATCTACTGCGCACACCACCAATTCCTTCTTTTGTTGACTAGTGTACCCCTCTGGAGACGTTCTTGTAATTAGAAAGTGGATGATGTGTGAAAAATATTTGTCTGCCATGTGCACTGCAAAGAGTTGCGCGTCTAGCATTCCTTCCTCCAAATTTGTAGGCCTGTCTCCTGTTTCAATGTGCGATAGATGATCTGGTCTAGAATTCAATTTCCCTAGATTCACAATGACTTCAAAATCATACTCTTGAAACAACGTCAGTCATCTGCATATTCCCCCCCCAACATAGGCTTGTTGACCAGGTACTTTAATGTAGAATGGTCTGTGTACATATTAAAGTGTCCACCTAGCAAGTAATGCCTGAAGTTTTGGAGTGCGTACACCATAGCTAACCCTTCGCACTCTATCATCAAATAATTATTTTCAGCCTTTGACAACTTCCTACTTGCAAATGCTATCAGGTGATCTAGTTCTCCTTCACTCGTCTATGTCAGTACTGCTCCCACAATAATACATTATGCATCCACATGTAGATGAAATTCCTTCTTCTAATCCGGGAAGACTAGGATCAGTGTGGTGACCATCTTTTGTTTTAAGACATCGAGGCTCCATTGGCATTCCTCATTCCAATAGAATGTAGTGTCCTTCTTCAACAATTTTTCCATTGGCAAAGTAATCTGAGCATAACTCTTGATGAACTTTCGGTAATAACCAGTATGACCTAGTGTTGCGCACAACTATTTAACACTTCTTGGCACCTCCAAATTAATTATAACCACAATCTTAGCTAGGTCCACCATTAATCCTTTTCTGCACACTACATGACCCAACAAGATTCCAAAAGGGACGCAAAATAAACACTTCTTCAAGTTTAGCACGATCTGATACCTCCAGCACATATCCAGCATCAAGCGCAAACTAGATACATGACGTTTGACCAATCCAAACACCTTCCAATCATCAAAGTATACCTTCAAAAAATTGTGAATGAACTCTTTGAACGTCGCAATGACTACACGTGAAAAGATTTCTTGTGCATTCTTCATTCCAAAAGGCATTGCTATATACTAGAAGCATCCTGACTCAGTCACAAAGTTCATCTTACTCCTGTCTTCTGGCGCGATCTTGATTTGATGGTACCACGAGAACCCATTAGCGAATGAATATACTTCCTGTCCTCCTACATTATCCAACACTTCATCAGTGAATGGAGATGGAAAAGGATCATGCACACAAGCATCATTTAGCTTCCTGAGATTTACGCATATCCTTATTTCATCCTTCTACTTCTTTTCCTAAACTACCATAGGACTGACCCAATCAGACTCCTCCACTAGTTCAATGATTCCAGCTACCAACATTTTGTCCAACTCTAAGTGGACCTTTTCTTTTTACATAGGATTGAGGTGATATAGCCTCTATTTCATAGGCTTCAGGTTCGGTTTCAACGTTATCTTCATCACTCCTAAATTTCCTATTATCCCCTTCAGGTTTGAAAACTTTGTAGGGAACAAATTCTGGTATTTGTTGAGAAAATCAGGGACCTTATCCACCATAGCATCATCCTAGTAGTCCCATATCTTCACAAACTTTGGCTCTGCCTCTATTCCAATGTTCGCTTGTCTCATTTTTAGCGGCGCGGTGATATCAGGATTCTCTATCTGTGACCCCTTAACTTTGCTGTGACCTTCTATCTCTTGGATATTAATGTTCCTTGGATCCTCCTCTTCTTCTTCAACAATCACATTGTATCAATCCAATGTATGGTGCAGTTGGGTGGTCCAATCTGGTTGAATCAAATCCAAGGGATCCTACAGGATTCTGAAGATCATTGCTTTAACCTCCTACAACGCTTCATCAATGCACTCAAATCCATCTTTAAATCTGAATGTCATCAAGAATCCCTATCTCAAAATATCCAATTCTTTCATGCCATGGCGAAGCTCTGTTTCCATGTACCAATTCATTGGTATTACGTCTAAACTGTGACAGAACAAATGTACCCACTTCGGTTGCAGTTTTGCTCCATAAGCATCAGTCCATTTTGCCAAGTGGTCATGTGGATCACTCCTTCCATCATATTTCTCTGTCAATCACACTAGTGGGTGACCAAACTACACCCTCATCATTCTTTTGTATTCATACCATCCATTAAAATTGTCTTTATGCCTACCCCACCATCTTGCAGGCGTAGCACGCAACGACAAGTCCAAGGCTTGGAAGCGATGCTTCTCTGGCACTTCACTTTTAAATGCATCCAAGAATTTATCAATGTTAGTTAAACCATCATAATAAGGTAGACTTCTTACCTCCAATGGTACACAATGTAGTGATTTGGTCATCATGTTACAACATAGTGTAGACACTTCGTGCAATCTATTCTGCTAGTGTTCCAATTCCTCATCTGAATTTGATGTGAAGGAGATTTCACGGTCCCATGCAATACGTCCATCAAATATAATATTCACCCAATCTTGATCTCGTGCTGTTATCATATAAATTTGGTCCAAATCATCGTTACTTTCATAATCACGGACCAGTTCAGTATAGCGCGGTCCTTCGACAATGTCCAAAGGTACTACTACATCGAAGGATTTTCTTTCAAATGACATCGTCTACTTCAAATTGATCACCCCATTCATGTTGATAGCCCAATTGATCCCAAGGAGCATGGGGCAGGGATTTTTGTCATCGACAACCTCTATCACTTCGAAATCTACTAATGTGCTCGCGCCTTCAATATTGACTTTCACTCCCTGCAATCTTCCCATGGGGATAATATTTTGTTGACTTCATCCTCATTTGAATAGGAGACCACTGCAGCACAAGTCTCCCCATTCTCTCCCATGTCTATTTCTGCAAAACATTCACATTTGACCCAAGATCCAGAATAACTTGGTCCATTTCATACTCTCCTATTTGCATGGTGAGCCTCATCTCATGCCCTGTTCTTGCCTTATGCTTACCAATTTTCCTGACCATGCATGGTCCCTCAAGAGTATTTTCTTTACCAACACATTTATTGATCAACTCCTATAATCCTTTTATGGCCTTGCTATTACGTAGCAGCTTCATACAGGTCTCTAGAAAGGTAGTAAGCATGGATGGGTCCATTTCTTTGGACTTCTTGTCCTGACTTCCTGAGGTAGAAGCCTCAATGAATCTTTTCTTCGCTTCCATGAAGGTCTCTTTTTCACATTCTAGATCAAAGACAACTTCCTTCTCTGGAGATTTGTAGACCCATTCACCTTCTTTAGGCCGCTTCCCCTTATCTTCGCCAATCATCATTCCACTTCACAGTACAATATTCACATTAGGATCCTCTTCACGGGGTTCAACCCTCATCATTTGTAGGTTCTGGGTAGGCTATTGAGGCTGCATCCCCTTTTCATGTATCTTAGCTATTAATACAGGGAATTCTTCTATCACATGGTCAAACTGAGTACAGTATTGGCATGAAAGGCACGTCGGCTTCATGTATTCTCATGCATAGTGTCCTGGCCCTCCACAATTGTAGCTAATAACTTGTCCCAAACCTTGTGCAGGTCCTCCTCCACCTCGTCCTCACCTGCGCCCCTAATATCCTCCTTGCACTCCCTTAGCACCTTGATCTAGAGGTGGATTTTATGTCTGCATTCAATATGCAGGAATTCTCTCCATCATTAACTCATAACTATGGCAATTGCACTCCTCGTGACCTACTGACTTGCAGAAGTTGCAAAAGAGTTGTTGCGGTGTCTGTATAAATTTCTGTAGCAAGTGGCAATTATATATCGCATGTTTTCCAGCTACCTGATAGATAACACACCATAGCGCAGGCCCCGTACTTGTCCCTGCTTGAGCTTTCGGCCTCATAGGCATTGACCCTCCTCCTGCAACATAACTCATGAAGATAAGGCAATGATCTTTATCATTCCCTTGACTCTTACATTTCAAACACCAAAATTCTTCGCGCACCTCTAGTTGAGCTGCTCTATCCTTGTCAAACTTTGGAATTCTAAGCAAAGGTTCTGTAACTCCATGTAAATTTGTTGAACTCCCAAAGCAACTTCTTGATTTGGTGTCTTGTGCAATCTCATCCCCATCTCCAAGGCCTCCACCTAGGTCCCAATCTTCTTCTGTGATAAAGAAACCCTTAGATGAGGCAAGAGTGAAGCCACAAACCATTCGTGGTGCTGCCCATCCATAAGATTCATGTTAGCTTCGAGGATATTGCACTTTAATCTCAAATCTATCTCCCAAGGTGTCTCTCCAGGCTTCCTCATGATCTCCTTGAATCCAACAATTGATTGCGCTTCAAATTTGGGCCTACTAAATTCCTTATTCAGCATAGTCTGAATATCTGCCAATTGAGTCGTCGAGTTATCAGTGTAGTACTTAATGTACCATGTTAGCATGCACTCCTGTACATCAGTAACCAAAGTTACTTTCTTCAACTGATCATCTATAATGTTATGGGCTTGCCACACTACCTTCGTGACAAACCAAAATTAGTCTGGGTCCTCATTTCCCAAGCCTTTGAAAATGGGCAACTTCAATGTATTCGCCATATAGAACAGTGGTGGAGGCGGTGTGGGAGAAGGTGTACGTGGTGGAGGTGAATATGGAGGTGGTGTGGGTGGATGGGGTATTCATGGGAACCTTCACCTTATTAACTGGACAACGCTCTGCAGAGAAGCCTGTGTTGCTTCTTCGTCATCACTCAGAGGAGGCTCAATCAGCGGGCTATGTTCAAGTCCTGTTCCCCTTCTATCCCTCAATAACTTTCCACTTCCTATAGCTCCAAACATCAAGGTAGTTGCATAACCCGCTTTTCACACAAGAGCATTTTATTCCAAGTATTCAAAGCTATTAAATACTTACCTTGCAGTCCCTTGAAGAAACGTCGCTCTGCTTCGTTGTAGCTAACTGATGTATCGACCACAAGTTATGTCACAAACCCTCTGAGGACATGATCAAGCAGATGATTGTCGGCGCACACAATCTTATCTTCAGAGGCTTCCAATCTTCGCACTAACTCTGGGGTCCATACTATTGGACCGTCAAGCCTCCATGTTCCCTAGTCATCTGCCAATTTAGTGATCTGCTCATAGAATTTGACCAGGAAGGAACATAATAAAATTTCATGTATCTCTGTCTACAGATACCTATCCAACCACTATTCTTTCGTCAATTGTGGATTTCTGTTTTCTTGCACTGCGAATTTGTCAATCTTTCTGTCCAACCAATCTTCAATTTCTTTCTTTGTTGGATTCCAGTGATGTGACATCACACATCTCTTTATGCAAATCCCAATCTCGGCAATGAAACCATTTGTTGGCTTATTGGGTCCTGACCCAAGTTTAGATTTAAGTTTTCTAAACAAATTCCTACACTACTGGCCCTTTTGGCATCAATCTACGGAGCGCAAATAGAAGTCTCACCGAAGCAGTATGGGGCAATGCTAGAACCAGGTTTCCACACCTAAAGATGATTGTGATGTCGTTTTATGCCTTAAACCTACCTTTGCACAGATCGATAAGCCCTTGAGGCTTATCGATATAACTCCCTCTTACTAGCCTCTAGGTCCTCGCGAAGGTCTACAACTGTCTTTTGTGGACCCTAAGCAAGCGAATCAACCACTTATGCACCTCTATAATCACTCCTAAGTCTGTTATTACCCAGATTGGCTTAAGCATCTGATATCTTTGGCATGCATTAAGATATTCTTTACATAAAAATATATTATTGTTTGCATTCATATAACAATGTAAACCATGCAGAATCACGCATCAATATAGTATTAAATCATAAACCAAATATTCATCATAACATAAATGCATTCATTCATAATAGAAGTAAATGGGCAAAACACAGATGTCTCCAGAATAATCTCTTTATTAATTCTTCAGATTTTCTTGTAGACTGAAGACTACCCTGTGCACTGAGCTGCAGGGGTCCGCGCACTCAGCTCGGGACACTACTCTAGGCCTCTGCACACCTATGTTGGAAATAATACTGAGAGTGGGGGTGAATCAGTATTATCAAACTCTTTTCAATTTATACAAATATTTGCAGATCTTACTAATGAAACTTGCATATACCTTCTAGACTAATAATTTAATATATTCTTCAGATGTGGATTATTAATCTGTGTGTCAGAACAATATAACAGTAAACAAGAATAGAGCAAACAGTCACACCAAAGAACACAAGATATAAGGTGGAAACCCAATGTGGGTGAAAACCACCTGCTACAATATGTCTCTATTATGAAACCAGCTCAAAAAAAGATATAAAAGATAGATCAACACCTTAGAATTCAGCCTCTTCGAGGGGGCAACCTCCTTTACATTACATAAATGAACAATTCTTGGATGATTCAAATGACAAAAACTCCTTTCTATATATAGGAGTCTAAGGAGTCACAATACAATCCATCCGACCTAGCAATAATAATATAAAGCCACAAAAATAACAATAAAGGGATTCTATGGGGCACAGTAATAACAATATGGGGGCAATAGGGGCACAACAATATTAATAAGGGGTATAACTACAATAGTAATGGGGTAATCACTAGTATTATAGGGACCCAACATGCCCCTCTCCTTCAAAAAAGTGTTGTCCTCAACGCTTGAGTAGTTCTAGATACTTCTGCATAAAATTCACATCCTCCCATGTGGAATCTTCAGCGGATAAGTTCTTCCACTTGATAAGATACTCTGAAATTGAACGATTTCGTAGTTGTCGAGTTCTTGTTTCCGTGACTGCTTCCGGTTCCAATATAATTTTTCCTTCCTCGTCAAGTTCTGGAAATATTGTTTGAACTGGGAGCTTGTCGCCTATAACCTTCTTTAAACATGAAACATGGAAAACTGGGTGCACTCGAGAAGTTATAGGAAGCTCCAATTTGTATGCCATAGTACCAATCTTTTGCAACACCTTGTACGGACCATAATACTTTGGTGATAATTTATTATCCTTCTTAGCTTGCTTGAGGGACATTTCCTTATATGGTTGTAGTCGTAGGAATACCCAATCACCTACATCAAAACTTCTTTCACTGCGATGTTGCTCTGCCTGTTGTTTCATTCTATTCTATGCCAACACGAGGTTATCCTTTAAGAGTTGGAGGACTTGTTGTTGATGTTCGATGTGATGTTCCACTGCCTGAACCTTAGAATTTTCTCTTAAATATGATGTGATGGATGGTGGTTGATACCCATAAAGTGCCATAAATGGGGTCATTTTTGTTGCTGTATGGAAGGAAGTGTTATACTACCATTCAGCCAGAGGCAACCATTTGACCCATTGTGTCTGTTTATCAAATGCAAAGCAACGAAGATATCCTTCCAAACATTTGTTTATTATCTTAGTTTTCCCATCAGATTGAGGATGATAAGATGAGCTATGAGCTAACTGAGTACCAAGACAAGAAAATAATTCTGTCCAAAAATTTCCAGTGAAAATGGGATCTCTGTCACTTACAATAATCTTTGGGTTTCCATGTAGCTTTTGAATTGTTTCCATAAATGCAGTAGAAACTGTACAGGCTTTAAATGGATGTGATAATGCACAAAAGTGTGCATACTTTGTAAGTCTGTCAACTACCACCATGATGACACTCTTTCCCTCAGACTTGGGTAAACCTGTGATAAAATCCATTGAAACCTCCTCCCAATGTTGGCTTGGAATGGATAAAGGTTGTAATAGACCCGGTGTCTTAATTGTTTCAACTTTATTTTGTTGGCAAACCAAACATTCCGCCACAAACTTTTGAATATCTGATTTAAGGCCATCCCAAAAAAATTCCTTCTTAACCTTGTGGTAAGTTTTTAAAAATCCTGAGTGCCCTCCTAAGGGAGAAGTGTGCAATTCCATAAGAATCTTTTGTTTTAGCTCGGAATTCTTACAGAGGTATAAGCGATATTTATACCATAACAAATCATTTTGCCAACTAAATGTATCAGACGTACTGGAATCTTGTTGTAACTTTCGAATAATTGCCCACACTTCTTCGTCATTCTTCCATTCCTCCCTTGCTTCATTTATCCAATCTGGTTGGATAATAGAAATGGCGCACAACAATGCTTCCACATCCTCATCCTTTCTTGAGAGTGCATCTGCCACTACATTTTGCTTCTCTTTTTTGTAGATGATTTCAAAGTCATAACCCAACATCTTTGTGACCCACTTTTGTTTCTCTTCTGAGGATAATCTTTGTTGTAAAAAGTATTTAAGACTATCATGATCCGTTTTTACCTTGAAAACCGGTGCTTGGCATATTGCCTCTTTAAGATGTTCAAAGGCCTTTGTTGCTGACGGAGTCCATGAAAATGCATATTTCTTTAATAATGTTGTTAGAGGTGCTGCTATTCTCCCATAATTCTTAACAAACTTGCGATAATACCCTGTCAACCCAAGAAATCCTCGTAGATGCTTTATGGATGTGGGGATTTTCCATTCCTTAATGGCTTTAATTTTGCTAGGGTCTACCTTAACTCCTTCATGAGATACAATATGACCCAAATATTCCACCTCCTGGACTCCAAAGAAACATTTGGATCTTTTTTCATATAATTGTTTCTCCTTCAATAGTTGTAGCACCCTGTCAACATGTTCAACATGATCCCTCCAGGACTTGTTGTAGATTAGTATATCATCAAAAAATACTAACACAAATTTTCTAAGGAATGGTTTGAAAATTGAATTCATCAAACCTTGAAATGTTGAAGTTGCATTGGTAAGGCCAAAAGGCATGACCAAAAATTCATAATGACCCTCATGAGTTCTAAATGTTGTTTTCGGAATGTCTTCAGTCTTCATTCTGATTTGATGATATCCTGAACGAAGATCTAACTTGGTGAAGTAAATTGATCCATGCAATTCATCCAGTAATTCATCAATGACAGGAATGGGGAACTTATCTTTAACAGTGAGCTTGTTGAGCTCCATATAATCTGGACACATGCACCATGATCCATCCTTCTTGTGCACCAATACTACTGGAGCAGAGAAAGAACTTTGACTCGGTTGAATTATACCAGCCTCTAGCATTTCTGCAACCATACGTTCAATTTCACTCTTTTGGACATAGGGATATCTGTATAGCCTGATGTTTGGAGGAACACTTCCTGGAATCAGATGAATAGCATGATCATGATCACGCATAGGTGGGAGACCTTTGGGAGTCTCAAATACCTTGGAATTATTGTCCAAAACTTTTTGGAGATCTGGAGAAATAGATGATTCCAATGTGGAAACATCTAGCGAGCATAATTGTGCAATTACACCTCTTTGCTCCTTTTTTAGAAGCTTTGTCATACTATTAGAGCTAATTATCTTTCCTGGTTTCAGTGCAATACCCCTTAATTCAACTTCCTTTCCTTCCATAGAAAATTTGATGAAAAGTTCTTGAAAATTAAAAGCTATTGTACCCAGGGATTGTAGCCATTGGACTCCTAGTACAACATCAGCACCTCCTATTGGAATGGAAAGCATTGGGCTAGTCAATACATATTCTCCCATGGATAGCTTGATATTATGGCACTTTCCAGAGCAATTTATTGTTCCTCCATTTGCAATCATCACTTGACACTCTGGTGCTGGATATAGGAAGAAATTCAATTCTTTTGCTACCTTGCAATGAATAAAATTGTGGGTGCTTCCTGAATCAATCAACACTATTACCTTTTTCTTCTTGGTTTGTCCTTCTATCTTGATGGTTTGAGGAGTGGTAATTTCCGCCAATGCATTACAAGATATGGTTGGATTTATTTGTTCTTCATCTAGGCTTTGTTCCTGGAGTATATCCTCTTCTTTAGACCTTTCTTGCTCCTTTTCTTCTTCCTCTTCACAATCTATGTAGAATAATTTCTTCTCAGCACACTTATGACCTTTAGTGTATTTGCTATCACAACTGTAACAAAGCCATTTTGCTCTTTTTTCTTTCAATTTTTGTGGTGTCAACCTTATAGGTTGTGGAAGACTAGGGGCAACAACACTTCCGTATTTATAGTTGTGAGTGGTATGCTTCCTGGTTGCCATAATTTTGGTTTCCATTTTTCTTGCTAACCTGAATGCCTTCTCTAATGAATCAGGTTCCCAAAGGTGAACATCATGTTGGATATTATCCTTTAAAGACCCTATGAACACATCAATCCTATGCTCCTCTGGAATATCTTTTACCCTTATGTTCAATTTTTGGAACTCCTCAATGTGCTCCATTATTGAACCCTTTTGTTTGAGACTTATCAATTGGCTAAAAAAATTGTTGCTTTTTGTATCCTCATAATGTGCTATCAATTCTTCCGTAAAAATTGCCCAAGTGATAAATGGTTTACGAGAGCAAAGCCATTGATACCATACAAACTAATTTGGTTCCAAATATAAAGTTGCCATACATACCTTTTGTGTGTTTTGCACATTATTGATATCGAAGAATTGCTCCATCTGTAATATCCATGTGGCAGGATCCTTGCCATCAAACTTCCTCATATCGATTTTGGAATATGGTGAGTCTTCGATCCAACATTAGTGTCTATGGAATCATGATTAACATTTCTTTTGTTCTCATCATGAGCTTCCCTTAGTACCCTTTCACCCTTAGGGACCATTTCTTGTACCAACTTATTCATATTTATCTTCAATTCGTCCATGTCTGTCTTCAAATCTATCTTCAAATCATCCATCTTAACTTCCACGTCAATCATCTTAGCTTCTACGCCTTTCTTTAAATAGTCCATCTTAGCTTCTACACCTTTCTTTAAACCATCCATCTTAGCTTCTACATCTTTCTTTAAACCATCCATCTTAGATTCTGTTCCCTTTTGTGCAAGAGACAGTTGTTGCACTTGGTCTTGTAATTTTGATATATCTGTTGGAAATAATACTGAGAGGGGGGGGTGAATCAGTATTATCAGATCAGATAAAACTTTTCAATCTCATATTCAGATTCATACACGCAGCTTCAGTTAATGATATCAGCGTATATACGCGACTTCGTTAAGGGCAACTAGCGTATATGCAGTAATCTTATAATTCAGTTAGCTTATCTTCAGTAAATGTATCAGAACATTATTAACCATATTAACAGTAAATAGGTGTAGTATAACAGAACAGATCATCACACATAAAGCACACACATGAACACCATGATATAAGGTGGAAACCCAATGTGGGTGAAAACCACCTACTGCAAGTCGTCTCTATCTTTTCTTTAATAAGAAATTTCTTTTACAATGTGCTGGTGCAGTCCTTTACCAGCACGCAGGCTACAACCTGCAGAGGGCTACAACCCTCTTAGCTCTTGTACTAGCCGATCTATTTACTAGTACGTAGGTGCCTACCTACAGAATGCTCCAACCTTTATTTGTTTTCAACTGCTACTGAAGGGAGCTACAACCCCCTTTCTCTTGTACTGGCTGATATGTTTACCAGTACGTAGGTGCCGGCCTACGATCTACCCGGGACCATGTTTCATACATTTTCATACTGGATCCATAAGACAATCATCATTGTAGTACAACCTGCATCATTGATCACTGAAATACTGAAACACTGAAACATTGTCAACAACACAGTCACCAGAACACAGAGCAGACACAGAACTCTGCAATAACCATCAGACCCATCTGCAACTTAAAATATCAAGCTTTACAATGTACACGCTACTTGGATGAACCCAACCTGCATGTATACGCCCTTTTTCCAAGGCCAACCCGCGTACAGATCTAAAAATATTTCCTTATAACTTTGCAGCTGTACCAGACATCAATCATACTATAACACTTATAAAACATTATTTGCGTCAGTATGCAGATCTAGAATAAGCATAATCAACCATATAAAGATAGTTCATTTCAAACCATTTGATCCCGATCTCTCCTTAGATCTTGTTCTCCATCAACCGGTGAGATCTCTCCTTAGCTCAGATCAAGAAATGCATCATCAACCCATAACCTGCATACTGTATCTAATACTTCATCAGATATTCAAGACATTTCAGATACACTTGCCTAATGATTTCCTTCTCCTTATATAGCCTTAGGCCTTGTTCAATACCAAGGGGCAAAACCATAGAAATCCAATACCATCATCTTCAAAACTAGGGATCAACACGTCCGTCGAGACACCATGGTCCAAAACCATAGGCACAACTTCCAAGGAATAACCGCCACGGACCAAAGATAAGTTTTCCACATACATGCTCTTTTACTGAAGCCAACCTGCATGTACACGCGACTTGGTATATAGCGAACTTGCGTATACGCGACTTGGTATATAGTGAACCTGCTTGTATACGCGACTTGGTATATAGTGAACCAGCGTGTATATATTTTCTCTTCATACTTGTAGTCTGATCATCAATTCCTTGCTGCTATCCTTCTTCACTATGATTTGTCATCAGTGTGATTTGCCATCAAGGACAACACTTGTCTCATAATGCCAACAATCTCCCCCTTTGGACTTGATGGCAAAGCTAACTTGTTACACTTAGAACTATCATCTGATTCCTTTGAGCTGTCCTCCATCAGTCACATCTGACATCTCTTCTGAAGATTCATCCAGTTATACATAAGTGAGATATTCTTCTATGAGAGGGTTGCCATCAAGTACAACACATGCATCATAATGCCAACAATCTCCCCCTTTGGACTTGATGGCAACAACACCAACTCACTCTCCCCCTTTGACATCAAGGGCAAAGGGTGGACCAAGATATTCTCTTCCTTTGCTGAATCATTCCACTGTCCATACTCCCCCTGAGTATCTGTTAAAATCTCTGAATGATCTCCCCCTTTGTATATGCCAAAGTGTACCAATCTGTCAAAGCTCCCCCTGAGTACATGCCGAGTCTCTGTACTGCTGAAGTGTGCTGTTCATGCTCTTCCTGACTGTAGGCAAGATCTGCAAAAGATGTTCTTCAAGAAGAACATGACTCTATACATCATAAAAGACCTTCCTATCACCAAAGACTCATACATACATCCATCTCTCAACTAAGTGAGGATATACAAAAGTTGACTCATCCACCCAACCAAGTGGGGATATATCAAAAGTTTACATATGACAACTAATCACATTGCATCAATCATCCCAGGCATAGTGGGGAAACCAAAATAGGCCGTTACATGACCTTGACACCATGAAAGAGATACCACAAAAGAGATATATGACATAGAGACGAAATATCTAGAGTAAGACTTATGAATGTCACCAATAACTGATATTGGCAGCATCTGTCAATCACCATTCAGATCAGCAACCAAGAGATCCTTTTGTTCTCCTTTCGCCCTTTGTTCCACCTGAAACCAACAATGAATGTGAACTAGAACCAAAAGCTTCTAAGATAATGCCAACAATGCATCATTGGAAGATTATCTGTTCCCCCTGAACCTGTGCCAGATGGTCTTTGTCAGACCCATATCAGACTCTCTGCAACCAACATCTGTCCCTGCTGATTTCCTTCAAAAATTCCATTTACGCATCTGCATCCATATAAACAAGCGTATATATGCAGATAGGCCTTATGAAACTCGCGTACAACCATTTTCATATCAGCAACTTGTAAATGTCCTCCAGCAAGGTATGTCTGAACATAGATGTCAACTCCTCCTTTTAAACATCATCATGAAATCATTCACATTACATGTGAAACCACCATAGCCATTGCATCAACGTCAAGATCTACATGATCCAAGTATCATTACTTGGGAACATCTGCATCAATCAACATATGTAAGTATCAACCTATCATCATATAGATAAGAACTCATCACCATGTCTCCAACCAAGCAACTTTGAGTAGTCATCCATGTATCAGCACTATGTATCTTGAGCTCAAGCTCATTTGACAAAACTTCTTGATATCATCAACAGCAACAATCCTTATCCACAAGAGTGCCTGCATCATAACTGTATGATCTTTATGCATATGACAACAGCAGTATATGAGTGACTCATCATCAAGTGAGGAAGATGTGTACTCAAGCTTTGTACTTCTCCTTATCCTTATGAAGATCACCATGTAAGCATCATCAAAGGATCAACCATAAATCTGATATGAACATCTACTATGTAACTTCAAGAATCATATGAGAGTTTATCATAGACAACTCACAACATCATATCATAGCAAGATATATCATTTAGCCATATAAGAATCATCACCAAGGATTATTAACCATAATGCCAACAATGAATTACTAAAGGCATATGCTCCCCCTCAACCAGTGCCATCTGTTAGATCTGATCATGCATATATCAGCAATAAGCATCAAAACATCATCATCCTCAAGTTAGGATCAAAACACTTCTAGACATCATACAAGTAACAAAACATTTCCACACATCCTCAGCAGACTGTCACCAATAGAGCAAATAATAGACTGGATCATATCAAATCCTTTTTCTGATCCTGTCCCCACTTCTTTTCCTCAGACTGACATATACGCGACTTTGCAGTGTCTAACTCGCGTATGTACGCGACTTCCCTTTAAGGAACTTGCGTATGAGATTCAGAACACTGAAGTTTTACACTTTCAGCTCCCCCTGAGTCTGATATGTATGTGCTGTGCTGTGTCTCAGTACATTGTGCTGACTGTACTTCCTTCTTCCTCCATATCTTCAAGTGTGATGAGGTTTTCTCCTTTTGGTGTGATGTCCATCCTTTGTTCTTGCATTCCTTTGCTATATGTCCAAGCTTGTTACATGCATAACATCTTACATGTTTCATATTCCTCCTGTAGCAATCAGCAGCTTTGTGACCAAACATATTGCAAGAAAAACAATATCCATTAAAGTACCTTGAATGTGATGATCTTTCTACATGATGGTCTTGAACCCTTCTTCTTCCACATCTAGCTGCAACATGTCCAAGATTATGACATACATAACATTCAACATTATTCATAGGAGGAGTAAAAGATTTTCTTTGAGGAGTCTTTTTCCTTGATTGTTGATGGGGTTGACCTTTCATCTCCTTGTTGATCATTTTAGTTTTCTCTTTAGAGTTCCTTGCCTCACCTTGTGAGCTAGATTCACCTTCAATAGATTCATGAAAACCAAGACTAGTCTTGATAGCAGGAGACCTTTGACTACTAAGAATATCATCCAAGGCTTTAGTACTATCTTGAAATCTCAAAAGTTTATCCTTTTCTTCTAATTTACCTTTCAAGATATTTACCTCAACTTGAAGTTGTTCCTCCTTTTCTAGACATTGCTTCTTCATGTCTTCTCCATCTTTCCTTCCTTCTTCCAACTGATGCCTTAGTTTGAGAATCTCCTTTTCTTGTTCTTCATTCAGATCCTGCTGCATTTGACGAACTCGGAAGGCACATTCTAGTTGAGATTTTAAGCTGGTGACTTCGTTTTCTTGTTTTGCAATAGCTTGGAGTAGATCTGTATTCTACTTCTTTGATTCTTCAAGATCTCCTTTTAGTGAGAGGATTGTAGCTTCAAGATTTTCATAGTAGCTGGATCTATCTTTGAGTTTCTTGATGGTTGTGCTTCTTTCGTTGACTTCTTTTCTTAATGATGTCACTTCATGCTGCAACTTTTGACATTGATTTTCTTTGTCCTTCAGTAACTTTCTTACCTTGTTTCCTTCCTCTGATTGAGCTTTTAGTTTGGTAACTTCTTCTTTGAAAGCACATTCCCTTTTGTTCAATAGATCTTGTTGATCTTTAACTTTGTCTGTAAGCCTTCTAAACACTGCCTCTATTTGATACTTTTCTTGCTCACCCATAAAAGCATGTTCAGTAGTTTCACTATCACTTCCATCACTTTCACAAGGAAATATAGCAAGAACATCAGAGGATAACACATTCATACCTGATAATGATTCTGAATCTGATTCTGAATCTGAAGAACTTCTTATACCTAATCCCCAATCGACTCTCCCACTGTCATAGATCTTCTGAGATGTCTTATTCTTCTTATGAGCTTTCTTCTTAAGCTTCTTTCCCATTGTTCCACGGATCTCCTTCAAGCGATCAAGCTTCTATCAAAGGACCTGCTCTGATACCAATTGTTGGAAATAATACTAAGAGGGGGGGTGAATCAGTATTATGAGATCAGATAAAACTTTTCAATCTCATATTCAGATTCATACACGCAACTTCAGTTAAGGATATCAGCGTATATACGCGACTTCGTTAAGGGCAACTAGCGTATATGCAGTAATCTTATAATTTAGTTAGCTTATCTTCAGTAAATGTATCAGAACATTATTAACCATATTAACAGTAAACAGGTGAAGTATAATAGAACAGATCATCACACATAAAGCACACACATGAACACCATGATATAAGGTGGAAACCCAATGTGGGTGAAAACCACCTACTGCAAGTCGTCTCTATCTTTTCTTTAATGAGAAATTTATTTTACAATGTGCTGGTGCAGTCCTTTACCAGCACGCAGGCTACAACCTACAGAGGGCTACAACCCTCTTAGCTCTTGTACTAGCCGATCCATTTACTAGTACGTAGGTGCCTACCTACAGAATGCTCCAACCTTTATTTGTTTTCAACTGCTACTGAAGGGAGCTACAACCCCCTTTCTCTTGTACTGGCTGATATGTTTACCAGTACGTAGGTTTCGGCCTACGATCTACCCGAGACCACGTTTCATACATTTTCATACTGGATCCATAAGACAATCATCATTGTAGTACAACCTGCATCATTGATCACTGAAACACTGAAACACTGAAACACTGTCAACAACACAGTCACCAGAACACAGAGTAGACACAGAACTCTGCAATAACCATCAGACCCATCTGCAACTTCAAATATCAAGCTTTACAATGTACACGCTACTTGGATGAACCCAACCTGCGTGTATACGCCCTTTTTCCAAGGCCAACCCGCGTACAGATCTAAAAATATTTCCTTATAACTTTGCAGCTGTACCAGACATCAATCATACTATAACACTTATAGAACATTATTTGCGTCAGTATGCAGATCTAGAATAAGCATAATCAACCATATAAAGATAGTTCATTTCAAACCATTTGATCCCAATCTCTCCTTAGATCTTGTTCTCCATCAACCGGTGAGATCTCTCCTTAGCTCAGATCAAGCAATGCATCATCAACCCATAACCTGCATACTGTATCTAATACTTCATCAGATATTCAAGACATTTCAGATACACTTGCCTAATGATTTCCTTCTCCTTATATAGCCTTAGGCCTTGTTCAATACGAAGGGGCAAAACCATAGAAATCCAATACCATCATCTTCAAAACTAGGGATCAACACGTCCGTCGAGACACCATGGTCCAAAACCATAGGCACAACTTCCAAGGAATAACCGCCACGGACCAAAGATAAGTTTTCCACATACACGCTCTTTTACTGAAGCCAACCTGTGTGTACACGCGACTTGGTATATAGCGAACCTGCGTATACGCGACTTGGTATATAGTGAACCTGCTTGTATACGCGACTTGGTATATAGTGAACCAGCGTGTATATATTTTCTCTTCATACTTGTAGTCTGATCATCAATTTCTTGCTGCTATCCTTCTTCACTATGATTTGTCATCAGTGTGATTTGCCATCAAGGACAACACTTGTCTCATAATGCCAACAATCTCCCCCTTTGGACTTGATGGCAAAGCTAACTTGTTACACTTAGAACTATCATCTGATTCCTTTGAGCTGTCCTCCATCAGTCACATCTGACATCTCTTCTGAAGATTCATCCAGTTATACATAAGTGAGATATTCTTCTATGAGAGGGTTGCCATCAAGTACAACACATGCATCATAATGCCAACAATATCATGTTGAATTTCTTCCTCTTCTTCATGAGTCATGTTAGAGCTTTCAGGTTCCTTACTAGGTGTTTGCATTTTCTTTCCTCGGGGCATCAGTTACTGATAATAATGCTCTACTATGCCCTTTGAATTCCTTCAAAATAAATTTTCAAACCAAGCAAAAATTTAAGAAAATCTACACACCTTTTTTCACTTTGTAAGAGCTCGATATTGCCTCTGATTTATCTCTGTACTTTCTGATCATCTAGTTCTGAATTTGTAATCTGTAGTAGCCCTCTGTGTCCTCTTTCTAGTGCCACAAGTCTGACCCAAATTGGATTCTCCAAGGAAGAGTTATGTGAAATCTCCCACAGTGACTTGCTTATAGACTAGTTCAGTAGAGTGAACTTGTACGACGTGCCACGAGTCACTGTTTCGATCTTTGGATCTGAAACATGCATACAAGAAACTACAGTCCGTCCTCTTTTTGTACCTTCTTACGAAATTTCAATCCGATCCCCAGAGAGAAAGTCATGACGATTTTCCCCAGGTCACCTTTTTTGAATGTAATTCAGGAGTCTGCAAAAAGACCAACTTCCTCAGATCATATCTCCGCAAATATCACGCAAAAAGCTCTGAAATTTGGACCCAAGGTTCAGCACGATTTCTTCTCAAATGGGTTTTTTTTTGCGACTTCTGAAACATCACAAAAAAAAAGTTATAGCAAAAATGCCACGATGACCTGTTTGGAGCAACGAAACCCTAGAATCCAAAGCTTTGATACCAAATGTTATGAAACCAGCTCAAGAAAAGATAGAAAAGATAGATCAACGCCTTAGAATTCAGCCTCTTCGAGGGGGAAACCTCCTTTAAATTACATAAATGAACAATTCTTGGATGATTCAAATGACAAAACCTCCTTTCTATATATAGGAGTTTAAGGAGTCACAATACAATCCAGCCGACCTAACAATAATAATATAAAGCCACAAAAATAACAATAGAGGGATTCTATGGGGCACAGTAATAACAATATGGGGGAAATAGGGGCACAACAATATTAATAAGGGGTATAACTACAATAGTAATGGGGTAATCACTAGTATTATAGGGACCCAATAGTCTCTATCTTCTTTCAATTAGAATTCTTTTTACAATGATTCTGTACTGGTGCAGTCTTATACTAGCACGCAGGCTTCAACCTACAGAAGGCTACAACCTTCTCTTTTTCTTCAATGACCACGTTTCATGAATTTTCAAATTCGATCCATGAATATAAATCAAACATCAAATAGATCTGCAATTAACCAACTTCCTTTTGACAACTACTGAATCAATAACTTCATAGAACATAGTACCAGTAAACAATTCAGAACCCTGAACACTGCACTAATAAGAAAAAGCAGCTAAACAATATTTGAAGAAAAGGTCCACAAATTCACCAACGGTAACCTACACACATCCGCACCTTATTTGTGTCAAATCTGCGGGTCTCTGCGCCCACACTGTGTCTGTCCTGCGAACTTCACACCTGCGGTGTGCAAAACCTGTGAACCTCCGCACCTACGCCTTGAAAGACCCGCAGGTCTCTGCACCTGCGCCTTGACTGGCCTGCAGTTCTCCGCACCAGTGCCTTGTCTGCCCTGTAGTTCTCCGCACCTGCACCGTGTCGCACCTGCAGTCCTATGGGTATAGATATTTTCCAGACTTCAAGTATACCCCAAACTAATAGATTTACAGATCTGATCATGCGCCAAGGAGATCTCGACCCATCAGTAGATCCATCTTGTAATGCTCAGGTTTCACCTTGATTCAGATCTAGCTATCACTCACCAACTGATCACCAGAATTTCATATCTTTCTCTTCTTAAGATATTCAACACATGAGTGCTCAGTCAAATGATCTCCTTTCCTTTTTATAGACAAGCCCTCACTCAAACGATGGACTAAAACCATAGAAACCCAATACAAGGGACCAAAAACCTGGGTTCAATACTTTAGAAGCAAAACCACAGACCAAAACCATAAGATCAAAATCGTCAGACAAATACCATGGACTAACCATAAGATTTCCCACGTGCATGCGTTTTTCTCTGCATGAAAGTTCGTGAACTTTACGACCGCACTTTTTGTTCGGCACACCCGCGAACATGTCCGCACCTTTTGTTCTGTGCACCTGCGGAACCTACCGATGACCGCAGCTTTGTGAACAGGAACCTGCGAACCTGCCATTTTCTACCATTCTGAGAGCCTGAACTTGTGATCTGCTACTTGAGTGAATTTCCATCAAGGACAACACTTATGTCATCGAGCGAAACCTGTGTCATAATGCCAACAATCTCCCCCTTTGGACTTGATGGCAACCCAAAGTCACTCAAGGTCTTTCCTCCCCCTTTGACATCAAGGGCAAAGGGTTATGCTCCCCCTGAATGCATGCTGAAGTCTCAACTCTACTGTGCTGTCCAAGCTCCCCCTGAGAAATAGGCAAGATCTTGACAAAAGAAAGATAGAGACAAAATATCAACAACATTTGTCAAGCACTATTCAGATCAGTATCCATGTTCTCCTTTTTCACTTGCTCCTCCTGAAATCAAGACAACCGAAGAATTGAACCAAGATCTTCTATGATAATGCCAACAATGCATTATTAGAAGAATATATGCTCCCCCTGAACCTATGCCAGATTGTCTCTGACAGACCCATATCGGACTCTTCATCCTTGCTCTTCTTCAAGTCGACTGTACCCACATAAACTAGCATATGTACGCATATACCCCATATGAAACTCGCATACAACCAACAATCTCTGAAAAATACAAGATTCAACAACAAGATGATGCATCAATTACCCCCAGCTTTTGTCTGAGATACTCAAAAGTCTCCCTGGGCAGTGGTTTGGTGAGGATATCAGTAAATTGTTCCTTAGAGGGAACATACTCCAATTTGACCTTTTGTTCAAGCACTTGTTCCCAGAGAAAGTGATACTTGATTGGTATGTGTTTAGTCTTTGAATGCATGACAAGATTCTTTGAAATACTGATTGCACTTGTATTATCATAGAAGATGGAGATAAGTGGAGTACAAGTGATTTGCATGTCTTGCAATGTTTGCATCATCCAAAGGAGGTGTGTGCAGCAAGATGCAGCAGCTACATATTCTACTTCAGCTGTAGATAATGCAATAGAGCTTTGTTTTTTTCTCAACCAAGATACTAATCTAGGGCCCATGAAGAATGCACCACCACTAGTGCTTTTCCTGTCATCCACGCTTCCTGCCCAATCCGCATCTGTGTATGCATGAAGTGTGAGATCTGTACCTCTAGGATACCATAAGCCATAGTTTTGAGTTCCTTGAAGATACTTGAAAATTCTCTTAACTGCCTGAAGATGAGTTTCTTTTGGATTTTCCTGAAACCTTCCAACTATTCCCACTGCATGCATAATGTCTGGTCAGGTAGCTATTAGATAGAGCAGACTACCAATCATGGATCTATAGGTTGGTTGATGTACTATTGCTGATTCGTCATTTGCGTTGAGGCTGCATCCTGTCACTATAGGGGTACACACTGGTTTCGAATCCTCCATCCCATATTTCTTCAAGATCCTCTTGAGATACTTGGTTTGTGATAGAAAAACACCATCTTTGTTTTGTTGGATTTGTAAACCAAGGAAATATGTGAGCTCACCAAGCATGGACATTTCAAACTCATTTTGCATCACCAAGGCAAAATTTTGACTCATGTCTTCTTCATTGCTGCCAAAGATGATATCATCAACATACACAACAAGTATTAGCAATTTTTCATTATCAACCTTTATATATAGATTGCTATCAGTTGATCCTTTTATAAAGCCTTGTTGATGGAGGTACTTATCCAACCGATAATACCACACCCTAGGAACCTGTTTAAGGCCATAGAGAGCCTTTTTGAGTCTGCATACAAGTTTTGGATCATTTCCAAGAATAAACCCATCTGGTGGTTCAATATATACTTCTTCCTCCAAGTCTCCATTCAGGAAAGCAGACTTCATGTCCATTTGAAATACTTTGAACTTCTGAAAGCTAGACAGAGCAAGGAACATCCTTATAGCCTCAAGTCTAGCAACTGGTGCAAATGTTTCTTCAAAGTCTATGCCTTCTTGTTGCGCATACCCTTTACAAACAAGTCTTTCTTTGTTTCTAACCACATCCCCATTTTCATTCAGCTTATTTTTGAAGATCCATTTTGTCCCTATGACATTCTTATCTTTTGGTCAAGGAACCAACTCCCAAGTATTATTCTTCTCAATCTGCTCGAGTTCTTCCTCCATGGACTTGACCCAGCATTCATCTTTGCAAGCCTCTTACATTCTATGGTTCAGTGGAGGAGAGCAATGCTAGATAACTTGAAGCTTCTGAAATGGTTCTCCTTGTTTGTACACCTGCCTCTTTCTACCCCTAAATTTGAGATTCTGGATGATTCTTTTGAACGTATCTGGATGGAGTCTTTTCTTCTATCCTTATCTGTTCTTCTGGTGCTTCATGGGTTTCTTCTTCATCATGAATCTGATTTGATGTTGACGGATAGTCTTCGCCATCTTCGAAATCTTCAGATTTTACCTACCTAGGAGTGTTTCCTTCTTCATCAACCACCATATCAATGCTTTCAACAATTTTACCAAGTCTTTTATTATAACATTTGTAAGCTTTGTTGTGGGGAGAGTAGCCAAGTAAGATGCCTTCATCTGCTCTAGGTTCAAACTTGCCAATATTTTCATCAGTCCTTTTAATGTAGAATTTACCGTGGGAGTCTTACCATTCCAAAGTTCATGAGGAGTCTGAGTGTTGTTTACCCAGACATTTGTCTTGTTGAGAATAGCAACAGTGGCAAATGCGGCTTCACCCCAGAAGGTTGCAGGAGTTTTAGAATCATCAAGCCTAGCATGAGCCATTTTTTGAACTGTTCTGTTCATCCTTTCCACAAATCCATTCTACTGAGGAGTCCTTGCAGCAGAAAATTCCCTTCTTATTCCATGTTCTTCACAAAAATCAAAGAATTAATCTGAGGTAAATTCCCCTCCTTGATCAGATCTGAGGCATTTGATTCTGCGATCTGATTGGTTTTCAACCAAAGCTTTGAATGACTTGAACTTTTTGAAAGCTTCATCTTTATACTTCATGAGTCCTATCCAACACATCCTTGAAAAATTGTCAATGAACAATATGAAATACTCTTCTCCTCGAGGTGACCTCTTCCTAGTTGGACCACATATATTAGTGTGGACAAGTTCAAGTGGCCTGCTAGCTGATCCTTCCTTCTCAGGGAAATTAGTTCTGGTTTGCTTACCAATTTGACATGATTTGCATATTGTATTGTCTGGAATTCTAATATCAGGAAGACCCCGAACTACCTGATATTTGCATGCTTTCCTTATCTGAGAGAATCTAAGACACCCCAGTATTCCATGCCATAGCCAGTGTTCATCATTCTTTCTTAAATAGCATTGTTGTTTTCCTCCCTTGAGTACGTATAAGTTATTTGGAGTTCTAATGCCTCTAATCAATTTTTTTCCTGTATCAAGCTCACGAACAATACATCCATTTGATTGAAATATTACCTCCATTCCTTGATCACACATCTAAGTAACACTCAATAGATTATGCTTTAAACCATCAACATACATAACATTTCCACCCTTGACCTTTTCTTTGAAACGAACAGAGCCTTTACCTTTTATGTATACAGGGGTGTCGTTTCCAAATGAGACCTTCTTTTCCTTTTATAAGGCACTATATGACTGAAGTTTCTCTCTATCACCTGTCATATGTTTCCAGAAGCCACTGTCGATGTACCATTTATTTTCTTTTCGTTTCGCATATAAGGCTATCCCACATCTTTCCGGTTGCACTTCTTTTTTTTTCCATGTTTTGGAACTCAATGAAACTTACTCCTTCTGAGTTGCTTTCTGAAACCTGCTCCTGCATTTAGAATCTTCATGACCGAAGTTGTTACATATAGATCATTCTATTTCATTTTCAAGAGAAGAGAAGTTATTGTAGGTTCTTTTCATGATTCCGGTCATACTCCTTTGTTTTTAAGCTTCCCTAGTCATGATGGTCTTGTAGGCAACACATTGAGCAGCTTTATTACCAAAGTTATGACAAGAGAAACATTGGCCATTGAAGAAATTCCTGCGATTATCAAATCTACCACCCATATGATTATAGTTTCCATCCATTCTTGAGCCAAATTGAGAATGATTTACTTGTGATCTATTGAGGCTTATGTTCATTCTTGAAGTAAATTGCCCCCGATTTACTAGTTGATCTGCATTATTCTTTTGTTGTCGATTGTCCACTTGTTCACTTCTCCTTGCTACATCAAGATAACTTTTGGAGGTGGATGGTGTCTGTGCTTGCTTCTGAGTTTGAGATGCTTCTTTGGAATATCCGAGACCTATCTTGATTAGAGGAGAACACTGCACTTTGATAATCTCATCTAGAGTTTTAGATCCTTTAGCAAATCTGAGACTAAGGGCTTTTGTTTTCTCAATTTCTTTTCTAAGTCCCACAATTTCACATTCTAACTCTTCATTGTGTTTATCTTTTTCAGCAAGTTGGAATGTTAGAGTATCTATAATCATATTCTTTTCCTCTAAACTAACTTTAAGTTTAGAGATTTCTTCATAAAGCCCTTCTTCATTTGTAGCATCCAAGAAATCATCATCTTCAAAAGCCATCAAAAGTCTATCATCATTACCTGGTTCTTCTTCATCACTATTTGACAATCCATCACTGTCTTCATGAGTGTAATAACTCTTCTTATTTACATTTTTTTTTATGTTCCATCTAATTGGTTCCTTACCTTTCTCTAGTTTATCTTTATGAGGACATTTTGCAGCATAATGACCGACTCTTCCACAAGCAAAGCATTTGAACGACAGCTTACCTCTGAATCTTCTAGATCCCCATTGGAGGTTCTTGACAAAATTTGATTCTTCCTCATCTTCTGACTCATAGTAATCTCCTTTTCCTGAAGTCTTGAATGCAGCTTCTCTTCTGTCTGGTGGTCCTCCTTTTCTCATTTCGTAAGTCGTTAGAATTCCGTGCAGCTGTGACATGGTAAGGCTCTGTAGATTCTGCTTTTCTTCTATGGCAGAAACTTTTGAATCAAACTTAGGAGATAAAGATCTTAGAACCTTTTCAACCAAAACCACTTCTTTTATTTCTTCACCCAAGTTTTTCATACAATTTACGATCTCATCTATATGTAGGAAATAGCTAGCCACACTTTCATCATTATGCATTCTGAGACTTTCATATTGAATTCTAAGAGTTTGTAATTTTGCTCGTTTTACCTGTTCATCTCCTTCATAGCTTAGAACGATCTTGTCCCATATTTCTTTTGCGCTTTTGAGCTGCATCACCTTGACAAATTCTGATTGAGATAGGCTTCCTAATAGAGCATTGACAACCTTTGCATTTGTTTCATACTGCTTCTTACCAGCTGCATCTGTAGGAGTTGTTGATGGAAATGCGTATCCTGTTTCCACAATATCCCAAACTTTTGTACCAAGAGATTGAAGATAAGCAGTGATTCTTACCTTCCAATAGATGAAGTTTCTCCCATCAAAAATCAGTGGCCTGATAGATGCTTCTTTCTCGTAGTTTCTCATGATGATAGATCTTCCTTCAAGCGATCAAGCTTTTCTTGAAGGACCTGCTCTGATACCAATTGTTGGAAATAATACTAATAGGGGGGGTGAATTAGTATTATCAAACTCTTTTCAATTTATACACATATTTGCAGATCTTACTAATGAAACTTGCATATACCTTCCATACTAATAATTTAATATATTCTTCAGATGTGGATTATTAATCTATGTGTCAGAACCATATAATAGTAAACAAGAATAGAGCAAATAGTCACACCAAAGAACACAAGATATAAGGTGGAAACCCAATGTGGGTGAAAACCACCTACTGCAATATGTCTCTATCTTCTTTCAATTAGAAACTTCTTTTTACAATGATTCTGTATTGGTGCAGTCTTATACCAGCATGCAAGCTTCAACCTGCAAAAGGCTACAACCTTCTCTTTTTCTTCAAGGACCACGTTTCATGAATTTTCAGACTGGATCCATGAATATCAATCAAACATCAAATAGATCTGCAATTAACCAACTTCCTTGTGCAACTACTGAATCAATAACTTCTCATAACACAGTACTAGTAAACAATTCAGAACCCTGAACACTGCAGTAATAAGCAAAAGTAGCTAAACAATATTTCAAGAAAAGGTCCACAACTTCACCAACAGTAACCTGCGCACATCCATGCCTTATCTGTGTCGAATCTGCGGGTCTCCATGCCCACACTGTGTCTGTCCTGCGAACTTCGCACCTGCGGTGTGCAAAACCTGCGAACCTCCACACCTGTGCCTTGACAGAACTACGGGTCTCCGCACCTGCGCCTTGACTGGCCTGCGGTTCTCCACACCTGCACCTTGTCTTCCCTGCGGTTCTCCACACCTGCACCATGTTGCACCTGCGGTCTTGCAGGTGCAGATATTTTTCAGACTTCAAGTATACCCCAGGCTAACAGATTTATAGATCTGATCATGAGCCAAGGAGATCTCGACCCATCGGTAGGTCCATCTTGTAATGCTCAGGTTTCTCCTTGATTCAGATCCAGCTATCACTCACCAACCGATCACCAGAATTTCAGATCTTGCTCTTCTTAAGATATTCAACACATGAGTGCTCAGCCAAATGATCTCCTTTCCTTTTTATAGACAAGCCCTCACTCAAACCATGGACCAAAACCATAGAAACCCAATACAAGGGACCAAAAACCTGGGTTCAATACTTTAGAAGCAAAACCACGAACCAAAACCATAAGATCAAAATCATCGGACAAATACCATGGACTAACCATAAGATTTCCCACATGCGTGTGTTTTTCTCTGCATGAAAGTTCGTGAACTTTACAACCGCACTTTTTGTTCAGCACACCTGTGAACATGTCTGCACCTTTTGTTTTGCGCGCCTGCAGAACCTGCTGATGACCGCAGCTTTGTTAACAGGAACCTACGAACCTACCATTTTCTACCATTCTGAGAGCCTGAACCTGTGATCTACTACTTGAGTGAATTGCCATCAAGGGCAACACTTATGTCATCGAGCGAAACCTGTGTCATAATGCCAACAACCTAGCTGCAGAGCCTCTCTTCTACTCTAAGACTCTTCGTTCTTCATGTCTAATGACCCATTACATCAACTATGAACTTACTTAACTTAACTTAACTTCCTTAGAATCTCTAAGGCTCTCCTTTTTATACAAGGTTTATAAAAGCCGACACACTTACATAAAATAAGGGAAAATCCCTTTATGACACTCACCATCTACGTGTTCCACAACCATAACTTGCAGAGACTTTACACTTTACATCACAAAAACTTGGGCTTTCTGCCCCAAAACTTGGGCTTTTGCCCTAAAACTGACTGTAGGGGACCCTGTCCCTATAGGATCTACAGGTGTTGGAGAACCATTGAAGACAAGTATAAAATTTATGGGTAGAGAGGAGATGATTTTCTATGTGTTAAGGCATCTTCTCTGGGGAAAATTATGCATAGAGTGAAGATAGTAGCATTCTCGATAAGGTTCCTATATTATCTACATGACAATTTGGTAATAGCCCCTGGTTGATTTTCCATGTAGATAAATTAAGAACATGGTCATGGGACACATATTTCAATTTTAATGGTGGGAAAACATTATAGTGGCCATCACTTGTGGCTTATTAATGGCTAAGGAAATTGACAAAGGCAATGGAAAAGGAAAAGAGGAAATAAATGACATTTAATTAAGGAAATAAAAGAAAATAGGAGAAAAGGAAGGTGAAGAGACACAAATATGCATGCAAGGGAAATTAGATGGAAAATGAAGAAAAATTAAAGAAAAGTGAGACATTAATGATAAAAAGGCATCAGAGAAACAATTCACAGTTTTTTGTTAGTTTTGGCTTTGGATAAATTTCAGAGAGAGAGCCAAGAGGAGAGAGCAAGCAAGAAAGTAAACAAAGGAAAGAAAAGACAAGAAATTGAAATCAAAGGAAAAGAAAAGGAAATAAAATGGCAAGCAAAGGAAAGTAAGGGAGCGCAAGGAGAAATTTGGTTCAGCAGCGACAACCAGAACATTTTCTATGTAACAGGTTGCATGTTTAATTTCCTTGTTGGGATGTGAATCCATGGTACATGAATTTTATTATTTGGTTTATTTGTTGTCATTAGCATGGGTTTTTCTTGGATTGACCGTGGTTTTATGTGTTATAATCTCGCCATTGTTTATTTTATGTTTTTAGAGTTTGTATGTAGATAATTTCTGTATGGGATCAAAACCTACAATTGCTATCAGAGTTATTTTGGCTTCAAGGGGATGCCTTTGCTATTGAGGGGTTTTTCTCGGGCCTGTGGTAGACCCTGTTTAGTAGGAGATCTATGGGATCAATTCTTGTGATCAAAGAATATGGTGATAAGTGAAAAGATAGAGATCAAGAAATTTAATGGTTAGAGTTTTGAGTTGTGGAAACTCAAGATGGAGGACATGTTGGTGGATCATAGTAGATCCGGGTACTGAACCAACGAAAATGTCCAATGAAGATTGGAAGAAGTTGGATCGGAAGGAAAAAACACAATACGATTGTGTGTCTCATATTCAGTATTGCTGAATGTATTAGGGGAAGCTACGACGAAGGCTTTGTGGGACGAGTTAGGGACTTTGTAACAATCTAAGTCTTTGGTGAACAAAATGTTCCTACAGAAAAAGTTGTATAACCTAAGGATGAAAGATGGAGACATGGTGACAAAGCATATGAATTCATTTAATATTGTGGTAACCTAGTTCTTATATGTTATTAAAATTTCAGATGAACATAATTGCATTAGTTTGTTGTGTTCTCTACCAGATTCGTGGGATAGTCTAGTTATTATAATAGGTAGCAATTCAACTGCCTTGCAGTTCGATGAAATAGTCTCATCCTTGCTAACAGAGGAGATGAGATGGAAAAATATGGATAGACAAAATGGTTATGCCTTGTTTGTACAAGGACGGCCCCTATGGTGAAGTAAAATTATGAGTGCAGACACAAACAAATTCCTCTAGCCCCATAATGGGTCTAGACACAACTAATACATTATATGAAAGATTTCCTTAGGTTAGAACCAATTAAGAGGGTGTACCTCTTAGTACGCTTATCTCGTTTCATGATGTCCTTTCTTGCTCACTCCAGCTATCTCTCACTTCCTTCTTCAAACACCTAAAACAAGTAAACAACAACAAACAAAAACCATGATAATAGACAACTTGTAATTCAACCTACTTAACAATTCAAGAAACATTAAGCCATGAACATGTAATGACAAATCATGTAGGAAATAAATCGAGAGTTGCATATATATTGAATCAAGAAGAGATTACAACCACTGTCTTGACTTTTCCATTATCCTCTGACAAAACCAGGTTCCCACACACTTATGCTATTATTCCATGATGGCCTCAAAAATAGTAGTTTTAAGGCTCTTCCCTTTACGCTTCACACTAAATCAAATTCACACTTCTCCCTCACACAACTAGAGAGATACAAATATGAATAGCTTGCTATTTACTCCAAACTTAATTAGCACTAGCATACCAACATTAACACTACAACACTGGCACTAGCTTCTGCTTGGGAAAAATGGACGTTTATATATCATGAATGGATGGGAGATGGATCCAATTCTCATGGGAGAAGGTCTTATATCTTGAAGTAGTTCCATCCTTATAGGGGAAAGGATCCCAAACTGATATCCTCAACCCCATCCGCCCAAACCATTTACCAAACTTCCATTACGAAGCTTCTAGAGTCAGAGGCTTCGGCTCTTTATTTAAAAAACTTTCCATAAGAGGATCGATGCGATTGGAACAAAGCTCAGTCACTTTGGTGGACACTAGGGACAGTGTTAATCCCTGCATATCGGTGCGAGAAGGACAAGGGCCATTAGCATTGGTCTTGTAAACTGGGAAAACAGAAGATTTTGGGAAAATGGTGCAAAAGGGAATTGTTCTGCTCATGAAGAGGGACACAATGGGAGTTTCTTCATGAAGGGAAAGCATGGAGGGTTCACTATAGAGGTCCTCCAAGATCAAGGAATAGGGAGTATAGGTATATTTATGAAATGTTGTGTAACAGATGCCCCCTAAAGCGTGAAGGCCGAATTAGAGTGAGGGATGAAATTCTTTATGAATCAGTGTGGGGAACTGTAGTCTGTCGTTGGAAAACCTGCAAGAAAGTACAAATACATATACATAACTAAAAAATCTATCAAATGATACATGAATCATGGTATGGATGCAACCATCTAGAAAATGATCATGTGAATGGATCTAGGCATGGGCGCAGCCATCCGTTAAATAGGATCATAATGAAACCAAGGTATGGTCACAACCATCCATCTGAAAGAGACACATATATCAACGTATTCATGTCACACCACTTCGTGACCTAGAATTTTGTAATCTAAGCCCAGGTTCTTACGCTCCAACATGACCTGATCAAAGTACAAATCCTAACATGTGAATAGATGTGTTGACGTCGAACATGCTATAAAATCACTTGATTACCATTAAATGATGTAAATTGTTAGCAGGCGCAAGAGAAACCACCAATAATGACAATGGTCCTGAAGGTACTATCAGCACAATCCACGGAATGTGAATAGAGGAACTGAAGTCGGACACCCGTCAAAGCACTCGATCGAACGTTAATGATGTGAATTTGTTGTCGAGTGCGAAGAACTTTCCACTAGGGCATGCAAGCTCTAAGGTACTGCAAGGGAGTCTCTCAGTCAACTTCCCAGATAATGAGTTGAAGTCGACAGGAAGTGACCGTGTCAAAGGAGGGCCATAATGTATCCCACATCATCGACACAAGATAAAGGCATGCAAAATGATTTTGGATGATACAGAGAATTAGAGGTAAGTGTAACTGCAGAAGGAAAACTCTTGAACATATCGGTGACACAACTATAAGTTTGGCATCTTTTGGATCCATAGGATCGGTGGTCATGATGACATGGCAGAGATCAAATGGAAGGAAAAAATGAACGGCCCAACCCTGGAAGGTCAACGATATAAAGGAGGATATCCCAGCCCGACACGAAGCATAAAGTGTCATGTTTAAGAGTGAGCTGCTGAAACAACTGATTATATTTCCAAAATTTCCCCCACCATTTCTAGTAGGTACCCCAATTATTTTTAAATCGCAAGCTTGAAGGGGATAGCATATGCTTGCACTGTAAGTTCATCCTTCGGACGAATTTGATCTAGTAAGTTTAACGATCCCTAGGAAGGAGAAGCTCATGTTCGTCATGATGATGAATTTGATGTTGTTTAATATTTTAATGAGTCTAACAAAGGTGTAACTCAGTATCTTTTTCATGTTTAGAGAGTTGGAAAAAGACATAGAAAAGAAAACTCCACATGGTCCCTTTTCATATGTTTGTGTCTCTTATGCTCGAAAAGGTAGAAAACAATACTTGAGAGAACCACTTGACCATTTCAGTCAAGGAGTACCTTTCTTGTAAATAGTGCATCCCAGCCCCAAAAAGGGGTAAACGTATACTAGGCACACAATGTTTTGTATCCATTAACAAGTTCAAAATGACAAGAGATTGGAAATATTTTCATGTTTAAAGGGTCAGAAAAGAGCTTGAAATAAGACCCCCCATTTTTATCCTCATTTACAAGTCAAAAAGGGAAAAATACTTGATAATCTTTTAATTTTTTACGAGTCAGAAAAGTGCTTAAAGGTGACTTGTTTGGAGGAATGAGTGGTATAAAGGGTAGCAACTTGTTCCAAAATTGGTGGAACTACTCAAAACATGTAGTGGTCAAAAGGTTGGATAATAAAAACCACTCATCGTTGCAGTCCCCCAGGAAACGAAAAACAAACAAGTGAAAGCATATGATTAGCCAAAGAGATGGTGGCGATGGGATAAAACAACCAAGCCTCATCTAGAAGATATTAGCTTATTAAAATGGCAATCAGAAGATGTAAATTGAGCATGGGTTCATTTTTACACAAGCTTGAACGAACCATGGAGAACTCTGCTTGGATTCAGTTTCATGTTTACACAAGCTTGAAATGAAAAACTATGCTTGTTATAGTTTTGCATGCCCCCAACATAATGACTCAATCAAGGTACATGCCCCCCAAGCTTCATTTCAATCAACTAGGTGCATGGAATGAAGGTTCACTTTCGAGATCCAGAAAAGACTCGACTGGGATTTTACGAGATCTTAATCAAAGACTCGATTTGGAAAAGGGAGGTGTTTCATTTTTTAACGAGGTTGACACAGTAAAATAACTATCCTCAAAATTAGTTTCATTTTTTAAGGAGGTTGATACAGAAAAGAACTATACTTGGACACCTTGATTCATTTTTTAATGAGCTTGACACAAGACAAGGGACTATGCTCATATCCTTTGTTTCATTTTTTAATGAGGTTGACATAAGACCAGGAAATTATCCTCGAGACCCTTGTTTCATTTTTTAACGAGCTTGACACAAGACAAAGAACTATGCTCACGACTTCTGTTCATGACCTATAAGAGAACATGGCTCCCAAGACATCTTCACTAGATAGAAGAACCATGCCCTAGGAGGAATACACGTCATTTGGTACCAAAGACAGATCAGGTTCCAATGCCCCCAGTACATAATGTATAATACTATCTATGTGATCATCATCAGATGCGGAGATGGAATGGGTAGCCACATAATTAACCTATGGTGGGGAAGGTACTGCTTGCAAACAAGAGTTGATAGGGGACAATGGTTGCAAAGGAGGCGCCTGGTGACTAATGAACGACAATTGATCAATGGTCACTATTCTCCCTTCATGTGGAAAACAAACCATAGGGAAAAGCGAACAAACAAGAGCTCCCATGGCATAAACATAGTCACGTCCAACGAGAAGATTGAAATGTAAAGGACCTTGGACTACCATCACGTCTATATAGATGGTCTTCCCTTCTAAAATAATAGGGAACTTTGGAAGGAACCCCAAGGGTTGACTGGTTCCTCTGTTGAAAGCCAACAAATTTTGAGTGACAGGAGCAAGCCGTGGGGAGCCCAAAGCTTGCCAAGTAGTAGAAGACATGATGCTTACAGATGCACCTTCATCTAATATAGTTCCATGTAGTACCATATTATAGGCCTATACTATGATCTCGAAAGGCACATAAGATGGGAGGCGGAAAGCAATCAATTGACCCCAATCGAAAGAGATGACAAAACCACTTGTTGGGGGTAACATATGAATGCCCCCATGCTCTACAGGATTAGGAGAAGGAATCTCCTGAACAACCGAGATAGGAGGGTCACTCTTTGATTCATGAGAATCTGAGGAGACTAGAAGAACATGAGAAGTATGATCACCACTCTCTTCCAGAACAGAGTGAGCAACTAGTGGCGGAACCAAGTCAACACTCTTTTCTACCAATGGTTGGTCGAGAACAGACACAAGAGAGTCTTGCTCATGAAGAGAAGGATGGGCAAGAGATGAATCCAAGTCAATATCTTTACCAACCAGGAGAGGGTTAGAAGAAATCCTCTGATAACCAATAGGAAGTTGGGGTTGAGGAGCTGCAAGGTTTTCAAAAACTTTGGAAGCTTTATCCATAAGAGGACAAAGGTGAAGAAAATGCTCTCCTTCACATAACTTATAGGGGAATCTAATATTTCCTTTATTCTTACCATCATTAGCTGAAGGTGTAGCATCGACATGATCTCCAAAGGTCCACGGGGACAGTTGGTTCAAGTCTTGAGACCATACCTCTAAGACTCTGGGAATGCCAGGATAGTCTCGAAGGAGATGGTCACCCTTACATAGCCTACAAGGGAATTTTACCTTAAGAAAAGGATCAGAAGGTTTGTCGATGGGGGGTGCATTTGGAGTAGTAGCTACATGGTTGGCCTCTCACTTAGTTGACTTCTTCTTCTTCATAATCATCTTCTTCTTCTTAGCCACTTGGTTACTAGGTTTCAAATTTTCACCGGGCGAAGTAGAAGAGGAGGGTGAAGAAATGGGAGAAGAAGGTGGGGGGTCAACCTTAGAATCATCGTGACTTGATTCAAATGAAGGAGATGTTTGGACAAGAGTCGGGACAGTTGGGACCACCAAGGTAGAAAACAACTAAACAGGTAAACCAATGGTTAACCCTGGAAGGGACAACATCGCCATATAAGGAGCACCAACATTTCCAAAAGAAGGAAAAGGACCAGGATTCCCATCTAAGGGGAACCCTTCACTAGTGGACTCTGGAAATGTTGCCATTGGAATCAACCATAAAGAATTACTAAGGAAGATAACTTTTACTAGGAAGTTTTTGTGGGAAGTTAATTTTTAGAGCACTGAAACAAAACTTTACCTTTTCATGTTTTAAGAGTCGAGAAAAGGATGAAAGATGAATCTAGTCACTTTTGGAGTTAACGAGATCAAAAGGACAAGTTCTTGATGATATTTTCAAATTTAAATAGTCAATAAAGATAAAAAATGACTAATGAGGGTACTCTAGGCATGAAGGACTACCAGGTAACCGTGAACTGCAGAATAACTCCCAGCGAACCGAGAAGTACGAGCAGGAAATCTCCCCAATTGTTTTGTTCGATGTATCATGTTTACAAGGCAGTAGACTCGGCTTCCAACGGATAAAGGATTACAAACCTAGTGGGGTCTCCCTTTATATACACAACAATATGGGGAGCACACGTCCGTACTAGCGTTGTCTAATGCCGAAACGAACGATATCTGCTAGGTTTAAAGATGCCAGAACACGTCTCTAGCCTAGACCACTAAATGTGAACATTAAGTTTCAATGGTTCGTTAGGTTAATTTAATAAATTTTAATGGTTGATCTTGAATTAGGTTACAATTACAAGGCCCTACCACTGTCATCTAGAAAAACTCCTACATGCAGCTATATCAGAAAATAGATCTTTGTCTTCAATGAAATCTATCACTAATTGAGAGATAGAGAGCACACAACCAATGCAACAATCAAAGAATGAAAGCTTTCACTTATGCATGTCCTAAATGCACTTAATCTTCCCTTCACAACAAAAGAAGTTTCATTTCAATTCTCATGCCTATGCTAATGTAATTATAGCTTCTTAGTGACGCTACTAATGCAATATTTTTTCTTAAGTAAACTAGAATGATGTTCTTCTTTTCATAAAATGCAAAACAAATCTTTCACATAAAGCACTTTAATGAAAATTTTCTCAATTCCAAACAAACAAGCATTGATAAAAGCCAAAGCATGATAAATGAAACTAAAAACAACTTCTTCCTTGAATCGAACAAACCAAACACATAAATGCTTCAATCGAAAAACCAAGCAATGTAATCTATTCTTGGAAAGAGAAAAGAGGCACTCAGAATAAGAGAAGAAACGAGGCTCTTTCACTCATTCAATTGAAAATGAAGAAAACAAAGCATCCTAGTAACTTCTAGGTGGAAGAAGAGAGTTTGGGGGTTAAGACACACTAGCACTAGAATGGGAGAAGTTCTTATTTTTCTTGACTCAGAGACCGAGGCAACTTTTGGGCAAAAAGTAGCACTAATTGGCATGAAAGGCATGACTTTCAAGCTAAAACTGACATTGATAGTACTAATCGGTGCTACTGTTTGGCCAAAAATAGCATTGATCGAGGGATTCAAAGAAAAAATAAAAAACAACTTCACACAGGTCCAGACTTAACACATCAGAGGGTGGGCTAAAAAAAGAAAGCACACAAAGCAAGCTAAACAAAGATTTCTAGTCAGGGAGAAGATGGTCTAAAACGCTTACAGGGTCGAAATCATGAGAGAAAAACACAATGGCCAAGATTTGGGGCAAACCCAAATGTTCACTTACAGGCATTGACGCGACTGCCTAACTAACAACACGCGCCAGAGGGAGGTCGTCGTGACTGTTTCTCATCATATCACACTAATCAACATGACTATCAACAAATTAAGCACGCTAAGCAAGGAAGCCAAGAAAAGAAATAAAATATTTTTAAAGTTGGGACCAAATTTGCTACTATGAATTTCAAACTCAGACTAGTAAGAAAAGGAAAATAAATAGCACCAAATGAAAAAGTGGAACTATAAAATTTAACACAAAAACATGAAATCTCAAACAAGACAAACAGAATGATTGGCTTCCCAATATGGTCGCCAATTTGTGGTGAAGTAAAATTATGAGTGCGGACACAAGCAAATTCCTCCAGCCCGATAATGGGTCTAGGCACAACTCATACATTATATGGAAGATTTCCTTAGGTTAGAACCAATTAAGAGGGCCTACCTCTTAGTATGCTTATCCCGTTTGATGATGTCCTTTCTTTCTCACTCCAGCTATCTCTCGCTTCCTTTTCCAAACACCTGAAATAAGTAAGCAAAAATAAACAACAACCATGATAATAGACAAATTGTAATTCAAACTACTTAACAAGTCAAGAAACATTAAGCCATGAACATGTAAGATGAAAGATCATGTAGGAAATCAATTGAGAGTTTCATATATATTGAATCAATAAGAGATTACAACCATCGTCTTGATTTTGCCATTCTCCTCTGACAAAACCAGGTTCCCATACACTTCTGCTAGCATTCCATGATGGCCTCAACAATAGTAGTTTTAAGGCTCTTCCCTCTAGGCTTCACATTAAACCAAATTCACACTTCTCCCTCACACAACTAGAGTGCTACAACTATGAATAGCTTGTTGTTTACTCCAAACTTAATTAGCACTATCACACCAACATTAACACTATAACACTAATACTAGCTTGTGCTTGGGAAAAATGGAGGTTTATATAGAATGAATGAATGGGAGATGGATCCTCTTCTCATGGGAGAAGGTCTTATCTCTTGAGGTATTTCCATCCTTATAGGGGAAAGGAGCCCAAACTGACATCCTCGACCCCATCTACCCAAACAATTTACCAGACTTCCATTACGAAGCTTCTAGAGCTGGAAGCTTTGGCTCTTTATTTAAAAAACTTTCCATAAGAGGACTGGTGCGACTAGAAAAAAGCTCGGTCATTCTAGTCAGCGCTAGGGAAAAACAGAAGATTTTGGGAAAAAGGTGCAAAAGGGAATGGATCTTCTCATGAAGAGGGACACAATGGGAGGTTCTTCATGAAGGGAAAGAATGTAGGGTTCATTGCAGAGGTCCTATAGGATCAAGTAACAAGGAGTACAGGGACAGTGAAAAAATGTTGTGTGATAGCCCCAGAATAGGAAAAAAAATCCTCAAATGGGAGATTTAAATCTAGAAGGAGATCTAAATCTCGAGGAAAACTTGTAAAGGTGTCCTAGAAATGCGGAAAGGAAGGGAACTACAAAAGGGACTGTAAATCTAAATCTCCTGAGAAAGGAAAGCGATCTAATGATGCTCCTTCTATAGAGGAAAAAACCACCTCATATGAAGGTGGGGATGTGTACTTGGCTTCTTCTTCAAGTACACATGTAGATCATGAGGCATGGTTGATTGACTCAGGTGCATTCTTTCACTTCACTCCCCATAGAGAGTGGTTCTGTGAGTATGAGAAATATGATGGTGGTGATGTCTTATTAGGGGATGACAGAAAGGCTAGAATCATTGGTCATGGAAACATCAAGTTTAAGTTGCAAGGTGGAAGGATTAGAACAGTTCCAGACATTTTGCATATTCCTGCATTGGCTAGAAATCTGATCTTTGTAAGCAAGCTAGATGATGCAGGTGTAAAAACAGAGTTCGAGAAAGATACCTACAACATGGTTCGGGGAGCATTGGTATTGATGTCCAGAGTTTAGAATGGAACTCTCTACAAGCTACAAGACATGACTGTTAATTATGGGTGCAACAATTTTGTGGTTCCTGAAAGTGGAGCAGAAAATCTAGTGGTCTTTGGAGAAAATACCATGCTATGGCATCAAAGGCTTGGACATATTGGAAAGAAGGGCCTTCGAATACTTCATGGTAAAGGTATGGTAGAAGGTATGTCCAATAGCTCTATGGATTTTGATTTTTGTGAAAATTGTGTATATGGGAAGCAGAATTGGGTGAGTTTTCGCTCTAGTGGTAAGAGGGTGAAACAAATATTAGAGCTTGTACATAGTGATGTGTTTGGACTTGTGTTGGTTCCATCACTGGGTAAGTCTATGTACTATGTATCATTTATAGATGACTTCTCAAGGAATAGATGGATATATTTCCTCAAGAAGAAATATAAAGTCAAATTATTTGATAGGTTTAATGAATTTTTGGCTCTAGTAGAAAACCTGATAGAGAAGAAGATAAAGGTGTTGGGGACAGATAACAGTGGAGAGTTTTGCAAGAAGGAATTTGAAGAGTTCTATAAGAAGTTTGGTATAGTATGGCAGAAGATGATTCCATACACACCTGAGAAAAATAGGTTTGTAGAAAGAATGAACAAGACATTGATGGAAAGGGAAAGAAGCATGCTCAGTGGTGTCGGGTTAGAACACGAATTCTGGGCAGAGGCGATGGAGACTATATGTTACATGGTCAATAGATCACCTTCATCAATGTTGGAGGATAAGACTCCACAAGAGGTATGGATTGGTAATAAACCTTCTCTTTCACATATGAGGGTATTTGGATGTGATGCATATGTACATGTTCCAAAGGAGAAAAGAACAAAGTTGGATAGTAAATATGAAAAGTGCATATTTATTGGGAATAAGGATGGTTTAATAGGCTATAAGCTTTGGAACCCAGTAAAAAGGAACAAGGATAATTTTAGGGGCGAATGTTCGCCCTTTGGCGAAATTAAGGGGTTTTAAATTTTTAGTGGGCAAATATTTTGTATCATAGTACATTTTTACAAATCACCTCAAATAGCCCACCTTATTTTAAGGGAGAGGGTAAAAAAGGTAAATTTAGCCCTTGAAATTAGGACTTACAACCTTCCATTCGCCCATTTTCAAGAATAGGTTTTATTTAAGTGAATCCATTCGCCCATTTTCAAGAATAGGTTTTCTTTAAGTGAATCCTAAGGGCCAAATACCATATTTATAAAAGAGGTATGGTAAATTAATAAAAATATAAATAAATGAGAGGTATGGTAAATAAATAAAACATTTTTTATATTTACTCCATAAGTCACCTTATATACATGTAAGGGTGTAAACAAATAAAAATATAAGTAAAGTGGAGGTATGGTAAATAAATAAAACGTCTTTTTATACTTACTCAAAAGGTATGGTAAATAAATAAAAATATAAATAAACTAGACGTATCGTAAATAAATAAAACCTCTTTTTATATTTAGTCCATAACCCTCGTTCTATTTATGAAGGCTCAAGAAAGAGGTTTTATTTAAGTGAATCCTATGGGCCAAATACCATATTTGTAAAAGAGGTATGGTAAATTAATAAAAATATAAATAAACGAGAGGTATGGTAAACAAATAAAACATTTTTTATATTTACTCCATAAGTCACCTTATATTTACGAACACTAAAAAAATGGGTTATATTTAGGTGAAACCTATGGCCAAAATACTATGGGACAAATACCATGGACTAGATTATTATTAATACCATGCAAAAACCATTATTAACCCTAATATTAGAATTAATAAAAATAAAAATGGCACATGGTATTGACCCATGGTATTCACCAAAATGGCACATGGTATTGACCCATGGTATTCACCTGGAATGTAGCCTATTTAAATGGGGGAATTAAACCAGCATGTAGCCTATGCTAAGATTCACTAGGACTTTACAAAGTTTTATTATTTAGTGAAAGACTCGCCAAGATCTTACAAGATTTTATAATTGAGTAAAATATTTGCCATGCCTTGTGAGAGATTCGCCAAAAAATTATATATACATATTATATTATTGATAAAATTGCCTTTCATTTTTCCTATATACCATGGAGATTCGCCCATTTATTATATTTATAAATTTAGGGGGGTTCTTAAAATTTTCCCTGAAAAGGAAGGTTGTGTACAACTGAGATGTGGTGTTTAGATAAGTGAAATATGTTATTAAACATGAATTCCTACCAAAGGAACCTGAGAAGATAGAGTTTGAGCTAAAGGAGGAAGAATCAGACTCTACAGCAGAAGAGAAATCAGAATATGAAGAGCCACAAACTCCAGTTGTGAGAAGATCAGTTCGAGAAAGAAGGCAACCAAAAAGGTATAGTCCATCTGCTTTCTGTTCAAATTTTTCTTTATCTATTACTCATGATGATCCCATAATTGTGAAGGAAGCAGTAGATTCAAAGGATGGAAAACTCTAGAAAGAGGCCATGGTTGATGAAATGGAATCTTTGCACAAAAATCAGGCTTGGGATCAGGTGGAGTTTCCGGCTCGAAGGAAACCCATTGGAGGCAAATGGTTGTTCAAGAAGAAGAAGAATGCAGATGGAAAGGTGGATAAATACAAAGTTGGGTTGGTAGTAAAAGGCTATTTCCAGGTGTCAGGAATTGATTTTGGTGATATTGTTTCTCCTGTTTCCAAGGTAGCATCTATTAGATTACTTTTATTTGTTGTTACTGCTTTTGATTTTGAGGTAGAATAGATGGATGTGAAGACAAAATTTCTTCACATGGATCTAGAAGAAGAAACTACATGAAGCAACCTGAAGGATTTATAATGAAGGGTAAGAAAGAATTGGTATGCAAGTAAATAAAGTATTTGTATGGGTTAAAATAGTCACCAAGGATGTGGTATTGGAAATTAGATACATTTATATGGGGACTTGGCTTCACCAGAAGAAAAGAAGATCACTGCGTATATTTTAAATTAATTGGTGACCAGGTTATTTATCTGGTCTTGCATGTGGATGGTATGTTGCTCATTGGAAATGAAAAAGAAATTATCCAGGATTTTAACACCCAATTGTCCTCCAAATTTGACATGAAAGATCTTGGTGCTGCAAACTATATTTTGGGCATGGAAATTAAATGAGATCAGGAAAAGACGAAGCTCTCGTTAAACTAGAGGAAGTATGTCTAGACAATACTGCAAAGGTTTAATATGTAGGATAGTAAACCAGTGAAGATTCATATTCCTGTAGGTGTAAAGTTATTTGTTGAATAGTGTCCTAAGACACAAGAAGAGGAAGATGACATGTCCCGTGTTCCATATGCAAGTGCAGTCGGTAGCCTGATGTATGTGATGGTCTGTACTAGACCATACATTTCACATCTAGTGGGAGTATTGAGCAAGTTTATGTCAAAACCAAGGAAAGAGAATTGGACAACAGTGAAGCGGGTTTTCAAGTATTTGTGTGGAACTAGTGATTATGGTTTGTGCTACCAAGGAAGACCAGGATTGGGCAGATTTTTGGACATATGTGGCTTTGTTGATGCAGACTAGGGTGGGGATATGGATTAGAGATGATCTACAAGTGGGTATGTGTTTAACCTATTTAGAGGTGCAGTTAGCTAGATGAGTAAGAGACAATCTGTAGTGGCACTTTCAACTACATAGGCAAATTACATGGAAACCACTCATGCAAGCAAGGACACAATTTGGTTGCAGAGATTGCGTTCAAGTATGGGGTTAGTACATCGAGCTATAAGGATAGACTGTGACAACCAAATTGAAATTTTCTTGGAAAAGAACCCTGCTTATCATTCAAAGACAAAGCACATTGATGTTCAGTATCACTTTGTGAGGGATATGGTAGAAGACAAAAAGGTGTTGTTGGTAAAGGTGGACACTTTGAACAATATTGCAGATGCATTGACAAAGCATATGAGCACTGACAAGTTCTCTTAGTGTAGAGAAAAAATGGGTGTTGCAAGGCTGGATCAATGACTAAGCTCTCATGTGGCCCCTTGTGGAAAGAAAACAACAAGTGGGATAGTGTTGGGCTGTGTTATATTCTTTCCATGACTAGCCCCAGTAGTTAAGCTAGGGATTAGAGGGGCGGCAGAGCCCCCACTTCATTGCACTGGGTGCAGGGGGGATGGTAACCCCCCCCATCAAGGGGTTTCAGGGGGGCAGTAGCCCCCCTGTATGGGGTCTGGAGCAGTGCCCTGGGAATTTTCTTTTTTGGACCCTATATTAGGTTGGCGGACCTACCTATGGTTTTGTGCATGGATTTCACACATTGTTTTAGGTGAGATGGTTTTCGGTCCATGGTATTTTGTAAATCTGATCAAGGGAACTATGGTTATGTTCTAATTTAGGGTTTATGGATGCTTCGATATATATATATATATATATATATATATATATATATATATATATATATATATATATATTGTAACATTGAAAGGACCATAATGAAAAATCAATGTGGTAGTCCTGGTTTTGGGATCTAGGGGAATATCTCTGTGTATATTTGCTTTATGTGTTATGCTCTCACCATTGTTTATTTTCTGTTTTTAGAATTCGTATGCAGGTAATTTTTGTACAGGGTTAAAACCTATAGTTTTTGTTTTGTGATCTAAGGACCAAATTAGTTTAGATCATGGTAGCTTGAGGGTGGAGGTGGTTTAACCCTTAGATTTCCTTTTTGGTTATGTCTTACTTTATCCCACGTGATCCCACATTAATTCTTGGAATATGGCATGGGGGTGATTGGTTGAAAGAGAGATTTGGTTCATCCCAATCTATGGTTGAGTGGTACATGGAAGTCCCTGAATTGGTTGGATTTTTGATATCTTAGTATGAGTTATTTTACTATTGTGATCAATAAGCATATGTACTAGTTACTATGTTGATATTATGGCTAATTTTCCATGGCTTGTATTTCGATTATATGCATGGTTATATGATGTGCTCTTACTATGGATCTTGTTCATGATTAAATAAGTTATTGGATGGTTGATAAATGCATGGGCTAACAAGTATTGTTGCAATTACTTGAGAGGGAATTGGACCTTGTTGATGATTCATTTATGAAGTTCAAAAGTTTATGATCATATATGCATTCATTACCTATAGCTTCTATGTTTATCATATGTTTGATGAATTTTATATCATGTATTAGGCATGTTTTGGGAAAGATAGAGTCCTAGTATTAATTTTTTAGGCTTGTCATCATCTTAAAATAGATTTCAGAAATTTCTTGGTGATTCTGGGTAGTGTCCTATAGGCCAACCCTGAAAATGTGGAATTAATCTCGCAACAACATGCTCAAAACTGGAATATTTAGGTCATAACTGCATGCAAGAAGGCTTATGGGTGTTGCTGGAGCCTCATAACTACATGCACAATGTGTAATGGGTGTATTTTCGGTGTCAATCTTGTGAAAATGAGTTCAAACTCAGGGATTGATCACTAGGGGTGGTTGTCAAGCTGCTAAGTGATCTAGTGTCCCTGAGGGGTGGTAGTGTGTGCTCCAGTTGTAGGCCCTGCTTGCATAACTGGAACTTGGATGTTTGGTCATGTCATTGTAGCACTTATCTCATGTTTACCATGGAGAGCTTCTAAAAGTGGGTAAATGTGGGAGGACACATTACAGGGTGGTATTAGAGCGAGGTTGCAACACTGGACCTCAGGGTAAATGTGATTTGTATGCATGCATGTCAATTATCTATGTGTTTACTATGCATGCATTTTTATGGTTATGGTTATGATATTCATGTATGAGGTTGTATGCTTGTGATATTGTATTGTGCTAATCTGGACTGAGTTGTGTAGATGTGATAACCTCCCCTAAGGTTCATTGAGGTCTGATTTTTAGGATGTCTTCTATTTGTTTATCTAACATGGAATATTTACAAGAAATAGAAGGCTAAAGATGAAGAGAAGAATGGTGGACTATAGTTCACATTATTCCCCTTATAGGCCTGATGTGAATTCCATGGGATGGGAAAAATCAGTTGAGCAACAAGGAGAAGAGTATTCTCTTGATATAACAAATAAATTGAGAAGTCTGGGTGAAGATGTTATAAGTTGCAAAGAATATAATAATAGTTAATTGAGGCATGGTAAATAATTGCAAGGGATCAAAAAAAGAAAGTTGAAGTCAATGCAATGATTCTACAGAGCCTTTCAGAGTTGTGAAAGCAAGGACAGGTGGTGATCAGCCAACAAATATAGAAAAGAGGAGAAGAATAATGGGGTATATGGTAGTAGGTCTTAGAGGAGGCATAGGTTGGAAAATGAGGATATAGTGAAGAGTGGAAAATTCCTAGATATACCTAACAAAAGGATTGGTACATATGGGTTTTATACTAGTTCTTCTTCCAAGAGATATAATTTCCATCACCGCCAACACCATAGGATGAGTGAGTACTTACCAGTAGAGTTCAAGAAATCCAAGCCTCTTACTTTTGATGGAGAGATGAAGAAATCAAAAGATTTAGAAGCATGGCTACTTGGGATGAAGGAGTTCTTCAGATTGTATGATTACTCAGAGAACATGAAATATAAGATAGCCACCTTTAACCTCAAAGGAAAATCATATATCTGGTGGGAAGATTTTAAGAAACTCAAAGGCATTAGAGAAGAAAATATGTCATGGCATGATTTTGAAAGACTCTTCAGAATAAAGTACCTATCTAAGAGGTATTATGATGGAAAAGCTAAGGAATTCTATGAGCTAAGGATGTGTTCTATAGCAGATGATGAGTACATGAGTAAATTTTTGGAGTTCTTGAGGTATGTGCCTTATCTCAAGGATGAAAAATTGAACATTCGAAGGTTCATCATTGGATTTTTAGTAGCATTCAAAGACCAAATTGAGTTTGATGAGCCACGACCATTCCAGGAAGTTATCAGGAAGTTGAAACATTGTTATGAGAAGTCAAAGCATAAGGCTCAGTTCAAGCGTGATAGGAAAGGGAATGAGAAGAATAAAGGATAATGTCCTAAGAAGCAAGGAATATCTCAAGATGTAGGTGAGAAAGAAAATGTGGCACCTTATAAGTTTAATGTAGTTGAGAAAGGACATGGGTCTCAACATGGAGAGGGAAAAAATAAAGGTAATGGTAGGGAAACATTGTAGTGTTGGATTTGTGGTAAAGACCATTGCAAGAAGGATTGTCCATTGTATTAGGGTGACAAGCCTTAGATCTACAGTGCTCCGGAGGTGTAAATAGTTGGGGGTGTTGATTAGAATATTCATTGCATCTATGCAGTACTTGATAATAGGTAGGTAAATCATCAAGAATCCATTATTGAGATTGAAGGTAAGCTTTGTGAAATATTTGTTTCCATTTTGATTGCTCCTAGATCTAATTATAGCTATGTTACTCCTAACCTGGATGATCAATGTTATTCGAGTAAAGAAGTGCATGGAGAATATTGGTTGGTGGAGTTGGATACAGGACCAAGAGAAGAGTTCATCACTGAGTGAGATATTGTGCATTTGAGATTAATGGCATGCCTAAATCAGTGCATCTAAATGTGCTTCCTTTGGGTTCATCTAGTATTCTTTTTGGGCATGGATTGGCTATTTACTGATAGGACCAAGGTAGCTTGTTATGAGAAGGCGATTTAGTGCCTGGATTATGATGGTGAAAAGAGATTCTTACAAGGAAAGAAGAAGCCTACATCAATAGGAATGGTTACAACTATGAAAGCTAAGCTCAACTACAAGAAATGGTGTATAATTTTTGCAGTTTATGTTTCCAGTGCCAAAGGGAAGGATGTTGAAGATGATGAAATCATAAAGAGGTATCCTATTTTGTACTAAATTTAGGATGTGTTTCCTTAGAGATTCCAAAGTTATTGCCTCATAGGGAAGTGGATTTCTCTATTGAGCTAGTACTAGGTGCAACACCAACATCTAAGGCACCTTAAAGGATGAGTACTCTAGAATTTGTAGAATTGAAGTTGTAGCTTAAGAAAAGGCTTTATAAGTGATACATAATTCCAAGTGTGTCTCCTTTGGGTGCACCAAAATTTTTTGTAAAGTAGAATGGCGTTACTCTCAAATTGTGTATTGATTAAAGGCATCTAAACAAGGTGACAATTAAGAACAGGTATCCATTGCCGTAGGTTGATGACTTGTTTGATTAACTGAAGGGAGAAACAGTGTTTTCAAAGATTTATTTGTAATCAGGATATCATCAGGTGTGATTCAAAGAAAAACACATCTAAAAGACTATATTTTGTACGAGGTATGGGCACTATTAGTTTATGGTGGTTCCTCTTTGTCTTACCAATGCTCCAACCACCTTTATGTGTTTGATGAACAGTGTGGTCCACCCTTACCTAGATAAGTTTGTGATAGTGTTTATTAATGATATGTTTGTATACTCCAATCATGAGGAGGATCATGTAGAGCACCGCATAGCAATGTTGATATTGCAGAGAGACCATCAATTTTATGCCAAGTTCATCAAGTTTAGTTTCTTTCAATTTCGGGTTCATTACATGGGACATGTTGTTTCCAAGGAAGGGATAGCAGTGGACCCGAAAAAGATTAAGGATATCATGGAGTGGCCAACTCCTAGGAGTGTGGATGAGGTCATATCATTCATGGGACTAGTAGGTTAGTACAAGAATTTCATCAAGAACATCTCAAGAATTGGCTATCCTATAACATATTTGCAGAGAGAAGGAAATAAGTTTGAATGGACTAAGGAGTGTACTAGTCTTGAGAAATTAAAGAATTTGCTTACAAATGCTCCAGTCTTGAGGATTGCAGATCCTAATAAGGAGTTTGTAATTTGTACATATTCTTGTAAGAAAGAACTTGGTGGAGTCCTAATGCAAGAAGGGAAGGTGGTATGTTATGAGTCAAGGAAGTTCAACGAGCACGATCAAAACTATTTGACTCATGATCAAGAGCTGGCAACGATCATTAATGCATTGAATATGTGGAGGCATTATTTCCTTGGTAGGAGTTTCATCTTAATGAGTGATCACAATGGACTAAGGTACTTGTTTGACCAACCCAATCTAAAATCAAGGCCAAAAATATGGTTGGCTACTCTTAGTGAGTTTTATTTTGAGAACAAGTGAATCATATTTCAGCTATGAGCTCTTATGGGAAAATTTTATGGAAGAGGATCTTACATGTAGGGAAACTGGATGAGAAGTACTAGCAGCTGAAGCAGAGATTATAGTCTTAGGGTGAAGTCAACTGTTGGGAACAGGTCCCCTGGGGGTCAATTTTGGGGTTAAAAACCCAAGCTTTTGGGCAGAAAGCCCAAAGTTTGTATAAAGAAACGTAAAGTCTCCACATGTTATGCTCACGGAGCATGAAGACATCAAGAGTCAAAAAGGGTTTTTATGCCCTTAGTCTAGATAGATTGTGTCAGTTTTAGAGATACGCCCCTAGTCTGCGGACCATGGGATTGTATAAAAAGGCGGTCTTATAGGAGTCTAAGGGAGTCAGTAAGTGAAGTAGAAGTACTTGATGAGTCTGTAAGGAGCTAAGAAAGAGTCTTACCATAGGAAGAGGCTCTGCAGCTGAGTGCATAGAGGCCTAAGGTAGAAGTCCGCAGCTGATAGCAGGGACCCCTATAGCTGTGTGCACAGGGTACATAGAGTCTGTATTGAGAATCCGAATCATTAATAAAGAGAAATATTCTGAAATTACTATGTACTTTCCGTCTATGTGTGCATTATTTTACTTCTTCTATGAATGTTGCGATTATGCTATGTTGAATACTGGGGTTATGAATTGATGCTATATTGATGCACGAATCTATGTATTTCACTTTGTCATATGAACACAAGTAAGAATATATGTTTATGCAAAGATGATTGTAATGCATATTAAACTTAACCAATACTTAAGCTAATCTAGGTATACACCGAAGTAAGGATAATTACAAAGGTGAATAAGCACCTGATACATCTATTTAGGCTCCACAAAGGATAATCGGGTACTTTCACAGAGGCTCCAAGGACAAATAAGAGAAGTACATTGATAAGACCTAAAGGTCTTATCAATCTACATGAAGGCAGAGTGAAGGTCTAAAAACCGACATCCCAACCATCTTAGGGTGCAAAAACTTGGTTCCTGCATCCCCCCATACTGCTTCGGGTGAGACTTCAGTTCGTGCTCTACTGATTGATGCCGAAAGGGCCAGTAGTGTAGGGATTTTCTTGGCATCTTAATGCTGAACCTAGGTTAGGGCCCATCAAGCCAACAAATGGTTCTGTTGCCGATACCGGGATCTGCATAACGAGATGTGTGATGCCACATCATTGGAATCCAACTAAGAAAGCGATCAAAGATTAGTTGGATAGAAAAATCCACAAATTCATGATGCAAGAGAACTGGAATCTGTGATTGATTGAAGAACAGTGGTTGGACAAATATCTGTACACAGAAATACATGAAATCTTCTTTTGTTCCTTCCCGGTTGAGTTATATGAGTGGATTGCGAAGTTGGTAGATGACCAAGGGAGGTGGAGGCTTGAAAATACAAATGTTTGGACACCAGAGTTAGTGTGGAGATTGGAAGCCTCTAAAGATAAGATCGTGTGCGCTATTGACCATTGGCTTGACCACATCATAGGAGGATTTGTGATAGAGTTCGCGGTCGACACTTTTGTCAGTTACAATGAAGCAGAGTCCCGCTTCTTCAAAAGACCACGAGGTAAGTATTTTAAGTCACTAAATACTTGGATTAGGATGCTCTTGTGTGAAAATAGGGTCATGCAGTTACCTTGATGTTTGGAGCTATGCGAGGTTGAAGGCATTTCAGGGATGGAGGAAGAAAAGGTCTTGAGTATGGCCCGCTGATTGAGCCTCCTTCGAGTGACAATGAAGGAGCAGTACAGTCTTATCTACTAAGCGTTATTCAGATGATATGAAAAGGGTTCCCATGAATACCTACACCACCTCCATCCTTGTCCCATCTATCCACACCACCTCCATCCTCACCTCCACCACTCACCCCACCGCGCACACCACCTCCACCTCCACCATTGTTCAATATGGCTAACTCCATAAAGCTACCTATATTCAAGGGCGTAGGAAATGAAGATCCAGACCAATTTTGGTTCGTCACGAAGGCTGTATGGGAAGATAAGGGTATCACGGATGACCAAATGAAGAAATCCACACTATTTAGTGCTTTGCAAGACCGCACACTAACATGGTACATTAAGTACAGTACTGATAACCCAACTTATATGTTGGCATATATTCAGGTTGTGCTAAATAGAGAATTCAGTAGACCTAAGTCTCAGGAACAATCAATTGTGGGATTCAATGAGATCATGATGAAGCCTAGGGAGATGCCCTGGATTTGGATCAAAGATTGAAGTGTATGATCCGTGATTCCAACATGAACCTAACTGATGGGCAGCACCACGAATGGTTCGTGGCCTTGCTCCTGTCCCACCTAAGGGTTGCGCTATCATAATAGAATATTGGGACCCAGGAAAAAGCTCTGGAAATCGTGATGAGACTGTATGAGACACCAATGCAAGATGCTAATCTGGGGGTTTAGTATATTCACACGTAGTTGCAGAAGCTTTGCCTCAAAATGCAGAGTCTGAAGAAAGACAGAACAACTCGGTCAAAGGTGCATGAGGAAATTTGGTGCCTAAATTGCAAAGGTCAAGGGCATGACAAGGATCATTGTCTAGTCTTTGTGAACTATGTTGCAGCAGGGGGACCAATGCCTCTAAGGTCAGAGGCTGTGGCAGGGCTAAGTGCAAGGCCCACACTATGGCGCGTTATATGCTAGGTAGCTGGGAAACGTGCAACCGACAATTTCCATTTGCTGTAGAAATTTGTACAGACACCATAATAACTCTTCTGTAATTTCTGTCAATCAATAGGTCATGACGAGCGCAATTTCCGTAGCTACAAATTAATGATGGATAGGACACCTACATGAAGGGTGTAGGCAGAAATGTAGCCTCTGGACCAAGGCGTTTTGGGAACGTGAGGTGAATATCAGGGGTGCGGCCGAGGCCAAGGTGGAGAGGGGCCTGGTAGAGGCCGAGGGAAACTTATTTGTTACAATTATGGAGGACCAGGATACTACACGAGAGATTATCTGATATTGTTAGGTAAGATTCATAAAAAGGGGGAGCAACCTCCACAGCTAACGCAAAACCTCCAGATGATGAGGGCTAAGCCTCGCGAGGAAGACCCTAAGGTAAACATTATGCTGCAGAGAGGAACAACAACTGGGGAGGATACATGGAAGCAGCCTGTAGAAGGTGAATGGGTCTGCAAAGCACCAGAAAAGGAGACTGGGTTTGATTTGGAGTGTGCAAAAGAAACATTTATGAAAGAAAAGAAAAGCTTCACTAAGGCCTCTACCTCAGGGAGTTCGGAGAAACCAGTTGAAGACATGGACCCAACCATGATTACCACATTCTTAGAGACATACATGAAACTGCTCCATGATAGTAAGGTTGTGAAGGGACTACATGAACTGATCAATCGATGCACTGGCAAGGACGATGCTACTAGTGAACCGTGCATAGTTAGAAAGCTCAGCAAGCATAAGGCAACGACTAGATGTGAGATGCGACTCACCACGCAGATAGGGAATATGAAATGGACCAAGTTATCTTGGATATGGGGTCCGAGGCGAATGTTTTGCCAAAACAAACATGGGAAAGAATGGGGAGACCTGTGCTTCAGTGGTACCCAATACAATTAAGGATGGAAAATAAACAGAAATTCATCCCAATAGGGAGGCTACAGGGGGTAACCGTTGATTGCGAAGGTGCGAGCGCACTGGCACATTTTGAAGTAATAGAGATTGTGGATGATAGCAATCCCTACCCTATGCTCCATTGAATCAATTGGGACACTAACATGAATGGGTTGATCAACCTGAAGAAGCGAAAGATGATATTTGAAAAGAAATCACCCCGCGTAATGGTGCCACTGGATCCTGCAGAAGGGTCGTGCTATATAGAACCAGTCTAAAATTATGAAAGTGATGATGATTTGGACCAAATCTACAAGATAATGGCATGAGACTAGGATTAGGTAAATCCAACAGTAGACAAATGTATTGCATGGGACCACGAGAGCTCTTGCACATTAGATTCGGACGAAGAACTAGAGCACTGGCAGAACCGACTGCATGAAGTATCTACATTGCTTTGTAATATGATGATCAAGTCATTACACTACGTATCATTAGAGGTAAGGAATCTACCTCACTATGATGGGCTAATTGACATTGATCACTTTTTGGATGCAATTGAAAGAGAAGTATCAGAGAAGCGTCACTTCTAGGCCTTGGATTGGGCACTGCGTGATATGCCTGTGAGATGTTGGGGTATGCACAAGGATAATTTTAGTGATTGGCGTGAATATAGGAGGATGATGAGAATACATTTTGGACAGCGGAAAGTATGGATGCCATACAAGTATGATGGAAGGGATGATCCGCGCGATCACCTGGCCAAATGGACTAAGGCTTATGGAGTAGAGCCCCAGCCTAAATGGGTGCATCTATTCTGTCATACCTTGTATGTCATACCAATGAATTGGTACTTGGAAACAGGGCTCCGCCATGGCACTGAAGAATGGGACATCTTGCGCTAGGGGTTTATAATGATGTTCAGCTTTAAGGATGGGTTTGACTGTATTGACGCGATGCTACAAGAGGTTAAAGTAGTGCTCTTTAGGATACCACAGGATACTTTGGACCTTATTCAACCCAATTGGACTACCTAGCTGAGCCATCTGCTAGAATGCTATAAAAGGACCATTGAAGTAGAAGACGAGGATCCCAGAAAGATTAATATTCCAGAAACCGAGGGTCACCATGAGGTTGAAGGACCGCAGATAGAGGATCCAAACATGATCACACCACTAAAAAAGAGATAGGCCAACATTGGCATAGAGGCGGAGCTGAAATCTGTGAATATTGGGAACTATTGGGATGATGAGATATTAAATAAGGTCACTAAGCTCCTCTGCGAATATTAGGATTTGTTCCCCATGAAGTTCTCTGATCTAAAGGGAATAATTGGAGACCTAGGTGTCATGAAGATCATACTGAAACCTCACGTGAAACCTGTGAAACAAAGACCTTACCACCTTAATTGAAGTATAAGGAAAGGGTCCATGCTGAGTTAGATAAGAAGCTCAGAGCAAGTATTATTGAATAGGTGGAAGAATCTAATTGGGTAAGCCCAAAAGTGGTTCAGGAAAAGAAACAAAAATAATAAATAAGGATATGCATAGATCTCTGGAAATTTAATGACGCTTGTGTGCATGATCATTTCCCGACCCCATTCACTGACAACGTCCTGGATAATGTAGGCAGCCAAGAAGCATACTCTTTCATTGATGGATTCTCTAGGTACCATCAGATCAAAATCGCGCCTAAGGATAGAAGCAAGAGGACCTTCGTGACTGAATGGGGATGTTTTCAATACACCATGACGCCCTTTGGGTTGAATAATGCACCAGCAACCTTTTCGCGCATAGTCATTACGACATTCAAAGACTTCATTCCTAAGTTTCTGGAGGTATACTTTGATGATTGGACAGTGTTTGGACTGATCAAGTGCCATGTGGCAAGTCTGCGATTGATGCTAGATACATGTAGGACATACTAGATCACGCTCAATCTGAAGAAGTGTTTGTTTTGTGTCCCTTTTGGGATCATGCTGGGTCATGTGGTATGCAAACAAGGATTGATGATAGACCCCACGAAGATTGCAGTGATAATCAACTTGGAGGCACCAAGGAATGTGAAACAGCTACGCACAACTATAGGGCATACAAGATACTATAGGGAGTTCATCAAGAGCTATGCCTAGATCACCGCACCTATGGAGAAATTGTTGAAAAGGGATGCCACGTTCTATTGGAATGATGAATGCCAAAGGAGCTTGGATGTACTGAAGGATAAAATGGTCACCGCACCGATCCTGGTCTTCCCAGACTGGAAGAAGGAATTTCATGTGCACGTGGATGCATCATGTATTAAGTTGGAGGCCATGCTGACATAGGCCAGTGAGGGAGAACTAGACCATCCTATAGTGTTTGGATGTAGGAAGTTGTCTAGAGAAGAGAAAACTATTCCATGATAGTGCACGAAGGATTAGATATGGTGTATGCGCTCCATAAGTTCATGCACTATTTGTTGGGCAGACACTTTAAGATGTATACAGATCATTCCATGTTGAAGTACTTGGTCAACAAGCCTATGTTGGGGGGGGGGGGAATATGTAGGTGGCTGCTGTTGTTCCAGGAGTATGACTTTGAAGTTATTGTGAAGCCAGGATGACTAAACGTGGGACCTTATCATCTGTCGTGCGTTGAAACCGGAGAGGAACCTATCAATTTGGAGGAAGGACTGCTTGATGCACAGCTATTTGTGGTGCGCATTGCGGCCAACCACTTTGAATATATTATCCACTTCCTGATGACAGGATCGGCTCCAAAAGGTTATACAAGCCAACAAATGAAGGAACTAGTAGTGCGCACAACATACTTTTCTATCATTGCAGGGCAGTTGTACAAAATGGGGTCAGATGAAATATTGTGAGGTATGTGCTTGACTTTGAAAGAAGCAGCATTCTCACTAAGGCTCATGGAGGAGCTGCAGGAGGACATTATGTAGGAAAGGCAATAGTGCAGAAGATTCTACGCGTTGGGTTGTGGTGACCAACACTGCATAAGGATTCGAAGGCATATTTTAGGGCATGTGTCACATGTCAAAGGACTGGCATGCCATCGTAGAGGGATGAACTACCTATGATGCCACAGGTGATGTTACAACCATTGAAGAAATGGGCAATTTATTTTGTCGGTCCAATTTAGCCTCATCACCATGATTGATTACTTGACTAGGTGGGTGGAGGAGCAGCCTATGAAGGACTACACAGGCATGACAGCAACAATGTTTATTTTTGAATATGTGCTAACAACATTTGGCTGTCCAAAGATCTTGATGAACGATCGTGGTATGCACTTTCTTAACGAAACAATCAACTCGTTGATAGAAGAATTTCAGGTGTATCATCATAAAAGTACACCTTATCATCCACAGGCTAATAGGATGGTAGAAGCATTCAATAAGAGAGTGGAGAGAGCGCTGAAGAAGGTCTACAATGCTTAGAGAAATGACTTGGATGTGTGCATACCTGCGATGCTATGGGCCTATAGAATGACTTGCAAGAAGTTGGCTGGGAAAACACTTTTCAGACTCGTGTATGGTGTAGAAGTTGTGATGCCAATGGAATACATTGTACCTAGTCTACTCATAGCGACACTCACAGGAATGGCAGATCACAGATCCCTAGAAGAGAGGCTCATGCAGCTAGCAGAGCTTGAGGAGGACCGATTTCTAGTAGGATTTCATCAACAAGTTCAAAAGGAGCAAGAAAAGGCATGACACAATCGGCACATCAAACTGCGCACCTTCAAGTTAAATGATCTGGTCTTATTATATGACAGTAAATTTGATAAGTTTCTAGGGAAATTTAGGATGCACTGGCTAGGGCCATATGTCATCAAGGAGATTACTGATGGTGGAGCAATTCAGCTGGTCAAATTAAATGGAGAACCTTTCCCAGGGAAGGTGAATAGTAGCCCATTGAAGCCATACACCGGTGATCCAACTAGGTGACTATATGAGGGAAGCACGGTCTTAGCGTTCCGAGCAGCTAAAAGGAAGCGCGGGACTATAAACTAAATTACCTGGGTCAAAGAGCTACGCGATTTGGGAACTACATAGAACGAAGAAATGTCACATAGCCTGCAGAAGCATGTAGGGAGCTGCGCTACCAAAGGAAAAACCGTGTAGGATAGCTGGAAAGCAACCTTTAAAGTCATTGTTCATGATTTGACGATGAAAAAACAGCCAAAGGGAGCGGGGAGGGGCGGCATTTAAGTCAAAATTTATGGACCAAATCTTTGAAAATCTACCGCCAATTTAGCATTAATGAACCAATTTTAGGGGGAATGGTCAAATTTGAGCTTGGAAGTGCCTATAAATTACAGGTGGCTACCTAGTGAAAAACACTTGGCATTTTGAGAATTGAGTTGTTGAGTTCTCAAGTGCACATGAACCATGAAAACTTTGAAGTTTTTCTCACAAGTTTAGCACTTGGGACACTGCCATAGGAGACACAGGAGTTTTTTCATAGTATCATGTCGATGCCTGCAGAAGCTATGTGCACTGAAGCAGTGATAGCCAAGGGAGTTGTTCTAGAGGTAGCTATGGTAGCAGAGGGAGCTACCCCAGAATTTTCACTTGCAAAAGTACCGATAAAAGTACCTAAATCCCCCAGGACACCCTGGCTAAGGCCTACACTGACCTAGGAAGGGCTAAAACCAAAGAAGGACAAGCAAAAAATGCAACTACTGGTTTGTGCATCACCTAGGAATCACCCACAGTCAGGAAAACCCACCGCACAAGAAAAGGCCTTGACATAGAGCTAGAAGAAGAGGTTGAATAAATCCCCACAGATGATGAGGCTATTGCAGTGGAAATGGAGGTCATTGAAATTGAGGGGTCAAACCCCATATCTAAGCTTCCTAAATACATTCCTCCACACAAGGGAAAGACAAAGGTGCCCAAGGATATTGATGAAAGTAAGGTCACCCTGCACACACCCCTCCTATCAGACCAAATCTCCTTTGAGGGACTGCACTTGGGGCATGTCCCTCTTTTGAAGTTGGAGGACTGGGACTTAGTTGACATGGAGTGCTTCCCTCATTTGGCGACCGACCAACTTATGCACCGGGTCTTCCACAAAAATATTGGAGTGATTGCATTGGAGCTAAGGAAGTGGCTGAAAGGCGTGGACAAGGCATGCCCTCTAAACCTGCAATGGGTGCCGCATTACAACTATTCACCTATCATGCTGGTAGTGATCAAGAAACTGATGTGCTTGGTGCATGACAGGTGTCTGCATGAGCTAATACCCATCACAGACATGCTGATCCATAGAACCACGTGGCTTCCATACACATGAGAAAATTCGGCCATGGCATTTGGTAGAAAGGCCAAAGAGCATCTGCTTGGCAAGGCAATGAAGGAAAAATTAAAGCTTGTGAAGAAGTCACTCAGCTACATCATTTCAATTATCTGTGATCCTGCGGTCAAAGTGGAGATGCAAATCTTGGCAGGGAAGGCCATGCAAAAGTGTCACGTAGATGAAGTGTCAGCACCAGTGATAGCTTTGGCGGCCCAGTGCGTGGAGGGAGTCTAATTTAACTAGGCATGCTACCTCTACAATGAGTTCCTCGCAAACTGTCATGAGGCACAAGATCACAGTAAGACTTTTCACTATGCATGGCCATTGTTGTTCATAGTACTAGTTGTGTGGGAGCTACGTGAATATAGCCAATTTCCTCCAGTCGTGCCAGACCTACCAAAGGTAGCAATGTTTGCTTCGCTGTGGATGATGAAGGATCCTCAATGGAAAAAGGATAGTAAGATCTTCTAGATCTTGATGGAAATGAGAATACATATGGCCATCAACCTCAAGTCATGACTGACACCTAAAAATTTTGAGAAGTTGTAGGAATATGTGGAATTCAAGGTTGAATTTCACCACGTCTCAATACGGGTGTGGAAGGACCCAGAGCAGAAATGGCATGATCGACCATACTTGGCCATAGATGATGCAATTGCAATAGTCCTTGATTTCTAGCTGGAAGATTGGCGTAGTGCCACGGACTCGACAACGGGATCTAGCAAGACTGTCACACAACGAAAGAAGGAAGAAGCCAAGCTGAAGATGGAATAACTGGCTGTGAAGAGGAAAAAGGAGGTTGATGCCAAGGCCAAGGCAGAGCACACTTTCGCTCAGCAATCGGGTGGACAGATAGTGAAGGGGAGTGTGGGTCTGACCAGAGTCAGAAGTTGCCTTCCCCGGAGACTGAGGAAGAAGATGATCAGACGAAGCAGGGAGGAGCGTACTTGGAGATGACGTCATTCCACACCAAGCACACCAAAGATCCAGAGAAAGTAGGCCTGCAGAAGAATTCCAAGGCTGGTAAGACGTCTCTGGACCTGATCACCCTAACAGAGGAGGACTTAAATGATATAGGTGATATGGTGCGGGATGCCACCGTGAAACTCCTGCAGCAGTTCGAGCAACAATAGTAGTAGGCATTGAGTGCTATATAGATGGGTTTGTGTGAGATGAAAATCCATGCATTGTTAAGAAATTTACTACATAACATAAATAATTATTGAGAGGAATAAATATAAAAATAACCAGCAACAACCATAAACACATAAACACAAATGTTTATCTCGGAAAACCCCAAATCCGGGGAAAAACCCAACCTAATAAGATCTCATTAGCATTGGCCAAAACCCTAGCCAATCCGACCAAGTGAGCCTTCACCGCTCACCTCCAGGTCTTGCATTATAATGAAGTCCTTCCAACCTTTTATAAGCTCCATTACATACAATACCAAGGTAGAATACTATAGGTGCACAATACTATGTGCCCTAAAACCATCACTGTTTAACCTAGTCAACTTTGACTCTATCCTGAGTCAAGTTTACCTAACAATTCCCCCCTTAAACTTGACTTGGGGTTCCTTGACTAACTCCAGCCAAACTTGCTAAGTGAGACAATCCCGCTCACTCTAGCCCTTACCCCCCTCAGAGTTTTTACCGGGGGTATTGTTAACCCGACATCCCCCCTATCACCTAGGTTTAACCTAGAATTTTCTGGTGATCACCGAGGGATACACATGCCTTACCAAGTCTTACAGTAGTATGCCCATTTACATTCAATAATTTTGACTTCATTACTTTTTTTTGTTTGTCACTGTTGTGATTCTGATCCATCCTCTCTCAATTTGATTTGCTCAAAAAATTTTATCAAACCGCTCCAACTGTGAGCCCGACGAGAACCTCGTAGATTCCAGCACTAGTGGCCTCATGTAGCATAAAACGAACAATTTTCGAAGCCGCATGAACAATTTTCTTCTGCTGACCTGCATGCAGCCCACGCCTACTCCATCTTTCAACACAGCATAGAGCACATAGGAAATATCCCTTATCAATTCCCTACGAAAAAAGCTCCAAACAAAATCAGCCTTGAATTTTAATATTACCAAAGGTATCTCTCAACCTTCTTTAAATAGCCGCATGAATCCCAAACAATTCATCAGCATGTTCTAAACCAGTAAATATCGCAAATGCAATGCGATCCCTAGCAGTTACGACACTATCTTCTGCACATTCTCCTTGAGGTTCTTCTGCATATGGTTGTTCAACCATTATTTTCCAGAGCCAGATCTTGAAAAAAGGCTGCATTGATCTCATTGGGCACTATAAACCCTTGGCATCAAAGAATCCCTTTGAAGCCAATATCTAGCTCTGATACAGTTGTTAAGAAATTTACTGCATAACATAAATAATTACTGAGAGGAATAAATATAAAAATAACCAGCAACAACCATAAACATATAAACACAAATTTTTATCCGGGAAAACCCCAAATCCGGGGAAAAACCCAACCTAATAAGATCTCATTAGCATTGGCCAAAGCCCTGGCCAATCCGACCAAGTGATCCTTCACCGCTCACCTCCAGGTCTTACATTACAATGAATTCCTTCCAGCCTTTTATAAGCTCCATTACATATAATAGCACAGGCAGAATACTATAGGTGCACAATACAATGTGCCCCAAAACCATCAATGTTTAACCTAGTCAACTTTGACTCTATCTTGAGTCAAGTTTACCTAGCATGCATCACAGATATAAACCAGCACAACGTCGACCAGCTTGGCGCTTGGCACCTTAGAAGCCATAGTGATGCTACGCAGAAGGGATCCCCGAGCAATAGTGATGCCAGATGGAGCACTAACAATAGAGACTGAAGTTGACATACCTGTTGCCAGTTCCCTTAAAAGAGTTGGACTCAACCTGGCTGTGCTTCCCAATGAGGCGCTTTACCTTCTACAGGATGGTGTGATCATGGAACTTCGAGCCTATGAACAACATGCGCTACAGGTAATCAACGAACAGAAGGTAAAGAATGCCCAACTAACCGTGTAGAGAGACTCCACCCTTAACCTTGTCAAAGACATTACAGACGAGAATCAACGCATTACCACAACCGTGGAAGAGGCATGCAGGACTATCCTAGAGCTGGGCATTCCCAAGGCTGAGCCGATATATGTGAGGGTTCAGAATCTCGTTGCTGGAGGGCACGATGCATGAACTGAATTGAAAAGGTTCAACTGGAGCTAAACCTCAAAATTGCAGAGTTGATGTTGAAGGCCTAGCCTTCGACTCTGCCATAGATCAAAGAGCAGCGCGAGAACACTGTGAAAGACATGGTAGCAGCAGTAGAGTGCGTAGTGAAGGATTGTACCAAGTTCTTCGAGCAGTCACTCGGGGTAGTCACACGCCTGCAAGAAGATCCTATGGTACAACAGTTGGAAATAGAAGCACGAGAGTTGCAGCAGTGCTACGATGAAGTCAAAGTGACAGTGCACATTGTTGCCATCACGCAGAGGTTAGCTAAGCTACAGAAGGCAAAAGTATTGAAAGAGAAAGTAGATGCAGCTCAACACAAGGAATTTGTGGTGAAGGCTTGCATGAAGCCTTGGTTGGACAAGGCCTACTTGATCACAGCCACTATTGAAGGCAAGTTGGCTAGTCTACAGGGGACTCAGCAGAATATTAAGTCAGACAGCGTAGGGCCAGCGAAAGAGCAGTTGGTCGAGGAGATGAAGCAGGCGGCAACACAGTGTGCCACTGAGGTAGCAGTTTTCCAAGTCGAGCTGTAAGGTCTTCGCAATAAGATCTCCACACCAGCCAAGTGACTCAAAGGTGAGTCGCCATGTTTGTGTTGGAGGCCTGTTGGGAACGGGTTCCCTAGGGGTCAATTTTTGGGTTAAAAACCCAAGTTTTGGGGCAAAAGGACCGAAATCTGTATAAAAAAATGTAAATTCTCCACATTTTTTGGTCGCAGAGCATGAAGATATCAAGAGTCAAAAAGGGTTTTCCGCCCTTAGTCTAGATAGGTTGTGTCGGTTTTAGAGATCAACCCTTGGTCCGCGGACCATGGGATTGTATAAAAAGGAGGTCTTAGAGGAGTCTATGGGAGTCAGTAAGTGAAGTAGAAGTACTTGATGAGTCCGTAAGGAAATAAGAGCAAAATTCTTAGCATAGGAAGAGGCTCTACAACTGAGTGCACAGAGGCCTAGGGTAGAAGTCTGCAGCTGAGTGGGCGGACCCTTGCAGTTGTGTGCATAGGGTAGATAGAGTCTATATTGAGAATCCAAAGTATTCTGAAATTACTGTGTACTTTCCATCTTTGTGTGCATTATTTTACTTCTGCTATGAATGTTGCGATTATGCTATTTTGAATACTGGGGTTATGAATTGATGCGTGAATCTATGTATTTCACTTTGTCATATGAACACAAGTAAGAATATATGTTTATGCAAAGATGATTGTAATTCATATTAAAGTTAACAAATATTTAAGCTAATCTGGTATACATCGAAGTAAGGATAATTACAGAGGTACGTAAGCACCTGATCCATCTATTTAGGGTCCATGAAGGACAATCAAAGACTTTCACAGAGTCTCCAAGGACGAATAAGAGAAGTACATTGATAAGCCCTAAAGTGTTGGAAATAATACTGAGAGGGGGGGTGAATCAGTATTATCAGAACTATAAAACTTTTTCAATGCTCAGAAACATATACGCTACTTTCGTTAAGTGAACCAGCGTGTACACGCAATTGTGTCTAAAGAAAACGGCGTATAACCAGAAATCTTATAATTCAGTTAGTTTATCTTCAGTTAAGTGCATAAGGACATTATTCACCATATTAAGAGTAAACAGATGCAGTAGAACAGATCACACAAAAACCACACACATGAACACCATGATATAAGGTGGAAACCCAATGTGGGTGAAAACCACCTGCTGCAAGTCGTCTCTATCTTTCTTTAATATGAAACTTCAGTTTACAATCTTTTTGTACTGGTGCAGCCTTATACCAGTACGCAGGCTACAACCTGCAGAAGGCTACAACCTTCTCTCGTTCTCCAAACTTCCTTGGAAAGGGAGCTCCAACCCCCTTTGCTCTTGTAGGAGCTGGCCTACAATCTTCTTTCTTTCAGGTACCACCTTTCATACATTTTCAGACTAGATATTCCTGAAGCACAACATTACAATCTGAAGACCACAATTCATTCAACTTTCACAACAGATCATTGAAGCACAAAACAACCAATACTAGCATCATCAATCTTTGAATTACTGAACCACTAAAACCCTGTCAATCACCAGTTACCAGAACACAGAGAAGACTACAGAACTCTGCAATAACAGTCAGATCCAACTGTAAACCCAAAAATCAAGCTTCAAAAGATATACGCTACTTCAATGAGAGCAACCCGCGTATACACGCGCTTTTACCGAAGACAACCTGCGTATAGATCTAAAAATAAATTCTCTCAACTTGCAGCTGTACCAGACATCAGTTAGACCCAGAACATAACATTGCGTCAGTATGCAGATCTAGAAATACGCATAATCAACCATATCATAATAGTGCATTTCAAATCATTAGATCCCGATCTATCCTTAGATCTAGTCTTCCATCAACCGAAGTGATCTCTCCTTAGCTTAGATCAAGCAACCCAGAACCTGCATACCAGATCTCTTTCTTTTTCAGATATTCAAGCCTTTTCAAAAGATATCTTTGCCTAATGATCTTCTTCTCCTTATATAGCCTTAGGCCTTGCTCAATACCAAGAGCCAAAACCATAGAGATCCAATACCATCAACTTAAAAACTAGGGATCAACACGTCTGTCGAGATACTTTGGTCCAAAGACATAGGCTCAAGTACCGAGGACTAACTACCTCGGACCAAAAGGAAGCTTCCTGACATATACGCCCTTTTCTGTTCATGCATCTGCGTGTATACGCGCCTTCGTATATAGCTCTCCTGTGTATACGCGACTTAGTATGCAGATCACCAGCGTGTATACGCATCTTGGACTTAATTAACCTGCGTATATGAGATTTCTCTTCATTCCGTAGTCTGAACGGAGATCTGTCATCAAAGAAAGTTGCCATCAAGGACAACACCTGTATCATAACACCACACCTGTGCCAAAATGCCAACAATCTCCCCCTTTGGACTTGATGGCAACCTTCAGATCCTTAGAATCATTCTCCCCCTTTGTCATCAAGGGCAAAGGGCTGTGCTCCCCCTGACTGTAGGCCAGATCTGCAAAAGATGTTCTTCAACAAGAACCAAGACTTATACACCATAAGGGACCTTCCTATCACCAAAAGACTCAATACATACATCCATACTCCCTACCAAGAGGGGACACATCAGAAACAACCAATTATATTACATCATTCATCCCAGGCATAGTGGGGAAACCAACATAGGCCGTTACATGACCTTGACACCATAAAAGAGATATCACAAAAGAGATACATGACATAGAGACAACAGATCTAGACCAAGACTTATGAAAGTCAATAGCAGCATCTGATAAACATCTTTTAGATCAGCAACCAGGATTTCTTTCTGAGCTCCTTCTCTTGAAACCAACAACCAAAACATCTAAATGCCAACAATGCTTTATGAGACTTTTAAGCTGCTCCCCCTAAACCTGTGCCTGCTGCACTCCCTGAAACTGTGCCTGAAGAATTCTGACATACCCATCTCAGACCTTTTCAAACCAGAGTTTGCCCTTGCTGTTAAGAACTCTATATACGCGATTTCTCCTGCATAAACTAGCGTATGTACGCGGATATACTTTCTGCAACAAGCGTACAACATACACGCGACTTACCCCGCATAAATCAGCGTATATACGCAGATATCCCTTACGTAACTTGCGTATACCAACTTTTCTGTAGAACAGACAAGCTTTAACAGCAGGATGAAGCATCAACTACTCCCAGCTTTTGTCTGAGATATTCAAAAGTTTCCCTGGGCAGTGGTTTTGTGAGAATATCAGCAACTTGTTCCTTAGAAGGAACATACTCCAACTTGACCTTCTGCTCAAGCACTTGTTCCCGAAGAAAATGGTACTTGATTGGTATGTGCTTGGTCTTTGAGTGCATGACTGGATTCTTTGAAATGCTGATTGCACTTGTATTATCACATAAGATAGAGACTGGTGGAGTGCAAGTGATTTGAAAGTCCTGCAAGGTCTGCATCATCCAAAGAAGTTGTGTGCAACAAGATGCCGCAGCCACATATTCTGCTTCAGCTGTAGATAAGGCAATCGAACTCTGTTTCTTGCTGAACCAAGATACTAATCTGGAACCCATGAAGAAAGCACCACCACTTGTGCTTTTCCTATCATCCACACTTCCAGCCCAATCTGCATCTGTGTAAGCATGAAGAGTGAGATCTGTATTTCTAGGATACCATAAGCCATAGTTTTGGGTCCCTTGAAGATATTTGAAGATTCTTTTGACTGCCTGAAGATGAGTTTCCTTTGGGTTGGCTTGAAATCTTCCAACAATTCCTACTGCATGTGTAATATCTGGTCGGGTACCTGTCAAATAAAGCAAACTCCCAATCATGGATCTATAAGTGGGTTGGTGAACTGCTGCTGATTCATCATTTGTACTGAGGCTGCATCCTGTAACCATGGGTGTACATACTGGCTTTGACTCTTCCATGCCATACTTCTTCAAGATCTGCTTGAGGTATTTGGTTTGAGACAAGAAGATACCTCCTTCATTTTGTTGGATTTGCAATCCAAGAAAATATGTCAATTCTCCAAGTAGTGACATTTCGAATTCTTTCTGCAGAACCAAGGCAAAGTTTTGACTCATAGTCTCTTCATTGCTGCCAAAGATAATATCATCTACATAAACAACAAGAATTAGTAATTTGTTATTTTCAACTTTTATATAGAGATTGCTATCTGCTGATCCTTTTGAAAAACCTTGTTGGTGAAGATATTTGTCCAACCGATAGTACCAAGCCCTTGGAGCTTGTTTGAGTCCATAGAGAGCCTTTTTCAATCTGCATACAAGGTTTGGATCATTCCCAAGAATGAAACCATCTGGCTGCTCAATATATACTTCTTCTTCTAAGTCTCCATTCAGAAAGGCTGATTTCACGTCCATTTGAAATACCTTGAAGTTTTGAAAGCTTGAGAGAGCAAGGAACATTCGGATGGCCTCAAGTCTTGCCACAGGAGCAAAGGTCTCTTCAAAATCTATTCCTTCTTGCTGCGCATACCCTTTACAAACAAGTCTGGCCTTGTTTCTAATTACTTCTCCATTTTCATTCAATTTATTCTTGAAGACCCATTTTGTTCCTATTACATTCTTATCTTTTGGTCTAGGAACTAATTCCCAAGTGTTTTTCTTTTCGATCTGCTCAAGTTCTTCATCCATTGCTTTGACCCAACATTCATCTTTGCATGCCTCTTTCACATTTTGTGGTTCAGTGGCGGAGAGTAATGCCAAATAGCTTGAAGCTTCTGCAAGTGTCCTTCTTGTTTGTACTCCTGCTTCTTTCTGCCCCACAATCTGAGATTCTGGATGATTCTTTTGAACATATCTGGATGGAGTCTTCTCTTCTATTCTTGTTTGCTCCTCTGGTTCTTCTTGAGGTTCTTCTTCTTCTTGAGGTTCTTCTTCTTCATCATTCTGCCTTTGAGGGTAGCCTTCATCTTCTTCAATGTCTTCATGATGAACTTGCCTAGGAATATATCCCTTCTCATCAACCACTACATCAATGCTGTCAACAATTCTGCCAAGTCTTTTATTGTAGCACTTGTATGCTTTGCTATGTGGAGAATAACCAAGAAGAATGCCCTCATCTGCTCTTGGTTCAAGTTTGCCAAGTTGCTCATCAGTATTCTTAATATAACATTTGCTCCCAAAGATTTTGAAGTGCTTCACCGAAGGAGTCTCACCACTCCAGAGCTCATGAGGTGTTTGAGTGCTGTTTACTCGGACATTTGTTTTGTTAAGAATAATAACCGCAGCATGTGCAGCTTCACCCCAGAAGGTTGCGGGAGTACCTGATTCATCAAGCATAGCACGAGCCATTTGTTGGATTGTTCTGTTCATTCTTTCCACAACCCCATTTTGCTGAGGAGTTCTAGCTGTAGAGAATTCTCTTCTTATCCCATGTTCTTCACAGAAATCGAAAAATTCGTTTGAGGTAAACTCCCCACCCCTGTCAGATCTGAGGCACTTAATTTTGTGTCCTGATTCATTTTCAACCAAGGCTTTGAAGGATTTGAATTTTTCGAATGCTTCATCTTTGTGCTTCATGAGCCCTAACCAAACAAATCTGGAGAAATCATCAATGAATAATATCAGATATTCTTCTCCTCGAGGTGTCCTCTTCCTAAATGGACCACATACATCTGTATGGACTAGCTCGAGAGGCATGCTAGCTGATCATTCCTTCTCTGGAAAGTTAGTTCTGGTTTGCTTTCCAAACTGACAAGATTTGCATATGGTATTGTCTGGAATTTTGATATCTGGAAGACCACGAACTGCCTGATATTTGCATGCTTTCCTTATTTGTGAAAAGCTTAGATGCCCCAACCTCCGATGCCATAGCCAATGTTCATCATCCTTGCTTAAGTAGCATTGTTGTCTTTCCTCAAAGATATATAGATTATTTGGAGTCCTTCTTCCTTTGATCACTGTTTTACATGTATCAAGATCACGAACACAACATCCATTTGATCTAAATATTACCTCAGTTCCTTGATCGCACATCTGACTAACACTCAGAAGATTATGCTTCAATCCATCAACATATAAAACATTTCCTGCTTTGACCTTCTCTTTCAACGGAGCAACACCTTTTCCTTTTATGGCTGCAGAGATATCGTTCCCAAAAGAAACTTTCTTCCCCTTTTCTACTGCGGTATATGACTCAAGCTTTTCTTTGTCCCCTGTCATATGCTTCGAACATCCGCTGTCAATGTACCATAGACTTTCTTGACCTTCTGCATAAAAGGCTATCCCACATCTTTTTGGTTGTGATTCTTTTATTCTCCATGTTCTAACATTTGAGGTTTGTTCCTTCTGAGTTGTCTTCCGGAACCTGCTCCTGCATTCAGAGTCTTCATGACAAAAGTTATTACAAATAGAGCATTCAACTTCATTTTCAAGAACCGAAAAATTGTTATAAGTCCTTTTCATGGTTCCAGTCATTCTCCCTTGCTTTTGAGCTTCTCTAGTCATGATTGTTTTGTAGGCAACACATTGAGCTGCTTTGTGACCGAAGTTATGGCAAGAAAAGCATTGGCCATTAAAGAAACTTCTGCGATAATCAGATCTATCATCCAACCGATTGTAGCTTCTATTCATTCTTGGAGCAAATTGGGAAGATTTTACCTGTGGCTGATTGTAGCTTCTGTTTGTCCTTAAGGCAGTTTGTCCCCGAATTTCTTGATGGTCTTTATTTGTTCTTGAGGTAAACTGTCCCTGATTCACTTGATCACTTTTATTTGGCCTTTGCTCGCTTTTCCTTGCTGCATCAAGATAACTTTTAGAGGTAGAGGCTTGAGATGTTTCTCCATTATATCCAAGACCTGTCTTGATCAGAGGAGATCGCTGCACATTGATAATCTCATCCAAGGTTTCAGATCCTTTAACAAACTTAAGATTAATTGCTTTGGTTTTCTCAATCTCCTTTCTAAGACAAACAATCTCACATTCCAATTTTTCAAGATGTTTTTCCTTTTCAGCTAGTTGACATTGTAGAGAATCAATAATAGCACTCTTCTCTTCTAAACAAACTTTGAGATCTTTTATTTCTTCATAAAAGCCTTCTACATCTATAGCATCCATGTAGTCATCATCTTCAAAAGCCATTAAAAGTTTATATCTATTACCTTGTTCATCTTCATCACTATTTGAAAGTCCATCACTATCTTCATGAGTGTAATAGCTTTTCTTCTTTTCATATTGTTTCTTGTTCCATTTAACAGGTTCCTTTCCCTTGTCATTCTTATCTTTGTGAGGACATTTGGCAGCATAATGACCTACTCTTCCACAAGCAAAGCATTTAAAAGGTAACTTACCTCTGAACCTTCCAGAACCCCTTTGAAGATTTCTGACAAAATTTGATTCCTCTTCTTCATCTTCTGGCAGGTGACTTGCTTCATAATAATCTTCTTTGCCTGAAGCCTTGAAGGCAGCTTCTCTTCTGTCTGATGGACCTCCCTTTCTCATTTCATAAGCGGTTAGAATTCCGTGTAGCTGAGACATAGTAAGAATTTGCAAATTTTCCTTTTCTTCTATGGCAGACACTTTAGATTCAAACTTGGGGGACAAAGATCTTAGAACCTTTTCAACCACAATAGCCTCTTTTATTTCTTCACCCAAGTTTTGCATGCAATTGACAATCTCATCTACCCTAAGGAAGTAGTTAGCCACACTTTCATCATTATACATTCTGAGAGTCTCATACTTAATCCTGAGAGTTTGAAGTTTAGCACGCTTTACCTGATCGTCTCCTTCATAGCTCGTGACCATTTTATCCCATATTTCTTTTGCAGATTTATAGTGCATTACCTTCATGAATTCTGATTGAGAGATGCATCCCAATAGAGTATTGACTGCTTTCGCATTTGTTTCATATTTCTTTTTCTCGGCTGCATCTGTAGGAGTAGCTGAAGGAAAAGTGTAGCCTGTCTCTACGATGTTCCAAACTTCTGTACCAAGAGATTGAAGATAGGCAGTAACTCTTACCTTCCAATAATTGAAGTTTGTCCCATCAAAAACCGGTGGCCTGATTGATGCTTCTTTCTCGTAGTTGCTCATGATGAACGATCTACCTTCAAGCAGTCAAGCTTCTCTGAAGGACCTGCTCTGATACCAATTGTTGGAAATAATACTGAGAGGGGGGGTGAATCAGTATTATCAGAACTATAAAACTTTTTCAATGCTCAGAAACATATACGCTACTTTCGTTAAGTGAACCAGCGTGTACACGCAACTCTGTCTAAAGAAAACGGGGTATAACCAGAAATCTTATAATTTAGTTAGTTTATCTTCAGTTAAGTGCATAAGGACATTATTCACCATATTAAGAGTAAACAGATGCAGTAGAACAAATCACACAAAAACCACACACATGAACACCATGATATAAGGTGGAAACCCAATGTGGGTGAAAACCACCTGCTGCAAGTCGTCTCTATCTTTATTTAATATGAAACTTCAGTTTACAATCTTTTTGTACTGGTGCAGCCTTATACCAGTACGCAGGCTACAACCTGCAGAAGGCTACAACCTTCTCTCGTTCTCCAAACTTCCTTGGAAAGGAAGCTCCAACCCCCTTTGCTCTTGTAGGAGCTGGCCTACAATCTTCTTTCTTTCAGGTACCACCTTTCATACATTTTCAGACTGGATATTCCTGAAGCACAACATTACAATCTGAAGACCACAATTCATTCAACTTTCACAACAGATCATTGAAGCACAAAACAACCAATACTAGCATCATCAATCTTTGAATTACTGAACCACTGAAACCCTGTCAATCACCAGTTACCAGAACACAGAGCAGACTACAGAACTCTGCAATAACAGTCAGATCCAACTGTAAACCCAAAAATCAAGCTTCAAAATATATACGCTACTTCAATGAGAGCAACCCGCGTATACACGCGCTTTTACCGAAGACAACTTGCGTATAGATCTAAAAATAAATTCTCTCAACTTGCAGCTGTACCAGACATCAGTTAGACCCAGAACATAACATTGCGTCAGTATGCAGATCTAGAAATACGCATAATCAACCATATCATAATAGTGCATTTCAAATCATTAGATCCCGATCTATCCTTAGATCTAGTCTTCCATCAACCGAAGTGATCTCTCCTTAGCTTAGATCAAGCAACCCAGAACCTGCATACCAGATCTCTTTCTTTTTCAGATATTCAAGCCTTTTCAAAAGATATCTTTGCCTAATGATCTTCTTCTCCTTATATAGCCTTAGGCCTTGCTCAATACCATGAGCCAAAACCATAGAGATCCAATACCATCAACTTAAAAACTAGGGATCAACACGTCTGTCGAGATACTTTGGTCCAAAGACATAGGCTCAAGTACCGAGGACTAACTACCTCGGACCAAAAGGAAGCTTCCCGACATATACGCCCTTTTCTGTTCATGCATCTGCGTGTATACGCGCCTTCGTATATAGCTCTCCTGCATATACGCGACTTAGTATGCAGATCACCAGCGTGTATACGCATCTTGGACTTAATTAACCTGCGTATATGAGATTTCTCTTCATTCTGTAGTCTGAACGGAGATCTGTCATCAAAGAAAGTTGCCATCAAGGACAACACCTGTATCATAACACCACACCTGTGCCAAAATGCCAACATAAAGGGCTTATCGCTCTACGCGAATGGAGAGTGAAGGTCTTATTGGAAAATACTGGGGGGGAAGGGGGGTGAATTAGTATTCCTTAGCAGTTAGTACTTTTAAATCTTTTCATAGGATTAGTTAATATTCAATTATCATTAATGTTTATGTAGTAACAACAGTGAATAGAAGAACACAGGAGGCACAAAACTTTTAGGTGGAAAACCCCCTCAGGGTCAAAAACCACTGAATGCTTTTCTAATAAATTCTTTAATCTTTAGCCCCAACTAAAATGAAAGCAACAACTTCCTACAATTCTAGAAAAGCATTCTTCTCCATCTCCCATTGGATGGACGTTACAACGCCCGAGATTCTTCAGTAGTCAACTGAACGGATGCCCCAACACCCAATGAGCTACACCTCGCCATAGCACCACCCTACCACCCTGAATTTTTCACAGGATTGAACCTATTGGTGACTTCATGCACCAACCTAGCACCACCCTACCACCCTATAAAAGAATGAAAGAAGAATGGACTCTCATACCAAGGAAAATGGTCCACTTTACAATGATATAGAATGATGTAGAAGAAGAAGACACACTAGAACATAACCCCAACTATGACTCAACCACTTAATGATGATCCTATACCTCTCGAAACTGCCTCTTCAACTCTTGGTAGATAGACACTTGTACAATTTTCGCAATGATGCTTTTACAATGACTCCGTACAATGATACTTTTACAATGTTTGTATGCAGTGCTACCCACTTGAAGACTTCATGTGGCGAACTTCTTACTGTTGTTCTGCACCTTGATTGCTACTCTTGTCATGCTTCCCTTTCTCATTCTTCAGAACATTAGATTATGCATTGAGTCTTCTCTTGATGAATCTATAATACCTGCAAAAAGTCTTCAAGGAAATACCCAAGACATGATAATAGCAAAACTTACCTCATCCTGCAGAGCATATGTGAGTGCTAAACAAAAACAGCAATTTAGAATACAAATAACCTAATGCAATTAAGATATGAACATGCATATACAGAATATACTTACCTATATCTTACCTATGTTTCATCATTTTGCTGCACCTTGCTCTTTGCTGCCCTAGAAAGTCTGGTCCTTTGCACCCCTTGACAGCACTTGATCTAGTTTTTTTCGCCTTCTAGGAGCGTGATATTTAACATGATGTATCTCTATGATTTTAGATCCCCCAATCTGTGATATTTGGTCTTGTCGTAGCGCTATGAGTCTTCTTTCCAATGCCATAGGTCTAACCCGATTTTGACTCTTCAAGACAAAGTTATGCCCAATCTCTCACAATGACCTAATTATGGACTAGTTCATTAGAGCGAACTTGTACAACATACCACATGTCACTCTTTCCTCCTTTGGCTCTAGAATTGATACAAAGAAAACTAAAGTCTACGCATTGTTCTCCACCTTTTATAGAATTCCAATCCTCTTCTTTGAGAGAGAATTATGACGATTTTCCCAAGGTCACTTCTTTGAGATGAAATTCGGTAGCTTGCAAACACCCTAACTTCCACAGATCAAATATCTGAAAATATAATGAACCAAGATCTGAAATTCGGGCAGGATTTTCAGCAATATTGCAAATCAAAGTTGTAATTACAAAATCTAAGATGTTTTAGAAATGAATTTATAGAGAAAATTCCACGATCACTACATTTGGAGGATATATGAGATTTCTTTTTATAGAGTTGAGAGGGGCTTCTGTAGAGAATGTTGGAGGGATTTTAGGAGCTTAAAAAATTATTAATTATTGAATATTCAATGACCAAAACCAATTATGAGTGCCATGCCACAACCCCATAGGGTTTTAGCCCACTAACTGGGGTTACTAACTTTAAACATGAATATCTCTCAAACCATGGAGAATTACTTAGCATGCCATATATCAACGGAAACATCTCGACGAGTAGAATCTATCTAGAAGATCCTTGACTCAAAATAGAGTAATTTTTCAAGTCAAAATTCCCTTCCAAGATCAGGGTAGCCCCTGGTGCTGCTTGGGTTAACATCGATGACAACCTCAGATCATCTTTAGATCAACAATCTCCCCTTTTGGCATTGATGGTAACACAAGTACTCTCCCTACGATTAGGGCACATCTTCCTATTGCCTTCTCTCCCCCTTTGACATCAATGGCAAAGGGTAACTCCCTTTGTCAGACAACCATCCTGCAGACCTATATACACTTCCACTTCCCCTTTATTTTCTGAATAAGGAAAATTTAATGACAACTTGGGAGAATCCCAAGCTTCTGGCAAAGATATTCAAATGATTCACAAGGTAAGGGTTTAGTGAATATATCAATGAATTTTTCTTTTGTACCAACATATTCAAGCTTGATATTATTTTCGACAACCTTCTCTCTAACGAAATGATGTTTAATCGGAATGTTCTTCGTTTTGGAATGCATCACAGGATTCTTTGAGATACTGATGGCGTTGGTGTTATCATAAAATATGCGAATAGGCTCATCAAACTTGACCTAAAGATCTTGAAAATTTTTCTTCATCCAGAGAACTTGAGTACAACAAGTTGCTGCCGTGATATATTCTACTCCTATTATGGATAATGAGATTGAGGTTTGATTTTTGCTCAACCATGATACGAAACAACCACCTAGATAGAATGATGCTCCACTAGTACTCTTATGATCATCAACACTTCTTACCCAATCTACATCTGTAAAGGATTGAATAGTGAGATTGTTTCCCTTGGAATACCACAAGCCATATTTTGTTGTGCCCTTTAGATATCAAAGAATTCTTTTGACGGAAATAATATGTGATTCTTTTGGTGCTTCTTGGAATCATGCTACTTGTCCAACTGCTTGCATAACATACGGCTAGGAGGATGTTACATATAGAGGACTACCCATTATAGATCTGTAAAACCTCTGATCCACATCCTCAGATGTGTTGTATATGCTCAATTTGCAACCTGTTACCATCAGAGTAAGGACGGGTTTGCAATCTTCCATTTTCAATTTCTTGAGCATTTCCTTGATGTACTTGGCTTGACATGTAAATATTCCTTTCTCTTGCTGAGATATTTGAAGCCCTAAGAAGTATGTCAAATCACCAAGTAAAGACATCTCGAACTCACTTTTCATCTTTGTAGCAAAGTTCTTACTTAGTTGATCATCATTGCTACCAAAGATTATATCATCCACATATACCTCAATGATTGTTAAATTATCTTTATCTATTTGTACGTAAAGATTGCTATCAATAGTACCTTTCTTGAACCCTTGTTGACATAGATATTTGTCAAGATGAGCATACCATGCTCTGGGAGCCTGCTTGAGACCATACATAGCATTCTTTAACATACAAACATAGTCTTATTTTTCTGATAGTAGAAAACCTTTAGGTTGTTCGATGTAAACTTCTTCTAATTCTGCATTCAGAATTGTTGACTTAACATCCATTTGGTAGACTTTTTCTTGAACATGCATAGGCGAGAAACATCTAGATGGCTTCCATTTTTGCAACTGGTGCAAATTTTTCATCAAAATCAATTCCTTCCACTTGTGCATATCCTTTGCAGACTAATCTTGTCTTTTTCCTGGTAACTTGTAATCCTTCAACGATTTTTCTGCCCCTAAACCTTTAATGAAACTACCATCTTGTTCAAACTACCTTCTTTTCAATCGTAGACTTGTGCCATATAATGTTGCATATTATCCCCTTGTACAAACATTAAGGAGTCAACAAGCCAGATTGATCAAAATAGTGAGTCACCTAACAGGCCTTCTTGACTTGAGTCACTATCTGAAGCGACTACTAATTCCTCATGACCTTTTTCTTTTACAAATCCTGAAAGCATATTTGTTGAAACCTTATTATCTGTTTTGCCTTCCTGTACCTATTTCCTTTTCCAGACCTTCTTATTCCTGCAATCTCGAGCCATGTGCCCATATTTATGACACTTGAAGCATTCAATGTTGTCCATAGGCGATTCCATCTGATATCTAAAATCACAAGCATTATGTACATAGTTATGGCATTTGAAACATTCAATATTTGGCCCATATAGCACATATTCTCTTATGACAAAATCATTGTGGAACCTATCTCATGATCCTGCAAACTTTCTTTTAGGGTTTTGCAGATGATGATTGCACTTGTCAAAAACTTCATAATCCCTAGCCATATGTACATAGTTAGCACTTAAAAATCAACAACCATTAAATAAATGAACATACCTGGAAGATTTTTTGTTCTTCCTTGGAGGTGTTGTTGTAGTTTCTTGTGGTACTTTGTTCTTGATTTCTTTGGTCTTGTTCTTTGGAGTTGCAAAATTCTTCTTTGGCTTTTCACTTTGATCAACTTCCTTCTTCGAATCATCCTGCAAAGCTGTGGAGTTTGTACCTTCATCAACTGGAGCTTTACCATCTTTAATTGCCTTCATTTTCGCTTCTTCATCTATCTTATCTTGTAAGTTTTCTTTTTGATCCCTTGAGTTTGTTGATCTAATCACGAGTTGCATCAAGTTCTTCTTTCTTTTGAGAAATATATTCTTGAAACCATATTTTCAAGATCTTTCTTCTTTTTTCTACCTCCTCAGCCTATAGCTTGAGAAGACTGGTCTTCACTACTTCTTTGTTGAGAACCTGTATCTCTTCCTTCTTCTTCTCATTTTCAATCCTGAGCTTCATTATTTCTATTGAAGGTGTTTCTAATTCCTTTTGCTTTTGGTCAATAGTAGATATGTATCTTTGATCGGATTCCTTCCTTTCAATTTCTGCTTCCTACATATGTTGTGTGATCCTACTAATCTCTGCAAATGATGTGTCGAGTTCTTGTTGCTTCTATTGGACTTCTCTCTTGAGGTATCCTGTCAATGTATTATTGATTTCTTCCAACTTCTTTTGAAGTGACTCTTCAATACATTTATGTTCTTCAACTTCAATTTTGAGACCTTGAACTTGTTCTTCAAGAGTATTGGAATGGATCTTCTCAACCTTGATCTCTTTTATAAGCTTGCTTTCCTCCTTAGAAAATTCTTCTATGGTCAACCCTTCTTCATCATACTCAGAAGGATCCAAGTTTTCAATAACATCTTGACCTGATTTATTTATTGAATAGAGATTATGAAGATTTTCTCAAAGAGCTTTAGCTGTTGAACATTGACCAACTTTTGTTTTCATAGAATTTGGTAAAACATTCAAAATTACATTCATGGCCTTTGAACTGTACCTTTTAGCTTCGTTAGTATATGTGTCTCCAAAAACAATTGATTCCCATAGTGCATGTGCCTGCAAAGATACTTCCATCCTGGATTCCCATATCCAGTAATTATCTCATCAAAATCAGGGGTTTGTACACAATACTCACTTTCTTGAGATTTTGTTGTACCTGTACCTTCCTTTGAAATCCTTGTAATCCACTTCTTTGACTTTCCCATCTCTATGCTCTAAAAACTGATTTCCAGCAGTTAAGTTGTTACTAAAGGAACCAAGCTCTAATACCAATTGTTGGAAAATACTGAGGGGGGGTGAATCAGTATTCCTTAGAAATTAGCACTTTTAAATCTTTTTAGAGCATTAGTTAATCTTTAATTATCATTAATGTTTGTGCAGTAACAACAGTGAATAAAATAACACAGGAGGCACAAAAATTTTAGGTGGAAAACCCCCTCCGGGTCAAAAACCATCGAACTCTTTTCTAATAAATTCTTTAATCTTCAGCCCCAACTAAAATGAAAGTAACAACTTCCTAGAATTCTACAAAAGCATTCTTCTCCATCTACCACTGGATGGACACTCCAATGCTCGAGATTCTTCAGTAGTCAACTGAACAGGTGCCCTAACACCCAATGAGCTACAACTCACCCTAGCACCACCCTACCACCTTGAAGTTTTCATAAGCTTGAACCTGTTAGTGACTTCATGCACCAACCTAGCACCACCCTAGCACCCTATAGAAGAATAAAAGAAGAATGGATGCACATACCAGGGAAAATGGTCCACTTTACAATGATATAGAATGATGTAGAAGAAGAGGACACACTACACCATAACCCCAACTATGACTCAACCACCTAATTATGATCCTAGACCTCCTAACACTTCCTCTTCAAATCTTGGCAGATAGGCACTTGTACAACTTTTACAATGATGCTTTTACAATGACTCTGTAAAATGATACTTTTACATTGTCTGTATGTAGTGCTGCCCACTTGAAGACTTCATCTGGTGAACTTCTTCTTGTTGTTCTATACCTTGATTACTGCTCTTATCATGCTACCATTTCTCATTCTTCGGAACATTAGATTATGCATTGAGTCTTCTCTTGATGAATATATAATACCTGCAAAAAATCTTCAAGGAAATACTCATGACATGATAATAGCAAAACTTACCTCATCCTACAAAGCATATATCAGTGCTAAACAAAAACAACAAATTAGAATACAAATAACCTAATGCAATTAAGAGATGAACATGCATATACAAAAGATAATTACTTTTAGCTTACCTCTGCTACATCATTTTTTTACACCTTTCTCTTTGCTGCGCTAGGAAGTCTAGTCCTTTGCACCCCTTGACAACACTTGATCTAGTTTTTCTCACCTTCTAGGAGCACGATATAATCTGATGTATATCCGCGATTTCAGATCCCCAATATGTGATCTTCGGTCCTATAGTAGCCCTCTGAGTCTTCTTTCCAATTCCATAGGTATGATCTGATTTGTACTCTTCAAGACAAAATTATGCCCAATCTCTCACAATGACCTAATTATGGACTAGTTCAGTAGAGCGAACTTTTACAACATAACACATGTCACTGATACGAGTTTCCTAAGGTCACTTCTTTGAGATGAAATACGGCAGCATGCAAAAACCCTAACTTCCACAAATCATATATCCAAAAATATAGCAAACCAAGATCTAAAATTCGGTCATGAAGTTCATCAGGATTGCGAGTAATAGGGGTTTTAATTTCAAAATCTAAGACTTTGCGGAAATCAATTTATAGCGAAAATTCCACGACCACTACATTTGGAAGATATATGAGATTTATTTTTATAAAGTTGAGAGGGGCTTCGATAAAGAATGTTGGAGGGATTTTAGGAGCTTAAAAAATTATTAATTATTGACTGTTCAATGATCAAAACCAATTATGAGTGCCATGCCAAAACCCCATAGGGTTTTAGCCCACTAACTAGGGTTACTAACTTCAAACATGAATATCTCTCAAACTGTGAATAATTACTTGGCGTGCTATATATCAACGAAAACATCTCGATGAGTAGAATCTATCTAGAAGATCCTTGACTCAAAATAGAGTAATTTTTCAAGTCAAAAATCCCTTTGAAGATCAGGGTAGCCCCTAGTGCTGCTTGGGTTGACATGAATGACAACCTTAGATCATCTTTAGATCAACAGGTCTAAAAGCTAACATCACAACCATCTCAGGGTGCGGAAACTTGGTTCCTACATCCCCCCATACTGATTCGGGTGATACTTTATTCCACACTACGCGTACTGATGCCAAAAGGGCCAGTAGTGTAGGGATTTGCTTGGTTTCTTAATGTTGAACCTATGTCAGGGCCCATCAAGCCAACAGTGACAGAGATGAGGAGTATCACATCATGACAGATGACTTGGTTAGATTCAGGAATCAGATTCATATTCCAGCTAGTAGAGATATCAAGAAGCATATCTTGAGGGAGTTTCAATTAAATCCATATTGAGGACACCTAGGATATCAGAATATTTTGACAGTTGTTAAGAAGTTATAACATTGGTTAAATTTGAAGAAAGAGCTAGTTAAGTTTGTTGCAAGGTGTTTAGATTGTCAACAAGTGAAAGTTGAGTGTAAGCACCCAAATAGTTTATTGCAACCTATTCTTATTCTATAATGGAAATTGGAGGTCATTTCCATGGACTTCATTACAAGTTTGTCAAGGACATCGAGGCAGCATGATTCTATCATGATTTTGGTTGATAGGTTGATCAAGGTAACTCACTTCATTGTAGTAAAGTTTACTAATTCATCTCGTGAGGTAGCTCAGATCTTCATCAAGGAGATAGTGAGGTAGCTCAGATCTTCATCAAGGAGATAGTGAGGTTGTATGGTGTTCCGAATAATATCATATCAGATAGACATGTCAAATTCACTTCCAAGTTTTGGAAGGAGTTGTTTTCAGGCTTGAGGACAAAGTTAGCTTTTAGTACAACTTATCACCCATAGACAGATGGACAGTTAGAGAGGGTTAACTAGATTCTTGAGGAAATGTTGAGGTTGTATGTCATGCATCAATGTAGGAAGTGGGAGGAGTATCTTCCACTGGTGGAGTTTGCATATAATAATTGATATAAGGAATCCTTGGATATGAGTCAATTTTAGGCCCTTTATGGGTAGAGTTGTAATACTCTTATCAACTGGAGTGATCCAGTAAGAAGCATTTAAGGAGTTTCAGGTTGGGAAGCATGTTTACTTGTGCATCAAGCATAAGAAGAGATCCTTTAGGATTGGGTCATGTTCCAAGTTAGCATCTCAGTACTGTGGACCTTTTGAGATCCTTGAAAGGATTGGACCAGTGGCCTACAGACTTTCAATGCTACCAACAATGAAATTCCATGATGTTTTCCATCTTTCATTACTTAAGATATATGTGGAAGATGTTGATCATGTGATTTATTGTTCGGTATTGCAAGTGGAACTAGAGGGAGAGTTCCATCCAGAGCCACAATGCAAATTGTAGCAGAAACAGCTATGCTTTGGAACCAAGCAACATAGTAGGTTAAAGTGCAATGGAAACACTTTAGGCCTGATGAAGATACACGGGAGATTTCTTATCAGATGTGGGTTTTATTTCCCTCATTTTTTGTTGGTTGAGAAAATGTGTTCGATATACGAGTTTTTGGTATACACACACACATATGTCATTGTAAATACCGCATCGAGAGGTGTTATAAAGCCCAACAAGTAGTATGTTTGTCATGTTGTTCATGGTTTTCAGCAGTGGTTTATTATAAAAAATGTATCGAGCTATATTATAAGCTTTGTAGGAAGTATGTTTTGTTTTTTTCATTTTTTTTGTCATACGTGTCATTGAACACCGAGGAAGGTGTTCCCCCAAGGGTGAGGGGCTTGTAATAGCCCCGGGTTGATTTTCCATGTAAATAAAATAAGACCAAGGTCATAGGACACGTATTCCAAGATGAATGGTGGCAAAGCATAATAGTGGGCATCACTTTTGGTTTATTAATGGCTAAGGAAATTGGCAAAGGAAAAGAGCCAATAAATGGAATTTAATTAAACAAATAAAGGGAAATAGGAGAAAAGTAAGGTGAAGAGACACAAATATGCATGCAAAGAAAATCAGATAGAAAATGAAGGAAAATGAAAAAAAATGAGACATCAATGATAAAAAGGCATCAAAGAAATGGTTCACAACTTCTTGTGAGTTTTGGCTTTGGATCAATTTCGGAGAGAGAAATTAAGCAAGTAAGAAAAGGATAAGAACAGGAAAGAAAAGCCAAGAAAATGAAAGCAAGGAAGCACAAGGAGAAAGTTGGATCAATAGCTACAGTAGGAATATTTTGCAGGTAATAATTTGCATTTGTAATTTCCTTTTTGGGATGTGAATGCATGGAAAATGCATTTGATTATTTGGTTCAATGGTACAACAGTTGGAAATAGAAGCACGAGAGCTGCAGCAGTGCTACGATGAAGTCAAAGCGACAGCGCACATTGTTGCCATCACGCAGAGGTTAGCTAAGCTACAGAAGGTCAAAGCATTGAAAGAGAAGGTAGATGCAACTCAGCACAAGGAATTTGTGGTGAAGGCTTGCTTGAAGCCTTGGTTGGACAAGGCCTACTTGATCACAGCCACTATTGAAGGCAAGTTGGCTAGTCTACAGGGGACTCAGTAGAATATTAAGTCAGACAGCGTAGGGCCAGTGAAAGAGCAGTTGGTCGAGGAGATGAAGCAGGCGGCAAGACAACGTGCCACTGAGGTAGCAGTTTTCCAAGTCGAGCTGTAAGGTCTTCGCAATAAGATCTCCACACCAGCCAAGTGACTCAAAGGTGAGTCACCATGTTTGTGTTGGAGGCTTGTTGGGAACGGGTTCCCTAGGGGTCAATTTTTGGGTTAAAAACCCAAGTTTTGGGGCAAAAGGTCCGAAGTTTGTATAAAAAAATGTAAATTCTCCACATTTTTTGGTCGCAGAGCATGAATATATCAAGAGTCAAAAAGGGTTTTCCGCGCTTAGTCTAGATAGGTTGTGTCGGTTTTAGAGATCAACCCTTGGTCCGCGGACCATGGGATTGTATAAAAAGGAGGTCTTAGAGGAGTCTATGGGAGTTAGTAAGTGAAGTAGAAGTACTTGATGAGTCTGTAAGGAAATAAGAGCAAAATTCTTAGCATAGGAAGAGGCTCTACAGCTAAGTGCACAGAGGCCTAGGGTAGAAGTCCGCAGCTGAGTGGGCGGACCCTTGCAGTTGTGTGCATAGGGCAGATAGAGTCTATATTGACAATCCAAAGTATTCTGAAATTACTGTGTACTTTCCATCTTTGTGTGCGTTATTTTACTTCTGCTATGAATGTTGCGATTATGCTATGTTGAATACTAGGGTTATGAATTGATGCGTGAATCTATGTATTTCACTTTGTCATATGAACGCAAGTAAGAATATATGTTTATGCGAAGATGATTGTAATCCATATTAAAGTTAACCAATATTTAAGCTAATCTGGTATACACCGAAGTAAGGATAATTACAAAGGTGCATAAGCACCTGATCCATCTATTTAGGGTCCATGAAAGACAATCAAAGACTTTCACAGAGTCTCCAAGGATGAATAAGAGAAGTAATTGATAAGCCCTAAAGGGCTTATCGCTCTACGTGAATGGAGAGTGAAGGTCTTATTGGAAAATACTGGGGGGGTAGGGGGTTAATTAGTATTCCTTAGCAGTTAGTACTTTTAAATCTTTTCATAGGATTAGTTAATATTCAATTATCTTTAATGTTTATGTAGTAACAACAGTGAATAGAAGAACACAGGAGGCACAAAACTTTTAGGTGGAAAACCCCCTAAGGGTCAAAAACCACTGAACACTTTTCTAATAAATTCTTTAATCTTTAGCCCCAACTAAAATGAAAGAAACAACTTCCTATAATTCTAGAAAAGCATTCTTCTCCATCTCCCATTGGATGGCCGTTACAACGCCCGAGATTCTTCAGTAGTCAACTGAACGGATGCCCCAACACCCAATGAGCTACACCTCACCATAGCACCACCCTACCACCTTGAATTTTTCACAGGATTGAACCTGTTCGTGACTTCATGCACCAGCCTAGCACCACCCTACCACCCTATAAAAGAATGAAAGAAGAATGGACTCTCGTACCAAGGAAAATGGTCCACTTTACAATTATATAGAATGATGTAGAAGAAGAAGACACACTAGAACATAACCCCAACTATGACTCAACCACTTAATGATGATCCTATACCTCTCGAAACTGCCTCTTCAACTCTTGGTAGATAGACACTTGTACAATTTTCGCAATGATGCTTTTACAATGACTCTGTACAATGATACTTTTACAAAGTTTGTATGCAGTGCTACCCACTTGAAGACTTCATGTGGTGAACTTCTTACTGTTGTTTTGCACCTTGATTGCTACTGTTGTCATGCTTCCCTTTCTCATTCTTTAGAACATTAGATTATGCATTGAGTCTTCTCTTGATGAATCTATAATACATGCAAAAAGTCTTCAAGGAAATACCCAAGACATGATAATAGCAAAACTTACCTCATCCTGCAGAGCATATGTGAGTGCTAAACAAAAACAACAAATTAGAATACAAATAACCTAATGCAATTAAGATATGAACATGCATATACAGAATATACTTACCTATATCTTACCTATGTTTCATCATTTTGCTGCACCTTGCTCTTTGCTGCCCTAGAAAGTCTGGTCCTTTGCACCCCTTGACAGCACTTGATCTAGTTTTTCTCGCCTTCTAGGAGCATGATATTTAATATGATGTATCTCTGTCATTTTAGATCCCCCAATCTGTGATATTTGTTCCTGTCGTATCCCTATGAGTCTTCTTTCCAATGCCATAGGTCTAACCCGATTTGGACTCTTCAAGACAAAGTTATGACCAATCTCTCACAATGACCTAATTATGGACTAGTTCATTAGAGCGAACTTGTACAACATACCACATGTCACTCTTTCCTCCTTTGGCTCTAGAATTGATACACAAAAAACTACATTCTATGCATCGTTCTCCACCTTTTATAGAATTCCAATCCTCTTCTCTGAGAGAGAGTTATGATGATTTTCCCAAGGTCACTTCTTTGAGATGAAATTCGGTAGCCTGCAAACACCCTAACTTTCACAGATCAAATATCTGAAAATATAATGAACCAAGATCTAAAATTCGGGCAAGATGTTTAGAAAGATTGCAAATCAAATGGGTTGTAATTACAAAATCTAAGATGTTTTAGAAATGAATTTATAGAGAAAATTCCACGATCACTACATTTGGAGGATATATGAGATTTCTTTTTATAGAGTTGAGAGGGGCTTCTGTAGAGAATGTTGGATGGATTTTAGGAGCTTAAAAAGTTATTAATTATTGAATATTCAATGACCAAAACCAATTATGAGTGCCATGCCACAACCCCATAGGATTTTAGCCCACTAACTAGGGTTACTAACTTTAAACATGAATATCTCTCAAACCATAGAGAATTACTTAGCATGCCATATATCAACGGAAACATCTCGACGAGTAGAATCTATCTAGAAGATCCTTGACTCAAAATAGAGTAATTTTTCAAGTCAAAATTCCCTTCCAAGATCAGGGTAGCCCCTGGTGCTGCTTGGGTTAACATCGATGACAACCTCAGATCATGTTTAGATCAACAAATCCCCTTTTGGCATTGATGGCAACACAAGTACTCTCCGTACGATCAAGGCACATCTTCCTATTGCCTTCTCTCCCCCTTTGACATCAATGGCAAAGGGTAACTCCCCTTGTCAGACAACCACCCTGTGGACCTATACACACTTCCACTTCCCCTTTATTTTCTGAATAAGGAAAATTTAATGACAACTTGGGAGAATCCCAAGCTTCTAGCAAAGATATTCAAATGCTTCATGAGGTAAGGGTTTAGTGAATATATCAATGATTTTTTTCTTTTGTACCAACATATTCAAGCTTGATATTGTTTTCGACAACCTTCTCTCTAAAAAAATGATATTTAATCGGAATGTGCTTCATTTTGGAATGCATCACAGGATTCTTGGAGCTACTGATGGCGTTGGTGTTATCGTAAAATATGGGAATAGGCTCATCAAACTTGACCTAAAGATCTTGAAAATTTTTCTTCATCCAGAGAACTTGAGTACAACAAGTTGCTGCCGCGATATATTCTACTCCTATTGTGGATAATGAGATTGAGGTTTGATTTTTGCTCAACCATGATATGAGACAACCACCTAGATAGAATGATGCTCCACTAGTACTCTTATGATCATCAACACTTCTTACCCAATCTGCATCTGTAAAGGATTGAATAGTGAGATCGTTTCCCTTGGAATACCACAAGCCATATTTTGTTATGCCCTTTAGATATCAAAGAATTCTTTTGACAGAAATAATATGTGATTCTTTTGGTGCTTCTTGGAATCTTGCTACTTGTCCAACTGCTTGCATAACATATGGCTAGGAGGATGTTACATATAGAGGACTACCCATCATAGATCTGTACAACCTCTGATCCACATCCTTAGATGTGTTGTATATGCTCAATTTGCAACTGTTACCATCATAGTAAGGACGGGTTTGCAATCTTCCATTTTGAATTTCTTGAGCATTTCCTCGATGTAATTGGCTTGACATGTAAATATTCCTTTCTATTGCTGAGATATTTGAAGCCCTAAGAAGTATGTCAAATCACCAAGTAAAGACATCTCGAACTCACTTTTCATCTTTGTATCAAAGTTCTTACTTAGTTTATCATCATTGCTACCAAAGATTATATCATCCACATATACCTCAATGATTGTTAAATTATCTTTATCTATTTGTACGTAAAGATTGCTATCAATAGTACCTTTCTTGAACCCTTGTTGACATAGATATTTGTCAAGATGAGCATACCATGCTCTGGGAGCCTGCTTGAGACCATACAGAGCCTTCTTTAACATAAAAACATAGTCTTATTTTTCTAATAGTAGAAAACCTTTAGGTTGTTCGATGTAAACTTCTTCTAATTCTCCATTCAAAATTGCTGACTTAACATCCATTTGGTAGACTTTTATTTTTCTTGAACATGCATAGGCGAGAAACATCCAGATGGCTTCAATTTTTGCAACTGGTGCAAATGTTTCATCAAAATCAATTCCTTCCACTTGTGCATTTCCTTTGCAGACTAATCTTTTCTTTTTCCTGGTAACTTGTAATCCTTCAACTGTTTTTCTCCCCCTAAACCTTTAATGAAACTACCATCTTGTTCAAACTACCTTCTTGTCAATCGTAGACTTGTGCCATATACTGTTGCATATTATCTCCTTGTACAAACATTAAGGAGTCAACAAGCCAGATTGATCAAAATAGTGAGTCACCTAACAGGCCTTCTTGACTTGAGTCATTATCTGAAGCAACTACTAATTCCTCATGACCTTTTTCTTTTACAAATCCTGAAAGCATATTTGTTGAAACCTTATTATTTGCTTTGCCTCCTGTACCTATTTCCTTTTCCAGACCTTCTTATTCCTGCAATCTCGAGCCATGTGCCCATATTTATGACACTTGAAGCATTTAATGTTGTCCATAGGCGATTCCATCTAATATCTGAAATCACAAGCGTTATGTACATAGTTATGGCATTTGAAACATTCAATATTTGGCCCATATAGCACATATTCTCTTATGACAAAATCATTGTGGAACGTATCTCATGATCCTGCAAAATTTCTTTTAGGGTTTTGCAGATAATGATTGTACTTGTCAAAAACTTCATAATCCCTAGCCATATGTCCATAGTTAGCACTTAAAAAGAAACAACCATTAAATAAACGAACATACCTCGAAGCTTTTTTGTTCTTCCTTGGAGGCGTTGTTGTAGTTTCTTGTGGCACTTTGTTCTTGATTTCTTTGGTCTTGTTCTTTGGAGTTGCAAAATTATTCTTTGGCTTTTCACCTTGATCAACTTCCTTCTTCGAATCATCCTGCGAAGATGTGGAGTTTGTACCTTCATCAACTGGAGCTTTACCATCTTTAATTGCCTTCATTTTCGCTTCTTCATCTATCTTATCTTGTAAGTTTTCTTTTTGATCCCTTGAGTTTGTTGATCTCATCACGAGTTGCATCAAGTTCTTCTTTCTTTTGAGAAATATCTTCTTGAAACCATATTTTCAAGATATTTCTTCTTTTTTCTACCTCCTCAACCTGTAGCTTGAGAAGAGTGGTCTTCACTACTTCTTTGTTGAGAACCTGTATCTCTTCCTTCTTCTTCTCATTTTCAATCCTGAGCTTGCTTATTTCTATTGAAGGTGTTTCTAATTCCTTTTGCTTTTGGTCAATAGCAGATATGTATCTTTGATCAGATTCCTTCCTTTCAATTTCTGCTTCCTACATATGTTGTGTGATCCTGCTAATCTCTGCAAATGCTGTGTCGAGTTCTTGTTGCTTCTATTGGACTTCTCTCTTGAGGTATCGTGTCAATGTATTATTGATTTCTTCCAACTTCTTTTGAAGTGACTCTTCAATACATTTTTGTTCTTCAACTTCAATTTTGAGACCTTGAACTTGTTCTTCAAGAGTATTGGAATGGATCTTCTCAACCTTGATCTCTTTTATAAGCTTGCTTTCCTCCTTAGAAAATTCTTCTATGGTCAACCCTTCTTCATCATACTCAGAAGGATCCAAGTTTTCAATAACATCTTGACTTGATTTATTTATTGAATAGAGATTATGATGATTTTCTCAAAGAGCTTTAGGTGTTGAACACTGACCAACTTTTGTTTTCATAGAATTTGGCAAAACATTCAAAATTACATTCATGGCCTTTGAACTGTACCTTTTAGCTTCGTTAGTATATGTGTCTCCAAAAACAATTGATTCCCATAGTGCATGTGCCTGCAAAGATACTTCCATCCTGGATTCCCATATCCAGTAATTATCTCATCAAAATCAAGGGTTTGTACACAATACTCACTTTCTTGAGATTTTGTTGTACCTGTACCTTCCTTTGAAATCCTTGTAATCCACTTCTTTGACTTTCCCATCTCTATGCTCTAAAAACTGACTTCTAGCAGTTAAGTTGTTGCTGAATGAACCAAGCTCTAATACCAATTGTTGGAAAATACTGAGGGGGCGTGAATCAGTATTCCTTAGAAATTAGCACTTTTAAATATTTTTAGAGCATTAGTTAATCTTCAATTATCATTAATGTTTGTGCAGTAACAACAGTGAATAAAATAACACAGGAGGCACAAAAATTTTAGGTGGAAAACCCCCTCTGGGTCAAAAACCACCGAATGCTTTTCTAATAAATTCTTTAATCTTCAGCCCCAACTAAAATGAAAGTAACAACTTCCTAGAATTCTACAAAAGCATTCTTCTCCATCTCCCACTGGATGGACACTCCAATGCTCGAGATTATTCAGTAGTCAACTGAACAGATGCCCTAACACCCAATGAGCTACAACTCACCCTAGCACCACCCTACCACCTTGAAGTTTTCATAAGCTTGAACTTGTTGGTGACTTCATGCACCAACCTAGCACCACCCTACCACCCTATAGAAGAATAAAAGAAGAATGGATGCACATACCAGGGAAAATGGTCCACTTTACAATGATATAGAATGATGTAGAAGAAGAAGACACACTATACCATAACTCCAACTATGACTCAACCACCTAATTATGATCCTAGACCTCCTAACACTTCCTCTTCAAATCTTGGCAGATAGGCACTTGTACAACTTTTACAATGATGCTTTTACAATGACTCTGTAAAATGATACTTTTACATTGCCTGTATGTAGTGCTGCCCACTTGAAGACTTCATTTGGTGAACTTCTTATTGTTGTTCTATACCTTGATTGCTTCTCTTTTCATGCTACCATTTCTCATTCTTCAGAACATTAGATTATGCATTGAGTCTTCTCTTGATGAATATATAATACCTGCGAAAAGTCTTCAAGGAAATACTCATGACATGATAATAGCAAAACTTACCTCATCCTACAAAGCATATATCAGTGCTAAAAAAAACAACAAATTAGAATACAAACAACCTAATGCAATTAGGAGATGAACATGCATATACAGAAGATAATTACTTGTAGCTTACCTCTACTGCATCATTTTTTTACACCTTTCTCTTTGCTGCGCTAGAAAGTCTTGTCCTTTGCACCCCTTGACAACTCTTGATCTAGTTTTTCTCACCTTCTAGGAGCACGATATTTAATCTGATGTATATCCACGATTTCAAATCCCCAATATGTGATCTTCGGTCCTATAGTAGCCCTCTGAGTCTTCTTTCCAATTCCATAGGTATGATATGATTTGTACTCTTCAAGACAAAATTATGCCCAATCTCTCACAATGACCTAATTATGGACTAGTTCAGTAGAGCGAACTTTTACGACATAACACGTGTCACTGATACGAGTTTCCCAAGGTCACTTCTCTGAGATGAAATTTGGCAGCCTACAAAAACCCTAACTTCCACAAATCATATATCCAAAAATATAGCAAACCAAGATCTAAAATTCAGTCATGAAGTTCATTAGGATTGCGAGTAAAAGGGGTTTTAATGTCAAAATCTAAGACTTTGCGGAAATCAATTTATAGCGAAAATTCCACAACCACTACATTTGGAAGATATATGAGATTTCTTTTCATAAAGTTGAGAGGGGCTTTGATAAAGAATGTTGGAGGGATTTTAGGAGCTTAAAAAATTATTAATTATTGACTGTTCAATGATAAAAACCAATTATGAGTGCCATGCCAAAACCCCATAGGGTTTTAGCCCACTAACTAGGATTACTAACTTCAAATATGAATATCTCTCAAACCGTGAATAATTACTTGATGTGCCATATATCAATGAAAACATCTCGATGAGTTGAATCTATCTAGAAGATCCTTGACTCAAAATAGAGTAATTTTTCAAGTCAAAAATCCCTTTGAAGATCAGGGTAGCCCCTAGTGCTGCTTGGGTTGACATGAATGACAACCTTAGATCATCTTTAGATCAACAGGTCTAAAAGTTGACATCACACCATCTCAGGGTGCGGAAACTTGGTTCCTACATCCCCCCATACTGCTTTGGGTGATACTTTATTCCACACTACGCATATTGATGCCAAAAGGGCCAGTAGTGTAGGGATTTCCTTGGCTTCTTAATGTTGAACCTGTGTCAGGGCCCATCAAGCCAACAGTGACAGAGATGAGGAGTATCACCTCATGACAGATGAGTTGGTTAGATTCAGGAATCAGATTCATATTCCAGATAGTAGAGATATCAAGAAGCATATCTTGAGGGAGTTTCAATTCAATCCATATTGAGGACACCTAGGATATCAGAATATTTTGACAGTTGTTAAGAAGTTATAACATTGGTTAAATTTGAAGAAAGAGCTAGTTAAGTTTGTTGCAAGGTGTTTAGATTGTCAACAAGTGAAAGTTGAGTGTAAGCACCCAAATAGTTTATTGCAACCTATTCTTATTCTATAATGGAAATTGGAGGTCATTTCCATGGACTTCATTACAAGTTTGTCAAGGACATCGAGTCAGCATGATTCTATCATGATTTTGGTTGACAGGTTGAGCAAGGTAACTCACTTCATTGTAGTAAAGTTTACTAATTCATCTCGTGAGGTAGCTCAGATCTTCATCAAGGAGATAGTGAGGTTGTATGGTGTTCCAAATAATATCATATCAGATAGACATGTCAAGTTCACTTCCAAGTTTTGGAAGGAGTTGTTTTCAGGCTTGAGGACAGAGTTAGCTTTTAGTACAACTTATCACCCATAGAAAGATGGACAGTTAGAGAGGGTTAACTAGATTCTTGAGGAAATGTTGAGGTTGTATGCCATGCATCAATGTAGGAAGTGGGAGGAGTATCTTCCACTGGTGGAGTTTGCATATAATAATTGATATAAGGAATCCTTGAATATGAGTCCATTTGAGGCTCTTTAAGGGCAGAGCTGTAATACTCTTATCAACTAGAGTGATCCAGTAAGAAGCATTTAAGGAGTTTCAGGTTGGGAAGCATGTTTACTTGTGCATCAAGCATAAGAAGAGATCCTTTAGGATTGGGTCATGTTCCAAGTTAGCATCTCGGTACTGTGGACCTTTTGAGATCCTTGAGAGGATTGGACCAGTGGCCTACAGACTTTCAATGCTGCCAACAATGAAATTCCATGATGTTTTCCATCTTTCATTACTTAAGATATATGTGGAAGATTGATCACGTGATTTATTGTTCGGTATTTCAAGTGGAACTAGAGGGAGAGTTCCATCTAGAGCCACAATGCAAATTGTAGCAGAGACAGCTATGCTCTGGAACCAAGCAATAGAGTAGGTTAAAGTGCGATGGAAAAACTTTAGGCCTGATGAAGATACATGGGAGATTTCTTATGAGATGTGGGTTTTATTTCCCTCAATTTTTGTTGGTTGAGAAAATGTGTTTGGTATACGAGTTTTTGGTATACACACACACATATGTCATTGTAAATATTGCATCGAGAGGTGTTATAAATCCCAACAAGTAGTATGTTTGTCATGTTGTTCATGGTTTTCAGCAGTGGTTTATTATAAAAAATGTATCGAGCTATATTATAAAGCTTTGTAGGAAGTATGTTTTGTTTTTAGCATTTTTTTTGTCATAGGTGTCATTGAACACCGAGGAAGGTGTTCCCCCAAGGGTGAGGGGCTCGTAATAGCCCCGGGTTGATTTTCCATGTAAATAAAATAAGACCAAGGTCATAGGACACGTATTCCAAGATGAATGGTGGCAAAGCATAATAGTGGGCATCACTTGTGGTTTATTAATGGCTAAGGAAATTGGCAAAGGAAAAGAGACAATAAATGGAATTTAATTAAACAAATAAAGGGAAATAGGAGAAAAGGAAGGTGAAGAGACACAAATATGCATGAAAAGAAAATCAGATAGAAAATGAAGGAAAATGAAAAAAAATGAGACATCAATGATAGAAAGGCATCAAAGAAATGGTTCACAACTTCTTGTGAGTTTTGGCTTTGGATCAATTTCAGAGAGAGAAATTAAGCAAGTAAGAAAATGATAAGAATGGGAAAGCAAAGGCCAAGGAAAGGAAAGCAAGGAAACACAAGGAGAAAGTTGGATCAATAGATATAGTAGGAAGACTTTGCAGGTAATAATTTGCATGTGTAATTTCCTTTTTGGGATGTGAATGCATGGCAAATGCATTTGATTATTTGGTTCATTTTTTTTCATTGGCATGAGTTTATCTAGGATTGACAATTGTTTCAACCTTTCCTTTCCATTTCTTGGATAGTCATGGTGTGATGGGATTCATTCATGGTTGAGATTTCAATATCCAGAAGATTTTGGATCTGATTGAGGTGGTCTTATGAAAAATCCCAAGGGTTTCGGGTGGATGTGGTTTTCTCTGGGAATCCCTCAACAAGTGGATGGAGACAGGAAAATTCCTCTGAGTATAGTGAAGGAATTCTGAGGCATCCAAGCTTGTTTTGGTTTTGTGATCTCAGGATCAGTTTATATGAGATCATGGTAGCTTGATGGTGGAGGTGGTTTAAATTATAGATTCCCTATTTAGTTATGTCTTGGTGTATTCCACGAGATCCCATATTCATGTTTGGAATATGGAACTGAGGTGGTTGGCTGAAATAGAGGTTTAGTTTAGCCCAATATCTTGTCAAGTAGTGCATGGAAGTCCCTGAATTGGTTGGATTTTACATACGTTAATATGATTTATTTTCCTATTGTGATCAATGAGCATATGTATTGGTTATTACGTCAATCTTATCGTTGATTTTTCATGGATTTTATTCTAGTTATATGCATGGTTATATGATGTGCTCTTACTATGGATCTTTTTCATGATTCAATAAGTTATTGAATGATTCATGAATTCATGGGATAACAGGTCTTGTTATGGCTACCTGAGAGGCCATTGGACCTTATGAATGATTCTCTGATGAAGTTCAAAAGTTTATGATCATATATGCATTCATGAATTGTAGCTTCTATGTTTATCATATGTTTGATGAAATGTATATCATGTATTAGGAATGTTTTTTGAAAAATATAGCCCTAGTATTAATTATTTATACTTTTCATTGTCTTAAACTCGATTCTGGAAAGATCTTAGTGGTTTTGGGTGGTGGCCTATACGCCATCCCTGAAAAAGTGGTAATAATCTCGTAAACACATGCTCAAAGATGGAATATTTTGATCATAACTACGTGAAGGAATGCTTATGGGTGTGGTTGGAGCCTCCTAATTGCATACAAAATGTGTTATGGGTGTGTTTGGGGTGTTAAGCTTGTGAAAATGAGTTCTAGCTAAGGGATTGATCACTACGGGTGGTTGTCAAGTTGTTGAGTGATCTAGTGTCCTTGAGGGGTCGTAGTATGTGTTCTGGTTGTAGGCCCCACTTCCATAACTAGAACTTGGACGTCAAGTCATGTCATAGTAGCACTCAACTCATGTTTACCCTAGAGAGCTTGCAAAAGTCGGTAAATGTGGGAGGAGGCATTACAAATCCTCTCTAAGAACTAGTTTCATCCTAGCAACAATGTCTGTAGAGAGGAAATTTCGATTTGTGGACGCATATAATTTACCATGAGAGTTAGCCATGGTATTTTCCAAATGTTTTTTATGGTTTAGAGTCAAATTGAGTTGCTCCACATTCTAGAAGGTGATCAAGTAAAATATAATGAAGATTAGTTCTTTGTATTGAATGCATATTTCATCATTGATAAAATGACAAAATGTGCAATAGAAGAGGTTAGGCAAAGGCAGAATATGAGCTACAGTATTGCAGATAAAGTGAAAATAAGAGATTGAATTTGGAGCAATATTCTAGACATGTTGAGGGTGTCTATGAAGAAAATATTATAAAATTTTATATGCAACCAATATTATTTTTGTGTTTTCATGGATATCACAGTATTGTTGTATTTGTTGTTGTAGATACTTTAGATCATATTCCATATTTTTGATATGTTTGTGTTGCAGCTGATACAGAAGCTGAGAAGTGAAAATCAATGACTTGTCAAACTGAGTATGGTTTCAAATACTCATATGTCATGTGTTTCTGATATATTTTACTGCATAAGCCATAAATGCAAATTCAATATTGTATATGTATTATTGATGTGTTGATTTAGTTTGTATTGCAAAGATTGATTGAGTTGTAGAGAGGCATATGTTGTACTTAGTATGTATTTAGTTGTATGAGCATAGAGGATGTTGTGGGTCTTGTTAGTCCTTATAATCTCCTAGGCCGAAAAGGAAATTGAGAAGGGTAACCTCAAACCACTTCAGCTTAGTAGCTATCCCTGCTAAGTATGAGAGGGATCTCTCTAAGTTTCTTATCAGTGATATGTCTTTAAAGCAAATGAATTTTATGCTAGATATGTGTATTTGTTTGTTTTTTTGTGAAAATTTGAGTTTTAGGGTTTGTTGAACTTAAGGTTTGGAGCCACAAATATGTCTAGGCTGTAGGAGTGCAAGAGAATATATGAGAAGGAGCTAGATATTAGAAGCCATAGTGTATTTTCAATATTCTCAGTGTAGTAGAGAATATATAGTGTGGAAGAAACTAATGAGCATAAATAAACATGATTTCATTAGCTTAGGAAGAGATACACATAACTATGAAAATCGAATAACAGAGCTTCAAAAACAAGAATTTTGTGTATTTTACTATAAGGCATCCATAGAAAGAATAAATACAATGTAGATAAAGATGCTTAGACCATTATAAAAAAAAAGAATGATGTACAAGCACCATGAACTCACTGGGCTAGAGTTCCTTGAAAACAGTTGCAACCTGTCTCTGTATTAGCTGAAAAGATGATTACATGCAAGCTTCCTTCACAAAAAGTTCAACCCTCTTCTCCTCAAGAGAAATGATACATATAGAATCTCCTATACCACTTTCCCACCTTCAAGAGTAGAATTCCTTGGTGGAGGAACTGACTCCAAGATTCTCTCAACCAACAAGTGAGAGTGAGAAGGTGAAACTCAAGCACTTCATGGAGAGTTTGTTTAGGAGTTTGCTTCCTTTATGAGGCATAATAAACATAAGAAACAACCTATGATGTACATTTATTCATGCTTACATCAACTAGCCTCGAAAATAGTGCCATTACATAGAGAATCTTGACTTTGACTAGGTCAAACTAGAAACTAGAAATTTTACACAGTGAAATTTACAAGTTAAAACACAAAAAAGTGTAGAAGCGCAGTGCTGACTTTGAGCTTATTTTGAGGTGCCTTCCAGGGGTCACAATGAAAAAATGAGAGAATGGTCAACTATCCCTTCAGGTCTAGCTTCTAGCACAGTTTGAATTTCTGAATTTGGACCATGGGAAGGCCTTCAAATATCCATTTTCCCAAGGTCGCTCTAGAAGCACAATGCTTGTAAAAAAATGGTCCAAAATGCTAGTGTTTTGCCACTTTTTTTCATTTTTCTCCAAAACTGAGCCATCTTTACAAACTCTGAGAAAATGGGTTTTTAGAGGATGGAAAGATGCTTCCAGAAATTTATACCTTTCTTCAAATGGAGGCCTGAGGAAAAAGCACAACACCAAGGCGCTGCGCTTTTGGAGCAACTAAATTTCTGAATTTAGACCAAAATTTCTCAAAACACCTAATGTGCTCAAAATTTCCTCAAAATTGGATGAAAGGTGTAAAAACATGTTTTTTAAAGCTTCATAGATGCTTCAGCAAGCATCTCCAAGTTTACCCCATGATTTTGGTCTTTTTTGGCCTCCTTGAGCTTATTTTCAAGTTGCTTTACCTTGACATTTGCGATCATGTTTTGAGCTTGGTAGTGATGCGCCATGTACCTGAGCAACTAATTATCCCTATTTTCCTTCTCAAGGAGCTTCTCCAAGTGATCATTTACCCTATTTAGCCAATATTCCTTATCTTGATGAAACTCAAGGGCAATCCTATCCTCTAGGTCAAGGTTTTCATTCAGCAAAATGTGTTCTTGCTCTTCTTGCAAAGCTTTCTTAAGGCCTCTTGTTCTTGGTATTTTCCTCTTTCCTTTCCCCTTTGATGCTTAAAGCTCTCTTGATTCTATGATCTCCTTTTCTTTGCCTACTTGTTGCAATAACTTGGATTTTTCCTTTTCCAGGATCAACTCCTTTGCTTTGAGCTGACTATTTTCCTTTTCAAGGATCGATATGACATATTTTTCTCTTTCAAAATTGATTGTTAGCTCCTTGATTTGATATTCCTTATCCCTGATTGTTTGTCGCATGTTAGAAGTCTAATCATCAGCCTCTGAATCAACCAGTTCAAACTCATGCTCAATTTTGTCTTTCTCTTTTGCTGTCGGTTCCTTCTCTGTTGATGAAGAAGGCTTGGACCGTTTCTCTCCATGAGAATAAAACACAAGCCTCTGTCTTTTATTATACACTTTAGTCACCTCAAGTTTGGGTAGCTAAGTCTTCTCCACTATTTTTATAGAGGACCCCACCTCTGTTTTCTGTTTTGGCACACTAGGAGATTGAGATGCTACATTTGCTTCATGCCATTTCAAGGTTGTTTCCAAAAAGGCTTCCCAAGCCATACCTTTCTCTGTCATCTTGTAAAGGACAATGGTTTTGATTAGAATATGATGAAACAAGCTTGGGGAGTGCTCTTTGTCCTTCAATTGTATTTTTCAGACATTTTGGAAATTCTCTTGGATAGATAGTTACACATGTTGAGTGGATTTTGAGAGGTGAAATGCATCAGGAGGCGAATATGATCAACATACAACCTGGAGAATCTACCTTCACAAGTGAAGAACCCCATGACAGTCTTCATCAAAGGAGCATATTTCTCCAATAAATATTTGAAAGGCATAAGGTGAGTATGCGTTTCTCTGTATGGCGTCTTTAAGAAAGGCTTGTAGTATTAAAGATATAGGATCATTCTTTTGAACCAATATTCACCATTTTCCAGTAACCCTATTCCAAGTGAGATGGAGGTCACTAAAAAATTGAACTCAACACTAATGATGACAACAGTTTCACGTTTCAGCTGATTTTCCACCCAATCTGTTACTTGTTCATGAAATCCCACTTCGCTCACTCTTTTGCAAAATTCCAAGCAATGTACATCCTCGAAGCATTGTTTGATGAAAGGATAGGAGTTGATTTCATTGTAGTTTGATGGCCCATATTTTAGGATCTTCCCTCCTTTATGTTGTCTTTTTCTCTTTGGCGAAGATTTTGCCTCCATGATTACACAAAATCCTAGCAACAGGCAGCGAAAAATAAAGTGTGAGGTGTGAGTGGAAATGAAGTGATATGAAGGTGGTTTTTGAAAAAATGATGGAGGAGTCTTGGGAAAGGTGAATATGGACTTTGGAAGCTGATGAAAGTGAGTGGAGAAATAGTGGAAGAGTGATTTTCTTGCAAGGAGAAACAACAGGGTTTATAATGAAACTTGCTCAAAAACCTCTAGGAATGAGCTAGGGATTTTCTTATAGAGTGTTAAAACTTTGTTTTGAAGTGGGTTAAATGGTTAAAATGGCTAAAATGGTTTATTAAACATGTATGCAGGTGTAGGATATAATTTTACATGTTTTAGAAACCAAAAATAAAGATGGCCATTTTCACCATATCATTTCCCATGCAAATTTCACTACAAACCCTAACTTGAAGAATCATTGACATGAGATGAATTTGGAAAAGAAAAAAAGGGATAATGATGGTGTAATTACTTGTCCCTTGGCTTAGAATTCAATAAATCAAGCTTGCAAGTGAAAAAATGAGATTTGGGGGAGTTTTGAAGGATTTTTGGGCACTCTGTCCTGCACGCAGCACAGTGTTCCTGAGTGCAGTGCCAAAGCACAGTGTAGCTATTCTGAGCATAGTGTTGGCCTCCTAAGTGCAGTGCAATGTTTCTAAGTGTGGCACCTGAAATTTTTTGTCAATCTTCCTAGGAAACCGACTTTTTTGCTCTCTTGGATGGGACAGCTCGATAACAAAGAGTGAATAGGTTGTAAATGGAGTTTGGGGGATTTTGAGTTTATATAGGGAAATTACTTCACTTTTTTAAAAAGAAATGGGACCCAACCTTCTTTAAAAAATGGTTTTTCACTTTATGAAAACCGAGTTACCTTTACCACTAAAAAATTGAGCTGCTTTTTACTTTCCTGAGTGCTGGAACTCCTTCTTCTGGAACTTTTTGAACATGAGAGTATGAGGAATGTGTGAAAATTAAAAAATCAATTCCCAAGAGTTCTTTGTAATATTTTATTCACTGCTGGTTTTATTCATGAAAATGATGGACCTTGGAAACCCTAGAGACCTAATGAATGACCTGAGACCAAATGGAATGATGATGATTATTGACCCATTTATTGTGACACCTCCATAAAGTGTGATAGGTGACCAGCATGAGTGAATTTCCAAAAGATTGAATTCATTTTTAGACTGACCAAACAATGACCAAATTTTTCTATGTAAACCTAGTAACATAAAAAAAAATTGATTTTAATAGTCTGGACAAGCATAGTAAAAGCACATTTGATCCAGGTGACAGGCTAACAAGACTGACACTAACATGTCCAATATGAAAAAGGATGAAATGTGGCTCTCAAATGATTGATTGTAGATAGAAATCGGTCCAATATGAAACAAGGATTTCCAATTCTTCATGGAGGTAGTTATGCAATGTGGAAGGTGAAATTAGATATGTATTTGTTGTCTCTTGATGAAAATATTTTGTTGTTAGTAGAATATGGAATTAAAGATGAACTTTATGATGTGTTTAAAGGGATCATTTTGTGTGGGCTTTCAAAATATGATAATATTTATGTAAGAGACTATGAGACTACAAAAAATATGTTTCTTGGGTTGCAAAGTATGTATGGTGGAGAAGACTTGTAGATCTCGTAGAAGGTTGAAGCACCCTGCTACTCACGTGCTAATAAGGAGAACAATGAAAAATATCCTATACTTATAGTAGTAGAAAATAAATCATCCTCACAAGAATATATTGAAAGAACCAATGATAGCAATAATAGATCAAGCAATGATCTAGAGGGACAATAAGAATAAGTCAACAACAAAAATGAAGTGTTGGCAAGGTTGAAAGAACAAGTAGTATATTGTGTAATATTTGAAGCAGGGATAACCTTTTTGAGATGTGAGCTTGAAAAAGAAAATAATCAGTTATCATGATATCAAAAGTTAGAGATGAGTACCAGAATCTTGGATGATATTCTCAATAGTCAAAATATCCCCTATCATCAAGGCCAGTTTCAGTTTTCAAGAAGAAGCTTTCTCCATGACAGGGAAAGAAGAAAGTGTGGACATCCATGTGCCTACTAGAAGAGTAGGAAAGCTAAGTCCTAAAAAGAAGTAGAAACAAGGAAAGTCAAGGAAGAGAAGGATCTGTCAGCAAAATCAAAGACAAGGAAATTACAATGGTAGAATACATAAGCACTCGAGAGGAGAAAATAAACGGTCAAGATCATATCCCCTTCATTGTCCAAGGATTTTCAATGCAAAGTATCAAATTTTATTTTACAATTATTGTTTTCCTTGGAATGCTTTTGGACATAGAGAAATGGAATAAATGTACTTTGCAAGAAAATAGATATTGATGAAGAGGAATGCAAGACAAAGTAGAGTTTATGATAATATTGGATGTTTCAAGTGTGGTAACCTTGGACACAATGCATTATCTTGAAGATCTAGTGTAACAAAGCCTCTATAAATTGTAGCTCATGTATTGAAGACAAAGTAGGTATGGAGAAGAAAATATTCTAGAAACTAGGAAAATATTAAGAGAGGGGGTGAATCAATATTGTGATAATTTTAAAACATTCTTACACAATTAAAGAATCCTAGGACACTAATAAACACTTTAACAATGATTCATATAGGCATCACAAGATTCAACACAAAAATCACATATTTGACACAGATTCTTCAAACTTTTTATTCAGTTACTTTCACAAAGGAAGGCTTCTACTTACTATTACAAAGTTCTTTGGATACAACCAAAAGGAACCTACTACTCCCTAATTTATCAACTACTATTGATAAGAGAAACTACCCATAGTTTACTAAATACCACTGAAAGAAGATACAACCCTTTATTTACCAGTTGCTACAGAAAGGATCTCCAACCCATAGTTGTTTACCAACCACTATTGGAAGGAGATACAACCCCTGATCTATAAGATGCCACTTTCTTGACCTCCTTGATTCATCTTTCATTCGATTTTCAAACTAAAATCATGAAGGCCACTCTCTTTCATAAAAAAAATAAATTCCTCTTCGATCACTTACCCCAATCACCACCAAATAAAATTCAACAATCCTTGATCATTGATAAATTCACCATATGCACTAGTAGCAACAAAAACCTTAACCTGTGAACATATTTCTTGAAAATTCAACTCTACTGATATAGAATTAGGATTGATATTTTTTGTTTTCAAAAATTTAGTTATTTTTAGTTCTTATTCATGCATAAACTCTTAGTTTTTCTTATGTGCCACTTTTGTCAAGTCTTATAGATATGCTAAATTAATATTCAAACTCTGATCTTATGTATCTATAGGAAAAACTGAGCTAAACTACCCAAATTCGTAATTCTGGAAAATATCAAGGTTTAGTTGGACTTCTAACAGTAGTTCCAATTTTATCTAAGTGATCAATTTAGAAAAACTACCAAATAAGTCATAAAATTGTCTATGTTCCACCAATTAGCTGCTAATTCATTATGTTTCCTTTTAAATCATGATTTTGGACCAGTTATAAGCCTAAGAACTAACACAAAAAACCTGCACAAATAACCATCGTTGCATGATTTGTGCTATAGCCCTGATGACTTAACCAATCTTTGTAATCTTTTGTGTCGGTGGTCACAGCGCATAAAAAAACTAGTCTTGGAGCTTTGTCTTATCCCCCAGTCTAGACATACATGTCCTAGTAGGACCACTTATCAAGTTCCAGGGTGAAGTGTCAACACACAAAACCTCCATTCCTTGCCACTTGTACTCTAGCGTGTCTCGATGCCTCATTAGCTCGAAGAACACTCATGCAGATCACTTGGAAACCTCTGGGGTCCCTGACCTTCTTGGGTCTGGGATCACATGTCCTTGTGGGACCTCTCTATATCACACTATGAAATTCTGATTAGTTCATGCTCTCCACTTTTGCCACCTGTGCTTGCTAGCTCGTCCTGACATAATCTCCCTAGGGTTTTTAGTCTGTTCACTCGTGAGAACTTCTCAAGACATTCTTTTAAGATTATGTTTTTTCCAACATGTATACCACCTCTGCAAAGATTCCATGTGTCACTTACTTAGTGATGCCTCTTTGCACTCATTTTTGTCCCACTTGGGTACTTGAAAATGCCAAATTTTCATCCCACGTGTCACCCCCTCATAGGTTCCACATCATGTTCATGTCATCATGCCATCATGTCTCCATGCCACCTTTGTCATCCAATGAATATGTGCCATGTGTATTTGTCCATGATTTCAAGGGTACAGAAGCAAGAGAGTGTCAAGCCTTAGTTTTTCATTAATTTCCTTTTTAAAATTAAAAGGAATCCCTTTGAATTTTCTAGGGAAGGACCTTCAAGGTGATGTGTCCCATGGGGTCCACCCTCCAACATTACCATTGGTCTACCTCTTTCCCACTCAAGCACATTGCATGGCGATATCATCCTAGCTCCCTGTCCCTAAATATTTGGCCTTCCACTTCCTTTGAAACTTCCAAATACATGCTTATGGGGTGATGTGTCTAGTGGGCTCCTCTGTGTGCCAATAACCACATTTCCTGCCCCGTTTCCATTGTGCCATTAAAGAATTTACTGTCGATGGTTTTTGGCAGACCCCCCATGTGGTTTCATGGTAAATGGGGTTGGGTCCCAGTTTTAACGAGGTCCTTCGATCTCTTTATTAGTGGTTTTGGAAATATTCCCAATGTAGAGACCCACCTATTGTTAACCATTGAGTGGGCATGGGCCCCCACATTTTTCATGATGACTTGGTGGGGACTCATGGTGCACGATCCACCTTCATACATGCCCAATATTTAATGTTTTTCCTCTTCCAAAAGCTTCACTAACTTAGGTGAGCCTTGCCAAACTTAGCACCCATTACAACCATAACCAACATTAGCATTGCAACATTTGACCCCTTTTCGCCTACCTAACTTTGACTAGCAATAATGTTTGATCCAAAAGGTCATTTTTAGAATTACATATAACATTGGAAAGATATTTCTGAGCTCTATCCATTTGAGCAGTTTCCAAGAGCAATTGAGATGACCTTCTAGACTGAAAATGGTTCAAAAGTTTATGCTCTTTGATCAATCTACTTGCACCCATATTTTACTTTGCCATCAATGACAACTTATATATAACATTCTCCCCCTTTCGCATTGATGGCAACACCAAAAACATAAGCATGAAATAAAATTGTACTTATATTACTTTTCTTACTTCCCCCCCTTTGGTGTACTCCTCCCCCTTTGACATCAAGGGCAAATAAAATAATATGCTCCCCTTGAAAACAATCTCACCCTTTCTTGATAATCATATGGACCTGGCAGCTTCCTTTTATTATGTGGAGTGTTGGCTAGCTTCATTTTTTCCTCTTAAGAAATAGCTAGTGGAGGGAGGTAAGAGGAACTAGTCCCAATATTTTCCTTAAGTACTCAAATTGATCTCTTGGGAGAGGTTTGGTAAATATATCAGCTACCTACTCTTTTGTAGGTACAACTACCTGCTATTTTGTAGGTACATACTCCAACTTGACAATTTTATTTGAAACTAATCTCTTAGGAAATGGTACTTGATTGGAATGTGATTTGTCTTTTAATGGAAAAAAATCTTCTTGGACATGATGATTTCACTTTTATTGTCACATATGATTGGTATAGGTTGGTCACATATCACTTGTACATCTTGTAAATTTTTTCTCATCCATAAAATATAAGTGTAGCAAGAAGTTTTTGCTATATATTTTTCTTTAGAAGTAAAAAGAGAAATTGAGGATTTACTCTTACTCAAACATGAAATAAGACATGCACCAAGGAAGAAATCATCACCACTATTTCTCTTTCAGTCATCTACATCACCTGCCCAATCAACATTAGTAAAAATAGTTAGTGAAAAATATTTACCTCTGGGATATCAAAGTCCTTAGTCCATTATGGATATTATATATTTGAGAATCATTTTTGCTAATAGGAGGTGACTCTATTTGGGGGATGCTTGAAATATTCTATAAATACCAATTTCGTGCATGATGTCTGGTCTTGATGTTGTCAAACATAAGAGGCTACCAATAATATATCTATACAAAGTATAATCCACCTCTGGTGATTCATTAGTCTCACTAAGTTTGCAACCTGTAACCATTGGAGTTCTTAACAAATAACATTCGTCCATACCAAATTTATTCAAAAACTCCTTGATATACTTGGTTTTTGTTGACAATGCTAGACCCACCAAAATTCAAGGGGCCTCCCTGATATTTCATCCCAATTAGACCTCACACATTTTGGATAGGAGCCCCATCTGGAATATGACCCAGTTATTAGTTATCTTAAAGATATGCCTTGGCTCTAACTATCAACAAGAGATATGAATGAAAACATTCCTTTGAAAAGCAAGGATGGTGTGCCTCGTGAGTTTTTGATTTTATGTGTGTCAAATTTCTTTCACTACGGAGGGGAGGAAAAGTGAGCCTCTAAGAGAGAGGTAGTAGTACCACCCTAGTCGAGACACACATAAACGAGTATTATAAGAGATAGATAACCTCTTACTATTCTATAAAGTAGCTCCTTGAGGCGGTATCTTCTAGCACTTGCTGTGCACGTCTACTGCAACTTGGCTTCTCCTCAGGCACTCTCTCAGCAACTTTACAAATGCCTCCCTTGCAGCCTTACTGATACTTAGAAGAAGATATCAAGTGAACAACTCAACTTAGAGTGAAAGGGTGTGTGAAGCTTTTATTAACTCAAAAGGAAAACTTACAAAGCATTACAAGAAAAATAAGAAATCTCAGAGTTTAGAAGCACTCAGTCCAACAATATGGGCTCCTCTTCTACTAATCTCTTATTTTATAGACTTTCTAATGAATCTACTTTAACCTAGACATGACACAAAGTAGAAATAATTGATGGTATTGTTGGCATTTCCATAGTCCGACGGTGTCTACTCAATTTTTTAGTACAATAATTCAAACTTTTACTATTACAAGGAATCAAAGGACTATCACCATGGCACTTTGGGACTACGGTCTTCATTATAATCATCAAATTAGTCAGAAGATATATTCTTTTGAAGATATGCTTCCTCCACTATCTTTAGATATTTTTCTTCGTAGTCTGGCTCAGTGGGGTCTTGAGCATCTTGGTACACAACTAAAAAAAAAGTTTCCTTTCCTTTTGAAGATGCTAGTGCTATAGATGCTATAGCTACTTTTGAGGACTATCCGACTTCTAACTTTATTCGATCTTTGTGTCACACGGAATTGGTCAAGGGTGCGGACACAGCTGACCTTCCTAGAAGTCTAAGACATTCTAATGACAAACAAGACAAAATGGAGTGATCTTTCTCTAAATACACCTTTTACAACATGAAAACTACAAGTGTTTAGGCTTACCTTATTCCAAAACGCTGTTGTTGAAGTCCGTTCTTGACGATCCGGATGAGCTCCTCCTTCAAGTCAATTCCTGCAACCACAAACAATCAAACAATTACCAAGCACTTGCATTTCATATAATAAAACATATATTCAACATGCAGACCAAGGAACACATGAAATAACTCATTAACACAAGCTATTGAGAAAAATAAACCAGTTTGTATTAATAACGAAACAAAGAAACTCTTACAACCTGGCCTTGGTGTTGTGCAAGTTCCTCCCAGGGTCCATCAAGGGTTTTCCTCTACTTTGACAAAGCTCACCCTCTTCCAAGTAGAATCAAGTAAAGACAATCTCTCCTCACAAAGGCTCTAATGGAAGACCTAAATCCTGCAGCATTTACCCAAAGAAAATGTATAGCTCCAACCTCTTCTCCCTCTGGCTCAATGTCTTTATTTATAGTGCTGTAAAGAGGTTATTCAGGTCCACTATCAATGGGATCATCCCCCTCTTTGGGTGGGATAGCTCCCTTATTGATGGGATAAGTTCCCCCTTAATAGAGATACATGAACCAACTGGAGGCGCATCCATTTCATCAAACCGACCTCTAGAATGTTCTAGAAGTAACCACAAGTAACTTTTTCAAGATAAAACTCGCGCATTTTGCCTTTTACAGAGGGACGCACCTGTCCCTTAACATACAGAGCGTCCATGGACGCAGATTTTGTGAACATGGTCAACGTCCCCGCAGGTAAGGCTAGAGAGAACCTGCGACCCCAGAGATAAACATAGTTTTTACAAGACTTTCTCTCTTCTTTGAGTTTGAGATGGATAACAGAGGCATGAGACTTGCCTAAGAGGGTAGCATGACTGTTGATTTGAGCCATACTAACTGTAAGTAGTCAAGGTGACATTTTTTAGTGTAACAGATTGCCCCCTAAAGTGCGAAGCCTGGAATAGAGTAGGGTTTTGTAATTCTAGGAAGGGTGAAGCGCTTTATCATTTCAAGGATTGTCTTGTGGATGGCCTGGTTGGAACCTGCAATTTTCAACACAAAATACATGGATAAGATTATATCATCACTGAGGTAGGCATTCCCATACTCAGATTCAAAACTTTAACTAATGGACTAACTATTCTGATACAGGAATGATCTTGCAGTACATCATTTTTATAGACTTTTGTAGACACAGTATGGACGCAGCCATCTGTTTATGATTAGTCTACATAGATAATGAATACAAAACTCCTCGCAGCCTGGATGGTAGAAACTAGATCCAGGGTCTTCACTTCTACTTCCCGAATTGGTACGATTCTAGCCATGTGATTAAATGATTTGATGTCGAACATGTTAGAAACCACTTGATTACCAGTCGATGATGTAAACTGTTAACAAGCGTGAGAGAGACCACCAGTAATGTCAATGGTTCTCAAAGTACCAAGCACAACCCGTGAAATGTGAATAGATGTTTTGATGTCGAACACTTCACGGAATCCTTTGATCGAAAGTCAATGATGTAAACTGACGTCAAAGGCGAGAAACCTGCCATTGATGCATGCAGACTTCAAGGTACTGTCGATTCCTAAGTCATCTTTCTAGATAATGTGTCGATGTCGATAGAAAGCGACCCGTTGCAGGCAAGCCCACAACACGAAATCATTGTTCAAGTTGAAGAAATGTTGCTGTAAGGACTGACTCAGGGATGGTCAAATGGATGACAAGTATTTTGCAGATGAAAGTTTTTCTTGCAGACCTCTTGAACACATAACGACACAACAGATGGCTTGGTGACGAATAACTCAAAGTTAATCCCCGGAACCCGGTTAAAGACTTTCAAAGTGGTTTGGTCAACTGTGAGGTAAAAGATTTCCCAACCCAGGTGAATGAAAAGTGTCGTGTTCAAGAGTGGTAATAAAGTTTCTTTTGAGACAAAAGGTAACAAACAGGTTCATTCTTCTCTCTTTTCCCCCACCATTTCTGGCAAGTACCTCTTTATTTTTAACAAGCTTGAGGAGGATAACATATGCTTGATTATAAGCTCATCCTTCGGACGAGTCCAACCTAGTTTAAATTCGAACCCTAGGAAGGAGTGGTTCGTTCCTGTTTGTAATTGAACAGGTCCTCTACTGTAAAAGTTTAACGAGCCCAGTATAGGAGAAACTCGGCGTTTTTCAATTTTAGAGAGTCTGAAAAAACTAAAGGAGACTCCACGTTGAACTTTTTCGTATATTTGTGTCCCTCAAGCCCGAAAAAGTATAAAATAATACCTGGGGGAACCGCTTGATCTTGCGACCAAGGAGTACTTTCATAATAGTGTCGTCAACCTGAAAAGTAAAAAGCGATCAAGGACACGTCGTTTTATTTCCTTATCGAGTTTGAAACGACAAAAACCCGGCAATCTTTTCCTGATTTTACGGTCAGAAAAGAGCTAAAAGGGGACCGTCTTTTAATTCCGTTTTAACGAGTGAAAAAGAAACACTCGGCGATCTTTTCATGTTTTAGGAGTCAGAAAAGGGCTTAAAAGATGACTCTGATATTTTTTTTGTGAAAAATTACAATTTCCCTCGAAATCCCTTTGTCCTGCACAAAAGCGACACATTACTCATACCTGTTTAAAATAGGCAAAAATACATCGAAAAACAACTTTTCATGGTAAAAAATGAACTAATTCATCCAAAAAACCTATAAAAAGACCTTTTACCATGTCATTTTTACCGTTTCACTGTTGAGGTTGAAAAAGGAGCTTTTGACAAGAAACTTCCCGTGGTTGCTGCGGAAAATCTGACCGTCGGAATCGAACGCCGTTTCATCCAGGTATTTTACACATCCTACTCTGCATTTCTATCCGTTTAGAATTAATTTTTAGGTTTTAGTTTCATTTTTTGGGAGGGTTTTGGTTTTGGAATGCGCCTCTCGGCGGACGCAGGTGCCCTTCGGGTGACCTGCGTCCCCCGACTTTTTCTCATACGGGAAAACGGTCGGAAGACGCAGCCCGCCTTCAGGCCAGCTGCGTCCGGGCGCCCTGTGCTACAAAGCCGGGGTGCGTCTTCCGAGAAACGCGCATTTCAAAACCCCAACTCTCTCAAAAAACCACCAAAAATTCCCAAATCAATTTCTAATTGCTATTTTTGATATGCAGGGCATTAATCATGTTAGACTGGAGAGAAAGAGAGCATGTAGAGGAAGATGAAGCTGCAATAAATCATCAACCTTCCCTGGATGCCCTAAGAGCATGCGGATTATACAAATATTGGACCATACCGGGCATGAGGGGCCAGGTAAGATTCTTGGAATGGCTGGTTGAGCGATGGAACGTACAAGAACAATGCTTTTACATAGGAGGGCACCAGCTCGAGATAGAGCCCTCGGATGTATACTTTCTCACTGGCTTGCCAAACAGAGGTGAGCAACTCAGTCTTGCGGGGACTAGGCCGGGTGGCCAATCCCTTGATAGTCTCCGCGAGGATTGGTGCACACGTGGGGCTCACCATTCAAAAGGCATAGAGATAAAACACATCACTCTACCGGAACTCAAAGTCATAGCGTTCACGGTTACCAGAATTTGCGGCGCGGCCGCTTTACACATTGCTTCCGGATCCCAAATGCGGATGGCAATTGACTGTTACCAAGGCACCATTTTCAACTGGTGTGAAGCTGTGTCGGCTCATATGAAGAGCCAACTGACCAAGGCAAAGAACGGACGACTAAAGACTTTTGGATATGGGCCTATAGTCGTGAGCTTTGCCTTGGAGAGAGTTCCAATGTTGATCCCTCAGCAACTCACTGTTGATATCTTGGGTCCTCGGGAGCCAAAGCTGATACGATGGGTTGCGGTGATGGCCCGGCATCCTGACGAGGGCGCGACAGTGGTTCGATTCTCAGATAGTTATTTTGACTGGTTAGAGGGCCAGCTTTTTGTGATACAGGACTTTCCGTATGCCGGAATGGATTTCAGAGGTGATCCGGACATGGTTCTTCCACAGGGAGAACAATGGGATGACAGAGGTACTTTTATTTTCACAAGTTTTCTAGTTATGTATTTTTTGTATTTTTTATATATATCGTCTCAAAACTAATAGTAAAACTTTTTCAAAATGCAGATGTTGGTCCACAGCGTCCAGCCAACCTCCGGCCTTATGATAGACTACATCCAGCTGCACCGGTACCGGTCCCACAGGACGCGACAGCAGAAGTACTAGCTGAGTTGGAGCATGATCTAGAGCGTCTCACGGCAGATATACCTGAGACTACTATGGACGACATTCCTATCAGGCTTCAGCGCTTCGTAGTCGCGGTCCCTGGACCGTTTAGGAGATTTTTGCGTAAGGTAGCCCGCGCAGTGGTGTCGTACAGAGAGCACCACCAGTGATTGACTAGTCACTTTTGTAGTCACATGTGACATTTTGACTTTTTGTACTATCATTTTGCCGATCATAAGGTGTTTTAAACCTATGATCGAAGACGATGTATATATTTTTTGACACACTTCTATCTATATATATCACTATTACCGGCTTATCTTGTTTAACATATGTGATGAAATGTTTTTAAATTTACTTGCATGATTATCGTAAATGTCTGTCCAACATTCGAGAAGCAATTGCATCTGCTAATGTATTCAAAGACCTTGGAATATGTTGATATTCAATGTAATCAAATTCACGTTCCAAGAGACGCACTCTCAAAAACAACCTTAATAACACAGGATTTCTAATGGCATAAACTCTATTAAGCTGTAATACAACAAGTTCAGAATCTAACCTCACTATCAAACGTCGAATTCCAAATGAAATAGATTCGGATAATAATTCAACCACTGCACTGTATTCTGCAATGTTATTCGTTGTTTGACCGAGGCTTACCCCATGCATAGAAACTAACTCGTCAGAGGGCGAATAGATAACCCAAGCTGCGGAAGAGATATTCCGTGTATTACGACAAGCACCATCAGCAAATCCAATGTATGTTTGGAGAGGCGTCGACATCTACAATATCAAGAGTAAAACCAAGATAAGCCAGAATAATGACGAAAAACCACACTCGCTAAGCTAAGCACACTGACTAAACTAACACACTTGCTAGCTAGAAAGAAAATCTAACCTATCTAAAAATTTCTCCATACCCATCATTTTAAGCATAATACCTCTTTAGGTAAAGTCCATTTCTGGGTTTACCCAAAGAGTCCCCATCAAAATCAACTAACTCATAAGCCCCTTTTGCTAGCTTTCGCTTTACAATGTAGGGCCCATGCCACATGGGAACGAATTTTCCGGCACCTAGCTTATCGTTAGCTTGATCATATAATAGTACTAGGTCTCCTTCCGAAAAACTTCGAGGGGTTACATTTTTATCGTACTGAGCTTTCATTCGTTTCGCGTGAGTCTCGATAGCTAAAGTAGCGTCACGTCGAGTCTCATCTAATTTAGCCAAGTATAATAACCGTTTCTCCTCTTCGGAAGTAGCTGGAAGTAATTCGACAGCCATTTGAAGTGATGGGATTTCGCATTCAATAGGTAACACAGCTTCTAAGCCATAAACTAGCTGGAAAGGGGTGAAACCTGTTGAATTTTTCACTGAAGTTCGATATGCCCATAGCGCCGAAAATAACATGTTATGCCAATTCGTTCGATGGATACCAATGATCCGTCGAATCATGATGACTAGAACTTTGTTGATTGACTCAACCAAACCGTTGGCTTGCGGATAATAAGGAGTAGAGCTATCGTGGCGCAAACCAAGCTGGCTTGTAAGCTCAGTCATCATGACGTTTCGAAAATGGCTCCCATGGTCAGTAATGATTGCTTGTGGGACACCAAACCTAGTTATGATATGATTGAATACGAAAACTGCAGCTGTCTTGCCGCTTGCGTCGAATGTAGGCATCGCCTCGGCCCATTTTGTAAAATAATCAACCGCGAGGATGATATACGCATGCCCCCCGGCCGAGTGAGGGTTACAAGTAATAAAGTCAATGCCCCATTTGGCGAATGGACCAGCGGCAATTATAGGGTGGAGAGGAGCAGGTGGAGCGCGCATCTTTCGATCAAACACTTGACAGTTGTGGCATTTTCTGACGGCAAGGATACAATCTTTAAACATAGACGGCCAGAAATAGCCAGCGCGCAACACCTTCTGAGCTGTGGCATACCCAGACATATGACCGCCACATGCTCCAGAGTGACAATCATTCAAAACTCTCTCAGCCTCTTCGTGAGTTAAACAACGTCGAAAAACTAAGTCTGCCCCCCGGCGATAAAGTGTATCTCCAATAATTCTGTATTGCTGGGATCGAAACCGAATTTTTCGACGGTCTTCCTTGGAAGCTTCAGGCCGAAAGGTTTGGGTTTGGAGATAGATGATTATATCCCCATACCACGGATCTAAAGTGCTAATAAGAAACAAAGATTCGTCCGCAATGGACTCCTCTGCCACAGTCTCTGTGTCAGCACTCGGGAAATCACACATCAATTCCGCAAAAACTAAAGATTTCTTAGACTTGGACTTCTCGAACTCCAAGTCGAACTCTTGCAGGATAACAATCCATTTAGAGTACTTGCCCCCTAGCAGTTGTTTTGTCAAAATATAAATCATAGGGTTGCAATCCGAAATAACTGTAGTTTTGCGGAGAAGAATGTAGTGACGAAAACGCTGGACAGCTTGAACGGCTGCCAGGGCCAATTTCTCCACATGCGAATATTTTAACTCAGTGGGATTTAAGGTTCTACTAAGATAATATATCACATGCTCTGCTTTGAATTCATCTTCTTGAACTAACACCATTCCAATGGTGGAATGCGAAGCTGCGAGGTATAAGAAGTAGTCCTGGTTGTAGTTGGGAGGATGCAATAACGGTGCATGGGTCAACGCGTGTTTTAATGCATCAAAAGATTGTTGGGCAATCTCGTCCCAAAAGAATTGTGCGTTCTGTTTCAACAACCGTGTAAAACCTTTAGTGACCTCGGCGTAGTTTGGGATGAATCGGCGTAAAAAGTTCGCTTTCCCTTGCAAACTTTGGAGTTGGCGCAAACTCGAAGGAGGAGGCAATTTGATGATAGCCTCGACTTTCGAGGGATCGACGCGAATGCCGGCTTTTGAAACAACAAATCCCAGCAATCGACCTGTTTCTATACAGAAAACACACTTGTGGGGATTCAACCGAATTCGATAATGCCTACACCTCATAAAGATTGCTCGTAGGTGGACAAGGTGATCAGCTCGATGTAAAGAATGAGCAGGCAAATCATCGAGATAGGGTTGCACAATGTGCTTGATGTCATGAAATGCATAAGACATCGCCCGTTGAAAAGTAGCGCCGGCATTCTTAAGCCCAAAAGGTAATTTGCAATAAGCAAATGTCCCCCATGGACAAATGAATGCCGTTTTTGGTTGGTCGGCAGGTAGAATATTGATTTGATTATAGCCTGAGAAACCATCCATGAAGGAAAACATCTCACTTCCGGCACAATCATCAATAATTTGATCGATATAAGGCGTAGGATAGTTGTCTTTTGGACAAGCTCGATTGATATCCCTATAGTCGATACAGATTCTTATTGTTCCTTGTTTTTTATTGACGGGAACAATATTCGATACCCAATCCGTTAACGGGATCGGATAAATGAAACCTGCTTTCAACAGCTTTTCGACTTCTGCTTTAATCGCAGCCGCTTTTCGAGGGTGAATCTGACGCAACCGTTGCCGAATGGGTTTAGCATCCGGGTAGGTTTTGATTTCATGAACAACAATGGCAGGATCGATTCCTGGCATTTCCTCGTAAGACCAGGCAAACACGTCGCGGAATTCTTGGAATAGGGCCTTGTAAGTTTGGATTTCTTCTTCAGTACATGCGGCACCTATATGAATGTTTCCTCGATTCCGGGCTTCACTGAAATATCAATGGGAATAGTACGAGAAATATTCCCTAAATTCAGCTCTGAATCAGAATGTTTCGTTGGATCCTGAGCGTCTTTGACATATTCAGCGGTAAAGATAGATGAAAAATCATTTTCAAATGCATCATCCTTAGGTAAAAACGAAGATCTGTGATGGAGATCTTCCCATGGTAGATCATCTACACTTAGGATTTCGCGAAGTTGTTCGTCAGATGACACTTCTTCGGGAAACGTTATCCGTTCTAAGGGTGAGGTGAAAAGTGACTCTTCACTGACCACATTCATTTGGTCGGTTTCGGTTGAATGAAAGTCAGTAAAAGACATGAGAGCTTCATAAGCAATTTCATACGGACTCAACGGCATAACATCACCGAGTGAGTCTAGCTCAGAGTCAGATGGGACAACCAAGGATCATCATAAATAATGTTTTCTGACGTGATCATATGAATTGTTGCAAACGAAGGATCTGCATTGAGTGGAGGGAGAGGAAAAGTTCCCAGTAAACCGGAATCCTTAACTAAACCTACACCAATGTCCCTATAAGGGATTGTCGTTTTACCAACATGCTGGATAGTTTCTGAAGAGGTTGGGTCGGATGAAAAGTATGTCAGCTGATCAATAGTCACGATCTTACCGTTATGTGGAAACTTAATGACTCTGAAGACCGATGAAACGACCGCTGTCATAGCATATGACCAACTTCGACCCAAAAGAAGGTTGTAGTCTAGAGGGGCATCAACCACTTCCACATCCAGACTAACGGTTTTACCTTCGACCCCTATAGGCAATTCTTGTAGAATACCAAACGGACGGAACCCACGGCCATCAAAGGCCTTAAGGATGGTGGGGGATTGGTTCAACGAAGGAGAACCAAGCGATCTCCAACATTGAATCGACATAATACACGTAGAAGCTCCCTCATCAATCACAGTCCGATGAATAGGCCTGTTTTTGACTATCACTGGAATTTGGAAAGCCATTTGATGGGGGAGACGCGGTGTACTATTTTCTAGATCAAAGATCATTAGGTTCGGGTCCTGAACATCGACAGCTCCGATAGCCGACAAAAGCAATTTTCGTTGCGCTGGACATGATTGCAGCACTTCGAGTGCCGACATTGCTGAAGGTGAAACAGCTAAGTCTTCAACAATGTTGTAATTCTGGGCTGCTCTCGCATGTGGATTGAAAGCAGACCTTCGAAGTACACCCTTGGCGGGCGGCTTAATCACTAAGTCTGGGTTAGGTTTTTCGATCTGTAGTGGATCGGAACCAGGAGCTGAGGTTGATGGGTTAGAGTGAGAAGATTCTGCTTCCTTACCATCAACAGGAGCCTTACTACCATAATCTTGCGATCGAGTCGCAATCCTGACATGAGACATCATCAAAATGGGTTCTTCACTGGCATTCGAAGAAGAACCTATCATCTTATTCTCCTGCTCTGGAAATGGATTTTTTAACACAGCAGGAGTGGGAGAACCTTTGACTATTTTCACTACCTCGGCCCGATGAGGGCAATCTCTCGTAAAATGATCTTCTTCACAAATGAGACAAGGATATCGAGGTTTGCGCTTTTCGTCATTGGTTTCCGACTTTTCCGTTTTCTCCTTTGGAGCCTTGTCTGCTTTAGCCTTCTTCTTTCCTTTCTTCTTTCCACCGTTTTTTGGTTTGGCCGTAGATGACTCTACAGCGTGAATGTCGGCGGTGAGTTCAGGAGAAGACTCTCCTGTCGGAGAATCAGGCAAAGTGATAATTGGAGTATTGAAGCCTTGGAAGACTTCTTCTTACTCTTCGTAGTCACGATACCAATCATACCATCAGCGGCATGAGATCCCGAAGGAGCAGCAGCGATTTGGTTTGACTTTGGAAGATCCGGAATTTTCTCGTGTAACGTACCCGACTGAGTGTAAACTAAGTCAAGGTATTGTGCCTGAGCAATGACTTGCTCCTCAGTAACTACTCCGGCCTTAGCTACATCTTCAGTAATTCTTGGTAATAATGATTTGACAAACCATTCAGCTAAGATTTGGTCCGGGATAAAAACTTTCACTAATCTTCTTCGACGTCTCCACTCATGGATGTGATCAGAAATGTACGTGGATGTCGATTGTTTTAGCGAAGTTAATAATTCTGTACCATTATCGTATCTGACTGGTAACTGAAAATGAGTTAAGAACGAGGTAGCTAACTGGCTAAAGTTGTAAAAAGAGGCCCGTGGTAACTCAATGTACCACTTGGCTGCGAGACCAATGAGTGTACGCTGGAAAAGACGTAAGCGGATGGAATCATCTGAGATGGAATTTGATGCACACCAGAGGTGGTAAGTCATCACGTGATTAGACGGATCCTCTCCAGACTTACCTTCGAACTTGGGTATATCGCTGGGCAACTTATTTGGCATTGGCGGCCAGAACTGAAGATATTGAATTGGATCGTTCGTTAGGCGCGTCAAGTCGGGTAAATCTAAAGTCGCAATAAACGGTAACTGCCGGTTAGGATCTCTAAAACTCTGAGTCACAATACCAGCCCCAGGAGGAGGATATCCAGGATAACTAGGAACAGGAGTCGCATTTGGGATATTATATCCTCCTGGAAAACCAGGATTAACCGGACCGTACTGGGGTTGCTGAGGTTGTTGATAAGTGTACCCAGGATACGGTTGATACTGGTAAACCGGTTGTTGGGCAGCTTGCCCAGGTTGATACTGTCCCTGGTACGGAGGTTGAACAAATTGAGGTTGAGTAGTAACAACCGTACTTGTACCAGGTTGGCCTGCAGGCATCTGGACTGTGGTTTGAACCGTAGGTCCAGACAACGGTACAGATGTCTGAGGAGTGGTTACAGGGACAGTAGAAACCGGAGCTGCCGATACTCCAGAAGTAAGCATGGTAGATGAAGCGGTAGTTGCTGCAGCCGTGTGAGGTGGAGTACCAGGTGCAATTGGCGGCTGAGTAACTACGGAAGTTACAGGGGTCTGAACACTTGACTGGACAGGTTGCGGTTGCTGGGGTGGACCAGGAACTGCAGGTTGTCCTGCTTGAGGTACCGACTGTATACTTGGTTGCGACATCTGTTGACCCTGTGACGGATCCCATGTTAACATTCCAGGGTATTGACTCGTAACAGGTTGAGGATACTGAGATCCATAGCCGTATTGAGGATAGGGTTGATAACTGTAAGGTGTAGTCCCATATGATTGCCCTTGAGGTGGTTGATAACCTTGACCAGGGTATTGACCCGTAGGTTGATAACCTTGAGGTAAATACGAGTACTGGGGTTGACCTTGACCTTGGGGTTGGTATCCTTGAGGTTGATACCCTTGGGGTTGCCATCCTTGAGGTTGCCATCCTTGAGGTTGATATTGATACTGAGGTTGACTTTGGGGTACATATTGAGGCTGGGGCTGACCTTGAGGTATGTATTGCCCCATAGGAGCGTACTGACCTTGAGGTTGCCCCCCAGACACGAATGAAGTACCTTGAGGTTGCCCCCCAGGCATTAACGAAGGTTGCCCCCCAGGCGGTAATTGGCCACCTTGAGGTTGGTTAACGGGAGTTGAACCTGACATCATATAAACATCACCTATACTCAATGGTACATTACCACTGTTTCCAACTAATAACCCATGATCAATGGGTTGAGGAGATGCTCCCGCAAAGGTACCAGAAAGTGATTGATACCCAGTAGGAACAGAAGGACCGCCATGTAAAAATGATTCAGGACTTTGTGAAAACACAGATGACTGACCAGACATATTTACAGGAGAATGAATTCCTCTAGGTGGAAAAGGAGTACGAGGTGTAGAAAAACCTACTGAGTTGTCTAAAAAATTGGTTAATGCAAGGTACCAAGATTCACTTCTAGGAGGACTGTAAAAGATGGATTCACGCTCCCTTAGATCAAGGGTAATTAGATCTTCAGAATCAGAAACGCCTATTTCTTCCTCTGGAACAAGTTCTTCTATAGCAATTAATCCAACAGGAAGATTTTCGGTGATAATTCTTTCTATTCTTGGTGAATCAGGAACACTAGGAGTTGGAGTAACAGGTTCGGAAATTTCAGGTTCTTCGCCTGTTTCACTGGCAGATGAAAAACTACCAGCAAGCTCGGAAACTGTAACAGCTTCGGGATTGTAACCTGTTTCTAAACTTTGGTAATCTGGATGGACTACCAAGGAAGATTCTCCTTCTTCAGGTGAACCTACTCTACTGCCACTAGGAGGAGTTACAAGGACCTTTAACCCTTCTAAATTACCTGGGTCGTCTCGAGGAGGGGATCCCCTAAGTCTACGGGATCTTCTCAACAATTCGGCCACAGAAACAACTTCAGGAGACTGGCCCGCAATTCGACGGGACCGTCTCGGTAATTCCGCCACAATTAAAGATTTTTAACTACAACACACGAAAACAAAGTAAAAATTTCAAATCAAACCACCTAAAGTCTTCTAAAGAACCAAACAAATTTGAAGCACACGCCTAAATAATCTAGAGCGTCAAACCACACACAAACAGTAGTCTTCCGGACCAAAAGCGCTAGTTGGTGATTAGGCCCAACCTCGCAGGATTCAGTACAGAAATGGCGGGTGGAACAGTTACCCCGGCAACCTGCTTAATGAATAGACTGGACCAAGTTCCTCCACTTTAACCGTCTCGAAGTGAAGCGAACCCCCCAGAAAATCCAAGTGAGTATAGCCGACGTCTGCTCCAGGTACAGTGGGACCTTCCCTCCACCGTCACCTTGGGTAGAATCCTAGATATTATGGCCACTAAGGTTACCAATCACAACAATTACACCTGGGGGAACAGTCTAAACTCCGACAGCACGCAAGGGCAGAGTAACAAGCTCCAATCCCCTTACCGGCTCCTTGACAACAATCCAAGGTTTACCGATAAGTGACCCCTGGCTCCTCGACAATGGTTAATCCGAGGTTTACCGTTTGTAATACGTACTGCCTGGCGTCGTTCCCAACGAGGGAGGAATGATCCCCTCACTGGTTCGGACACGAGCTCGTGCTTCTCCTTTAAGAGGAGCTTTCCCAGAATGTAACTGAAACAATTGGATTTGTTCTACTCAAGATAGACTATCTGTTTGGTTTTGTAGTCTTGGAGAGTTAAGTACTCACCTACTCCAAGACCCTAGCCTAAGCTATGTTGGTGTTTCAGAGCCCTAGAAAAATAAAAATTACTAGATTGATTTTAATTTAAGCGTTACTTTTAAGGTTGTTTCTTAAGTCAAAAGGTGATGGAAGTGAAACCAGTGGTGTGTTGACTCGACTCGAAACCACTACAAAATGCACCTAGAATGATTTACCCACTACTTTACTTTTTCGATGAATTGCTTAACTAAAAAGTTGAGAGAATGCAATCTTTATAAAAGCAACTTCTTAATTGAAGACAATCAAAGAAACAATTCGTTTTTCTTTTCCAAGCATAAAAACATAACCTCTCTTTACATGCACGAAAAAACTCTTTTCTTCTTTCAAAAACAAAAAGCTACTTGAAACAAGACTTTTTAAAGAAGATGTTTTTGTATTTTTCTTTTAATAAAGCAAATAAATCTAATATAACCAAAAATCAATCTTAACGACTATTAAAATCTAAGAAAATCCACTCATAAGCAAACTAAAGGCAAATTTATTCTAAGCAAGTTTAACGAGGCCAAAACTAACAATGATTATTCTAAGGTGTTTTACTTGATCACAATCAAATCAAGGACTAGCTTATTGCAGAACCAAAAACTAGCCAAAACAAAACTCTAATCTTTTTGTTCTTTTTGTAAAATGGAAATCAATACTTTATAAACAAGCAAATCGAAATTTGACCCAAAACAACTCAAATGGCAAGTTGCTCACACAAGGAGACTTTACGACAGGCCCGACTTCTAAGAAGGTTGACTAACCAGAGAGATCTAAGGCTGGACAACTTTCTACTATCAAAGTCACTACAAAACCTATCCAAAAATCAAACCCTAGGTCTAAACTTCGTTGAAAACCACTAAAACACTCAAAGCTCACAAAACAAGTTCAGGTGAAAATTCTTGACAGGGTACTAAAGGATCTGGGCAGAAAATACTAAGGAAAATCAAAATCTAAAAGCAATTTAAAGCAAAAATGGAATTTTCTTAAATTTTACAGGAAGACGCAGGCAACCCGTTGTCACAGGTGCGGCCCCGCTCTGTGCAAACGGCAACAGCGCGTCCAAAGACGCACTGTGCAGTACTCAGAGGGTGCGTCCTTCTGGAAAAATGAAGAAAAACCAAATCTAACTAAATCTAAAGCTAAGCCACCCAAATACTAATTCTCACAGTCAAAAACCAGAAAATAAAAATGATTTTCTCAAAGCAAAGTTCACATAAAGGAAAAGACTCTCTCATTAATGGATTCCCCAGCGGAGTCGCCAATTTGTCACACGGAATTGGTCAAGGGTGCGGACACAGCTGACCTTCCTAGAAGTCTAAGACATTCTAATGACAAACAAGACAAAATGGAGTGATCTTTCTCTAAATACACCTTTTACAACATGAAAACTACAAGTGTTTAGGCTTACCTTATTCCAAAACGCTGTTGTTGAAGTCCGTTCTTGACGATCCGGATGAGCTCCTCCTTCAAGTCAATTCCTGCAACCACAAACAATCAAACAATTACCAAGCACTTGCATTTCATATAATAAAACATATATTCAACATGCAGACCAAGGAACACATGAAATAACTCATTAACACAAGCTATTGAGAAAAATAAACCAGTTTGTATTAATAACGAAACAAAGAAACTCTTACAACCTGGCCTTGGTGTTGTGCAAGTTCCTCCCAGGGTCCATCAAGGGTTTTCCTCTACTTTGACAAAGCTCACCCTCTTCCAAGTAGAATCAAGTAAAGACAATCTCTCCTCACAAAGGCTCTAATGGAAGACCTAAATCCTGCAGCATTTACCCAAAGAAAATGTATAGCTCCAACCTCTTCTCCCTCTGGCTCAATGTCTTTATTTATAGTGCTGTAAAGAGGTTATTCAGGTCCACTATCAATGGGATCATCCCCCTCTTTGGGTGGGATAGCTCCCTTATTGATGGGATAAGTTCCCCCTTAATAGAGATACATGAACCAACTGGAGGCGCATCCATTTCATCAAACCGACCTCTAGAATGTTCTAGAAGTAACCACAAGTAACTTTTTCAAGATAAAACTCGCGCATTTTGCCTTTTACAGAGGGACGCACCTGTCCCTTAACATACAGAGCGTCCATGGACGCAGATTTTGTGAACATGGTCAGCGTCCCTGCAGGTAAGGCTAGAGAGAACCTGCGACCCCAGAGATAAACATAGTTTTTACAAGACTTTCTCTCTTCTTTGAGTTTGAGATGGATAACAGAGGCATGAGACTTGCCTAAGAGGGTAGCATGACTGTTGATTTGAGCCATACTAACTGTAAGTAGTCAAGGTGACATTTTTTAGTGTAACACTTTGTAGACATGATGGCTTTGGTAGGGTAACTGGAATGGGTCATCTCTTTTTCTCCACTGTTGATGTAAGATGTAGGATTTATCTCTATATCCAAAAAGGAGTCCTTATGAGCTTTTGAGAAAGCTGTCATCTACTGTACTGATAGCTTAATTCCATCTAACAGTTCCCATTTGAAGATTTGAAACATATTGGTTGTTGTTTCAATTCTGTGTTGTACCCGAATCTTACAATGATCACTAATTCTTGCTTTTTCATGCCATCCAAATTCAAAATTGAATGCAATGAAAACTCTGGCTGATAATAATAAGCTAATCAGACATATAGTATCTACAGTCTAGTTTCCTGAAATTATTCCCACTGTAATTAAAGCTTTCTGATTCACTGAAAATTTTAAAACTGGATTGTTCCCTTGCAATTCTGATAACTTTTTAATTATGTGGATTTTTTCTACCATCTTTTGCATTGGGAATTCTTTTAGCCATCCTAAGACCCTTTTTACTTCCTCTTTGTTTTCTGCAAAGGTTGAACTTTCCGAAAACTGACTATCAAAAACTTGCAAAAAGGGACTTGGATTAATAACATTTCCCATTTCTGGACTTTGAAATTCCCATGGTGTTAAAAAGATTTTGATATACTATAGGGTTCTTTCTACACATTGAGATGTTCTTTCAACCTGTTTCTTTCTGCAATATCCATCTTTGATTTCCCAATCTACAAATGGTTCAAAAATTTTATATTGAGGGAAAGTATCTGAATGCATGTAATCCGCATCTAGTCTTTGCAAAAATGATGCTTCCATTTCTTCAATTAGGTCTGGGATTCTTCGAGACTATAAAAACTTTCCAACTTCTTCTTTGATGTTGATATCAACGAGGTCCATCATCTTAGCATTTGTAAATATTTCTAATGTGAAATCAATACAATCAATCATTTGATAATAATTCAAAATCTTTCAAACCCATATCATGCACTGTGTATATTGTATGGACCAAAGGTCATCAACAGTTCTAAAATAGAGCTTCACTTTCAAATTTGGTAAAGAGTATACTTTAACCAATTTAGGATCCAAACCAAGAAGAGTACCAATATTCTTCGATTGCTAGGATTGATATTTTTGAATCCACTGGTTCCTTCTAAGCCTGAGCCCAACTACCTTTTTTATTTCAAGACAAAGATCTTCAACATGTTTCTCCAGAATTTTGAATCTCTATGCTAAAGTAGCAAAATTGTCTAGCTAGTCTGGAATATCAAAAATGCTTCCTTTGACTTCCTTTTTGTTGCGGCCAATTCTATGAGCTTTATTCATTTCCCTGGTAAGAGCATTGGCAATATAGTTAGAATTTCCAGGAATCCATTCTACATCAAAATCATATTGCTGGAACCAAATTTGCCATGCTAATAGTCTTCCTCTTGCCATTTTTCTTGATAATTTTGCTAACAAGAAATATTTAAAATTCATTGAGTCAGTCCTAATCAAGAATTTTCTTGGCGCAAGATACAATTCAAATTTTTGAATGCCATTAAATATTGCAAGAGTTTCTTTTTCAGCAGCAAAATAATTTTTCTGATTGGAGAGAAATTCTCCTAATGCATAAGCACATATTTCTTCTTCTTTACTCTCCTTCTTCTTTTCAAAAAGAACAGCTGCCCAAAATTCGTCTGATATATCAGTCTATAATATAAGCAATCCATCTCCTGGGGGCTACAATTTGGGAAGAGATTGACATTCTGTTTTGAGATTTTTAACTGCTTTTGTTGCTTGACTGGACCATCCTAATTTTAGACTTCTTTTGATAGGAGTGGTCTTTTCTGATAACATGGGGATGTATTTATGGATTTAATTCAATACACCCAAAAATCTTTGAATCATTTTTGTGTCTTCAAGCTCATCGGGGAACTCAACAAGCTTTGTAGGAACATGAGGCTACATTTGTATATGTCCATCTATTACATGAATCCCAAGGTAATCAATATTATCTTGTAATAACACCATTTTCTTTTTTGAGAGGACAATACCATGAGCTTGAACTTCTTGAAAAAATATTTCTAAATTGGCCAATTGTGTCTATAAATATGGACTGTGAATATCATCAATGTAAGTTATGATAAAATCATACTTACCAAAGATAAAGTCCATTCTTTTCTGGAAGAAAGCAGGAGTATTCTTCAATCCGAATGGAACAACTTTCCATTGATAAAATCCTGCAAGGCATGTGAATGTTGTTTTATGTCTATCTGCTTCTTCAATATGAATTTGGTAATAACCAAATTTCATATCAAATTTACTGAAGATTTTACTCTTTTGAATCTTCTATATTATTACTTCTTGACGAGGTAATGGATAATGAAAACTTTGAGTGATGGCATTTAATGGTTTATAATTTATCACCATCCTTGCTTTAACTCTAACAATTTTGGAACGATTCCGAACTAAAAATGCAGAACATGAATAGTGAGAAACATTGGGTTCAATCAACCATAATTTTAGAAATTCTTCAATCTATTTCTTGATCTCTTGTTCATCTGAAGGAGTGCAGGGAATCAACTTAACTTTTACTCCATTGTCGTGCATCGTCACAATTTCTTGCTTAGGGCTCTCTTTTTTCCAAAACTTCTGGGGATCTTTAGAACAACTCTTAATTAAATGTTGATATATTGAAATTTTATCTTCAGAACACTGGGTATCTATGGCTGCTTTTTGGTTTTTTTGAGAGCTTCTTTATCCTCATAAATTTGCAGTACCCTTTGCCAATCTTTTGAATCATTCTTTGGCTTTCTTGTACTCGTTTTCTTCTGGATTTCTCTTCGGACTTCTGAATCTACAAATTTTAATCTTGGAATAGAGATTGCTTTCTTCTTAAAATTGAAGATAACTTTATCTTCACTAATTATCACTGGCAAGACTGAATTTATAAACGGCATACCTAAAAATAAACTGGCTGATGGGTCATAATGTTGTATAGCAGATATCTTTACAATCTTCCCACCTACTTTTAAAGAAACATTATCTACATAGTGGGTAAGATTAACTGTACCTCCAACCATTTCTGAAATTAGGATATTTTGGAGAGGTTTCCATAATCCTTTAAACAATGACGGTCTGGCAAGATTGTTTGAGCCACCAGTATCAATAAATGCATCAAGATCTACCCAACCATTCTTAACCTAAACGGAGATTGGTATATACAAAAGATTATTTGTTTTTTCCATTTTCTTCAAAAAACTCTGTTCTACTACTGGGTTGAATTTAGGAACTGGCATTGAAGATGTATGTCCAACATTTTTTCCAATATGGACAAAAAGAGTTTAACTGAGGGAGAATTGGGATTACTTGCTTTCCTTTGTCTTTCTCTAGTGGTAGAGACCAACATAAAGATTCAGTTTCACTTGTTTCAGAACAATCTGTATCAGTATCAAGTTCTTCACTATAGTGGAGTTCTTCTTCATCTTCAACTGAAAATTCATCAATAAAACAGTCATAGCAAATATTCATTTTTTGAACAAAACTGATTAATTCTTCATTTTCTGAAAAAGAAGCATTAGTCAACATATATACATCTAATGGTTCTTCTTTTGAATGTGAAACAGACCAATCATCACAAAATTCTTCAATAACTACACAGGCTTTTAATCTACCAGATGTGCTCTTTGGACATGCACGGGCATAATTTCCTTCTTGCTTACATATAAAGCAGCAATTATTTTTGGGTCTCGGTTGTTTCCTTTTCTTCAAGAATCTGAAATTTTTAAAAGGTATTTTTGTATTTCCAATTTTCTTGGCCTTGAATTTTCCATACCTTTTATGCTTTTTCTTTTTCTTGACTGGTGTCGAGGGCAAAGCAGCTCAACATAAATTAGCATTGGGAGTTATATCATGTGCATGTTTTTTCCAACAGAGGTATTTAACCTTCTCATGACACTAAAATAAAAGATCTACCCAATAAATCTTATTAATGGATTTATTTTTATGTTCAATATCTTTAGAAATCAGATCTCCTGATTTCCTGGCAACTTGGATAAAAAAAAAAAAAAAAATCAACTGAATCATTTGAAAGATTTGCTTTGTAAACTTTGGCCATAAAATCTTGACCAAAAGATTCAAGATATTTTAAATCTTTCAGCTCCATTCTAGCAAGATCTATAATGATTTTCTTTTTCTCATCAATTGGCTCGGGGACAAACTATGTTTTCAGTAGTACTTCTAGAGTAGATAGTCCTGCTGCAACAACTGCTTGTCATTCTGACTCAGGTGGTCCAATCCACCAGTCATAAACTATTCCTGCCATTCTTTTTTCTGCTAGAACAAATATGGATATATTATCGAGCTTTGTAGTTACTTGCATTTGGTATAAAGCTCCAATCCATATTCTAATTGATTCAGCTGGATTTGTTGATTTGTCCAAATCTAAAATATAACCACTAGAATTAGAAGCAAACAGATCTTCTTCTATCCTAGGATATTTTTGGACTTCTTTGACAAAATTTGCCTTTTGGATTGATGGCATGATGAAAGATGGGAACTTAGAAGCTGCATTTTCAAGAGTCACGATTTCTGCTTTTGTTTTTCTTGGTTTCTCTAGAACAGACTCTATTTTCATTGGCCTGAAAGATGTTTCAGAGGTGCTAGCTTCTGTTTCTTCTTGATCCCAGAAATTTGGGGTCGACATATCTATAGTGAATTTTGAACTCTGAGATGCTTTTGCTTTTCTTCTTCGTTCTTTCTTCTGCATCCTAGCTTCTTTCTCAGCTCTTTCTTCTTGTTGTTCATCATGTAAAAGCTTGAGATTAGCTAAAATGAGTTCATTCTGTGCACCTAGATCATCTATGGCGTCTTCAACATAAGAACACCATGTAGTAATATAATTACCAATTTGATACAATTGATCTAGATCATTTGTATTTGAGGAATTATGTTCAATCAAGGGGGCACAATCAGCTCTTGTGGGAGGTTGCTTTGAGGAAGATGAAGTAGTGTAGAATTTAGTCTTTGGGGGCCATTTTCCTCCTTTCACAAAGCCACAATTGGTGTATTTCCATTCCTCAACTGGGGTGATTTGAGAATTAGAAATTCTAAAAATTTTATTTGTAGCAAGAAAATGCTTGACTTCGGTTATATACAATTCATTTGAAGATAGTACAGGCTGACTGGAAGTGCTGGCTATTTGGGTTGAGGATTCTGTAGGATAAGAGACGGGTAATGCATATTTTCTTGGATGAACAATAGGATGCTAGACAGAAAGCTTTTGGAGTATTCTAATTTTTCCATCTTGCAAAGAAGCTCTTCTTGTCAGACTTTCTGGTTTCCTTTCATCTGCTAAGGACTTGTATTGAAAATACCTGTCGTTTGGTAAGCCTATAGAATCATATGATACTCCTTCTACTTGTGCATTATTCAAACCAACTGACACACAATCTCTAAGTACTGGCTGTTTTAATTTCGGATGTCCTGTATTAGTCAACTGGAATGACATTTGAATCATTGTAGATAGGAATTCACTGCTATCAACCATCTTTAATCCTTGGACTCCTATCATAAGTTTCGAGTAGTCTTTTAGATGAGGATCTGTAAGACTAATAGAGTAGTCTGGAAAGATCATTCTATATTGACAACTAGTAGATAGGTTACCGACAATGGTATCTATTCTAGCATGATCATAGCTTTGGTGTCTACTATCAAAGACTTCAGCAATGCAAGGAGTATTTAAGCCATGCCTAAACAAAGGGGCCAATCCTATCCTTATACCTCCAAAATGTAAATAGGAATATTTTTTGTCTTTTGCATATTGTCTAAATTTTTTGATTTCTTCACTAGTAAACAGAGAAAGAGAAACAATTTGTACAAAAGGACCAGATATTTTGATCTTCACTTCTACTTAATTTAAAAGCTTCTTTTTCTGAAAGATATTAGAAAGAGGGGTTTTATAGACATCAGTTGCATGGAGAGTTGGAGGATTCCAAATTTCGGGATTTTCTACCATTTCTAATTCTTTTTCAGATCGATATCTTTTTCCAGAGATCTAGAATCGACTTTAGTAACAACACAACATTCAAGAGTAGAAAAATATATGTAATTAAACTATCCATTAGGAACTTGACTGGGCTCTGATACCCTTTTCTACTCTTAACCATCATGTTGTTACTGAAGTTGATTCTAGATCTCTGGGAAAAGATATCGACTCTGAAAAAGAATTAGAAACAGTAGAAAATCTTAAAAGCTGGAATCCTCCAACACTCCATGCAACTAATATCTATAAAACCCCTCTTTCTAATATCTTTCAGAAAAAGAAGCTTTTAAAAGAAGTAGAAGTGAAGATCAAAATCTCTGGTCCTTCTACACAAATTGTTTCTCTTTCTCTATTTACTAGTGAAGAAACCAAAAAATTTAGACAATATGCAAAAGACAAAAAATATTCCTATTTACATTCTGAAGGTATAAGGATAGGATTGGCCCCTTTGTTTAGGCATGGCTTAAATACTCCTTGCATTGCTAAAGTCTTTAATTCTTGACACCAAAGCTATGATCATGCTAGAATAGGTACCATTGTCAGTAACCTATCTACTGATTGTCAATACGAAACGATCTTTCCAGACTACTTTATTAGTCTTATAGATCCTCATCTGAAAGACTACTGGAAACTTATGAGAGGATTCCAAGGATTACAGATGGTTGATATCAGTGAATTCTTATCTACAATGATTCAAACGTCATTCTAGTTGACTAATACAATACATCCGAAGTTAGAACAGCTAGTACTCAGAGAGTATGTGTCAGTTGGTTTGAATAATGCACAAGTAGAAGGAGTACGATATGATTCTATAGGCTTACCAAATGAATGGTATTTTCAATACAAGTCCTTAGTAGATGAAAAGAAACCAGAAAGTCTGACAAGAACAGTTTCTTTGCAAGATGGGAAAATTAGAATACTCCAAAAGCCTTTTGTCTAGCATCCTATTGTTCATCAAAGAAAATATGTGTTACCAGTCTCTGATCCTATAGAATCCTCATCCCAAATAGCCAGCACTTCCAGTCAATCTGTACTATCTTCAAATGAATTGTATATACCTGAAGTCAAGCCTTTTCTTGTTGTAAAAAAATGTTTAGAATTTCTAATTCTCAAATTGCCCCAGTTGAGGAATGGCAATTTGCCAATTGCCACTTTGTAAAAGGAGGAAAATGGCCCCCAAAGACTAAATTCTTCACTAATTCGTCTTCCTCAAAGCAACCTCCCACAAGAGCTGATTGTGCCCCCTTGATTGAACATAATTCCTCAAATACAAATGATCTAGATCAGTTGTATCAAATTGGTAATTATATTACTACATGGTATTCTTATGCTGAAGACACCATAGATGATCTAGGTGCACAAAATGAACTCATTTTAGCTAATCTCAAGCTTTTGCATGATGAACAACAAGAAGAAAGAGCTGAGAAAGAAGCTAGGATGTAGAGGAAAGAACGAAGAAGAAAAGCAAAAGCATCTCAGAGTTCAAACTCCACTAAGATATGTTGACCCCAAATTTATGGGATCAAGAAGAAACAGAAGCTAGCACCTCTGAAACATCTTTCAGGCTAATGAAAATAGAGTCCGTTCTAGACAAACCAAGAAAAACAAAAGCAAAAATTGTGACTCTTGAAAATTCAGCTTCTAAGTTCCCATATTTCATCATGCCATCAATCCAAAAGGCAATTTTTGTCAAATAAGTCCAAAAATATCCTAGGATAGAAGAAGATCTGTTTGCTTCTAATTCTAGTGGTTATATTTTAGAATTGGACAAATCAACAAATCTAGTTGAATCAATCAGAATATGAATTGCAGCTTTATACCAAATGCAAGTAACTACAAAGCTCGATAATATATCCATATTTGTTCTAGCAAAAAAAAGAATGGCAGGAATAGTTTATGACTGGTGGATTGGACCACCTAAGTCAGAACAACAAGCAGTTGTTGCAGCAGGACTATCTATTCTAGAAGTACTACCGAAAACATAGTTTGTCCCCGAGCCAATTAATGAGAAAAATAAAATTATTACAGATCTTGCTAGAATGGAGCTGAAAGATTTAAAATATCTTGAATCTTTTGGTCAAGATTTTATGGCCAAAGTTTACAAAGCAAATCTTTCAAATGATTCAGTTCAAAAAATTTCTTTTTTATCAAAGTTGCCAGGAAATCTAGGAGATCTAATCTCTAAAGATATTGAACTTCAAAATAAATCCATTGATCAGATTTATTGGGTAGATCTTTTATTTCGGTGTCATGAGAAGGTTAAATATCTCTGTTGTCAAAACAGGCACATGATATAACTCCCAGTGCTAATGTTTGTTGTGTTGCTTTGCCCTTGACACCAGTCAAGAAAAAAAAAAGCATAAAAGGTATGAAAAATTCAAGGCCAAGAAAATTGCAAATCCAAAAAGACCTTTTACAAATTTTAGATTCTTGAAGAAAAGGAAATAGCTAAGAACCAAAAATAATTGATATTTTATATGTAAGCAAGAAGGACATTATGCCCATGCATGTCCAAAGAGCACATCTGGTAAATTAAAATCCTGTGTAGATATTGAAGAATTTTGTGATGATTGCTTGTTAGGCCCCTATACTACTAGTGTAACCCCTTATTGTTATTAGTACAACCCACTTATTATATTGATGTACCCATGTAGTGCCCATATTGTTACTCTTGTGCCCCATCTATTGTTATTATTGTGCCCTTAAATTATTATTGTTATGTCGGCTCTGATTATGTTATGACCCCTTAGACTCCTATATATAGAAAGGAGGTATTTTCATTTGTATCATCCAAGAATTGTTCATTTACGTAATGTAAAGGAGGTTTCCCCCTCGAAGAGGCTGAGTTATAAGGCATTGATATATCTTTTCTATCTTTTCTTGAGCTGGTTTCATAACATTTGGTATCAGAGCCTTGGATTCTAGGGTTTCGCTGCTCCAAACAGGTCATCGTGGCATTTTCGCGATAACTTTTTTTTGCGATGTTTCAGAAGTTGCAAGAAAAACCCATTTGAGAATAAATCGCGCTAAACCTCGAGTCTGAATTTCAGAGCTTTTTGCGCTATATTTACGGAGATATGATCTGAGGAAGTTGGTCTTTTTGCAGACTCCTGAATTACATTCTAAACAGGTGACCTGGGGAAAATCATCATAACTTTCTCTCTGAGCATTGGATTGAAATTTCGTAAGAAGGTACAAAAAGAGGATGAACTTTAGTTTCATGTATATCGTTTTCAGAGCCAAAGGTAAAAAAATTGACACATGGCACTTCATACAAGTTCGCTCTTCTGGAAAGGTCTATAATCAGGTCATCTTGGGAGATTGTGCATAACTTTTTCTTGGAGAATCCAATTTGGATCAGACTGGTGGCATTGGAAAGAGGACACAGAGGGCTACTACAAGCAAAAATTTCAGAACTTAAATATCCGCAAGTACATATTTACAGTCATTTCAAGATCAAGGTCCTAAAATCAAGAAAAAGCAAGATGAGGAAGTTTGATGGCAAGGATCCGGTAAATTGGATACTTTAGATGGAGCAATATTTTGATCTACATGGTGTACCACTGTTACAAAAGGTATTTATTGCATCTTCATATTTAGAACCGGATCAATTTTTATGGTATAAAGGGCTTTGTTCTCGTAAACAACTTGTTACGTGGTCAATTCTCAAGGAGGAAATGATAGCACATTATGAGGATACAAAGAGCAACACCTTCTTTAGAGCAACACCACAACAATTGGAAAGAGTAAAAAGGCTTTGTGACATATTTGAAAGTAAAATTATGGCAACAAGGAAGTCTACCCCTCACAACTATACAGATGGACGTGTTGTTTCTCCTAGCCTTCCACAACCTACAAGGGTTACACCACAAAAATTGGAAGAAAAAGAGAAAAAGGGATTTGTTACAATTGTGATAGCAAATGCACTAAAGGTCATAAGTGTGCCAAGAAGAAATTATTTTACATAGAGTATGAAGAGGAGGAGGAAAAGGATCAAGAAACATCAAAAGAAGAGGATATATGCCAGGACCAGACCCTAGAGAAAGAAGAAATGAATCAGAACATATCTTATAAACTATTGGCAAGAATGACCACTCCTCAAACTCTCAAGATAGAAGGACATATCAAGAAGAAAAAGGTGCAAGAAGTGAAAGATCACATCAGGAAAGAAGAAATGAATCCAACCATATCTTGTAATTCACTCGTCGGAATTACCACTCCTCAAACTATCAAGATAGAAGGACATATCAAGAAGAAAAATGTTCAAGAAGTGAAAGATCACATCGAGCGTCAAGAAATGAATCCGACCATATCTTGTAAAGGATTGGAAGAAATTACCACGCCTCAAACTCTAAATATAGAAGGACATATCAAGAAGAAAAAGGTTCAAGCAGTGAAAGATCACATCGAGCATCAACAACAAGTTCTCCAACTTTTAAAGGATAACGCCACTTCGGTGCAAAATCAAATGAAACAACAAGTAGATCAACATCATAGTGAAAAATGTTTTGATGTAGGAGATTGGGTATTTTTACTGTCACATCTAAAGCAAGCTATTCATGAGAAGGAAATGTTGGCAATACTACATGCACTTAAAAAATGGCAACCTTACCGAATGGGAAGACTCTTCAAGGATGAGGATGTGGAAGCATTGCTTTGTGCTATTTCTATTATCCAACCAGATTGGATAAACAAAGCAAGGGATGAATGGAAGAAGGACAAAGAAGTATGGCCACTTATTCGAAAGTTGCAAAAGATCCCAATTCAAACAATATTGCCAGAAATTTAAGAGGAAGGAAAAATCATATTGGAACCTGGAGTAGTCACAGAAACAAGAATCTAAGAGCTACGAAATCGATCAATTTCAGAGTATCTCATCAAGTGGAAGAACCTACCTGTTGAAGATTCCACATGGGAGGACAAGAATTTTATATAGAAGCATCAAGAACTACTCAAATGTTGAGGACAACACTTTGTGAAGGAGAGGGGCATGTTAGGCCCCTATACTACTAGTGTAACCCCTTATTTTTATTAGTACAACCCACTTATTATATTGATGTACCCATGTAGTGCCCATATTGTTACTCTTGTGCCCCATAGTAGCCCACTATTGTTATTATTGTGCCCTTAAATTATTATTGTTATGTCGGCTCTGATTATGTTATGACCCCTTAGACTCCTATATATAGAAAGGAGGTATTTTCATTTCTATCATCCAAGAATTGTTCATTTATGTAATGTAAAGGAGGTTGCCCCCTCGAAGAGGCTGAGTTCTAAGGCGTTGATCTATCTTTTCTATCTTTTCTTGAGCTGGTTTCTTAACATTGCTCTGTTGTACATTCAGAAGAAGAACCATCAGGTGTATATATGTTGACTGATGCTTATTTTTCAGAAAACGAAGAATTAATCAGTTCTACTCAAAAAATGAATATTTCCTATGACTGTTCTACTGATGAATTTTCAGTTGAAGACGAAGAAGAATTTCACTACAATGAGGAACTTGAGACTGACACAGACAGTTCTGAAACAAGTGAAACTAAATCTTTATGTTGGTCTCTACTGCCAGAGAAAGACAAAGGAAAGCAAGTAATCCCAATTCTCCCTCAGTTAAACTCTCTTTGTCCATATCAAAAAAATGTTGGACAGACATCTTCAATGCCAGTTCCTGAATTCGACCCAGCAGCAGAATAGAGTTTTTTGAAGAGAATGGTAAAAACAAATAATCTTTTGTATATACAAGTCTCTGTGCAAGTTAAGAATAGTTGGGTAGACTTTGATGCATTTATTGATACTGGTATCTCAAACAATCTGGCCAGACCGTCGTTGTTTAAAGGATTATGGAAACCTCTCCATAATATCCTAATATTAGAAACGGTCATAGGTACAGTTAATCTTACCCACTATGTAGATAATGTTTCTTTAAAAGTAGGTGGGAAGATTGTAAAGATATCTGCTATACAGCATTATGACCCATCAGCCAGTTTATTTTTAGGTATGTCGTTTATAAATTCAGTCTTGCCAGTAACAATTAGTGAAGATAAAGTTATCTTCAATTTTAAGAAGCAAGCAATATTTGTTCCAAGATTAAAATTTGCAGAATTAGAAGTCGAAGAGAAAGCTAGAAGAAAACTAGTACAAGAAAGCCAAATAATGATTCAAAAGATTGGCAAAGGGTACTGCAAATTTATGAGAATAAAGAAGCTCTCAAAACAAAACAAAAAGAAGCTATAGATCCCCAGTGGTCTCAAGATCAAATTTCAATATATCAACATTTAATTAAGAGCTGCTCTGAAGATCCCCAGAAGTTTTGGGAAAAAGAGAGCCATACGTAAGAAATTGTGATGATGCACGATAATGGAGTAAAAGGTAAGTTGATTCCCTGCACTCCTTCATATGAATAAGAGATCAAGAAACAGATTGAAGAATTGCTAAAATTATGGTTGATTGAACCTAGTGTTTCTCACTATTCATGTTCTGCATTTTTAGTTCGGAATCATTCCGAAATTGTTAGAGGTAAAGCAAGGATGGTGATAAATTATAAACCATTAAATGCCATCACTCAAATTTTTCATTATCCATTACCTCATCAAGAAGTAATAATGCAGAAGATTCAGAAGAGTAAAATCTTCAGTAAATTTGATATGAAATCTGGTTATTACTAGATTCAGATTGAAGAAGCAGACAGGCACAAGACAACATTCACATGCCCTGCAGGATTTTATCAATGGAAAGTTGTTCCATTCGGATTAAAGAATGCTCCTGCTTTCTTCCAGAAAAGAATGGACTTTATCTTTGGTAAGTATGATTTTATCATAACTTACATTGATGATATTCTTATTCACATTCCAGATTTACAGACGCATTTGGCCCATTTAGAAATATTTTTTCAAGAAGTTCAAGCTCATGGAATTGTCCTCTAAAAAGCGAAAATGGTGTTATTCCAAGATAACAATGATTTCCTTTGGATTCATGTAATAGATGGACATATACAAATGCAGCCTCATGTTGTTACAAAGCTTGCTGAGTTCCCCGATGAGCTTAAAGACACAAAAATGATTCAAAGATTTTTGGGTGTATTGAGTTACATCCATAAATACATCCCCAAGTTATCATAAAAGACTGCTCCTATCAGAAGACATCTAAAATCAGGATGGTCTAGTTAAGCAACAAAAGCAGTTAAAAGTCTCAAAACAGAATGTCAATCTCTTCCCAAATTGCAGCCCCTAGGAGATGGATTTCTTATATTACAGACTGATTCATCAGATAAATTTTGGGTAGCTATTCTTTTTGAAAAGAAGAAGGAGAGTAAAGAAGAATAACTATGTGCTGATGCATCAGGAGAATTTCTCTCCAATCAGAAAAATTATTTTGCTGTTGAAAAAGAAACTCTTGCAATATCTAATGGCATTCAAAAATTTGGATTGTATCTTGTGCCACGAAAATTATTGATTAGGACTGACTCAATGAATTTTAAATATTTGTTATCAGCAAAATTATCAAGACAAATGGTAAGAGGAAGACTATTAGCATGGCAAATTTCGTTCCAACAATATGATTTTGATGTAGGATGCATTCCTGGAAATTATAATTATATTGTCGATGCTCTTACCAAGGAAATGAATAAAGCTCATAGAATCGGCCGCAGCAAAAAGGAAGTCAAAAGAAGCATTTTTGATATTCCAGACCACCCAGACAATTTTGCTACTTTAGCATAGAGATTCAAAATTCTGGAAAAACATGTTGAAGATCTCTGTCTTGAAATAAAAAAGTAGTTGGGCTCAGGCTTAGAAGGAACTAGTGGATTCAAAAATTTCAAGCCCGGCAATAGAATAATATTGGTACTCTTCTTGGTTTGGATCCTGAATTGGTTAAAGTATACTCTTTACCAAATTTGAAAGTCAAGCTCTATTTTAGAACTCTTGATGACCTTTGGTCCATACAATATACACAGTCAATGATATGGGTGTTACAAATTTTGAATTATTATCAAATGATCGGTTGAATTGATTTTGCATTAGAAATATTTACAAGTGCTAAGATGATGGACCTCATTGATATCAACATCAAAGAAGAAATTGGAAAGTTTTTACAATCCCTAAGAATCCCATACCTATTTGAAGAAATGGATGTGGATTACATGCATTCAAATACTTTCCCTCAATATGAAATTTTTGAACCATTTGCAGATTCGGAAATCAAAGAAGGATATTGCAGAAAGAAATAGGTTGAAAGAACATCTCAATGTGTAGAAAGAACCCTATAGTATATCAAAATATTTTCAACACCATGGGACTTTCAAAGTCTGAAATTGAGAAATACTATTAATCCAAGTCCCTTTTCACAGGTTTTTCACAGTCAGTTTTCAAAAAGTTCAACCTTTGTAGAAAACAAAGAGGAAGTCAAAAGGGTCTTAGGATGGCTAAAAGAATTGCCAATGAAAAAGCTGGTAGAAAAAATCCACATAATTAAAAAGTTATCAAAATTGCAAGGGAAGAATCTAATTTTAAAATTTTCAGTGAATTAGAAAGCTTTAATTACAGTGGGAATAATTTCAAGAAACTGGACTGCAGATACTATATGTCTAATTAGCTTATTATTATCAGCCAGAGTTTACACTGTAAGATTTGGGTACAACACACAATTGAAACAGCAACCAATATGTTTCAAATCTTCTAATGGGAACTATTAGGTGGAATTGAGCTATTAGTACAATAGATGATAGCTTTCTCAAAAGCTCATAAGGACTCTTTTTTGGATATAGAGATAAATCTTACATCTTACATCAACAGATGGAGAAAAAGAGATGACCCATTCTAGCTACCCTACCAAAGCCATCATGCCTACAAAGATCGAATAAAGTTAGAAGTTGGACAGTCCTCGAAAGTAGCTATAGAATCTACAGCACCAACATCTTCAAAAGGAAAGGACACTTTATTTTTAGATGTGTACCAAGATGCTCAAGACCCCACTAAGCCAGACTACGAAGAAATATATCTAAAGATAATGGAGGAAGCATATCTTCAAAAGAATATATCATCTAACGAATTTGATTATTATAATGAAGATAGTAGTCCCAAAGGGCCATGGTGATAGTCCATTGATTCCTTGTAATAGTAAAAGTTTGAATTATTGTACTGAAAAATTGAGTAGACACCATCGAACTATGCAAATGTTGACAGGACCCTCAATTATTTCTACTTTCTGTCATGTCTAGGTTAAAGTAGATTCATTAGGAAGTCTATAAAATAAGAGATCAATAGAAGAGGAGCCTATATTGTTGGACTGAGTTCTTCTAAACTCTGAGATTTCTTATTTTTCTTGTAATGCTTTGTAAGTTTTCCTTTTGAGTTAATAAAAGCTTTGCGCACCTTTTCACTCTAAGTTGAGTTGTTCGCTTGATATCTTCTTCTAAGTATCAGTAAGGCTGCAAGGGAGGCGTTCGTAAAGCTGTTGAGAGAGTGCCCGAGGAGAGGCCGAGTTGCAGTAGACGCATGCAGCAAGTGCTAGAAGATACCGTCTCAAGGAGCTACTTTACTGAACAGTAAGAGGTTCTCGATATTTTATAATACTCAGTTACATATTGGTGCCCACCCTGTCAAGTTCCTAACAACCAGTTTAATTAGATCTTTTTCTACTCGTGAATGTCATGTTGTTACTGAAGTCGATTCTAGATCTCCGAGAAAAGATATCGACTCTCAAAAAGAAGTAGAAATGGTAGAAAATCCTGAAAGTTGGAATCCTCCAACTCTCCATGCAACTGATGTCTATAAAACCCCTATTTCTAATATCTTTTAGAAAAAGAAGCTTTTAAAAGAAGTAGAAGTGAAGATCAAAGTCTTTGGTCCTTCTATACAAATTGTTTCTCTTTCTTTGTTTACTAGTGAAGAAATCAAAAAATTTAGACAATATGCAAAAGACAAAAAATATTCCTATTTACATTTTGGAGGTATAAGGATAGGATTGGCCCCTTTGTTTAGGCATGGCTTAAATACTCCTTGCATTGATGAAGTCTTTGATACTCGACACCAAAGCTATGATCATGCTAGAATAGGTACTATTGTCGGTAACCTATCTACTGGTTGTCAATACGGAACGATCTTTCCAGACTACTCTATTAGTCTTACAGATCCTCATCTGAAAGACTGCTGGAAACTTATGGTAGGAGTCCAAGGATTACAGATGGTTGATAGTAGTGAATTCCTATCTACAATGACTTAAACGTCATTCTAGTTGACTAATACAGTACATCCAAAATTAAAACAGCCAGTACTCAGAGATTGTGTGTTAGTTGGTTTGAATAATGCACAAGTAGAAGGAGTATCATATGATTATATAGGCTTACCAAATTACTGGTATTTTCAATACAAGTCCTTAGCAGATGAAAAGAAACCAAAAAGTATGACAAGAAGAGCTTCTTTGCAAGATGGCAAAATTAGAATACTCCAAAAGCCTTTTGTCCAGCATCCTATTGTTCATCAAAGAAAATATGCGTTACCAGTCTCTAATCCTATAGAATCCTCATCCCAAATAGCTATCACTTCTAGTCAGCCTGTACTATCTTCAAATGAATTGTATATACCTGAAGTCAAGCCTTTTCTTGCTGTAAATAAAATGTTTAGAATTTGTAATTCTCAAATCGCCCCAGTTGAGGAATGGAAATTCACCAATCGCCACTTTGTGAAAGGAGGAAAATGGCCCCCAAAGACTAAACTCTGCACTACTTCGTCTTCCTCAAATAAACCTCCCACAAGAGTTGATTGTGCCCCCTTGATTGAACATAATTCCTCAAATACAAATGATCTAGATCATTATATCAAACTGGTAATTATATTACTACATGGTGTTCTTATGCTGAAGACACCATAGATGATCTATGTGCACAGAATGAACTCATTTTAGCTAATCTCAAGCTTTTTCATGATGAACAACAAGAAGAAAGAGCTAATAAAGAAGCTAGGATGCAGAAGAAAGAAAGAAGAAGAAAAGCAAAATCATCTCAGAGTTCAAAATTCACTATAGGTATATCGACCCCAAATTTCTGGGATCAAGAAGAAACAGAAGCTAGCACCTCTGAAACATCTTTCATGCCAAAGTAAAACAAAAGCAGAAATCGTGACTCTTGAAATTGCAGCTTCTAAGTTCCCATCTTTCATCATGCCATCAATCCAAAAGGCAAATTTTGTCAAAGAAGTCCAAAAATATCCTAGGATAGAAGAAGATCTGTTTGCTTCTAATTCTAGTGGTTATATTTAGATTTGGACAAATCAACAAATCCAATTGAATCAATTAGAATATGGATTGGAGCTTTATACCAGATGCAAGTAACTACAAGCTCAATAATATGTCCATATTTGTTCTAGCAGAAGAAAGAATGGCATGAATAGTTTATGACTGGTGGATTGGACCATCTGAGTCAGAACGACAAGAAGTTGTTGTAGCAGGACTATCTACTCTAGAAGTACTACTAAAAACACAGTTTGTCCCCAAGCCAACTGATGAGAAAAAGAAAATTATTAGAGATCTTGCTAGAATGGAACTAAAAGATTTAAAATATCTTGAATCTTTTGGTCAAGATTTTATGGCCAAAGTTCACAAAGAAAATATTTCAAATGACTTAGTTCAAAAAATTTCTTTTTTATCCAAGTTGCCAGGAAATCTAAGAGATCTAATCTCTAAAGATATTGAACTTCAAAACAAATCCATTGATTATATTTATTGGGTAGACCTTTTATTTCGGTGTCATGAGAAGGTTAAATATCTCTGTTGGAAAAAAATAAGCACATGATATAACTCCCAGTGCTAATGTTTGTCATGCTGCTTTGCCCTGGACACCATTCAAGAAAAAGAAAAAGCATAAAAGGTATGGAAAATTCAAGGCCAAGAAAATTGCAAATCCAAAAAGACCTTTTAAAAATTTCAGATTCTTGAAGAAAAGGAAACAACCAAGAACCAAAAATAATTGTTGTTTCATATGTAAGCAAGAAGGACATTATGCCCATGCATGTCCAAAGAGCACATCTGGTAAATTAAAAGCCTGTGTAGATATTGAAGAATTTTGTGATGATTGGTCTGTTGTACATTCAGAAGAAGAACCATCAGATGTATATATGTTGACTGATGCTTCTTTTTCAGAAGACGAAGAATTAATCAGTTCTGTTCAAAAAATGAATATTTGCTATGACTGTTCTACTAATGAATTTTCAGTTGAAGACGAAGAAGAACTTCACTATAGTGAAGAAATTGAGACTGACATAGATAGTTCTGAAACAAGTGAAACTGAATCTTTATGTTGGTCTCTACCACTAGAGAAAGACAAAGGAAAGCAAGTAATCCCAATTCTCCCTCAGTTAAACTCTTTTTGTCCATATCAGAAAAATGTTGGACAAACATCTTCAATGCTAATTCCTAAATTCGACCCAGCAGCAAAACATAGTTTTTTGAAGAAAATGGTAAAAACAAATAATCTTTTGTATATACCAGTCTCTGTGCAGGTTAAGAATAGTTTGGTAGATCTTGATGCATTTATTGATACTAGTGGCTCAAACAATTTGGCCAGACCATCGTTGTTTAAAGGATTATGGAAACCTCTCCAAAATATCTTAATATCAAAAATGGTCAGAGGTACAGTTAATCTTATTCACTACATAGATAATGTTTCTTTAAAAGTAGGTGGGAAGATTGTAAAGATATCTACTATACAACATTATGACCCATCAGCCAGTTTATTTTTAGCTATGCCATTTATAAATTCAGTCTTGCTAATGACAATTAGTGAAGATAAAGTTATCTTCAATTTTAAGAAGCAAGCAATATTTGTTCCAAGATTAAAATTTGCAGAATCAGAAATCTGAAGAGAAATCTAGAGGAAAACTAGTACAAGAAAGCCAAAGAATGATTCAAAATATTGGCAAAGGGTACTGCAATTTTATGAGGATAAAGAAGCTCTCAAAACAAAACAAAAAACAGCCATAGATCCCTAGTGGTCTCAAGATCAAATTTCAATATATCAGTATTTAATTAAGAGCTACTCTGAAGATCCCCATAAGTTTTGGGAAAAGGAGAGCCCTAAGCAAGAAATTGTGACGATGCATGATAATGGAGTAAAATGTAAGTTGATTCCCTGCACTCCTTCAGATGAACAAGATATCAAGAAATAGATTGAAGAATTGCTAAAATTACGGTTGATTGAACCCAGTGTTTCTCACTATTCATGTTCTGCATTTTTATTTCAGAATCATTTTGAAATTGTTAGAGGTAAAGCAAGGATGGTGATAAATTATAAACCATTAAGTGCCATCACTCAAAGTTTTCATTATCCATTACCTTCTCAAGAAGTAATAATGCATAAGATTCAGAACAGTAAAATCTTCAGTAAATTTGATATGAAATCTAGTTATTACCTGATTCAGATTAAAGAAGCAGACAGGCACAATAGTATTCCAATGCCCTGCAGGGTTTTTTCAATTGAAAGTTATTCCATTCGGATTAAAGAATGCTCCTGCTTTCTTCCAGAAAAGAATGGAATTTATCTTTGGTAAGTATGATTTTATCATAACTTACATTGATGATATTCTTATTCACAGTCCAGATTTACAGACACGTTTGGCCCATTTAGAAATATTTTTTCAAGAATTTCAAGCTCATGGTATTGTCGTCTCAGAAAAGAAAATGGTGTTATTCCAAGATAATATTGATTTCCTTGGGATTCATGTAATAGATGGACATATACAAATGTAGCCTCATGTTCTTACAAAGCTTGTTGAGTTCCTCGATGATCTTAAAGACACAAAAATGATTCAAATATTTTTGGGTGCCTTGAATTACATCCATAAATACATCCCCAAGTTATCATAAAAGACTTCTCCTATCGGAAGACATCTAAAATCAGGATGGTCTAGTCAAGCAACAGAAGCAGTTAAAATTCTCAAAACAGAATGTCAATCTCTTCCCAAATTGTAGCCCCGAGGAGATGGATTGCTTATATTACAGACTGATGCATCAAATGAATTTTGGGCAGTTGTTCTTTTTGAAAAGAAGGAGAGTAAAGAAGAAGAACTATGTGCTTATGCATCAAGATAATTTCTCTCCAATCATAAAAATTATTTTGCTTCTTAAAAAGAAACTCTTGCAATATTTAATGGCATTCAAAAATTTGAATTATATCTTGTGCCAAGAAAATTCTTTATTAGGACTGACTCAATGAATTTTAAATATTTCTTGTCAGCAAAATTATCAAGACAAATGGCAAGAGGAAGACTATTAGCATGGAAAATTTGGTTATAGCAATATGATTTTGATGTAGAATGGATTCATGGAAATTCTAATTATATTGTCGATGCTCTTACCAGGGAAATGAATAAATCTCATAGAATCAACCACAGCAAAAAGGAAGTCAAAGGAAGCATTTTTGATATTCTAGGCTAGCCACACAATTTTTCTACTTTAGCACAGATATTCAAAATTTTGGAGAAACATGTTGAAGATCTCTATCTTGAAATAAAAAAGGTAGTTGGGCTTAGGCTTAGAAGGAACTAGTGGATTCAAAAATGCCAAGCCTGGCAATCGAAGAATATTGTTACTCTTCTTGGTTTGGATCCTGAATTGGTTAAAGTATACTCTTTACCAAATTTGGAAGTCAAGCTCTATTTTAGAACTCTTGATGACCTTTGGCCCATACAATATACAGAGTACATGATATGGATTTTACAGATTTTGAATTATTATCAAATGATCGGTTGTATTGATTTCACATTAGAAATCTTTACAAGTGCTAAGATGATGGACCTCATTGATATCAACATCAAAGAAGAAGTTGGAAAGCTTTTACAGTCCCTAAGAATCCCATACCTATTTGAAGAAATGGAAGCATCATTTTTGAAAAGACTAGATGTGGATTACATGCATTCAGATACTTTCCCTCAATATGAAACCTTTGAACCATTTGCAGATTGGGAAATCAAAGAAGGATATTGCAGAAAGAAACAGGTTGAAAGAACATCTCAATGTGTAGAAATAACCCTGCAGCATATCAAAATATTTTCAACACCATGGGACTTTCAAAGTCTGGAAATGAGAAATGCTATTAATCCAAGTCCCTTTTCGCAAATTTTTGACAGTCAGTTTTCAGAAAGTTCAACCTTTGCAGAAAAAAAAAAGAGGAAGTCAAAGGGTCTTAGGATGGCTAAAATAATTCCCAATGCAAAAGCTGGTAGAAAAAATCCACATAATTAAAAAGTTATCAGAATTACAAGGGAAGAATCTAGTTTTAAAATGTTCAGTGAATCATAAAGTTTTAATTACAGTGGGAATAATTTCAGGAAACTGGACTGCAGATACTATATGTCTGATTAGCTTATTATTATCAACCAGATTTTGCACTGCATTCAATTTTGAACTTGGATGGCAATAAAAAACAAGAATTAGTGATCACTGTAAGATTTGGGTACAACACATAATTGAAACAACAACCAATACCTTTCAAATCTTCAAATGGGAATTGTTAGATGGAATTGAGCTATCAGTACAGCAGATGACAACTTTCTCAAAAGCTCATAAGGACTCTTTTTTGGATATAGAGATAAATCCTACATCTTACATCAACAGATGGAGAAAAAGAGATGACCCATTCCAGTTACCCTACCAAAGCCATCATGCCTACAAATATCGAATAAAGTTAGAAGTTGGACAACCCTCGAAAGCAGCTACAGCATCTACAGCACCAACATCTTCAACAGGAAAGGACACTTTATTTTTAGATGTGTACCAAGATGATCAAGACCCCACTGAGCCTGACTATGAGGAAAAATATCTAAAGATAATGGAGGAAGCATATCTTCAAAAGAATATATCTCCTAACGAATTTGAAGATTATAATGAATACCTTAGTCCCAAAGGGGCATGGTGATAGTCCTTTGATTCCTTGTAGTAGTAAAAGTTTGAATTATTGTACTAGTGTGCCTTTGAATTATTGTATTGTAAAATTGAGTAGACACCATCAGACTATGGAAATGCCGACAGGGCCCTCAATTACTTCTATTTTGTGTCATGTCTAGGTTAAAGTAGATTTGTTAGGAAGTTTATAAAATAAGAGATCAACAGAAGAGAAGCCTATATTGTTGGACTGAGTGCTTCTAAACTCTGAGATTTCTTATTTTTCTTGTAATTCTCTGTAAGTTTTCTTTTTGATTTAATAAAAGCTTTGCTCACCTTTTCACTCTATGTTGATTTGTTTGCTTGACATATTCTTCTAAGTATTAGTAAGGCTAGAATGGAGGCATTCGTAAAGCTACTGAGAGAGTGCCCCATCAAGCAGAACAGTCCATCGAGATGCGATGGTTGGTGCACCAATGTAATGACTAGGATCTGTCTAATATCCATCTGAATAGTCCATGAGGATGCAACAACGGTAATAGAAATTACAATGCATTCTCAATATGATAAGTACAAAAATAAGTGAAATAGTTCAACTACTTTATCACAAATCAAAGAAAACATGAATTACAAACATTTATAGAATAGTTTTACAAATATCTATAATCCATGCATGAAGAACGTGTTGTCCCATAGGGCTTCTTATATTAATAACATTTTCCAAGACAAATGTATACAGTGAATGCCACTAACTCCAATAGTGGAATGTTGGAGCCACTCCTTTCTACTCAAAACAACTAGCTTATCTCTCTAATGCCTTACGGGAGGAGCCAAGGTGAAAAGTTCTTTGCTCTTACAATGAGGGTGTATATATAAAACTGATGAAGTGATGTTTCACCTTCCTTATGACTCTTCATCTACCCTCATGACTCTTTGAATTCCTATGAATTTTCAACTTTACATGACTCTTCATGTTCCATACATGTCTTTTGGACTTTCATTTTACAATACATTTTGAAACATAATTTGCATCATTAACCACAGTGGTGCGTCATGTGAAAACTCATGACATGACATCACATGACATTGTTGGCATAGGCTTTCTTGATGATGTGGCAATGTCAAGCCACTGTTGCCACTATATGTTGCAGGTCTTCTTCTTTCCACCTTCGCATGGTGATAAGCAATCTTCAATGATCTCAAGTATTGAATGGTGATCACAAACTGGTGTCCCTTTTCTTTCTCTTGATTGATCAACTTGCATATTCATCTACAAGTTGGTATTTCAACATGTTGTGATATTCATCTCCTTCTTAGTCATCTTGCCATTGCATAATAAGGTACCTATTTCTGAAATTGACTCATGACAAAATGAAATTAGCTCGAAGACCCCCTAGTATAAGATTGATCATGTTGATCCATTGACTCAGCATGAATTAGATGGAAGGTTTGAAAAAGGGCTTAGTGACTATGCATTTATGTAGTTAAAGAAGGAAAGTAGAGAATTGAGCCTTGAGACTATGCAGTGTGTAGTTCAAGCTGAGCTGAGGGGACAAACTACATAGTTTTGAGGGTCAGTGTGAGAGGTTGAGGGGATGAGCACTCGATGAGCACATTTCTTAGTTCTGGGAGACAAGAGAGGTTGGTCTATTGCACAGTTGCATAGGTTAAGAGCTAAAGGATGATATTGAGGCTAGAGACTATGTAGTGCGTAGTTAAGGCCAGGCTGGGAGAAAAAAATCGCACAATTCTGGGAGTCAAGGCCAGGGATTGAGCACAGAAATTACAAAGTGCAACGGTCCTGGGAAGTAGTAACTATGCATTTCATAGTTCCAATGGACAAGGTCATAGTAGAGGAATGAGACTACGTAGTGTGCAGTTTATGGAAGTCAAGTGAAGCTAGGTTTCTTGGTCTAGAGTGCGGGACCAATGAGGCTAATGTGAATAGTTATAAAAATTTGAATGTTATCACACACTTAGAATACTTGATGAAACAACAACATATATCATCTAGGACACATGAAAATCCATTTCCCTCTATGTGCCAGCTTTATGACAACTTTACAACAAGTGTGACACTTAAGATACACTTTGTGACAACTGTGACGACACTTGTGTGACAATTCTTACAAAGTTTGAAATGAGTGTGATAGATGTTTACATGGTTAGAAAAACTCATTTACACAAAGGTGGCCTCTTGGAACACCAAAATAGGCTTATATACATGATGTGACAACTGACATGTGAAAAGATGACATTTTTCCTATCTTTCAAAGCAGAACAAAACTCCTTAAGTAAACACATGGAATGAGTTTCAAATTTTCTGTGGAAATGTACAAGATTAAGGAAGGCTCCAAAATTGAGTGTAAGAAAAATTTTTGGAGGGTTTTGTAGCAGGGACAACACTTGGTGACACATTGGTAGAATTCTAGCTTCTCTGCCTTGGTTAACTCTTCTGTGCAGGGTCTTGGTTCTTCAGGGAGTATTGATTCATCATGTAGATTACCTTGTTCTCCCCACTTACCATGTGAATAAACATGGTCCCATCTATACCTTTCTCACTTGAACACATCATAAAGTTCCACGATATCACAAAATTTTGAGTTTGGAAGGGTAGTGAAAATCATGAGCTTAATATTTCCAGAGTATGTTTTTTCATCTTTGGTGTGGCTCCACTGCTAGTAGGCTTGGATAGTACCCTAACAAAGTCACTATAAGAACACAAGCATTGTTCCACTACCATCGAGCCTGGAAAATACCCCAACGGAGTTGCTTGCCTCACCTCTCTGCACAAGAAGCCTTTCTATTCTTTCGCCTTTATTTATTTATTTTATAGGACTACGCAAAGGAACTTATTCATTTTATGGGTGGAAGAGGGATCCTGAATTATTGATAACATAAGAGGCTGTTCCTTCAAAGAAGCATATAAACACCTTTGATTTAGGTTTTCTCATTTAGATTTTCTCCCTTCTCCTCCTCTACTAATTGGATAGCCATGTCAACACAAAAACATAAAAAACTGAGTGTGGGCATGAGGTTTTCTTGAATAGACACAGGTTCATGGTTTAACCAAAAATCTCCTTATAGATGGATCATATTTCTCATTGGGACTTCATCAACTAAAAGATATCACCAATACAAGGAAGATGGACTGTGGTATAGGAATATCCTCTCTACATATAGAGACGATCCCTCTAACACATGAGAGTGGGTCTAGCCACAAACAAGACAATCTAATGTAAATTTCCTTAGATTAGAATCGAATAAGAGGGCATACCTCTTATAACGCTAATCCACTTGATGGTGATGTTACTTCCTTTCGTTCTGTTCGTTCAAGTACCTGAAACAAACATGCAAGAAACAACAACAAATGTGATAGCATAAAATCGAATCCAATCTACGTAAAAGGTCAAGGAGTTCTAAGCTATGAAATGTAATATTACACCTGATATAGGAAATAAACCATTAGTTGTATTAAAATAAACTTGAAAAAGAAATACAACTGAAGCCTTGATGTTGGAGATCTCCTTTGTGGTATCCAAGTCCCGCTACATGCCTTTTCAGGACTCTTTTCCTCCTCTAGCTTGACATGAAAATGCTTCCAAGCTCTAAATCTCTCTCCTCATGCTTTAGCTACCAAATACTAGTCTTTTGTCATCTTCTTCTATCAAAAGCTAAAGATTTCAGAATGTTGCAGCTGGTTCTATTTCTCCACCACTTTCACTATGTGTTGTATTGTAACCAAAAAGGGTAAGAGGAAGTGGTTTATATAGAGAGAGGAAGATAAGAATGAGATCCACTCAAGGGGGAAGAAGGTATTATCTCCTTGGGAAGGTCCACTTTTAAGGGGGAAATAACCTTATATGGAGTTCTCGACCCTTATCCAACCAAACGAACATCCAACACATCGCCACTAGAAGTCTCTAGATGTGAAACTTCGTTTCCTTTTATGAAAACAGTCCAGAAGTAGACCTGTGCAGGTATTAGGCTAACAAAATCACCGATCATCGTGGGTAATAGTGTAAAACTCTGCCATTGGCATGGGTGAGACACTGGGAAAGAGCACTGATCTTAAAAACTGGGTTTTAATAAGGATTCTCTGGAAATGTTCTAAAGGGAGTGGGGACTACTTTCTTCAATATTCAAGGGATGCAAGAGCATAGGTTTCATGGTGAAAGTATAACACAGTAGTCACTACTAGGGTTCTCCAGGATCAGGAACGAGGAGTGACAAGAGAGTGAGAAATTACTGTGTAACATGGAGAAAAGGTTGGCCAAATTTTGAAATTTCACAAGACTCTCTTTTAACTCGGACACACATAAAGAATCCAAGAAACACATTGAAATGCAACATTTATTTACATGACACACACACAAAAAAAAAAAAAAACAAGCAATACTATGTACATAATGTAGGTCACAATCCCATATCATCATTGAAAATAATGTCTTAATTCTTTGCCATTAACGGGGAGAGATTTAATCCTCCCATCAAGTTATTGCAGAAAATATGTGTGCTGGCCAAGCTTTTCGTGAACTATGAATGGTCCAATCCAAACTTGGTGTGTTTTCCTTTGTCCTCGTGGGCCTTATCTCACTTCATGACTAAGTCATCCACATTAAATTTATTCTTCCCTACAGACTTCTTGTTGAACCACCTCTTGACATGGTTATGATGAAGTGAAAATATTTCTTTTGCTTTTAGCATTTCTTCCTATAACTTGTGAAGGGTGTCCATCCTGCACTTCATTGATAAGCATGGCTTGCCTTGGGATTCTTGTGAAATTTGGAGAGTAGGAAAGTATATGATAGGAGGGTCGATGGCTTCTTTTCCATACACCAAGAAGTAAGGGGAGGTGTTAAAAGAGGGATTTGGTGTGATTCGGTCAACCCACAAAGCATTTACCAAAGCAGAGTGCCAGTTCCTCTGTTCAAAGCATATGGTATTTTTGATGATACATATAAGGTTCTTATTTTTGGACTCAGCAAGACCATTCCCCCACGGATAATAATTATTTGAATGCTTCAATATAATTCCATTTTCTAATGCAAAATCAAAGAGTTTTAGCGATGAGAAATATGTGGCATTATAAAAAACAAGTGAAGTAGGAAATTTGAACTTGGAAATGATATTATGTTGAAGGAAATTGATGACTTCCTGATCATTAACCTATTTGAGCAGAACTACGTATTTCCACCACATAAAGTAGTCTATGGTAGTGAGAATATAGTAGTGTTTCTTTGACGAATTCGGGAATAATTCTCCAATGACATCCAAGCCCCACTGTTGAAAAGATTTTTCCACTGCGACAGGCTACAATGGGGCAGTTGAATTCTTGTTTCATCACACCTTTAACAGACCGGACACTTGTGGGTATAAGTGTGAGAATATTTGAACAATGTGGGACAATATAAATTGACCGGCATGATTTTATGTGTAGTTGTGTTGCCTAAAAAATGTCACTAGGCTAGTCCATCGTGGAGGTCACACAATAACTTCTATGGATCTTATGCTTCCAAACACCTGCGAAATACTCCATTATGGTGCTTTCTAAATAGCACCCCACGCACCAACTGATAAGATAATTATTTGAGCCTAAGTGCCCTCTTATGTCGTGTGGATAAATGAGAGGGAATGGTGCCATGCTCAAGGTATTGCCACACGTCTATGTACCAAGAGTATATGGTAATAGTGGGAGTAGTTCACTCTACATTTTACATTTTGATTTCTTGTTCCCATCCAAAAGGATCTTCTTCTTCTTTTTTCATCCACTTCTTCTACTACTAGTTGACATAGACTGTGGCCCTTGATTGTGTGAACTGGTTTGAACTCTAAATCATACTCCTATAACTTGGTCATCCAATTCACTCTTCTCTCACCCAACACTTGTTGAAAAAACAATGATTTTATTGTTCGGTGCGGAACAAACATAATATAGTGATTTTTCAAAACATAGGGCCAGAAGTGCTTCATCGCCTTCTATACTACATAACCTTATTTATCAATGGTCGAATAGTTGAGTTCAGGTCCTTGAATACTAGCGCTCATGAAATATATTGGCCGCTCATTATTCTGATCATCCTTTTATGTAAGAACAATGGTGAGAGAAGTCTTAGAAGAAAAGGTGTAGAGCAGAAAATATTTGATGAAATCTGGGTTGTATAAAGCAGGTGCTTCTGCAATATCTTTCTTGATATAAGAAAATTCATAATTTTCCCTTTTATCCCATCTGTATATTTCATCCTTATTTACCATCTCCTATATTGGTTTGACAATCTAAGCGTAATCAGAGATGAACTTATGGAGGAAGTTGATTTTCCCCAAGAAGGACTGCATAGCTTTCTTGTTCACTGGGAAGGGAATATACGTGATTTCTTTGACCCTCTCAGGGTCTACTTTAATCTCATTTTTGGTAATGATGTGGCCCAAGAGGTTACCCTTGGACACTGCAAAAATACTCTTCTTGGGATTAAGGGATATCTTGTATTTGTGACATCGCTCGAAATTTTTCCACAAATGGCATGTGTGGTTGGATCTCTTCTTAGAAAATATTGTGACATCATCAAGATAGACCACCATGTTTTATCCAATCAATCCATGGAATGTAATGTCCATGGCACATTGAAACTTTTTGTTGGCATTAATCAAACCAAATCATTGTCTCTTGAATGTGAACGTACCCCACTTAGTACAAAATGTTGTTTTATGTTTGTCAGGCTATGAGACTAGGAGTTGATTGTATCTCAAATACCCATACAATAAAGAAAACATTTATGACCCTGATACTTTTTGCAGTATCTTCTCCATAGACAACATGAGGTCGTTGTCTTTGTCTAATTCGTAGTTCAAGTTGCGGAAATTAACACACAAGAAGATTTCCCCTGACTTCTTCCTTACTGTGACCAAGTTTTACACCCAAGTAGAATGTCACACTTTAAAAATGATACGAGGATCCAACATCTTCCTTAACTCATTTTGAATGAGAGTCTCAAGTGTAGGATGTACCTTCCACATATTTTGTTCAAACGTCTTGGCCCCTTCTTTGATTAGACCTACATGTTGGATAATTTGTGTGTGATAACTTTTGAGCTCATCATATGTCCATGAGAATACATATCACTATTGCTTGAATAAGCGAATAAAATCTTATCTCTCTTGTGATGTGCAACAAGTACAAGGATTGACATACTTAAAATCCTTTTCTGTTCCCAGATTTATCTACTCGTGCGACAACGTTGAGCTATGGGTCTTTGTATTGATTGGCTCTCAGAAGTGATTTTGCAAGTCATATAGTTTATATAATGATACCATGCCTTTCAGCATGAGGTTTCATTTTCTTGTGCTAGCTTCATCTTGAAATGCCTTCTCATGGTAGTCTTCATCGATCGTTGCATCTTTGAATACATTGACGTTTGCCATAAAATATAGTATTTTCTCGTCATCATTGAAAATGTGTAAATTAGAATATTATCAGGGACAGGTGGATTATAAAGGATTTCTACAGAAAAACCATCTCTAAGAGATGACAACCTAGCAGCAGCATTTTCTAATGCATCCGCAACTACGTTACGCATTTTAGGAACAAAGATAATATTAAAAGCTTGGAAATGTGAAATCTAATGCCTCACCTCTTGTTGGTAAATTTTGAGATGAGGTGACACATAGTGTATAGTATCACATACCTGTCGTACAATCATTTTTGAGCCACCTATTTCTTTGAGAACTGCAATGTTGAGGTCGATGGCTCTTTTCAACCTAAGATGATTGCTTCATATTTCATGGCATTGTTCGTGCACTTGAATTCCAAGTGGCTAGAGATTAGATGTTTTCTTTGTTATGGGTCTATTAAAACACAACTAGCTTCAGAGCCCTCTTGTATTTTGGAACCATCAAAATAAAAAGTCCACATATCATATTCACAAGGGCTACATACCATACGAGTGCTATTATTATTATTTCTATTAACTGTTAAATATCATTTTCACTTGGACTAGGAAGGACCTCCAACTATCTATTTGGTGGGATTGGGGATGGCTGAGAAAGATAACACACCAGTTCAATTTCCAAAAAGAAATTGAAAAAGCTAAGGTATGTGAAAGCCATTGGCTCATTTTCTCCCTCTAAGGGAGTTACCATGTGTTTCATATAATTCTATGAGTTCACTTGAGTCTGATTGTTTCTGCCCTTATACAAAAGCCACAAATGTGACAAATTTGTCACAAAGTACCCATGTAACTTGTTGGACTAGTGTCTTCTCAATAACACACCCTACTCTTCAGGAATGTCCACAATTACTATGTTTATACATTGGTGAACTCGGTGATCAGATGATAAATCAATAAGCACATTTTTTAGTTCACCAATTGCATGGACAAGAGTCATGTTCAGCTGAATGATCTGTGCATATTTTTTATCCCATTTTGCATTGATTTTCTTTGCAAAATATATGGGTGTTATGTTTACCGATGCACCAAAATCAACTAAGAAATTGTGTACATTATAATTTCAAATTTCAATAAAAAAAGAGGGCAACGTGTATTTATATCGAAAGTTAAATCATTAAGTATGGACTCTAAGGAACTAGAGGAATTACTATATTCGGCTCCCTTTTGTGAAGAAGCATTATCACAGATGGGTTGTCCAAGTGCGCATAGGAGAATGTCCAGCTGGCCCGTGATCTTTGTTAATCGAGCAGTGAGATATCCATGTGAGCCTTATTCATTTCATCAACAATATTGTAATCTAGTGTGGGAGAGATTTCTGAAGTGTCTGGGGGAGTTGGCTTGTCTGCTACTTCTAGAGTGATGGACTTTCTTTTTCATCTTGCAAAAGTTCTTTTCACTGTGACTTCATATCCATACTTGTTCTGAGTGTCATGTGTTGATCTGATGGGTAGACTGATCTTCCTTAACAAAATTTTCCTCAAATTTTTCTTCATCAACTTCCGTGTCGAAGGCGACCCTTGGCTTCTTAAGTTATATCGAGCGGTCTGCTTCTGGGTGGGTTCATTAGTGATTGGCTTCTTTTTGGAAATTTTCTTTCCAGCTGCAAGTACACAACTGAATGTGTTCATAGCATGCCCCATTCATGGGGTCTCTTTGGTCATGGTAGTTTCTTAATTTTCTTTCGTAGGCTTAGTCTGATCATTAGTAAACATTCTATCAATAAAGTGTGTAGCCAGAGAATTCATGTTGTGGATCCATTGTGGGCATTTTTTTTTTTTTTTTTCTGAATGGTATTCTTGATGAAATGAGTAGTACTAATCCATGCCCATACTTTCAATATTCAGCAAAACATTCAAGATTTGTGTAGACTTGGCTGACCAATTGTTGTTGTTGCCGAAGTTGGAAGTCCTTCTCAGAAGGTTGAACTTGGGAGGCTTGTTGCTCATGATGGTCTTGTTTGACCTTTGTTTCAATTCTACCAACTCATTAGATAGAAAATTGATAGTGTGGGTCAAGGTCTCAAGATCAATTGCTTCTTTTTCTTTGGCCTTGCTTAGAGAGCCCTAAGACTTTTTCCTCATGTCTTTGGAGATTTTTGTTAATTCCTCATCTTCAATGACTCCAATCGCATGTAGGTCCTTCGCACCTATGATCGCCTCTATAAAAGTTTCATCCAAAGTTGGTTTCATAGTTATTTTCATGAACTGTGTGATGCTTGATGGTAAGGAAGATGTTAAATAGTCAATTGTGATGGAGTCATGAGGTTTTGTGTTTTTTATAAATCTGTTCAAGATATGGTTAAAAATCTAATTGAAATCTTTCACTTTTTCTTTCTGCTCCATCTTGAGATTACCCATCTCTTTCAAAAGCATGGCGGGGTTTTTATCGTCAAAATTTTTTCCAAGAAATAATTTTTTAAAACCCCTCCAATTCTGGACCGAGTTTAGAGGAAGATTATGATGCCATACAGTTTCTCTACCATCTAAGGTACATGGAAACAATCTACATGCAAAATCATCATAATGTACCTCAAGTGTTTGTAAATGTAGATAAAAGTTGTCTAGATGGTCTTCTTCCTTTATTGCTCTTTTAGGGCCATACTTCGTTAGTATCTTCTCCAGGTACCTTGGCATCTTGTGTAACACACCCAGTAGTGCAAGTGGGCCTTGAGTCATCCAGTCCAGATCTTGGTATGCCATGTATTTGTCATTTTTTTCCATTCTTTGTCAGAATCTCATTGGTTTTCTTCTTCTTCTTCTCCTCCTAACGAGTGGAAAGTATCGTCCTTAAGCACTACGTTATCATTGTCACCATCATTGAAGGTTAGAGGTTGTTCTAGTTTTCTTACTTTTACTTCAGAATCTGCTAACTCTTCAAGGGTGGCAAGAACCAATTCTTCAAATGTCGAGACCATTAACTCAGTGGGGGTAGTTTGGTTCTTCTTTGGGAAATATGGAAGAGTTTCTACTCCTAGTATCGATCCAATGGCTCTTGCAAACTTTCGGGTGATAGGGCGACTAACCTGGATCTGATCATAAGAGACTTTGTAAGATTTCACAGTTCTAGGATGAGAAAAATTACCAACTTCAGGAATGTGCATAGGGTATTTGTTGCGAATTTTACTTCCTTGACCAGAGGAAGTGAGATTCGAGTTCGTGAGGTTATCAACCATAAAAATCTAGTTTCCCTCCTTCTAGTCCCCTAAATGTTGACATTGTTGGACCCGCCAACATGCAAGGGTCTCTTCGATATGTGGTCCCTGTTAGCCTCCTATTGCAATAGGTATTCATCTTTCATGATCGACATTTTTACATACCAAATATGTCATACTTTGCATGCTGCAATGTTCCATATTTGCTACAGAGGCCAAAGAAGTGTCCATGAAAGTGTGCTAGTCTAAGTGCCACTACTATGATCCATTTTTTTGATGAGATGATCCATTTTTTGATGAGTTTTCAGTTAAGGGAAGGCCAAACATCTTAATCTTAGTCTCCCTAGGTTTCAATTTTCTGTTGTAGAATATAGAGAATCATTATCTGTCCAAACAGCTTAATCTTGACAGGTTTATAGATAGGTAGAGAAACAAGGGTGTTCAACAGCTTAATATGAGCCCCTGAATGAAATAAGTGTAGATGTAGATAGGAGGACAGCAAGAAGAACAGAATGAAAAGCTGGGTATGCTAGTTCAAGTGCACCAAAACCAAAAGAAGAAAAAATGCTAGGTTTTCATTTGAAGGACTTCAAACAAGGCACGACTAACTCCCCCTTCTTCTTGTTCCCCAAATCATTCACTAACCTCCCCAAAGAGGGCAAGATCTGCTTAATACCTCTTAGTTTCATCATTTTCCATACCATTTGCCTTGGTAAAGATCTACTTTACTCAAGGAGTGTTCATACTTCCTCTATGAGTCATTTTCCCCCTTAAATAGCGTAAGATTTACATACTTAGCGCTTTCTTCACAAAATTCATATTAACTCCTAACTCTATTACGTAAATCCCTCCTAATTTTTCCCTTCCCATACTAAAATTATATGGTAAAAATCCCCATTATTTACATATCCCCTCCTTTGGTTGAAATATAACCATAAGTATTATTGGGAATTACTAAGTTTATTTGAAACTTAGTAAGAACCCTCATTTCGCTCAAAAACCATCTCCCTAAGGTGTTTGGACTCCTTCCAAAACACAAAAATCCCCTTCAAATGCTATCGGACTCCTTCCGATGCATCAAGAACCCTTCCAAAGCTTTAAAAAGCCTTTTCTGATCGCTTTAACCCTCCTCCGATGAGTTTTCCTCTCCTCCGACGTGATATCGCTGTCGGAGGTCGTAGCATTCATTCATCGGCCCGCCCCCTTTTATATCTCCCCGATATCACTTCGCCGATGCGATTTCATGATCGGTAGTCGCAATTTTCTGTACCTGTATATATATTCCCCCTCTCATCCACCAACGCGATATTGCTACCGCACCCGAAAGCATATCGCATCGCCATCCATTCATTTCCGCAACATTTCCCATTTTCATACAGCCGCATGCCTTATCGCCTTTCCGAAATCAACGATCGCTCCCATTGCATTACATATACAAAAGCCATTGCCCCCTGTCCCCGCCGATTGCTGATCTCCGATTTAATCCCTGTCGTACTCCCACGTCACCCTGCCACGTCACTGTCGTACTGGGACCCACTGCTGATGTCATACTGACGTCATGCTAACATCATCACTGGAAGAAGGTGCGAAGGGCGCAAATCATAGTAAAGAGAGCCCGGAATGAAAAACTGAGGCAGTTTTCGATGCGCAATTAGCGCTTAGCGCTAATCGCACATCGCTAAGAAAAATGACCAAAATGGAAAGCTTTATATCGCTCGGCTACCAGCAGGCCCAAAAACTCGCAGTTTGACAGAAACTCCTCATTTATGATTCCTATTCAAATCAGCCAGCGCCGGTAGCATTCCAGAGGCCAAGGAAATCATTTGCAGCAGCCATTCTTGCCTTGAAAGGGTAGAAAAGGGGCGATTTGACAGTTTCAAGCATATCAGATCAAGAGAAAGTAGCCCAATTTAAGTATTAAATAGTATCAGAGGAGAGACGAAGCCTCGATTACATTGAAGAGTATCAGTGAAGCAGCAAAGAGTATCAGATCGAAGCAGGTGAACATTAAAGGCCCCCAAGCAAAGTCAAAGAAAGCAGTGAAGCCATTTAAAGGCTCTCAGATCACAGTCAATGCACATCAAAACCACTCAAGAGCAAGGGATCAAAGCCCAAAGCACAGTTATGGCTAAATGAACAACACATAGCCATAAGGACAGATTTCGACTCATTTTTGAGGCAGCTGCCCTGGCACAGCAATTAGATATCTTTTTGCATTAATTCCACGGCAAGATTAGATTAAAGAACTCACGTCCCTCAGATCTGTTTAAGATCTTCTGTAATGGATATTTTTAGATATTTTCCCTATATAAACCACCCTAATTCGTCGTTTAAAGGGTTGGTTGGTTGATTCACTCCACTAGGGACTCGCTCTGTATACTTGATGTTTTCCTTAATCAAAGACTGCTGAAAAGCTTGGAGGATGGATTGTTTACAGTTTGTTTAACGATTGAAGAATGAATGTGGAATTCTTGTGCTGCAACATGACTCAATAAGTGTTTTCTACCTTTTTTTTCCATTGATATACGCTCATATGATACATATGTCACCATCTAAAATAGTAGGAAAAATGAATAGATTAGACTTTGTTTAACTGCACTCTATGCTCAATTTCTGTTGTTTCTTTATGTTTTCCTCTGAATTGGTAATAAATATGAATTCCCTTTGGCTCATATTTCCCCTGATTCACTCATGTTTGACAGTTATCTAGGGATTCTTTACTGCTCCTAGATAGAGCTCATTCACCTTCCCTCTGTTAAGCTAAAAGAGAGATTCTTAATTGCCTCTCATTCCTTAACCTTCAATCCATCTCCATTTAGCTTGAATTTTGTTTCATGTGTAGCTATCTTGCTCCATATTCCTCTTGCGACCAAGAAAACGCACCAGCAGTCCTACTCCATGACTCCATGCCCAATGGTTTGAACTTATCATACTATGCATTACCTCTCTACTCGAAAGCATCATCCTTCCCACCAAAACTCAAACAAAACCCAAAGAAGCATATAACTAGCATAAAATCAACCCAAAACAAAGTTAAAACAGAAAGAGAGAGCACTCTCTAACTGCAGGTAGGCTAGGACCTGCAGTCCAAAGATTGGTTTGTGGTTACCTTGGCCGTATCCCTTAAAGGAGCCAAGGGACAGCCTGAGTGATAACATCATTGGCGACTCCACTGGGGACTTATTCAGAAAATTCCAAAAAACAAGTTAGAAGCTGGCTCCTAAGAAGAAAACACATAATACCAGGTCAAACCCAGACCCAAATCCACTAGTTGTTTTTGAAAATCCGAATTTAATCCCAAGAAACCTCAGGAAATTAGAGCGAAAAGAGGATTTTGCTGATTCTAGTCCTGAGATAGTTTAGCCAAGCTGTGTTCCCACCCCTGTCAAAGTTTTATTTCGTTCAACCCCTAGTTCCCCTTGTTCTTCATCCACCTCTCCAAGCACCCTTTCCACACCTTCGTTCACTGCGCATACTACCACAGCTACTCCTATTATCCCAATTGTTCCAGCTGTTCCGTTTATCCATGTTGCTCCACTTATACCTGTCAATATGGCTAAAAGATATGCACCCTTACAGCTGCCTAATAACCTCGGGGCTATGCCTCAGGATTACCAAACTAAAATAACTTATTTTGATGGCACAAGTGCCTGCACAGCCCTTCAGCATACAAAGAAAATGCAGGATTACTTTGAAAGCTATGAGATTGACGATGATGGGGTAAGAATGAAGATTTTTATCCAAAGTTTAATGGGCGATGTCAGGACTTGGTTTAGAGCACTCCCAGCTAATTCCATAGCAAACCCAAAAGCCTTATATCAGTCATTTATCAACAGATGGGAGAAAAAGAAATACCCCTTGCACATACTAGCCGAATACGATACAATTAAAAGAGGCCCTCAAGAGTCTGTTTTGGACTATTGTGCAAGATTCAATAATGTCTATAATGCAATACCACAGAACTTAAGGCCTCCACCTGACCTTGCCTTGTATAAATTCCCTGATGGTTTCGACCCAGATATGGCCTACCAGTTAAAAGAAAGAGCCCCTAACAGCCTTGCCGAAATGCAAAATGTGGCTGTCACTGTGGAGGCAAATTTAATCGCCAAAAGAAACAGAGCCAGAACAGAGAGGAGAACGACCTTTAAGGAAGAACCCTCAGCCATAGACCAAAAGCTGGATGCTCTTATCAGTGGCATGCATAGGCTGGTAGATAGAGTGGACAACGTTGAGAAAAAATCATCATGGGACGGGCAGCAAACCAACGCTGTTAGGAACCCGAACTTCAGAAGGAATCAAAACCCAAATGCTGGAAGAGTGAGCCCAGACCATGAAATAAGGCCTCCTTTCCAAGAAAATTACGTTGAGACATCAACAACTAATGAGCCTATAGAAGACACTCACATAAACCTAATGGGTTTGAAGAACGAGCAACATGTCTTCTTAACTAAAGAAGACCAAAATAACGATAATATGCATCAATTCCAAACCCAAGAGTCTTTCGACTTTGAACAAGCCTATGACCCAGCCGTTTATGAGCTAAACAAGCAATGTAAGCTAAGAACCAGAACGATTTATGTGCCCAAGCCCATCAAACCAAAGGAAAAACAACATTCCGATAAAATCAAAGGCAAGGCTATTATAACATAACACGTTGAACAATTTGTCCCAAACCCACAGTACATAACCATAGATGATATAACTATCGAATAGCCTTCCAAAAAGCAGCCTGTCGTGCCTTTTTCCTCAAAGGAAAATATGCACAGCGTTCCAAAAAGCCTGCCCATAATTGAAAAAACACAAGTGACCACTCTCCATAACACTGGCGAACGAGAGCAAACCGCTGATAATTCCAATGAAAAAGAAAAATCTTCCATCATCAACACCAAGACTCCACTAAAAAAGCGATTTAATTTAGAGGCAGAGATTGGAAAACTTAAGATATCCATCCCCCTCTCAGAACTTGCCAAGCATGATGTTTATAGGCAGCAAATACAAATATCGCTACAAATGCCACAGGTTAAGGATGATGTAAATATTTTAGATGATACCCCAGAGCTGCTCTTTGGCCCAGAATTCAATGGAAAAATAGTCAATGGAGCAGTTTTGCCATTCTATATCAGTTTGCATATCCATGATAAAATTTTACATAATGCAATGTTTGACTCAAGTGCATCACACAATCTTATGCCCAAAACGGTAATGGAAAGACTAAACCTTGACATAACCAGGCCATACAAAGATTTATTCTCCTTTGACTCATGTCAAGTCAAGTGTTTAGGCCTAATCAAAGACTTGTGTGTCTCCTTAATCCAATATCCTAAAAAGACAATCCTCATGGATGTGGTGGTTGCTGACATTCCACCAAAGTATGGCATGCTCCTATCAAGATCTTGGGGGGCAAAACTCCAAGGATCCCTCCAATTAGACCTCTCTTATGCCACTATATCAGTCTTTGGACAACCAAAAAGACTATATAGAGAAACACTCATGAAATATATGGTGAGTAGCGAGGATAAGCCACAAAACTTCCCCATCTACTCAATCCACACTGATATGGATTCATTTATTTTGTTTAATGATGATAGCTGCCCTTTAACTGATCTCAAGCCTTTGGCTCTAGAACAACAAGCACACATCAATTAAGAATCGGTTGCACATACCCATGAGACAGTCACAACAGCTAATTCAACCCTCACACAAAAAGAGCCTCCCGAAACATGAGACTCAGGTCCGCCCAATCCTAAAATGACTGAAACTCTTAATACTAACCACAAGCAAGAAATCACATGGTATTTAGAGTTTGATGGTTCAGTTAATAAGTTAGGAGCTGGGGCAGGTGTATGGATCCACAACAAACATAACAATTATGCACAAGGTCATGCATATAGACTGAATTTCAAATGCACCAACAACATGGCCGAGTATGAAGCACTCCTCCTAGGCCTTAAGCTGCTCAGAGCTTTAGGGGTTGCCAAAGTGTCTATTATAGGTGACTCCGACCTAGTAATCCAAAAAATGAAAGGTAACTTTGTTACTAATGACAATAGAATGAGGGCCTATAGGACAGCTGCCACTAATATACTCAATGCATTCTCTGAATCCAAGCTTGCCAAGATTTCAAGAAATCATAACATACATGCTCACAGCCTAGCCACTTTTACCAGCACATGCAAGCTTCCCTTTGAGCCAAATCATCATTTCACTGCTGAAATAAAGCATAGGCCTACTGTCCCAAATAACATTAAAGATTGGCAAGTGTTTGAAAGCGATGAACAAATTAACAATTTCCTCACTCTTGAGCATGAGTTTTCAAATATAAACATTGACATGGATGCCATGAACGACTCCCAACAACAAACAAATGAAAATCAACAGGCTGTAATAGCTGTAACAGCCAAACAAATCCTAAACCCAACTGTTTTTTACAATACAAACATAGAAGAGCCGAAACAAATGCATTTGGAGGAAATAGCCAAAACAGAGGTCGAGATCATTGATCTAAAGGATAACTTTCTCCCTGCTGGCCTTACTCCATTAGAAGATATGTTTGATGCAAATGATGTTCCAAAAAAGCAAAAAATGCAGCCCTTAAACGCCGCCATAGAAGAACACAACATTGGGACAACAGAGAAGCCCAAAATGATCGAACTATCTCAAAATCTGCCACCTGATCAAAAACCAAAATATGTTGATTTGTTCAAAGAGTTTCAAGATGTATTTGCTTGGAGTTATGAGGACTTGAAGTCCTATGACACCTCAGTGATCCAACACACCATTCCCTTAAAACCAAACCAAAATCCCTTCAAACAAAAACTTAGAAGAATCAATTCCATGCTCCTCCCCTTGGTTAAGAAGGAAGTCAAGAGGATGTTTGAAGCAGGTATCATAGCACCCATTAGATTTTGTGAATGGGTGTCGAATCTTGTTCCCACAAGAAAGAAGACAGGTGAGATTAGGCTATGTGTGGACCTAAGAAACTTAAACCAAGTCTCCCTAAAAGACCACTACCCATTGCCAAAAATGGACCACATTCTACAAAGAGTAGTGGGGTCATCAAGGATTTCACTGCTTGATGGCTTTTCAGGTTTCAACCAAATACTTGGTCACTCGGACGACAAATACAAGACAGCCTTTACCACACCGTGGGGAACATTTAAGTATGTTAAAATGCCTTTTGGACTAAAGAATGCTGGTGCAACTTTTCAAAGGGACATTGTATTTTCCAAGGAAATCCATGATTTCCTAGTTGTCTACCTTGATGACTTAACCCCCTTCTCCAAATCTGATCAAGAGCACCTCAAACACTTAAGGAAAATATTCATGACATGTAGGAAATATGGCATTTCCCTAAACCCCAAGAAGTCTCTCTTCGGCCTTGAAGAAGGTAAATTACTAGGCCATATCATCTCAAAAGATGGGATTAGAATTGATCCTGAAAGAATTCAATCCATCCTTCAAATCCCATTTCCAAGAAACATAAAAGAGTTGCAAGCATTCCTTGGAAAGATCAATTTCCTAAGTAGATTTATCCCAAATCTAGCTGAGCTGATAAGACTATTAAGCAACATGTTAAAAAAGGATGCCAAGGTAAAATGGTCTCTTGAAACCAAGCAAGCCTTTGAGAGTATCAAAACTGCCTTAACCCAAGCCCCTGCCCTCACAAGTCCACAATTCGACAAAGATTTTATCATCTTTTCCTTTGCATCTGATCATACCATAGCTGATGTCCTTCTACAAAAGGATGATGAAGGAAATGAAAATCCAATTGCTTTTTTCAGTCGAGCCCTTAGGGATGCCCCTTTGAAGTACCAAATCATGGAGAAGCAAGCCTATGCCCTTGTTAAAGCAATCAAAGATTTCCGAGTTTACATTTTATATTCACATGTGATTGCCTATGTCCCAAATGCTGTTGTAAAAGTCATATTAACCCAAGAGGGATTAGAAGGTAAAAGAGGCAAGTGGATTGCTAACATCCTTGAGTATGACATAGAAATAAAACCAACGAAGCTCATAAAGGGACAAGGTTTAGCCAAACTGATGTCCAAAACAAATTTTCAAGCCCTAGACATTAACCAACTGGACAATGAACAGGAGCTGGCGACTCCACAGATCAGTGAAACATTTTTGCAATCCCCATGGTATGTCGATATATGCTTTGTATTGTTAAACCTGTTTGCTACCCCAGGATTGTCCAAAACCAAGAAAAGATTTTTAAAAATGAAGGCTTTAAAGTTTTTTGTCTTAGATGGTGCATTATTTTGGAAAAATCATGAAGGTATATTGCTTAATTATTTAACCATGAATGAAACTAACAATGTCATGAAAGAATTCCATGCAGGGGACTGTGGAGGACATCTATATTGGAAGTCCACTGCTGATAAAATTTTAAGGGTTGGTTTCTATTGGCCCTCTTTGTTTGCAGATGTAAAGAAGTTTGCTACCTCATGCCACAAATGCCAAATCTTTGAGGGCAAAAGAAAGCTGTTGCCCTTGCCCCTTAAGCCCATATCAACCGAAAAGCCTTTTCAACAATGGTGTCTTGACTTCATTGGAGAAATCCATCCCTCTTCCTCAGGCCAGCATAAATGATTCTAACAGCCACATACTATTTCACCAAGTGGATTGAGGCTATCCCATGTAGGCAAGCCAATGACTCCACCATTATCCAATTCCTCGAATGCAACATCATTTCTAGATTTGGCTGTCCTGAGAAGATCATTATAGACAACGCTGCTGCCTTCAAATCCAAAAAGATGATCAATTTCTGCCATAAATTTCATATCACCTTGGGTCACTCCATAGCCTATTACCCTCAAGGTAATGGCTTAGCCGAATCAACCAACAAGAGCCTGATTAATATTATCAAGAAGATCTTAGAAGAAAACAAGAAGAACTGGCATAAAAAGCTCACAAATGCCCTTTGGGCAGACAGAATCTCAACAAAGAGATCCATTGGGATGAGCCCTTATGAGCTAGTGTGTGGCATGGAGGCCAGGTTTCCATCTTCTTTGGGCATTTCCATTATGAAGCTGTTACAAGAGATCCAAGTTGAACCAAATGATGTTCAACGAAGAATCAATCAGACCATTCATCTTCAGCAAACCAGAGAGCAAGTGTATGACAGAGCTCAAATTGTGCAAGAGAGGCTGAAGAAAGCATTTGACAAAAGGACCAAGGCTGAGGATTTCTGCATTCGCGACAAAGTTCTAAGGTGGGGCTCATGAAGAGAAGACAAGGGAAAGCATGCAAAATTTGATTTTCTATGGAAAGGCCCATTTGTTATCAGTGTTATACAAGGTAATAACACGTATTTTCTCAAATCTGAAGATGGCAGCGAAATTGAAGAAGGCCCTGTGAATGGACGAATGTTGAAACATTATCAAGATCCCTTTTAAGGGATACAATGCCCCTACGTATATATTTGTATATTAGTGTTTGTATATATGTCAGTGCTTTCATTTTCATGTTTGTATAAGCAATCCGATTTCTTGGAACCAAGTGACACTTTTATATCAAATAGTATCAAAACAGAGGAACGGTTTTTTGTGTTACACCTACAGCCTGTTCACAAACAAAATTAAGAGGAGTTGCTCCAATTTGTCCCCTTTTTGTGTTTACTTCAGAAGGCAGGTCTCAAGCAAAAATGTATGTAATATCAAGCACGCAGAAGAAAGCAGGCGACGCTATATAGTTCACAGTAATTTAGTTGAGGAGAGTGTTGTTCAGATCTCAAGATCCCAGTTTTTTAGCAGCCAACGAAGAATTGTTTTCAGTTCCACAGCAACAATAGAAGATCAAGGCAGTCTGACCTGCTATTCTTGGCTTTTCACAAGGAAAAGCCATCCCCAAGTGGAGCCACTATTAGCCTCCTGTTCCAACAGGTATTCATCTTTCATGATCGACATTTTTACATACCAAATATGTCATACTTTGCATGCTGCAATGTTCCATATTTGCTACAGAGGCCAAAGAAGTGTCCATGAAAGTATGCTAGTCTAAGTGCCACTGCTATGATCCATTTTTTTGATGAGATGATCCATTTTTTGATGCGTTTTCAGTTAATGGAAGGCCAAACAGCTTAATCTTGGTCTCCCTAGGTTTCAATTTTCTGTTGTAGAATATAGAGAATCATTATCTGTCCAAACAGCTTAATCTTGGCAGGTTTATAGATAGGTAGAGAAACAAGGGTGCTCAACAGCTTAATCTGAGCTGCTGAATGAAATAAGTGTAGATGTAGATAGGAGGACAACAAGAAGAACAGAATGAAAAGCTGGGTATGCTAGTTCAAGTGCACCCAAACCAAAAGAAGAAAAAATGATAGGTTTTCATTTGAAGGACTTCAAACGAGGCATGACTAACTCCCCCTTCTTCTTGTTCCCCAAATCATTCACTAACCTCCCCAAAGAGGGAAAGATATGCTTAATACCTCTTAGTTTCATCATTTTCCATACAATTTGCCTTGGTAAAGATCTACTTTACTCAAGGAGTGTTCATACTTCCTCTATGAGTCATTTTCCCCGTTAAATAGCCTAAGATTTACATACTTAGCGCTTTCTTCACAAAATTCATATTAACTCCTAACTCTATTACGTAAATCCCTCCTAATTTTTCCCTTCCCATACTAAAAGTATATGGTAAAAATCCCCATTATTTACATATCCCCTCCTCTGGTTGAAATATAACCATAAGTATGCTTGGGAATTACTAAGTTTATTTGAAACTTAGTAAGAACCCTCATTTCGCTCAAAAACCATCTCCCTAAGGTGTTTGGACTCCTTCCAAAACACAAAACCCCCTTCAAATGCTATCGGACTCCTTCCGATGCATCAAGAACCCTTCCAAAGCTTTAAAAAGCCTTTTCCGATCTCTTTAACCCTCCTCCGATGAGTTTTCCTCTCCTCCGATGTGATATCACTGTCGGAGGTCACAGCATTCATTCATTGGCCCGCCCCCTTTTATCTCTCCCTGATATCACTTCGCCGATGCGATTTCATGATCGACAATCGCAAGTTTCTGTACCTGTATATATATCCCCCTTCTCATCCATCGACGCGATATTGCTATCACACCCGAAAGCATATCGCATCGCAATCCATTCATTTCCGCAACATTTCCCATTTTCGCACAGCCGCATGCCTTATCGCCTTTCCGAAATCAGCGATCGCTCCCATCGCATCACATATACAAAATCCATTGCCCCCTGTCCCCGCTGATTGTCGATCTCCGATTTAATCCCTGCCATACTCCCACGTCACCTTGCCACATCACCCTGCCACGTCACTGTCGTACTGGGACCCACTGCTGACGTCATCACTAGAAGAAGGCGCGAAGGGCGCAAATTGCAGCAAAGAGAGCTCGGAATGAAAATTTGAGGCAGTTTTCGATGCGTGATTAGCACTTAGCGCTAATCACGCATCGCTAAGAAAAAATGACCAAAATGGAAAGCTTTATATCGCTCGGCTACCAGCAGGCGCGAAAACTCGCAGTTTGATAGAAACTCCTCATTTATGATTCCTATTCAAATTAGCCAGCGCCGGTAGCATTCCAGAGGCCAAGGAAATCATTTGCAGCAGCCATTCTTGCCTTGAAAGGGCAGAAAAGGGGTGATTTGACAGTTTCAAGCATATCAGATCAAGAGAAAGTAGCCCAATTTAAGTGTTAAAGAGTATCAGAGGAGAGACAAAGCCTCGATTACATTGAAGAGTATCAGTGAAGTGGCAAAGAGTATCAGATCAAAGCAGGTGAACATTAAAGGCCCCCAAGGAAAGTCAAAGAAAGCGGTGAAGCCATTTAAAGGCTCTCAGATCACAGTTAATGCACATCAAAACCACTCAAGAGCAAGGGATCAAAGCCCAAAGCACAGTTATGGCTAAATGAACAGCACAGAGCCATAAGGACAGATTTCGACTCATTTTTGAGGCGGCTGCCCTAGCACAACAATTAGATATCTTTTTGCATTAATTCCACGGAAAGATTAGATTAAAGAACTCACTTCCCTCAAATCTGTTTAAGATCTTCTGTAATGGATATTTTTAGATATTTTCCCTATATTAACCACCCTAATTCATTGTTTAAAGGGTTGGTTGGTTGATTCGCTCCACTAGGGACTCGCTCTGTATACTTGATGTTTTCCTTAATCAAAGACTGCTGAAAAGCTTCGAGGATGGAGTGTTTACGGTTTTTTTAACGGTTGAAGAATGAATGTGGAATTCTTGTGCTGCAACATGACTCAATAAGTGTTTTCTACCTCTATTTTCCATTGATATACGCTCATATCATACATATGTCACCATCTAAAATATCAGGAAAAATGAATAGCTTAGACTTTGTTTAACTGCACTCTATGCTCAATTTCTGTTGTTTCTTTATGTTTTCCTCTGAATTGGTAATAAATATGAATTCCCTTTGGCTCATATTTCCCCTGATTCACTCATGTTTGACAATTATTTATGGATTCTTTACTGCTCCTAGATACAGCTCATTCACCTCCCCTCTGTTAAGCTGAAAGAAAGATTCTTAATTGCCTCTCATTCCTTAACCTTCAATCCATCTCCATTTAGCTTGAATTTTGTTTCATGTGTAGCTATCTTGCTCCATATTCCTCTTGCGACCAAGAAAACACACCAACAGTCCTACTCCACGACTCCATGCCCAATGGTTTGAACTTATCATACTATGCATTACCTCTCTTCTTAAAAGCATCATCCTTCCCACCAAAACTAAAACAAAACATAAAGAAGCATATAACTAGCATAAAATCAACCCAAAACAAAGTTAAAATAGAAAGAGAGAGCCCTCTCTGACTGCAGGTAAGCTAGGACCTGCAGTCCAAAGATTGGTTTGTGGTTACCTCGGCCGTATCCCTTAAAGGAGCCAAGGGACAACCTGAGTGATAACAGTCCCAATTATAACTCACATCATTTTGGATAATAGCCCCATCTAGAATATGGCCTAATTGTTGGTTACCTTAAATATATGCCTTGGCTTTAACTGTCAACAAGAGAGAGGAATGCAAATGTGCCTTCGAAAATTAAGGGAGTTTTTCCTGGTGAGTGTTCGATTGTATGTGTGTCAAAGTTCTTTCACTACAAAGGGGAGGGAAAGTGAGCCTCTAAGGGAGAGGTAGTAGTACCACCCTAGTAGAGACACACAAAAACAAGAAGGATTTGTATAACAGTAGGCGGAATAGTCCACGGAGATGTGACGTTCAGTGAAACCAATGTAATGAGGAGGATTTATCTAATATCTAGCAGGATATTCCACGAGGATGTTACAACAATAATTAAAATTACAAAACATTCCCAATATGATAAGTACCAAAATAAATGAAATAGTTCAACTACTTTAGCACACATGAAAGAAAAAATGAATTACAAACATTCACATACTAGTCTAATTGACATAGTAGATAGTTCTCTACTAATAGCAAATAGTCGAAAGAGGTTGTTAACAGGGCAGAAAGAAGAAAGAGTCTTACAAATATCCATAATCCATGCATGAAGAATGTGCTAGCTCATAGGGCTTCTTATATTAAACAAAATTTCCAAGGCACATGTGTACAATGAACACCACTAGGTCCAATAATGGAGCATTGGAGCCACTCCTTGCTCCTCAAAATAATTGACTTATCTCTCTAATGCCTTGTGGGAAGATCCAAGGTGAAAATTACTTTTCTCTTACAATAACAATGTATATATAACAATGAGGAAGTGATTCTTCACCTTGCTTATGATTCTTCATCTACCCTCATGATTGTTTGACTTCCAATGACTTTTCAACTTTACATGACTCTTCATATTCCATACATGTATTTTGGACTTCCACTTTACAATACATTTTCGGAACATATTTTACATCATTAACAACAATGGTGTGGCATGTGACATCTCATGACATGACATGGCATGACATTGTGTTGAAGGCTCGAAGTGTCTTTCTCAACATTGGGGAAAAACCACCTAGTCGAGACCTTAGAACAAATCCTTTTCTGTTTGGAATGGTGGCTCCAACTGGAGATTATGGAACTAGTTTCCCTTAAAATAAATTATAAGAAATGGATGGAGTATAAGTAAAATGATTTGACATAGTTAAAACTAGAAATAAAGAATACTTAAACTTAATATCTATCTTGGGAAATATATCTATATATGTGATTTAAAGACATCTCATAAGCAACATGAAAATATAGATTATCTTGTGATCATGAGGTTAAAACAAAACTGATAACTAATTTAATTGAATAGTTAATTAAACTAGTTGATAAACTCATCACATATATGAGATTTCGTTGTTTATGCATATAATATGTAATTCCAATCATGCATATCAGTAGTGAAAAATGTATGATTGTTACAGCCCATATATGATAAACATAATCAAATTACCATTCATGTCTTAAACAAAGCGATAATAAATAGATAATAGTACCTAATAAATCGTAACTCTACTCATGAGAAAATGGTAGTGGTTTAGGTTTATATTAAGAATAAATTGAGTTACAATAGTGCAAACCAAAGCCTTCTTTCCAAAATTTAGAACCCTTTCTCCTTACAAACGAAGGGGATTTATAGTCTCAAAATGAAATACAAATAGAGAAAATAGAGAAAAACTTGAAGCGGTTTTAACAAACAACGCTTAAAATAAACCAAAGAGACATTTTTAGAATTTTTTATAAAAAATTGTTTAGGAATGTGAAGAGGACTTCTCTCCCATTCACTGCTGAAGTTCATAAATATCTATCATGTTCTTCAATTCGAGTGGAGTCTTCTGTTGAACCCTCATCTGGTTGATAAATCTAGCATCCCTTAATACTGGGAACATGTGAGTTGTGATATTGGATAGGCAACTAAGCATTAAACATTGGTTGTGAGGCTTGTCTAAGAACTGCCAAAGGCTTTCCAAGTTAACTTTAGATAGCTGATCAATTATTTTGACCCTTTTCTTGGATGATTCCTTCCACATTTTCATGAGCAGTTTGATATCTGACAGCATTCCCTCAAGGTCGTTTGATATGATATTCACCTGGAACAAGTTATCATTGATTCTCTCTGTGAGATTATTATATATATCTCTCGCATTGAACATTGTTTCCTTTGTTTTTTTTAAGGCAAATCTCCCATTCTCTGAAGACTATTTCCTTGTGTAACTCTTCTATTATAGGAAGATTAGCTAATCTCCCCTTAGTTTTCTCCTGCCATATAAGGAAACCTACAATATTTTCTTTAATATCATTGAAATAAGTTCTAAGGTATGATAATTGGTCAACTAAAGAACTACCTACTTCAAATAAATCATGAATAATGGCCAACCTTCGAAAAAACACAATTTTTTGTTGAGAAAGGAGAGTATTTAACTCTCCTACTTCCTTCTTGAGCTTTGTGAATTTAGGGTTAACCTTTAGTTGTTCAATCATGTTCTGTAATTCTTGTATATGAGCATCTCAGACTTGCAAACCAGTGTCATGTTGAACTTTAAGAGCATTAAAATTGTTTTGGAGTTCAATAATTTATCCTTGCCATATTTTATCAACATTATTTTGTTTCTCAATCTCAAAACTCTGTTGTAACTGTACAATTTTGTCTTCCTTTTCTTTCAATAGTTGTTGCACTTTAGTGGCTTTGTCCATGGTTGTGGAAGCATAAGCTCTTGTGAACTAAATGAGTCTCCCCAGTTCATCTGAAGAAGTGGACAATGAACCCTTCCATACCAATTTGAAAGAAGAATTTCTAGGAATTAAATCTTGGGACTACTCGAGTTTTCTTTTCTCTATCTATATTTTAACAACAACCTTATGCTCAAGACTGTAAAATACATCAAGTGGAGGAATTTATTCTACCCTTAACAAAAACACATAGGTTTGAAAGACTCGTATAGCTTTAATGTCTTCATTTTATAAAGGCTTATCAAAGGCCTTAACTGTAATTAGAGTATGTTCTAAACTTTTAGAAGTATCAAAGACCTTCTCTTGTATGAGAGTCTTCAAAACTTGTGGTTGATTTTCCTTCAAAACATGACTAAATTGTTCCCATATTTTCTCAAGCTTGGAACTAGGTAAAAGAACTTTAGCCTGAGAAGAGGAGGAAGCTCCTGTCTCTTTTGTTTGAGGCATGTCAATAGCCTATATGGAGCCAGTAATTATAACATCATCGTGAACCGTAATTTCTTAAGGAAGCTTCAATGAATCCATGGGTAAATGGGATAACCTTTCGGCCCCGTATTGAGTGAATTGAGTAATTTCCTATGGAGTCAACTGCTTTGCATCCTGTCTTATAACCACTGAATATGTGAAATCCTTTTCAAATAGGTCATCAAACTTATCTGGTTCATGATAAAACTGCCTGATGCTTGATTGCGCAGTAAACTTTTTGACAATCTGATGGGGATCATACCGTCTGTTAGCGATGGTAGGGAAATTGAATTCTAAGATAGAATTAATCTCAATGGTTGCATGCCTGAAATTCTCCAAAGTATACATACCACAATGAATAGGAAAAATAGGCTACACTTTCTTATTAGACTCCTCTAATACTTTTGAAATACCATTCCCTATGGTTTGGTATGTTATTTATCGATCCATAAGTTTGTCAGGGACATACATATGCAAGACATGGGGATTATCAAGACTACCAAACACTTAGACGTAAGTAAAAAACTCCTCACCAAACCAATTTTGAACCTAGAGTAAGTCGGTTTCGGCTTATGGGGAAAACCTAGGAGTTCTCTTGTTAAAGATGATTTGATAAATAGGGATCATTACACCATGGCATATTTTATAATAGTGAGGTTGATACTTTTAGTCCCAAAGGATATCGTGATATATATGGATAGGAGTTGGGTCTTCTAAGGTCCACTTCAATAGTAAAACACAAGGAATCTATTATATATTCACCCATGTGGAAGGGAGGAATTATATTTTCCAACACCTTGCACTTACTTATAAAATTTAGGATATGAATAGCTAAGTTATGAGACAATATATTTCCCCAATCTAATATATATCCTTCTGAGGTAGCATCAACCAGTGGTGTCCATTCATCAGAAACTTTCTGACTTTTGGAATAAGAAAAGATTCTATATATCATGGCATCTATTTGACAATAGGGGCCCACGAGAGAGTCAACCGCATACATACCCTTTTCCTCTCACTTATGCTTGTTTAGATTGCATATCCATGCCCTAATAGGCTCTGATGCATTATCATTTTCGCTCATGAATTTCTCCACAATTTGTTTGTTATATTTGCACTAAGGTGGTGCAAAATGGTGCATTGCACTAAAATCAATGTTATTGAATGAGTCGATAATTGTTTTCTTTTGTGTCATGAACTTCCTTTCTACAATGCTTAAGTTTTCAATGACCCATCAAACCATGTCCGTATAAGGAAGGATTTTGGGTCGAAAAGAAATCCTATGCAAGAATGAATTTTCCACATCATTGTAATTGGAATTAGGGACTGGCATTGAATCCTCAACTGTAATTAACATTGTGTGGCTCTGGGTCCTTCATCCTCAAATAGTTTATAAATAGATTCCTAAGAAGCACTTCCATCATCTAGAGAACAATTTGTGTTGAAAAACAATCCTGGCATATTGGTGTTTTTAGTTGGAAGAGCAGTCGATTGCTGTTGAGAATAGGAATCTTCTTTCCTTTGGATGCTTTAGACATGATCCAAAATGGATCTTAAAACCCCTAAGTCTTCATTTACTTAAAAACTATCACAAGGGGAAAACCTTTAAAAAAGGAAAATTACACTATCAGGAGAGAAAAACATGGAGAAAACGAGAAAACAGAGCCTATCAGAGGTCAAAAGGAACAATGCACAGGAGCCATCGGATCTAGCCAATCAACGGTCCAGATCTGATCAGTATATCGCAATCAGCGATGGCAGGTGGAGTTTATCGGAGGCAACTTTATGGGAAGTGTAATAGTGATTAGCGTGATTAAATGAGGGCCATTGATCTATGCGTGCAGATCAACAGTCCAGATTCAACCACGCTATCGCATCGCTAATATATATATATATATATATATATATATATATATATATATATATATATATATATATATATATATATATATATATATATATATATATATATATATATATATATATATATATATATATCTGGACTTAACCGCGACCTGAAGGATCAGCGATATGCGATTGTGATATCGCAATATCGCATCGCAGCATTACAAGGGGCCGATAACAAATGTGACTGCGATAGCCAGACCCGATAGGATTATGGATGAAATTTGATAATATTTCAAGTCCAGTAAAATGGTTTTTTCAATGTATTTCGCATTTTCAATAAATAAATGAAAAGCAAAGGAAATGCGTCGGATGCGATGAAAACGGACATGAAAGTCATATATATGAATTTTTATCTCATTTGAGTTCCACAATGAGCAAGATTTCAGGCAGGCCTTAGGTGGTAAGTGGTATTGGACGGCCTCCGCCTGATCCCATCCACTAGCTGACATGTGGCTTGAGAAAACCGCCTTTTCGAGTGGGTAATCTCCGTACGCATTAGCTGCCTGAAATGAATCTCAACCATTAGATTAAGATCACTCAGATCAATGGTGGATATGTGATATCGATATAAAGGTGGACCCAATGCAGTTCTACGGTAGAATTGATAATATTTCAGGTCTGATAAAAGGTAGATTAGTGGATTTTCCCGTGTTTTTGTGTATTTCTTTGTGTAAGAAGAGAATAACTATTTTGGGGATTTCAAAGGCACCGATGGTCCCTTCCGTTGCAAAACAGGTGGCCACCATCCCTGAAACTGTTTGGAAATGATTGCTTAACGCTCAGAGGGGATTTGAGCAAACAGAGGTCAAAATCCAGAGAGCCGAGAGGAGGAAATGAACAAACAGTGCCGATTGGCTTAAAAGCCATAGAATGATAGAGATAGAGGCAAGCAGTGTTGAGACAAAGAGAAAACAGAGATAGAGAGTGAGAGAACGAGTCTGTGTAAGAAGAGAGGCTTGAGGGATTCAAGCAAAACTCTTGCTGTTTTGTACCTGTTGTGTTGAGACTCAATTTGAGCTCACATTTTGTAAAACTCTACTCTTGAAGACATAATAGAGAGGTCACCACTAAAGGCTGGACCAGGAGACGTAGCCCAAGAGCTTCAGGTGAACTCCATATTAAATTTGTTGTGTTATGTGTGTTTGTCTATTATGTTTCTCTAATTGCTCATTGTCTATATTATTTGCAATCTTATCTATTTGTTGCACTAAGTAATATAGGCAAATCCATGCACATGAGTTTGTAATAACTTAATATTATTCTAAGATCTCATTTTCAGATCAAGTGGTATCAGAGCTTTAGGTTTGCTAAGGTTAGACAAGCTTGTGCTGGAATTTTTTTGAATGCTAACTAGGTCAAAGCTCAAACAGAGGAAAAGAGAACTTCTTAGGGCCAATCCTGAAATTGGAAGAGTCTATCCTCTGAGGAAAATGGCAGAAGAAACTCCCCTGGGAGTAGAATCTCAATTTATGGAAGGTTTTGGGGCACTTCAGGCCATGGTGGAAGAGATGTATCGGGAATTTAAGAAAGGCCAAGGTGAAAGCACTTCAGCATCTCAAACAGATAAAGGAGTAGAGGAACCTCTTCTAGATGCACATCTAGAAGGCAAAGAAAAAGAAGAGAAGCCTTCTCCACCATCTACTCCATCATCACCGTCCTCATCACCTTCTTCACATAAAAGTAGCCCTGAAAAGAAAAAGAAGAAAATTGTTGTGATTAAATTAGATGTGAAATTTGATTTGCCAATTTATGTTGGTGAATTAAATGCAGAAAAGCTAGATAACTGGACTAGAGATATTGATGTATATTACAGGGTGCATAACATTAATTTAGAAAGGAGAAAGATTCAGTTGGCTAGCCTTCGCCTTGGAGGAACTGCACTAGTGTGGTGGGAAGGCAAGACACAAGCTGATCTGAAGAGACATGGTAAAATTCTTTCTACTTGGAATGAATTTGTTTCTGCCATTAAAAAACAGTTCTACCCTATAGCTTATATGCAACAAGCAATGATGAGTTGGCAAAATATTCACCAATTAAAGGGTCAAAGTGTACAGAGCTATACCCAGGGATTTAGAAAAAGAGCTTTAACTCTAGGCATTTCTCTAGACTCACCTGAAACTTTGTTGAAGTATATAGGTGGTCTGCATAGCTATTTGAGGCACACCATTCTTATGTTTAACCCGACTAGCCTAGATGATATATCAGTTCAGGCTACACATCTAGAGGCTAGAGGCAAGAATGTGAACCCAGAGATTGGGGGATCATCAAAACCCTCTACAAGAAAGAACAAGGAAAATAAAAAGCAGAAATGGAAGGAGAGGAAGGCAAACGATGTACAGAAAGACAAACCTTCATGCACTCACTGCAATAAGGATGGACGAGATGATGAACAATGTTGGTCTTTGCATCCGGAGCTGAAAGCTAAGAAGTTTGGTGGTAAGAAGAAGAAGACCGCTACCGCTATTCAGAAAGACTTGGGGTCAGACTTAGGTGATGAAACAACAGTCACAGCCATAGGTATAAAAGGTAAAAATTCTGAAGCATCTACAAGTAATTCTACACAATCTATTGATAATGAAGATAATGAGAGGAAAATACATAAGCTTTTTCATACTAGATTTATTTCCAAGCACCAAAAGATTGATACTTTATTTGATAGTGTTTCCCAAGTAAACTTGATTTTTGAAACAATTGTAAAGAAGTTGGGCTTACTAACAACATCTCACAAGAAGCCATATCCATTAGGTTGGGTATGTGATAAAGCAAAGCTACAAGTGACTAGACAATGTAAACTTAGGTTTGCTATTGGGTCAGCTTTTGTAGATGAGGTTGAGTTGGATATAGTTCCCTTGGATATATGTGGTATTGTTTTAGGAAGTCCTTACTTGAATGATCGAAAAACCATTTTCTATAGAACTGAAAATAAGTATCAACTCACAAAAGATGGAATAGAATATATTGTAAGAGCCCATCAACTCAAAAATAACTATTCTCTCATAAATTCAGGGCAGATGAAAAGAATTGTAAATTCATGCAAGAAATTTTTACTAATGGTTGTAAAGGAAAAGAACCCTGATAAGACCAATGTATTTGAAGGCTATGATGCTAAACAAAAAGCTGATTTAGTTAAATTTGTTTCAAAATATGATATCCTATTTCAAGAACCTAAATGTCTACCACCCAAAAGGGAAATAGTACATGATATTCATTTGCAGCAAGATGCTCCATTGCCTAACATCGGAATTTACATGTTATTCGCTTTAGAGAATGCAGAGATCAAGAAGCAGGTACAAGAGCCACTCGATAAAGGGTTCATAAAGCCAAGCACATCACCATGTGGAACTCCAATTGTACTGGTGAGAAAGAAAGCTGGTTCGTGGAGGATTTGCATTGATTACAAAGCATTGAATAAAATAACGATCAAGAATCATTATTCTCTTCCTCGCATTGATGATCTATTAGATTAGCTAAAAGAAGTTGTTTACTTTTCCAAGTTGGACTTGCATAATGGCTATCATCAAGTCAAAGTTGCAGAACAAGATGCATGGAAAACTACTTTCAAAACAAAGCAAGGGTTGTATGAATGGTTGGTTATGCCTTTTGGCTTAACTAATTCTCCTGCCACTTTCATGAGAGTTATGAATGATGTACTCCGACCTTTTAATGATGATTTTGTAATTATATATTTAAACAATGTAAACTTTGAAACGGGAACTATAAACCCAAAACGGAAGCTTTAACCAAAAACCCCGTAAAAACATCAAAAACAGTGCTAAAAACAAAAAGTGTTGATGCTGGAATAACACCTTTTTTTTTCTAGTGTAAATTTTCAACATGTTTTAAAAATGGCGGTGAAAACCAATTTTTTGTGCAAAAATTGTACATAAAACACCCTCAAAACGAAAAGTGTTGATGTTGGGATAACAATTTTTTTTCAAGGGTAAAATTTCAACATTTCGAAATAATGGCATAAAATATTTTATTGTGACCGCGAAAAACATTAAAATTTAAAAAAAAATTAATGAAAACATAAAATAAAATAAGAAATATAAAAATTAAAACAATGAAAAAACACAAAACAAAAAAAAAGTAAAAAAAAAAATAACAAAACATAAATTAAAATATATACTAAAAACAACATTAAAAAAAAAATCAACTATATAAAAAAAAAGACAAAAAAAAAAAATCAAACATACAAAAAAAAATAAAATCAATCATAAAAATGTAAAAAAAACAAAATTAACGATAAGAATTAAAAAACTAAAAATCAAAATTAAAAATTATAAACAAATAAATAACAAAAAAATCATATTTAAAAAAATGGAAAAAAAATATATATATCTTGTAAAACATAAAAGAAAATTGTCAGAAGAAAAAAAAACAAAACTATGGAAAAGAGAAAAAAAAAAACATTAAAAGAAATATAAAATTAAGTAGGTAAAAAAAAAAAAAACAAACTAGATTAAAAGAAAAAAAATAAATAAAATAGAAAATTAACAAAAAAAAAGGTTTAAAACTACTAAAATTAAGATTAAAATGTTGATTACTTAAAAAAACAAATATAAAGATATATATAAAAAAGATAAAAAAAAATTATCTCATAAACCATAATAGAATATGGAAAAAAAAAAGAAAAAAAACAAAATTAATATATATATATATATATATATATATATATATATATATATATAATTAAGTAAAAATAGAAAAAAAAAAAAAGCACTAACCAAGACTAGGAGAAAAAAAAAACATTAAAAACAAACTAGATTAAAAAAAAATAGAAAAAAAAATAAATTAAAAACCTAGTAAAATTAATATTAAAAACATTTAAAAAAACAAAAATAAAGTAAAATTTATGAGAGATTTTTCGGCGTAAATCACAAGATATTTCATTTGTCAACGCGTTTCAAACCAACCAATGTGGTTCATCATCAGGACAAGTTGAAAGAACAGATCATGCTTTGCATGTTAAGTAGATAGAGCAGAACCTCCAACGGCTATATTCTTTGACCAAGTAGCGGCTATATTGACAACGGCTAGATTTGACTGGTGAGTTAGGACAGGATTAGGGTCATATTAATTAAATAAGTGACCCTGGCTAGTTAAATTCTTAATAAAGAAAATGGACACTTTTTATCCACTTACAATTATAAATATATATTAAAAAATAAATTATAACGTAAAATTAATAAAATTAATAAAATTAATAATTAGTTATCAAAGATATTATATTTAACTATTAGAGTAATTAATAGTTATTTATAAAATTATTAAAAGTATAAAATATTAGAGTAATATATAAATAGCTAGATATATTTTTATTAAAATAAAAGTCAAAGGGACTATTTCATACACTAATAAAATTAATTATAAACTAAATTAATTTTAAATTAAAATTAATTATAAACTAAATTAATTTTAAATTAATAGTTATTTATAAAAGTTAAATATATAAATATTAGAGTGATTTAAGGGTATGATAATAGAATAATTTAAATTATAATTATGATATTATAAATATATATCTAAATAAATTAATATAAATTAATAGTAAGTTATCAAGATTTAATATTAGAGTAGTTAGTTATAAATGATATAAATATTAGAGTAATAGTAAGTTATAATTTTATTAAAATGTAAGTTAAAGGGACTTATATAATAAAATAAATTAAAAATAAAGTAATTTTAATTCAAAAGTTATTTATAAAAGTTAAATAAATATATAAATATTAGAGTAATTTAAGAGCTAGAAAGAATATTTTAATATTTAAAATTAATGGTTTTTTTGAGAGCTAAAATTATCATAGATTATTTTCAAGATTATTTTCTTTATGTTATTAGCCTAAATAAGTGCTATTACAATGCCTCCAACAAAATCAACCTCAAAGAACAAAGGCCACAAGAAACATGAAACCAGGGGAAAAAAATTTCTTAAAAGACAACAAGAAAAAACAATAAATAGGGAGGGGAAGGCAGGAAGACAACGCCTAGGAGGAGAGGGCTAGGACCTAGCAACTACTGATCTTCTAGCCATCCTCTCTATTGAGATTATTTGACCTTTTTTCAATCTCAAGCTCTTCCCTAAATTTTCGGTGATGGAATTGGGACGCTCTAGCAATCACACTAGCCTCCTCGATGCAGGCACGATGACTGGTCTTCTCCACATGCTCTGCTAAAGCAGAAGACTTGGCTCTCCTGTGCTTAAGGTCAGCTGTGTGCTCACTAATCCTTTGATTAATGGAGCACCCAGTCTCACCAATATAGGGGGTCCCACAAAAACAAGGAATAATATAAACCTCTTTAATGTCCTTGGGGTAAATAGGATCCTTCACTGATCTGAGGGACTTAAGGCTTTTAAAAATAAAAAATTTTAAAATTATTTTTTTTAAACATTTTTTTTTAATTAAAAAAAATTATTAAAAAATTTATTTTTTTCATTAAAAAATTAAAAAAAAAAAATTAAAAAAAATATAATTTTTTTATTTAAAATTAAAAAAAAAATATTTAAAAAAAAATAAAAAATTATTAAATTTTTTTTTTACCGTATTTTTTTTATTTATTAAAAAAAAAATTGTGGTCCCTCCACTCGCCCGCCACCCATGGTGGCGCGGCCCTGGGCGGAGGGCATGCCTACACGCAGACCCTCCACTGAGGGTTGCATGAGAATCGCCCACCCGCCGCCCATGGTGGCGCGACCCTGGTCGGAGGGCCTGCCTGCATGCAAACCCTCCGCCCGCCCACCACCAGTGGTGGCACAACCCTAGGCAAAGGGCCTGCACACAGACCCTCCACCCATGGCTGCGCCACCACGGGCGGCGGGTGAGTGGAGGGGCCACGATTTTTTTTTTTTAATTAAAAAAAATACGTAAAAAAAAACAAATTTTTTTTAATAATCTTTTAAATTTTTAAATTTTAAAGGTTTTAATTTTTAATAAAAAAAAATGTTTAATTTTTTTTTTAATTTTTTAATAATTTTTTTTTTTAATTTAAAAAAAAAATTTGTTTTAAAAAATGTGTTTAATTTTTTTTTAATAATTTTTTTACATAAAAATAAAAATAAAAATTGTTTATTTAAAAAAAATAAAAATAAAATAAAATAAAGTAATCATTAATTTTTTTGTTTTTAAATAAAAAATATAAACTTAATAAAAAAAGTTTTTTGTTTTAACTAAAAATACATATTTTTTTAAAACTTTAAATGTTTTTTAATTTTGAATTTTATTTTTTAATTTGAAAAGGATATATATTTTTAAAATTTTCATATTTCTTGGGTTTTTTTTTCATAATTTGAGTTTTTTTTAAATGTTTTTAATATTAATTTTACTAGTTTTTTAATTTTTTTTTGGTTAATTTTCTATTTTTTTTTAAATCTAGTTTGTTTTTAAATGCTCTTTTTCTTCTAGTTTTTGTTAATGTTTTTTTTTTTCTTTTTTTTTTTCTTTTTTTTTTTTAATTTTTACTTAATTATATATATCTATATATATAAAATGTTGTTTTTTTTTTTCCAAATTCTTTTATGGTTTATGAGATAAATTTTTTTATTAACATTTTTTATTTTGCTTTTTGTCTTTTTTTATATACATTTTTATATTTGTGTTTTTATGTATTCAACATTTAAAAAAAGAAAAATAAAAGAACTTGAAAATTCATTAAGTAATCATAATTTTAAAAAAATGGACATAATAAATTTTCAAGTGTGAAAAGTAAGTCCTCTAAAAAAAGATATGCATCATCAACACGTTTCAAATTCAACATGAAAATCACTAACATTTAAAAACAAATATTTATATTTGATACATAAGAAAATTTCAAGTGTCAAAAATTTGCTCCCAAAAAAACGAATTGTATTATGCATTACCACTTTTCAAAATCAGGTCACGTTTTTACTACCCCTACGAAACGGGTAATCATATCAGTTATTTAAAGTGTCAAAAACTATGCTCTAAAAAAATATGTATGTTCTGCATCGCCCCTTTTCAAAATCGGGTCAATTTTTTGCTATCTCTACGAAACGGGTAACAGTATTAGTTCTCATTTCAAATTTTATGATGTTTTTAGATGACATTCATGTTTTCAGTGAAACATGGGAAGAACATTTGAAGCATGTAAAGCAGACTCTAGATGTTTTGAAAAGAGAAAATCTCTATGTGAAATTATCAAAATGGGAATTTGGCAAAACATCTTAAATTATTTGGGTCATATAGTAGGGGGTGGTGAATTGAGGATAGATCCCTCTAAGGTTGAAGTCATTGTGAACTGGCATAAACCCAAATATGCTACAAAAGTTAGGAGTTTCCTAGGAGAAGCAAAATATTAGAGAAAGTTTATTGCTGACATTTCCTTGATTGCAGCTCCCTTACATGCTTTAACAGGATTGAACAAGGTGTTTCAGTGGGGAGGCAAATAGCAGAAAGCCTTCAACACCTTGAAAGAAAATATTAGTACAGCACCAGTACTAACATTGCTAGATCTTCAATGACCATTTGAGATTGAAACAGATGCCAGTGACCATGCCATGGGAGCAGTGTTGATGCAACACGGTAAACCCATATGTTATCATTATGAGACATTTACTTCTTCAGTAGTTAATTATCCCACATATGATAAAGAATTGTATGCATTAGTACAGAGTGTGAAATAGTGGAAACATTACCTAATGGGCAAAGAAACAATAATACATACAAATCATAAACCACTTCAATATTTACACTCACAAACTAAATTGCAGCAATCAAGACACTATAGGTGGATCGATTTCCAACAACAATTTCATCTTGTCATCAGATATAAGAAAGGCATACACAATAAGGTTGCAGATATGTTATCAAGACCAATCATAAATGCATCTACTATACTTAAGCATAACTTAGTATTGCATGAAAGTTACATTGAACAATATGCTCAAGATGTAGATATTAAAGATGTATATACAACTTTAAGTCAGGGAAAACAAGTAGAAGAATTGGATTATCATGCTAAGGACCAACTCTTATATCATTTGGGAAAGTTATGCATTCCAAAAACTAAAAGAGTTAACATAATCTGAGAAGCACATACTTCTCTAATATCAGGCCATTTTGGTGTAAGTAAAACAGTTGCACAGTTGCAAAGGTTCTGTTATTGGCCAAGAATGTGTGAAACAATTTCTAGATATATTAAAGGGTGTACCATGTGTGCTACAAGCAAGCCCAGTAATAGAAAACTAGGCTTGTACACTCCACTTCTAGTTCCTTCTCGTCCTTGGGAAAGTGTTTCCATGGACTTTGTTGGGGGATTGCCTAAATCTAGAAAAGGTCATGATTATTTATATGTTATTATGGACAGGTTCAGCAAAGTGTGTATTTTAATACCTTGTAACAAGTAGATTACAGTTGAACAAACAATGAAGTTGTTCTTTCAGCATGTATGGGTTCATTTTGGGTTACCCATTTCCATTGTATCTGATCGAGATTCCCGATTTGTTGGGAAGTTTTGGTCAAGTCTGTGGGAATTGATGGACACCAGATTGAGGAAGAGCACAACATTTCATCCACAAAAAGATGGCCAAAGAGAGGTAGTCAACAAGAAAATGATCCAGTTGCTCAGGGGCTATTGCAGCAAACATCCCAAGCTTTGGGATGAACATTTGTGTTACGTGGAACATGCTTACAACCGTGCCAAGCACTCTTCTACACAGAGATCTCCTTTTGAGACTTGTTTTGGTTTTACACCAAGATCTCCCTTGGATTTTGTCTTTGGAAAAGACATAGCAGTTGATGGATACAGTGATGTGGACAAAGCAACCAAGTTCATTGAACAGATCCAAGAAATTCACTAGGCAGTGCAGAAACAGCTAGAAAGAAGCCGGGCGAAGTACAAGGTAAGGCATGACAAGCATTGAATTGAGCATAGCTTCCAAGTTGGTGATCAAGTTTGGCTGTACATCAGCAAAGATAGAATGCAAGGTGAAGGAAAGAAGCTAAAGCCAAGGTATGGGCCTTTCAAGATACTTGAGAAAATTGGTGAAAACTCTTTATGCCTTGATTTGCCAGCTTATATGCAAATCTATTCAGTCATTAATGCAGAGAACTTGAGACTATATGAACCTTCATTGATTGAAGATCCCGAGGACCAAAGTGAGTAGCCTTCTATTGATGATCTGTTGCCCAAATATCTCAATGAGTTGCAGGAAGACACAGTTCTAGACAGGAAGGTAAGAACTAAGCGCAGAGGGGATGTTGAGTACCTGAGAATCAGACTCAAAAGAGCAAAACCAAGTAGTGCATGATGGATAGAGATTGGACAAGTGAGGAAGTTGTATCCTCACTTGATCGATGCTTAAAAACCAACTTTTGGTGGTCCAAAAGCTTTTTCAGTGGGAAGGCGTGATCCAAAATGGATCCTAAAACCCTTTAAGTCTTCATATACTTAAAAACTATTACAAGGGGAAAACCTTTAAAAAAAGGAAGATTACACTATAGGGAGAGAAAAACATGGAGAAAATGAGAAAACAGAGCCTATCGGAGGTCAAAGGAACAATGCACAGGGGCCGTCGGATCTGGCCGATCAACGGTCTAGCTATGATCGGCATATCGCAATTGGTGATGGCAGGCGGAGTCTATCGGAGGGAAGTGTGATAGAAATCAGCGCAATTAAATGAGAGTCATTGATCTATGTGCATAGATCAACAGTCCAGATTCAACCGCACTATCGCATCACTAAGATATATATATATATATATATATATATATATATATATATATATATATATATATATATATATATATATATGGACTTAACCGCGGCCTGAAGGATCAGTGATATGCGATTGCGATATCACAATATCACATCACATCATTACAAGGGGCCGATAAAAAATGCGACTATGATAGCTGGACCCAATAGGATTATGGATGAAATTTGATAATATTTAAAGTTTGGTAAAATGGTTTTTTCAATGTATTTCGCATTTTCTTTAAATAAACGAAAAACAAAGGAAACGCACCTGATGCGATGAAAACGGACCGAAAGGGATATATATGCCTTTTTATCTCATTTGAGTTCTATAATGAACGGGACTTCAGGTGGGCCTTAGGCGATAAGTGGTATTGGGCAGGCTCCACCCGATCCCATCCATTGGCCGACACATGGCTTGAGAAAACCACCTTTTCGGGCTGGTAATCTCTGTATGCCTTAGCTGCCCGAAATGAATCTCTACTGTTGGATCAAGATCACTCAGATCAACAGTGTATATGTGATAGCGATATAAAGGCATACCCGATGGAGTTCTAGGGAAGAATTGATAATATTTCAGGTCCAATAAACGGCAGTTTGGTGGATTTTCCCGTGCTGAAATCCTGGGGAACAACCTACTTAAGATTGTAGAGAACAACAGAAGGAGGGGCAGAATATCCTCAGCCATCAAATCCACATTCATTGCTCTTATCCCTAAATCGAACGATCCTGTCTCCTTCGATGATTTCCGCCCCATTTCCCTCTGTAACTGCCTTTACAAGATCATTGCCAAGATTATAGCCAACTGTCTGAAGCCTATTCTTTCTCGGCACATATCTCCAGAGCAATTCACCTTTCTTCATCACAGACAGATACATGAAGCTATTGCCACAGCACAAGAGCTCATGCACTCCTTGCAGCTCAAAAAATAGAAAGGGATGATATTAAAAGTGGACCTATCTAAGGCTTTTGACATAACAAATTGGCTCTATATAAGACTGCTACTAACTCATCTTGGTTTTCCCTTCGAATACATCAAATGGACAATGAGCTGCATTACAGATGTGTCCTATAGTGTGCTACTCAATGGTGAAGCTACTTCTTTCTTCACTTCAGAGAGGGGACTCAGACAGGGATGTCCGCTCTCACCCCTACTATTCTTGCTTATTATGGAAGGATTAAGTAGGATTATTACATCTGCTCGAGATAGGAATCTACTGACCGGAATTAAAATTGCGGATAATTTTTATCTCACTCATCTATTATTTGTTGATGACATTCTGATATTCTTAAATGGCAGCATTGGGGATACCACTACACTTTAGAACTTAATCCTTCTTTTCCAGCATGCTACAGGTATGAGGATCAATGATAGCAAGTCCACGATCACCACAGTCGGATGTACTCAACATGAATTCACTTTTGCAGTACTGCGCTTCCCTTTCACCTCCCTGAACTTGGCTAATAGCGAAAGTGGAAAAAAGGCTACAGGTATGGTACCACAAATATCTCTCTCGAGCAGGTAGATTGGTTCTCATTAAAGCAGTTATTGAAGCCACTCCAGTCTATTAGATGACCTTGGCCTGGATACCAAAAGGTATATTGAGACGCCTTCAAAGTATTTTCTGTAGATTTCTATGGAAAGGTCACCAACCGGGGAAGCTTTTTGCCTGGGTTAAATGGGACACCATTGCTAAACCCAAAAGTTGGGGAGGATGGGGCATAAAGAGGCTTGATCTATTCTCCAGAGAATTAGCAGCCAAACTTGGGTGGCAGCTCCTCACCACTAATAGTCTCTGGACTCGAGTTGCACACGTAAAATACATCAAGCCACTGAATGTAATGGACTGGTTTCGTCTGCAGCATGGAACAAGCCAAAACATATCCAATATCTGGAAAGCAGTCATAGGCTCATTATCACTGCTGCAAGAAGGAATAACTTGGCGTATAAGGGAAGGTAATGCAGTACAAATTGGATTGGACCCGTGGGTCGGCTGTGGCAATGCCCATAGATTATCTGCAGACCTTATAAGATATCTACATGGCAGAGGGGTATCTCACATTAAGCACATTGGCGATAACGAACATTCCACCTTTCTCCAACAGGCATGGACATCAGCACAAGCGTTGGAGATTCCTGTACAGTGGCATCATGAATGGCAGGAGTATACGGACGCCCTCACCCAGGCACACATCAGGCTCACAGAAGGACCAGATGAGATCATCTGGGCCTTTGCCAAGCATGGAATATACACCCCGAGACAAGGATATTTAAGGCTCATGGAATCATTCAGGCCTCTGGATATCCTCCCCACCTGGAAAATGCTCTGGAAGCTTAAGGCAGCACCACGCACGCGCTTACTGATGTGGAACATTCTTTTTGACAAGATCCCTACCGGATCCAATCTTATGAAGAGATCATTTTATGGTCCCTTCCGATGCCACTTATGCCACGGGGAAGAAGAAAGCACAGAACATCTTTTCTTAAATTGCAGTATTGCTTTAGAATTTTGGCAATCCGTCACCTCTCACTATCCAAGCTTAAAAAACTGGCAAGGTAATAATCTCATGGAAGCTTGGAACAATTGGTGCCAAAATCACACCGGAAAATCCATTAACATACCATTGCTGGGTTGATGGGCTTTATGTATTGCGCGTAACCAGGCCATATTCAACTTAAGGACCCCCCATTGGCCTACCATTTTACACCACACGATTGCTGATTTCGACTTGCTACCTGAAGTGGTTTCCTCTGCCCCCCCCCCCCCCCCCCCCCCCCCACTCCATCAGACCTGAGATCATAGACAAATCTAAGCCCTGGGCTTATTTTGATGGCTCGGCTCAGGAAGCAGGCTGTGGGGGTGGGGCCGTTCTATATCTCAACGAATTACACTGCTACAAGATACAAATCAACCTAGGTAGAGGCACCAACAATTTTGCTGAACTGTGCATGGAAAAACATATCATTCATTTTGCAATTCAAAAACACTGCAGACACTTACAGCTATTTGGAGATTCTAAAATTGTTTGCAACTGGCTGAATGATGCATCTCATTGTTATGCATTTTCATTGAGGCATATATTAGATGAAGCTAAAATACTAATTACTTCTTTTGAATCATTTGTCTGTCGACACATCTACAGGGAACTTAACATAGTCGCAGACCAGCTATCCAAAGAGGCAACGCATAGACCAAGAAATGAATGGTTGATACAGGAGGAGATAGACGGAACCTTCTACCAGCATTACCACAGACCCTTTGATGATCTGATAGGAAATGGGCTATAAGGCCCTCATACAACAGTACTGTTTTTTGTTATTAGCATGTATATATATCTACTGTTTTAAACCTGAGTATCAACTCTTTTTATGGTAGCATACAGTTTATATGACGCTCTCTGCGTAGAGCGAGACTTAACTTTTTGATCACTGCTAGTTACAGATTTTGTGGGCTCCCTGCGTGGAGACTTCTAGACTTTTTTCTTCAGATCTATAGACTGTGAACTCGATAGGCTCAGCAGCCTCCATATGAATATGCTTCGGCATCTACAAAATGTAATTTCTTAATATTAATAGAAATTACGACTTTTTCCCAGGGGAAAAAATAGTAAGTTATAATTTTATTAAAATGTAAGTTAAAGGGACTTATATAATAAAATAAATTAAAAATAAAGTGATTTTAATTCAAAAGTTATTTATAAAAGTTAAATAAATATATAAATATTAGAGTAATTTAAGGGCTAGAAAGAAATTTTAATATTTAAAATTAATGGTTTTTTTGAGAGTTAAAATTATCATAGATTAATTTCAAGATTATTTTCTTTATGCTATTAGCCTAAATAAGTGCTATTACAATACCTCCAACAAAATCAACCTCAAAGAACAAAGGCCACAAGAAACATAAAACCAGGGGAAAAAAATTTCTTAAAAGACAACAAGAAAAAACAATAAATAGGGAGGGGAAGGTAGGAAGACAACGCCTAGGAGGAGAGGGCTAGGACCGAGCAACTACTGATCTTCCAGCCATCCTCTCTATTGATATTGTTCGGCCTTTTTTCAATCTCAAGCGCTTTCCTAAATTTCCGGTGATGGAATTGGGACACTCTAGCAATCACACTAGCCTCCTCGATGCAGGCATGATGATTGGTCTTCTCCACATGTTCTGCTAAAGCAGAAGACTTGGCTCTCCTGTGCTTAAGGTTAGCTGTGTGCTCACTAATCCTTTGATTAATGGAGCACCCAATCTCACCAATATAGGGGGTCTCACAAGAACAAGGAATAATATAAACCTCTTTCATGTCCTTGGGGTCAATAGGATCCTTCATTGATCTGAGGGACTTAAGGCTTTTAAAAATTAAAAATTTTAAAATTAATTTTTTTTTAAACAAATTTTTTTATTTAAAAAAAATTAATTTTTTCATTAAAAAATTAAAAAAAAATTAATTTTTTTATTTAAAATAAAAAAAAAAATTTATTTAAAAAAAAAATTATTAAATTTTTTTTTACCGTATTTTTTTTATTTATCAAAAAAAAAAAATTGTGGCCCCTCCGCTCGCCCGCCACCTATGGTGGCACGGCCCTGGGCGGAGGGCATGCCTACACGTAGACCCTCCACCGAGGGTTGTGTGAGAATCGCCCCTCCGCCCACCCGCCACCCGTGGTGGCATGGCCCTGGGCAGAGGGCCTGGCTGCACGCAAACCCTCCGCTTGCCCACCACCCGTGGTGGCATGACCCTAGGCAAAGGGCTTGAACGCAGACCCTCCACCCATGGTCACGCCACCACGGGTGGTGAGTGAGTGGAGGGGCCACGAATTTTTTTTTTTTATTTAGAAAAAATACGTAAAAAAAAGCCAATTTTTTTAATAATCTTTTTAGTTTTTAAATTTTAAATGTTTTAATTTTTAATTAAAAAAAATGTTTAAATTTTTTTTTAATTTTTTAATAATTTTTTTTTTTAAATGTTTTAAAAAAATGTGTTTAATTTTTTTTTTTGAATAATTTTTTTACATAAAAATAAAAATTGTTTATTTAAAAAAAATAAAAATAAAAAAATAAAATAAAATAATCATTAATTTTTTTGCTTTTAAATAAAAAATATAAACTTAATAAAAAAGTTTTTTTGTTTTAATTAAAAATACATTTTTTTTTAAACTTTAAATGTTTTTTAATTTTTAATTTTATTTTTTAATTTGAAAATGAATATATATTTTTAAAATTTTCATATTTCTTGGGTTTTTTTTTTTATAATTTGAGTTTTTTTTAAAATGTTTTTAATATTAATTTTACTAGTTTTTAATTTTTTTTTGGTTAATTTTCTATTTTTTTTTAAATCTAGTTTGTTTTTAAATGCTCTTTTTTTTTTCTAGTTTTTGTTAATGTTTTTTTAAATTTTTATATTTTTACTTAATTTTATATATATTTTTTTAAATGTTGTTTTTTTTTTCCAAATTCTTTTATGGTTTATGAGATAATTTTTTTTTTAACATTTTTTATCTTGTTTTTTGTCTTTTTTATATACATTTTTATATTTGTTTTTTTATGTATTCAACATTTATAAAAAGAAAAATAAAACAACTTGAAAATTCATTAAGTAATCATAATTTAAAAAAAATATGGACATAATAAATTTTCAAGTGTGAAAAGTAAGTCCCCTAAAAAAAAGGTATGCAGCATCAACACGTTTCAAAATCAACATGAAAATCACTAACATTTAAAAACAAATATTTATATTTGATACATAAGAAAATTTCAAGTGTCAAAAATATGCTCACAAAAAAACGAATTGTATTTTGCATTACCACTTTTCAAAATCAGGTCACGTTTTTACTACCCCTACGAAATGGGTAATCATATCAGTTATTTAAAATGCCAAAAACTATGCTCTAAAAAAATATGTGTGTTCTACATCGCCCCTTTTCAAAATTGGGTCAATTTTTTGCTATCTCTACGAAACAGGTAACAGTATTAGTTCTCGTTTCAAAGTTTATGTTGTTTTTAGATGACATTCTTGTTTTTAGTCAAACATGGGAAGAACATTTGAAGCATGTAAAGTAGACTCTAGATGTTTTGAAAAGAGAAAATATCTATGTGAAATTATCAAAATGGGAATTTGGCAAAACATCTTTAAATTATTTGGGTCATATTGTAGGGGGTGGTGAATTGAAGATAGATCCCTCTAAGGTTGAAGTCATTGTGAACTGGCATAAACCCAAATATGCTACAGAAGTTAGGAGTTTCCTAGGAGCAGCACAATATTAGAGAAAGTTTATTGCTAACCTTTCCTTGATTGCAGCTCCCTTACATGCTTTAACAGGATTGAACAAGGTGTTTCAGTGGGGAGGCAAATAGCAGAAAGCCTTCAACACCTTGAAAGAAAATATTAGTACAGCACCAGTACTAACATTGCTAGATCTTCAATGACCATTTGAGATTGAAACAGATGCCAGTGACCATGCCATGGGAGCAGTGTTGATGCAACACGGTAAACCCATATGTTATCATTCTGAGACATTTACTTCTGCAATAGTTAATTATCCCACATATGATAAAGAATTGTATGCATTCGTACAGAGTGTGAAATAGTGGAAACATTACCTAATGGGCAAAGAAACAATAATACATACAGATCATCAACCACTTCAATATTTACACTCACAAACTAAATTGCAGCAATCAAGACACTATAGGTGGATGGGTTTCTGACAACAATTTCATCTTGTCATCAGATATAAGAAAGGCATACAAAATAAGGTTGCAGATATGTTATCAAGACCAATCATAAATGCATCTACTATACTTAAGCATAACTTAGTATTGCATGAAAGCTACATTGAACAATATGCTCAAGATGTAGATATTAAAGATGTATATACAACTTTAAGTCAGGGAAAACAAGTAGAAAAATTGGATTATCATGCTAAGGACCAACTCTTATATCATTTGGGAAAATTATGCATTCCACAAACTAAAAGAGTTAACATAATCCGAGAAGCACATACTTCTCTAATATCAGGCCATTTTGGTGTAAGTAAAACAGTTGCATAGTTGCAAAGGTTCTGTTATTGGCCAAGAATGCATGAAACAATTTCTAGATATATTAAAGGGTGTACCATGTGTGCTACAAGCAATCCCAGTAATAGAAAACTAGGCTTGTACACTCCACTTCCAGTTCCTTCTGGTCCTTGGGAAAGTGTTTCCATGGACTTTGTTGGGGGATTGCCTAAATCTAGAAAAGGTCATGATTATTTATATGTTATTATGGACAAGTTCAGCAAAGTGTGTATTTTAATACCTTGTAACAAGCAGATTACAGCTGAACAAACAACGAAGTTGTTCTTTCAGCATGTATGGGTTCATTTTGGGTTACCCATTTCCATTGTATCTGATCGAGATTCCCGATTTGTTGGGAAGTTTTGGTCAAGTCTGTGGAAATTGATGGACACCAGATTGAGGAAGAGCACAACATTTCATCCACAAATAGATGGCCAAAGAGAGGTAGTCAACAGGACAATGATCCAGTTGCTCAGGGGCTATTCCAGCAAACATCCCAAGCTTTGGGATGAACATTTGTGTTATGTGGAACATGCTTACAACTGTGCTAAGCACTCTTCTACACAGAGATCTCCTTTTGAGACTTGTTTTGGTTTTACACCAAGATCTCCCTTGGATTTTGTCTTTGGAGAAGACATAGCAGTTGATGGATACAGTGATGTGGACAAAGCAACCAAGTTCATTGAGCAGATCCAAGAAATTCACCAGGCAGTGCAGAAACAGCTAGAAAGAAGCCGGGCCAAGTACAAGGTAAGGCATGACAAGCATTGAATTGAGCATATCTTCCAAGTTGGTGATCAATTTTGGCTGTACATCAGCAAAGACAGAATGCAAGGTGAAGGAAAGAAGCTAAAGCCAATAACGTATGGGCCTTTCAAGATACTTGAGAAAATTGGTGAAAACGCTTTTCGCCTTGATTTGCCAGTTTATATGCAAATCTATTCAGTCATTAATGCAGAGAACTTGAGGCTATATGAACCTTCATTGATTGAAGATCCCGAAGACCAAAGTGAGTAGCCTTCTATTGATGATCTGTTGCCCAAATATCTCAATGAGTTGCAGGAAGACACAGTTCTAGACAGGAAGGTGAGAACTAAGCACAAAGGGGATGTTGAGTACTTGAGAATCAGACTCAAAAGTGCAAAACCAAGTAGTGCACGATGGATAGAGATTGGACAAGTGAGGAAGTTGTATCCTCACTTGATTGATGCTTAAAAACCAAGTTTTGGTGGTCCAAAAGCTTTTTCAGTGGGAAGGCGTGATCCAAAATCGATCCTAAAACCCTTTAAGTCTTCATATACTTAAAAACTATTGCAAGGGGAAAACCTTTAAAAAAGGAAGATTACACTATCGGGAGAGAAAAACATGGAGAAAATGAGAAAATAGAGCCTATTGGAGGTGAAAGGAACAATGCACAGGGGTCGTCGGATCTGGCCGATCAACTGTCTAGATCTGATCGGCATATCGCAATTGGTGATGGTAGGCAGAGTCTATCGAAGGCAGCTTTATGGGAAGTGTGATAGCAATCAACGCAATTAAACGAGAGTCATTGATCTATGTGCATAGATCAACGGTGCAGATTCAACCGTGTTATCGCAATATAGATATATATATATATATATATATATATATATATATATATATATATATATATATATATATATATATATATATATATATATATATATATATATATATATATATATGGACTTAACTACGGCCTGAAGGATCAGCGATATGCGATTGCGATATCACAATATCACAACACAGCATTACAAGGGGCCGATAACAAATGCGATTGTGATAGCTGGACCCGATAGGATTATGGATGAAATTTGATAATATTTCAAGTTTGGTAAAATGGTTTTTTCAATGTATTTCACATTTTCGTTAAATAAACGAAAAACAAAGGAAACACACCTAATGCGATGAAAACGGACCCTAAAGGGATATATATGCATTTTTATCTCATTTGAGTTCTGTAATGAATGGGATTTCGAGTGGGCCTTAGGCGATAAGTGGTATTGGACAAGCTCCACCCGATCCCATCCACTGGCCGACACATGGCTTGAGAAAACCGCCTTTTCGGGCGGGTAATCTCCATATGCCTTAGCTGCCCGATATGAATCTCTACCGTTGGATCAGGATCACTTAGATCAATAGTGTATATGCAATAGCGATATAAAGGCAGACCCGATGGAGTTCTAGGGAAGAATTGATAATATTTCAGGTCCGATAAACGACAGTTTGGCAGATTTTCCCGTGCTTTTGTGTATTTCTATGTGTAAGCATAGAACGACTATTTTGGGGATTTCAAAGGTGTTGGTGGTCCCTTCCATTGCAAAACAAGTGGCCACCATCCATGAAACCGTTTAGCAATGATTGCTTAATGCTCAAAGGGGATTTGAGCGGACAGAGGCTGGAAACCAGAGATCCTAGAGGAGGAAACGAATAGACAACGCCGATTGGCTTAAAAGCCATAGAATGATAGAGACAGAGGAAAGCCGTGCTGAGACAGAGAGTGAGAGAACGAGTTTGTGTAAGATGAGAGGCTTGAGGGATTTAAGAAAAACTCCTGTTGTTTTGTATCTGTTGTGTTGAGACTCAATTTGAGCTCACATTTTGTAAAACTCTACTCTTGAAGACATAATAAAGAGGTCACCACTAAAGGCTGGACCAGGAGACGTAGCCCAAGAGCTTTGGGTGAACTCCATATTAAATTTGTTTTTTTATGTGTGTTTGTCTTTTATGTTTCTCTAATTGCTCATTGTCTATATTATTCGCAATCTTATCGATCCGTTGCACTAAGTAATATAGGCAAATCCATGCACATGAGTCTGTAATACCTTAATATTAGTCTAAGATCTCATTTTCAAATCAATACATTTCTTTAGAATTATGCTTGTCAAGACTAGCTTGTAATGAAAAACACAGGTCGGAGCGATAACTTCTTCATCGGAAAGACTTAACACAAATAACAAATTTCACATAATAATTTCTTCCTTTAAGGGAGAATTATGATAGAATTGAGCTGCAATGAATGAGAATGAATATAATCTAGAAAACCATAAGTTCATCACTTTCAGATATTAAATGACAAAACATGAATTCACGTGGGTTTTCCCACATCATCATATCAGAAGAAATATATCAACGAAATCAATTAGATGTGCATTAGAAATTTACAATATAGGTAACTTTTATTAAATCATATTTAAAGAAGTAATGGATATAAGTAGAGGCAAGAAATGATATCGAGAGTATTATATTGGCAATGGCATATTTGATATTTAAATAGAAATTATCTGATATGGAAGTATCGATATTAGGTGTAAACGGGAATATCATAGGTCTCATGGTATCAAAGGGGACACGTATCAAAGATAATTGATATCAGAGCTCTGAAGTATAAGATATATTAAGTATCGGAAATAGTGGATATCGAAAGCAGGTATTAGAGGAATTAGGTATCAAGGGAATTGAGTATGGCACACTTAAAAAGTTACGATATTATGAGGAGCCAATATAGCAAGTGGAATCTGTGGGGCGAATGACTTTTATGTATTTATTTTATAAGGGAGTGCATGACTTATCTTCTTCTTTATCAAAAGCCCCTTTTAATAAAAAAATTAACCATCAGGAATGTTTTATCGGAGAATGGTTTTATCATAACTTTCTTAAAGGAAGGTTATGATATTATAATAAGCTGATACAATTCTTTTGATAATGTATCAATTTTGTAATAAGAGGGCCTATCGGGTCTTTTTATGTAACATTATAAAGGTTGCGCCTTCGATACATAGGTTCCGATAAGGAATTTTTCAAGCCTAAGAGATTTTTATAACAAATTAAAAAGATGCCCTATCTTTATTGATAACTAAAGAGTTTTATTAACATAAAAGAAGGGTCCCCATTATTTATTATATAACTAAAAATTAAAATAAATGGCGGGATTGTTGAATACTACAATGCTTGGTGACATACTGGGTGAAGCAGTTATCTTTGTAAAAGTAAATGAAATTTTAACCACTAAGGAGAAAGTCTTAGAAAGATATAAATATTTGAAACTTAGATTGATGAATATTACTTTGAATAAAAATAACTCATTACTTTGTAAATTTTAACACCTTTTTGTTGAAGAAAATCTCCATTATCTTTGTTAGTCATTTAATCAATTGTAAAGATAAAGTAGAGATCTATAGAATCTTAGCATTTAGATATACTTATTTGTCACTGGTAGAGCCACTATTGTCAACAGGTTTTTATAGCCTCGACCGGGTTTAATTGTACCATTATCCCATCCACTTATAGTAATATTTTAGAGGTATTAATTTTTTCTTCTTTTCTTATAAAAATTTTATCTTAACTGCTTGAAATCCATTGTCCTGGTTTGGTGGCTAGATAATGACAATTCCATTCACAGGTTATAGTGATACTGAACAATCTAACTTGTGATGAGACCTCTTGTCTTATAGTTATGTAGCCATAGGCCATTATCTTGGCTTGATGACCAGTCATGAAAATGTTAACATCATTAGTTTTCGATGATCATGGTAAGTCGACTCATGATGAGAGCTCTTATCTTTCTAGTTTTTTAAATATTTTTGAATTACACTCTAAAAAATGTAAAATTAGTGGGTGGGGAGATAAATTCACTCAAGATTTGTGGATGACAATTAAATTCAAAATATGCTAAAACTTCAAAATAGTCTTTACTTTTTTAAAGAAAAATTTTCATGACTAATCATAGGACAACCATATCTTTTAAAGTTTCAAGGTATGAAATATTTATGAATTAATGGATATAAAGATTTCAGAAATTGTAATAGATGCAATACTAAACTTCAATGTTATAATCTTAAATTTGTCCTTAACTAATCAAACTTCATGTTAATGATGAGAGACCCCAATATTAAGTCAAAAGAGTATTACCCAACACCATTAAGCTAAAGACATCGATATGTACATATGATTATTTACATATTTAGAACAGGACAAGTATTTTCAAGAAAAATATTTTTTTAAAACTAGCCCATTAATAGGAAGAGCATCCCTCTTTCCCTATAAATATTGAAGGATAAAGGTTCATGGGCCTAATTTCTCAATGATTTGAAATGGGCCGAGCCACAACTTTTGAAATTTTGCATGATTTCCTTTTCTTCATGCGCCTTATCCAATTTCAAAACTAAGTCACCGATTTCAAAAAAAAAAAAAATTATCACTTACTAAACTTGTATAAAATGAATATCTGACCATTTGTTGGTGATGAGCATGAACTTGTTTGTCTTTATCTCTTTCTTCCTCTAACTATAGAATTTGGGACATTCTCTACCATAAAGCAGAGCAAGGTTGTTCCTATATAGATTGCACTAAGGTTAGAAAAGGAAGAGCTAGATTAGGAGGTAAGATAACTTCCTTTCCATATACTAAGTGGTAGGGAGATGTGCTTAAAGAGGTTTTATGAGTAATTATGTCATCCCATAGGGAAAATACTAGATCTTTGTGGCAATTCTTTTGATTTTGGTCAATTGTTTGCTTAATGATCCTTATGAGGTTTTTATTGGTATAATTTGCTAAGGCATTTCCCTAAGGATAGTAGTTTACAAAATATTTAATTTTAAAACCCCTTTAGAGAGAAAAATCAATAATAGCATTTCTAGAAAAATAAAATGTGTTGTCAAACATAAGAGAAAAAGGAATGCCAAACCTAGTAATTAAAAATTGATTATAGTTTCAGAATTGACCACTTTGATAGGTATTTCTTCCACCCACTTGGTGAAATAGTCCGCAGTAGTCAAAATGTACTTATGTCGTTTAGAAGAGTGAGCAACAATCTCACCTATATAATCTAATACCCATTGCTCAAAATGTTTCTCAATGTTAACTCGTTACAAAGGTAAGGCTGGTTTCTTTTCCCTCCTTGAAGTTGTTTAGCAGACTTTACATTTCCTGACATAAGCATGAGCATATTTGAATAAAGTCGGCCAATAGTAACCAGCATGTAGGATCATATGAGCAGTAGTTTCCCCACTATAATGTCCACCAGCTAGTCCATTGTGTAACTCCTACAATACATTTTCTGCTGAAGGTTTATCTAGACATCTTAGTAAAATAGAATCATAATTTCTTCTAAATAAGACATTATTGACAAGTTGATATTGATTAGCTTTAAGCCTCAAAGATCTCTTTCTTTTGTAATTGATTTCTGCTAAAGCATAACCAATTTTTAAATAAAAATAAAGTCGACATACTAAGATTCAGTGTCAACAATAATTACCTTTGAAATTTGAACATTATTGCCTGAATCTTCATCAGCAAAAGTGTCAAAATCTCTAGTTATTAACCTACAAAAACCTTGAACCCTTACTATTTTAGTTGGTTTTATCTCGAGGTGTTATTCTTGTAGGGAAATAGCACAATTAGCCCTCTTCTCCCCTAATTCCTTTTGGATAAGAAATTGTTTGACCGTGGGGAAAGGAACAATTACTTTTGTATGTGCTTTTAGGAGGAAAGGTCTAAAATGCTTTATTGACTTAAAAACTACAAAAATTTGTTTTCAAGCTTCTAAATATTTTAGCTCGGCTCCTTGTAGATTTGAACTAAGGAAGGAAATAGGAGCTTGAACTTGTTGTTAATTGGGTTGGTTCAACACTGCCACATTGAATTGTTCAGAAGAAAAAGTGTATAAGGCAAACTCTTTATAAAAATTAGGTGTTTATAATGAAGGGGCATCTATGATGGCTTGATTTATTGATTCAAAATTCTTTCTTTTGATTTGTCCCCATTTATAACTGCTTTGTTTTTAATAATCATCTGTAAGGGTGGGAAAATTTGTGAAAAAATTGGGACAAATCGTTTGACAAAATTTATCTGGCCAAGTAAAGATTGCATGGACTTTTTTCTGTGAGGCAAGGGGATTTCTGATATTACCTTAATTCTTTTAGGATCTATGAAAATTCCTTCCTTGGAAACAATAAAGCCTAGAAGCTTACCTTAACTAAGATCAAAGAATAACTTTTTAGTATTCAAGGAGATTCCAAATTTGTTCCAACTTTCAAAGATTTGTTTTAGGTCGTGAAAATGATTGCACATCTATTTTTTAATAAACTGTGATGTCATCTAAGTACACAAAAACTGATTTATTGATCAAACCTTTGAAGGAAATATCCATGGCTCTCTGGAATGTAGCTCCAACATTAATCAATCCAAACAACATATTTTGATAAGAATATGTTCCCCATTTGGTTCTGAATGTGGTTTTTAGTCTATCTTTAGGATGGAAAATGATTTGATTGTAACACGAAAAACCATCTAAGAAAGACATCAGTTCAGAACCTGCAAAAAACTGCAAAATTTGTTCCATCGAAGGTAGAGGAAAGTTATCTTTTTCACATGCTTTATTTAAGTTCCTAAAATATATGCAAATTTGAATGGCTCCATTCTTTTTCCTAAATGGCATAAGAATCGAAACCCACTTAGAATGTCTAATAGGGAAAAGGATTTTGTCTTTGAGTGGCTAATTTAGCTCAGTCTTAATTTGAGCTTCTAGATTGGGGTGAATCTTCCTAAGTTTTTGTTGAATTGGCTTTACATATGGTATCATATTTATGGTGTGTTGAATGATAGATGTGTCATAGGTTTTAAGATCATCGTAACTCCAAGAAATTACATCCTTTATCTTTTCAATAGATGTATGAAATCATATATTTCATCTAGTGTAATTCCAAGGCCTAAATTGATGTTTTGAGGTTTGTGATCAAATCCAAAATTAACCAATTCAAATATTAAAGTAGAACTTTGGAGTTTGCAATTGGTCACTTTTTTGAATCTATATTTCAAATCATACACGTCTTCAAATTTCACTATAGGCTTCGGCAAATTATTTTCCTTAGAAGACTTGTTTTGCTGCTTTTCATGCTCATCTTCATCAATGATTTGATCAGAGTAAGATCCTTCAGAAGTTAACAAACTTAGGATGTAATTTTCATCATTAAATACATGCCAGTTGGTTATGTTATTTGGAATGGAGGGATGAAAATTAATTCAATTGAAAATCTATTAGGACTAAAATCCTCATGTGGAATGAGATTGGAAGTAACGTTGGCTAGGAGATTAGCACTAGCATTCTATAATCTCGGGATCGGAGCTATATTGAATGCATTGAAATGGGAAGTCAGATCTTGAATCAAAGATTGGTAATGTTTGAGGTGATTAGAGACACAATGGTTGTTGTTTATGAATTGTTTTATTACAATATCTGAATCACCAAAAACTTTAAGTATTTGACATCAAGACTGATGGCCTTCTACAAGCCCTATACCAATGCTTCATATTCAAGAATGTTGTTGGTACAATTGAATTCTAATCTGTAGCCAAGCATAGTTCTTTCTCCATCGGGGTTTACTAAGATGCAACCAACCCTTGCACCATCATTATATTTTTATCCATCAAAATAAAGAGTCCAAAACATATTGTCACACTTAAATACAAGATTTTCCACAATATCGATACATCTAGATGAGTCTGTTTGAGAAAAAAATTCAATATGAGATGAAACATAATCAACTAAAAGGGAGAGTTTTGTGTAAATTACCAAAGAAAGATATAAGAGAATAATTTCGAAAACTGTTGTTTGTAAATACTACTGGTTCATTTTCCTCATCTAAATCAGTGACTGAATACTTCATATGCTTCTCCCTATCAACACGAATTTGATTAGGTTTTCCATTGTAGGGGAGCCAAATATGTGACCAATCAGTTGCAAAATAACCATGTAGTTTCTCATACTAGTACCTTCTTAAAATAAGACCATACAATTCATGGATGTCTGTGACCAAGATATCTATTATTTGACAAACTTTCAAATTTGAAGATGATCTAATCAAAACAGAATTAATTTCTCCTAAAACTTTGACTTTTGTCCAGTCTAATTGAACAATCTGAACAACAGATTTATGAGGTGAAATATTCGATTTGAGACAAACTGAATAAGGTGTGATATTGGATGATGCACCATAATCTACTAAACAGTTGTGAACATTCTTATTAAAAATCTCAAAATTCAATAGAAAAGGAGTGTGGGAATTTGATCTATCTCCAATCAAAATAGTGTTGGAAGAATCAATCTTGTTTGTAGGGACATTTGGAAGTTTTCCTCTCCCTTTTGAGGATTTTGCAGTAACAACAGTAGAAGGTAATGGAGATGCGGTGACTGCATTTAATTATTCGATTAAAAACTTCTATTGTTGTTTTAACTTACTAACCTCATATAGGGAAATGTTGGCTTTGATATTTTTCATGTCTTCCACGATAATATATTCAATGCTATTAGAGACTATCAAGGCCTTAGATGATGAGAGAGATTTAGAAGTAGTTGGAGGAGAATCAAAAGATGAAGTAGAAGACTTTTTAACCATACCTTTTTCTTTAGTAGGAGGATCAGGGGACTTTTGATTTTTATTTGATGGAGAAGTATCAACAGGTCCCTTACTTCTAGTACTCACTAGCAAAGCTTCCTCTTCTTCTTAATTTTTTGAAGTGGTTAGAATGAAATCCATAAACCATGAGCCTCAACTATCTCTTCTTCTTGAGCTTCTCCTAAAGATAGGGTTTTTTCTTCTTCTTCGTCATCCTCATCATATTCTACATTCGATATATTGGCATGAGGATATAATTGTGATGGATGATTCCTTTTGAAAGGTCAAAAGGACTTCTTCGAAGATTCAGAAACCTATTTCTTGATTTCTACCATCTCATTAGATATTGTCATCAAAAACCTTTTGTAATCCCTCCAAGTCGTAAGGATATTTTGGAGTCTTTTTCTTGGATTCATCCTTAAAAGTAACTTTTTTGGTTTGCTTACTTTTTGCAGTAGCATATTTTTTCTCGAGGGATAGAACTTTCTTTTCCATAGATAGAGCCTCTTTCATGTTATCGAGTAGTATTGTTTTATTAGCTCTATCTACGAACATAGCAATATTTAAAGGAAGAACACTAATGTACCATTCAATTTTCGTATCAGTACCAGGTCTAGAAGTGTATCGGACTTTATTTAACAATTTGTTAAATATCGAGTTAAAATCCTTAATTTTTTCATTTGGGTTGGTCCTAATATTTGACAAATCGTTAATCAAAGTGGTCATTGTTTGGTCATCCCCAAATTTTAACAAAAATTATTCTTCAAACATATCCCAATTTGTTATTCATCCAACAGGAAGAGATAAATATTAAGAACCTGAAAATCCTTTAAATGTGTAAGGAAAAAGTCGACAAACACATTCCTCTTCTGTGACTCCATTCATTTTAATGGCTAACATGAAATTGTGAAGGTGTTCATCTATAGGGAGACCATCATCACGATTAAACTTGGGTAGGCATATTTTTTTATGTTTGGGAAGAGGATGTAATGGTGGAGTCATATGAACCACCCCTGGGTTGTTCCATGGTCTATTTTTCATTCTGGGAGTACTAGGAATAGAGGAAGTTGTAGATGATGTAGAGGCTATAGGAGATTAAACAATTGAAGAGGTTTCCCCTGTAGTGTTGTTAATTATAATATAACCAGTTGATTGTGGCTGAGGAATATGAATGGAAGGAATCAAAGGATGATGGGAGGAACGTAAACGGGTAAAGGAAGAAGTGGGATCAACAGAAGGAGTATGATATGGAGAGGATGATGTAATCCCAGTAGCAGAAGATTGAGTCTTTGGAGTACTTTTCTTTTCCCAATGAGTGGGTATTGGAAACTCAAAAGGTTTGAATCCAAGTTTCTCACTCTAGGATCTATTTAACACACCATAACACTGTAAGGATGAAGTAACACTTCCTTCCGATAAATCGGATTGAGAAGATTTTTCTCCAAAAATGGAAATTCCTTTCAATATTTGAATCAAAGTCTAGACTTTAGGGGGCTCTACATGTGCTTTTGTAGAAGTTTGGAAAACTAAATTTGTAAGTGTGTTGAGAGATTTGTTGGCTATTTGAATAACTTCAAATATATGATTAGGAGATTTGGAATGAGATCTTGAAGTTGGTGATGGTTTCGAGACAGACTGACTCTTAGAATGACCTTTGATTTGGGATTAGACCTTGTTTCCATTCATAGTCTTATGGACCTCCTTCTAGCACCAAAAATGTTGAGGGCTCGAAGTGTAGGCCTCAACATTCGGGGAAAACCACCCAGTCAGGACCTTAGAGCATATCCTTTTCTGTTTGGAATGGTGGCTTTGACTGGAGATTATGGGACTAGTCTCCATTAAAATAAATTATAACAAATTGATGGAATATAAGTAGAATGCTTTGATATAGTTAAAACTAGAAATAAATAATACTTAAACTTAATACCTATCCTGGGAAATTTATCTATATATTTAATTTTAAAATATTTCATAAGCAACATGACAATATAGATTATCTTGTGATCATGAGGTTAAAACAAAAATGATAACTAATTTAATTAAATAATTAATTAAATTAGTCGATAAACTCGTCACATGGATGAGATTATGTAATTGCAATCACAAATATGAGTAGTGAAAAATGCACGATTGTTACAACCCATATATGACAAAAATAATCAAATTACCATTCAACTCTTAAACAAAGAGATATTAAACAGATGATAGTACCTGATAAATCATAACTCTACTCATGAGAAAATGGTAGTGGTTCAGATTTCTATTAAGAGGAACTTAAGTTACAATAGTTCAAACCAAAGTGTTCTTTCCAAAATTCAAAACCCTTTCTCCTTACAAATGAATGGAATTTATAGTCTCAAAATGGAATACAAATATAGAAAATAGAGAAAAACTTGAAGCGATTTTAATAACTGATGCTTCAAATCAACCAAAGAGACATTTTTAGAATATTTTATAACAAACTATTTAGGTCCATGAAGAGGACTGCTCTCCCATTCGCTACTAAAGTTCATAAATATTTATTATATTCTTCAATTTAGGTGGAGTCTTCAGTTGAATCTGCATCTGGCTGATAAATATGGTGTTCCTTAATGTTGGAAACATGTGAGTGGTGATATTGGATAGGCACATGAGCATTAACCATTGGCTATGAGGCTTGACTAAGAACTACCATTGGCTTTCCAAGTCAATCTTAGACAGTTGGTCAATTATTTTGGCCCACTTCTTGGATGATTCCTACCACGTTTTAGTGAGAAGTTTGATATCTGGCGGTGTTTCCTCAGAGTAGTTTGATATGAGATTTTCCTGGAACAAGTTATCAATGATTGTCTCTGTGAGATTATTAGAGATATCTCTCGCATTGAAATTTGTTTCCTCTACATGTTTAAGGTGAATATCCCATACTTTTAAGATATTTCCTTGTGTGACTCTTCTATTCTAGGAATATTAGCTAATATAGCCTCAGCATTGTCCTGCCACATAAGGAGAACTCTACCAATTCAAGATTAACCTTTACTTATTAAATCATTATCTATAGTTCTTGTATATGAGCATATCAAACTTGCAAATTAGTTTCATGTTGAACTTGAAGAGCATTAAAAAAAAATTGGAGTTCAATAAGTTTTCCTTGCCATTGACCAACAATATTTTGTTTCTCAGTCTCAAAACTATGTTCTAATTGTAAAATTTTGTCTTCCTTTTCTTTCAATAGTTTCTTCACTTTAGTGGCTTTGTCCATGGTTGCGGAAGCATAGGTTCTTGTGAAATGAGTGAGTCTCCTGAGTTCCTCTAAAGGAGTGGACAAACAACCCCTCCATACTACTTCTAAGGAAGCATTTATGGGAATTAAAGCCTGGGACTGCTCAAGTTTTCTTTTCTTTCTCTGTCTTTAAAAATAAACCATATACTCAAGACTGTAAAATACATCAAGTGGAGGAATTTATTCTACCCTTAATACAACCTTAGAGCTTGGGAAGACTAGTATAACTTCACTGTCTTCATTTTATAAAGGCTTATCAGAGGTCTTAACTATAATCAGAGTCTGTTCTAAACTTTTAGAATTATTGAGAACCTTCTCTTGTAAGGGAGTCTTCAAAACTCGTGGTTCATTGTCCTTAAAAACATGACCAAAATGTTCCCATATTTTCTCAAGCTCGGAACTTGGTAAAATACCTTTCGACTCATAAGAGGAGGAAGCTCTTGTCTCTTTTGTTTGAGGCGTATCAGTAGCCTATGTAGAACCAGTAATTATAACATCATCCTGAACCATACTTTCTTGAGGAAGCTTCAATGAATCCATAGGTAAATGGGATAACCTTTCATCCATGTATTCAGTGAATTGAGTCATTTCCTATGGATTTAACTACTCTGTTGCATGTCTTGTAACCATTGAATAGGTGAAATCCTTTTCAAATAGGTTGTCAAACTGATTTGGTTCATGAGAAAACTGCTTGATGCTTGATTGCACAATAACCTTTTTGACAGTCTAATCGGGATCATATTTTCTGTTAGGGATGGTAGGGAAAATGATTTCCAAGATAGAAATAATCTCAATGGTTGCATGCCTGAAATTCTCAAAATTATACATGTCCTAATGAAGAGGAAAAATAGGCCACACTTATTAGACTCCCTTAATACATTTGAAGAGCCATTCCCTTTGGTTTGGTATGTTATTTCTCGAACCAGAATTTTGTCAGGGACATACAAAGGGAATACATGGGGATTAGTGAGTGTACCAAAGACTCAAACATAAGTAAGCAGCTCCTCATCAAACCAGTTTCCAACCCAGAGTAAGTTATTTCATCTTCTGAGGAAATTCTAGGAGTTATCTTCTCAAAGATGATTTGATAAATAAGGCGCATTACACCATGGCATATTTTATAAAAATGAGGTTGATATATAGGGATAGGAGTTAGGTCCTCTAAGTTCCACTTCCATCCCATAGAGTTTAAATCGATAGTGAAACACAGTGCATCCATTACATAGGCACTCATGTAGAAGGGAGGGATTATATTTTCCAAAACCTTGCGCTTAATTCTAAAATTAAGGATATAAGTAGCTAAATTATCACACAGTATATTTCCCCAATCGAATATATATCCTTCCGAGGTAGCATCAATCAGTGGTGTCCATTGTCAAAATTTTTTTGAGTATTAGAATAAGAAAAGAGCCTACATATCATGGCATTTATTTGACAATACGAACTAGCGAGAGAGTCAACCGCATACATACGCTTTTCCTCTCACTTATTCTTGTTTGTATCTCTTCTCCATTCCCTAATAGGCTTTGGCACATGATCATTTTCGCTCATGAATTTCTCCACAAATGGTTTGTTATATTTTCACTGAGGTAGTAGCAAATGGTACATTGCACTAAAAGCGTTTTCATTGAATGAGCCGATAATTGTTTGCTTATGTGTCATGAACTTCCTTTCTGCAATTCTTAAGTTTTCAATGACCCATTGATCCATGCCCATCTAAGGAATGATTTTGGGCCGGATCGCAATCCTATGCAAGAATGAATTTTCCACATCAATGTAAGTGGTATTAGAGACTGGTGTTGAATCCTCAGTTGTAATAGTTCTTTGTGTGACTATGGGTCCTTAATCCTCAAATAGTTTATATGTAGATTCCCAAGAATTATTTCCATCATCTAGAGAATAATTTGTGTTGGAAAACAATCCGGACATATCGGTGTTTTTAGTTAAAGGACTGACCGATTGCTGCTTAGCAACAAGCTCCTTCTTTCCTTTGGCTTCTTTAGACATTTCTTTAGAATTTTTCTTGTCAGGACTAGCCTATAATGGAAAACACAGGTATGAGCGATAACTTCTTCACCATAAATAATTAATGAAAATAATGAATTTCACATAACAATTTATGTGTTTAAGGGTGAATTATGATACAATTGAGATGCAATGAATGAGAATGAATATAATCTCAAAAACCATAAATTCACCACTTTCAGATATTAAATCACAAAACGTGAATTCAGCATATCAGAAGAAATATATTGGTGAAATCAATTGGATGTGCATTAGAAAGTTACGATATAGGTAACTCCCAATAAATCATATTTAAAGAAGTAATGACTATAATTAGAGGTGGGAAATGATATTGGGACTTCTATTTCAATGATGGCATATCAAAGATTTAAAGAGAAAGTATTTGATATGGAAGTCTCGATATTAAGTGTAAACAGGAATATCAGAGGTCTTATGGTATCGGAGGGGACAAGTATCAAAGATAATGGATATCAGAGCTGGAATGTATCGAGAATAGTGGTTATCGAAGGAAGAAGGTATTGGAGGAATTGAGTATGGCACACTTAAAAAGTTACAATGTTATGAGGAGTTGATATGCTAAGTGGCATCTGTGGGGTCGGAAACTCTTATAGTATTTAATTAAAAAGGGGGCACGTGATTTATCTTCTTCTTTAGCAAAAGCCCCTTTTAATAAATAAATTAGCCATCAGGAATGGTTTATCGAAGAATGGTTTTATCGTAAAATTCTTAAAGGAAGGTTACATTATTATAAGAATCTGATACAATTCTTTCGATAATGCATAAATTTTGTAATAAGAGGGCCTGTCGGAATTTTTAATTTATCGTAACATTATAAAGGTTGGGCCTCCGATACTTGGGTTCCAATAAGGAAATTTTCAAGCCTAAGGTATTTTTATAACAAATTTAAAAAATCCCTATCTTTATTGAAAACTAAATAGTTTTATTAACATAAAAGAAGGGTCCCCATTATTTATTATATAACAAAAAATAAAAAATAAATGTCGATATGTTGAATACTACAACACACTACTGACACGGACTTTCATGATGATGTGGCAATCTCAAGCCACTACTGCCATTGTGTGTTGCAAGCCTTCTTCTTTTCACCTACGCATGGTGATAAGGGGTCTTCAATGATCTCAAGACTTGAATGGCGATTGCAAACTCATGTCCCTTTTCTTTCTCTTGATTGATCATCTTGTGTATTCAGCTATAAGATGGTCTTTCGACATGTTTCACTCCTTCATATCCTTATTCATCATCTCACCATGGCATAATAAGCTACCTATTTCTGCAATTCACTCATGATGAGACGACATGAGCCTGAAAACCCCCTATTCTAAGATTGAGCATGTTGACCCATTGAGTGAGCCGAAAAAGGATGGAAGGATAGAAAAAGGGCTCAGTGACTATGCAATTCAAGAATGCAAGGGGAGACTTGAGCCTTGAGATTGCACAGTGAGTAGTTTAGGCTGGGCTAAAGGGACAAAGTGTAGTTCCGAGAGTCAGTGTGATAGGATGAAGGGATGAGCACTGGGTGAGCACATTTTGTAGTTCTGCAAGACAAGAGAGGCTGGGGAATTTCGTAGTTGTGTAGTTTAGGAGCTTAAGGATGTGCTTGAGGCTAGAGACTGTGCAGTGCATAGTTAAGGTTAGGATGTGATAAAAACAATTGTGTAACATTGGGAGTTAAGGCTAGGGCTTGAGCACATAAACTATGTAGTGCAGTAGTCTTGGAAGGTAGGAACTGAGCATTGCGTAGTGCCAAAATACAGGGTCACAACAAAGGACTAATATTGTGCAATGCATAGTTCAGGGAAGTCGGGTGAAGCTAGGTTGCTTGGTCAGGAACTTTTGAGAAAAATGACTAAGTGCAGGATCAATGAGGCTGATGTGAATAGTGATAAAAATTTGACTGTGATCACACACTCAGAATACTTGAAGACACAACAACATATATCATCCAGGACACATGAATGCATTTCCCTTCCTGTGACAACTTTACAAGAAGCATGATACTTAAGATACCCTTTGCAACGACCGTGACAACACTTGTGTGACAATTCTTACATCTTTGGAAATGAGTGTGACAGATTTTTACATGGTTAGAAAAACTCATTTACACAAAGGTGACCTCTTGAAATCACCAGAAGAGGATTATATACATGATGCGATAACCGACATGCAAAAATATGACAATTTTCATGTCTTGCAAAGGGTAACACAACTCCTCAAGAAAACACATGGAATGAGTTTCAAAGTTTGCAACGGTAATGTACAAGATTAAGGAAGGCTCTGAAATTGAGCGTAAGCCAAAATTTTGAAGGGTGTTGTAGTAGCAACAATATTTTATGAGATAAAAATTCCTTTGGAAGAATGTGAAATTTGAAAAGAAAGGAAATAAGAAAGTTCTCCAAGCATAGACATCTCAAATTCATTCTTCATATTAGGTGAAAATTGGCATGTTAGTTGATTTGAATCACTAGAAAAAATAATATCATCAACATAGACAACCACCACTAAATTTTTCCATCATTAGTTTTCACATACAAGTTACTATCAGTTACACCTCTTTTAAAATAACACTTGATCAAATAACTATCCAAATTAGAATACCAATCCCCTGGGTATTGGTTAAGGCCATACAAGGCCTTTTTTCAACTTGCAAACATAATCAGGCTTATCTGACAGCTAAAATCCATTAAGCTACTCAATTTAGATGTCTTCCTATAATTCTCCATTTAAAAATGAAAATTTAACATCCATCTGATATATCTTGAATTTCATGAAACTAGAAAAAACCAAAAACATGCAAATTGCTTATAATCGATCAACAGGAGAAACAGTTTCATCAAAGTCAAAACCTTCAATTTGTGCATATCCCTTGCAAATAACCTTTCTTTGTTTCTTACCACTTCACAATTGTCATACAATCTTTTCTTGAAGACCCACTTTGTGCCAATAACATTCTTATCTATTAGCCTTGGAACAAGCTCCCAAGTTGGATTTTTCTTGATCTAATCAAGATCTTCATTCATGGCCTTTAATTGATTATCATCTTGGCTGACCTAAGAAAAATCCTTTGGCTCTATCATATATAATATATCTTCATGCACTTGAGTAGGGTGATTTAACAGTGTTCTTCTTGTCTGCTAGGGAAAATTTTAAGAACCCCCTCTAAATTTATAAATATAATAAATGGGCGAATCTCCATGGTATATAGGAAAAATGGAAGGCGATTTTTATCAATAATATAATATGTATATATAATTTTTTGGCGAATCTCTCACCAGGCATGGTGAATATTTTACTCAATTATAAAATCTTGTAAGATCTTGGCGAGTCTTTCACTAAATAATAAAACTTTGTAAAGTCCTAGTGAATCTTAGCATAGGCTACATGCTGGTTTAATTCCCCCATTTAAATAGGCTACATTCCAGGTGAATACCATGGGTCAATACCATGTGCCATTTTGGTGAATACCATGGGTCAATACCATGTGCCATTTTTATTTTTATTAATTCTAATATTATGGTTAATAATGGTTTTTTGCATGGTATTAATAACAATCTAGTCCATGGTATTTGTCCCATAGTATTTTGGCCATAGGTTTCACCTAAATATAACCCATTTTTTGAGTGTTCGTAAATATAAGGTGACTTATGAAGTAAATAAAAAAAAAATGTTTTATTTGTTTACCATACCTCTCGTTTATTTATATTTTTATTAATTTACCATACCTCTTTTACAAATATGGTATTTGGCCCATAGGATTCACTTAAATAAAACCTCTTTCTTGAGCCTTCATAAATAGAACGAGGGTTATGGACTAAATATAAAAAGAGGTTTTATTTATTTACGATATGTCTAGTTTATTTATATTTTTATTTATTTACCATACCTTTTGAGTAAGTATAGAAAAACGTTTTATTTATTTACCATACCTCCACTTTACTTATATTTTTATTTGTTTACACCCTTGCATGTATATAAGGTGACTTATGGAGTAAATATAAAAAATGTTTTATTTATTTACCACCTCTCATTTATTTATATTTTTATTAATTTACCATACCTCTTTTATAAATATGGTATTTGGCCCATAGGATTCACTTAAATAAAACCTATTTTTGAAAATGGGCGAATGGATTCACTTAAATAAAACCTATCTTGAAAATGGGCAAATGGAAGGTTGTAAGTCCTAATTTCAAGGGCTAAATTTACCTTTTTTTCCCTCTCCCTTAAAATAAGGTGGGCTATTTGAGGTGATTTGTAAAAATGTACTATGATACAAAATATTCGCCCACTAAAAATTTAAAACCCCTTAATTTCGCCAAAGGGCGAAAATTCGCCCCTAAAATTATCCTTGTTGTCTGCACAACTATATTGAAGTCACTAATAATTTGGTTAGTAGGATGGTATTTTGATACATACGTTGTAGGATCTTTGGATTGTGGACTAAGAGGTTCGTCAATGTATTCATCTAAAAATGGCTTTTCATCCTTCTCATCATTATTGACTAGATTATTGGAGATGATATTTAATGGTTCATTGTCTACAGTATCAATGTGCTCATTAACCTTAACATAAATGAAATCAACTATTCTCCTTGTATTTTTATTGTATCACATATAGCCCTTGCTATTATGAGAGCATCCAATAAAAATACCTTCATCAGCTCTTGCATCAAACTTGTAGAGTTTTTCATCAATCTTCTTGATATAACACTTTCTTCCAAACACTAAGACATGATTGACTATAGCATGCTTGTGATACCAAAGCTCATATGGAGTTTTATCATTGTTTAGTCTAAATTGTGCTTTGTTTAAAATCACAATTGTTGTGTGAATGACTTTATGCCAAAATCTCTATTTAATATTTCTTTCTCCCATCATGGCTCTATCCAACTAATGAACTGATCTATTGGTTCTATCCATTACACCATTCTGTTGTGGAATATATTCTATGGAAAAATTACTTTTGACGCCAAGTTTTTTCAAAAATAATAAAATTATTTTGAAGTAAACTTTCCTCCATTATCAAACCTTTTTCACTTTATTTTATAGTCAATCTCATTTTCAACCATTTCCTTAAAGTTTTTCAACTTCTCAAAGGCCTCTAATTTTTCTCTAAGAAATTCTACCCATGTCATTTTGCTGAAATCATTAATTATAATCATGAAATATAATTTACCTGAAGGTTCATGAGCTAATGAAGGACCACATAAGTCCATATGTATTACTTGAAATATACTATTTGATGAGTTCTCCTTGGACTTCAATGGTACTCGAACTCGTTTTCCAATCTAAGAAGACAACTTGCAAATAGTATTCTCTGGTTTTGAAATCTTTGGCAGATCTCTAACATCAATCTTCTTTCCCAATTTTAAAATATGGTAAAAATTCAAATGTCTGGGGCTTCTATGTCACAATCATCTCCCGTCAATATTTGACAAACAACACCTCTCTATCTTCTCTTTTAGCACATATACATTGATGTCTTTCCTAACATCTTCAACTACTATTTCTCCTATGCCTATAGACTTTATTTGAAAATTTTTAGCTTTAAACAACACATCATAGCCTTGGTCACACATCTACGACACATTAAGTAAATAATGCTTTATCCCATTAGAAAACAATAGATATTTGGCTTTACCTTTGCCATTAACTAGGTTGACAACTCCTTTACCCACAATATTACTAGCTGCATTATTTCCAAAAGTTGCATTACCTTTGTTAACTCACTTCCATGATAAAAACTTACTTGTATCTCCTAACATGTTCCTGGAATAGTCACTGTAAACATACCATTGGCTTCCTTCATTATGAGCATATAAAACCACATTATAGTTCTCTGTGATTTCATTTTCCTTCCAAACCTTAGGTTGTTGGCTTGTTTACTTGATTTTTGGATCATGCCTTTTATTTCTAAGTTTGCAATCAACTACTCTATGGAAAATTTTCTAACAGACATAATATTGAATCAAATTGTTCAAAGGAGGGAATGAATTTCTAAGTCTAATAGTGCTGCTACTATGTCTGGTATTATGATTTGCAGACTAAAAAATTCTTCCTGGTGACCTGAATTGTCTAAATGAAAAATTCACATTGCATTATGTTTCCTTATGCTCATAATTTGTTGCACGTAAAGCAATAACCTAGAAATATGTCTTCATACCTAGAAGAGAAACGATTTCTGAAGCTTGGCTAAGTTATTCTATGTGAAATTTGATTTTCATCTCCTATATTATTTGAATTTTTCTTAGTTGAATTCCTCCTTTCATTTTGCAATAATTGATTTTTCTTTGGCTGCAATTTGGACTGTGTGATCCCTTTATCTCTTTGATGTTATGTTGGATCTGCTCTAGCTATTGCGTTGTCTCCATTTTTTTTACTTGCACAAAAGTAATTGCTTTCTTTCCCTTCACATCGGCTACTAATCTTGACTCGCCCTCAAATTCAAGACTTGCCATGTTACTTGAAACTATTTGAGCTTCAACAACTTAATTTAAGCTTTTAGTCCCTTTTCCAAATTTCTCATTAAAGTTCGATTGGGTTTTAGTTTTTTCAACCTCTTTAACAATTTCTCCTTCAAGCCTTTCACATGCTTCATTTTTTTCATTGAGCCGTTGATTTAGAGTTTCTTGAATCTTCTGACCCCTTCTTCAATTTCTAGGATCAAAGGTTCTTTAGCTTCAAATTTTTCCTTGATTATCAATTCCTTTTTTGTTTTATTTTTCTTTCTCAACCTCTGAATCCCTTCAAGAGCATTGACTAGCTCTCATTCTAAGTAAACTTTGACCTTTTCTCCATTAGAATCAACAACTTATACTTCCATATTTTATATGGCCATGAGAATAAATTCCTTTGAGTTGTCATAGGTTCTATCCTCATCTGAATACTGGCTTCCTTCACTTTTAGAGGAGTTGGAGTCTTGGGTGTAGAATATTTTCTTCTTAGACTTATTTTTATCTATTTACAATTTTCATAACTTTTGTTTAGTATAATATTCATTTTTCTTCTTCTTTGGACACTTGGAAGCATAGAGACCTACTTTAGCACAATTAAAGCACTTGAAAGTTAGCTTACCTTTGTTCCTGAGCCTCTCTTGGGATTTCTCACAAACTTAGCTTCCTCTTCATTTGATTCACAAAATGAATCATTATGTTCTTTCTTGGGATTTTTATCTAATTTCAAGGTTAACTCCTTTGTTGTAGGATTTCCATTAAAAATTATCATATCATAAGAAATAAGAGTGCTAATTAGTTGATTTAAAGTGAGAGTCTTCATATTTTTCATCTCCTCAATGGATGAAACCTTGGGATTAAATATATAAAGGAGAGACCTCAACACCTTTTATACTAATACTGGCTCTTTTGACTCTTCATCGAGATCTCTTATAGTGTTCAAAACCTCACCAACTCTACAAATTATTTATAAATATCTTCATCATCATCTATATTCAAAGACTCAAATTGCATTATGAAACCTTGAAGTTTGGTTTTTTTTACCTTTTTGTCACTTTCATAGTAGATTTTCATCTTGTCCCAACGATCAAAGAATTCATGGATTTAGGATTACATGGAAATTCCATACTTTTATCTTTAGTAATCACGGCTTGAGGATTTTGATATTCTTCTTCCACTACATCCCATACATTAGCTCAAAGCGATTGAATATATGTGTTCATCCTTACCAAAACACCTAGTTTGTTCCATTGAACATCGATGCCCTATTGGTGTATCCTCCTTCCTATTTTTCTATGGTCCTTGATCTTTATTCCAGTTGTTAATATGATCCTGAAGTAACTTGGTGCCTCTTATATCAATTGTTATAAACCAAGACAATAGTGAGAGGGGGTGAACCAGTATTATGAGAATTTTAAAACTTTCTTTCACAAGTAAAGAATCCTAGGACACCAATAAACACTTCAACAATCATTCACATAGGAATCACAAGAAACAACACGAAAATCACATATTTGATATGGATTCTTCGAACATTTTGTTCAATTACTTTCATAAAGGAACTATTCTACTTGTTGTTACAAATTTCTCTGGTTACAACTACTAGAAGGAAGCTACTACTCCCTAATTTATCAGTTACTACTAAAAGGAGAAACTAACCTAGTTTATCAGCTCCCATTGAAAGGAGCTACAACCCCTCATTTATCAGCTACTACTGAAAGGGGCTCAAACCCCTAGTTATTTACCAACCACTACTAGAAAGAGATACAACCCCTAATTTGCAAGTTTCCACTTGCTTGACATCCTTGATTCATCTTTCATTCCATTTTCAAACTCAAATGAAAAAGGCCACTCTCTTCCATAAAAAAATAAATTCCTCTTCAATCACATACCCAATCACCACCAAATGTCCTTCATCAATCTCTAATCACTGATTAATTCACCATAACACTAGCAATAACAACAACCTTAAACTATGAACATATTTATTGAAAATTCAACTCTACTTATGTGGAATTACGATTTATATTTTTACTTTTTATAACTTTAGTTATCTTTAGCTCTTATTCATGCATAAACTCTTATTTTTTCTTATGTCCCACTTCTGTAAAGTCTTCTAGATATGTTCAATTAGTGTTCAAATGCCGATCTATTTCTTTATAGGCAAAACTAAGCAAAATTTCCCAAATATGCAATTTTGGAAAATATCAGGGTTTAGGTGGACTTCTAACTATAGTTACAACTTTATCTTAGTGCTAAATTTGGCCAAACTACCAAGTAAGTCATCAAATTGTTTGTGGTCCATCAATTTGCTGCAACTTGTTCATTCCACACTTTAAATCATGATTATGGAATATTTATAGGCCCAAGTTCTAACACATAAAACCTCCACAAAAAACCACCATTACACCCCTCTACACTCTAGCCCTAAGGGCTTAACCAAACATTGTATTATTTCACGCCCATGGTCACAATGCCTATACAAAGCTAAGTCCTAGAGGTTTGCCTTAGCCCCCAACTTTCATTTCCTTGGAAATAATCAATGTTGCACCTTTTCTTTCTTTTGTGTTCAATCCTCTAGGCATACGTGTCTTAGAAGGAGCACTTGTCATGCTCTAGGGTGATTTGCCAGCATGTTAAGCATCCAGTCCTTCCCAATTGTTCTCAAGTGTGTCCCGATGCCTCGTCATCCAGGAGAAAACTCATGCACATCACTTAGAAACCTCTAAGGTCCTTGACCTTCTAGGGTTTAGGATGACAAGTCTATATGGGACCGCTCCATGCCATGCTCTGCAATTTTGATTGGACCATTTTGTCCACTTCTGCCACCTGTGCTCACTAGCTCTGTCTTGGCATAATCTCATTGGTTCTTGCATTTTGTGCACTCATGAGAACATTTTGGGTCATTATTTAGGGATGATGTGTCTGCTAGCTTATATTACACCTATATAAATATTCCACGTCTCGTTCACTGAGTGGTGCCACGTGTCACTCATTTTCGGCCCACTTGAGTACCTGAAAATTCCAAATTTGCATGCCATATTTCACCCCCTCGTTGGTACCACGTCATGCTAATGCCATGATGCCATCATGTATCCACAACACCTCTATCATCTAATGAAAATGTTCCATGTATCTTCCTCCACGTTGCCAAGGGTACGGAAGTGAGAGAGTGTCGAACCTTGGTTTTTCGTTAGTTTCCTTTATAAAATTTTAAGGACTCCCTTTGAATTTTTTGGGGAAGGACCTCTAGGGTGATGTGTCATGTGGGGTCTTCCCTCCACCATTACCATTGGTCCACTACTCTCCCACTCAAACATGTTTCGTGCCCATTGTTTCTCGACTCATTGTCTCTGGATGTTTTCCTTCTACTTCCATTGAAACTTTTGAGGATAGGCTCTAGGATGACATGTATATTCATATCCTTTATGTGCCAATAAAAACTAATTTTTCCTTACACATTACCTACGTTGCTTCCACTATGCCACTAAACCATTTATCATCGATGGTCTTTTACAAAACCCCCTATGTGGTTTTGTGGTAAATGTGGGGGGGGGGGGGGGGGGGGGGGGGGGGGGGGGGGGGGGGCGGGTCTCATTTTCAATGAATACCAGCAATCTATTCACCAACAGTTTAGGCAATCCGCCCAATGCGAACCCTAATTGATTTTAACCCTTGAGTGAGCATGGGCGCCCACATTTTTCATGATGAGTGTTTGGGGACACATGATACACAATCCACCTTCGTACATGCCTGGTATTTAACATTTTTCCTCCACTAGGAGCTCCACCAACTTAGGTGATCCTTGTCAAACTTAGCATCCATTAAAACCATCACTAACATTATCTCTACAACCTTTGACCCCTTTTTTCCTACCTAACTTTGAATGGAAATAATTTTTTATCTATAAGACCATTTAAAAACTTTCATATACCATTGGAAATCTCTTTCCAAGGTCTATCCATCTAATCATTTTCCAAGAGAACTTGAGATGATATTATAGAATAAAAATTCTTCCAAATTCCCTGCTCTTTGATCAATTTTCTTGCACCTATCTTTTCCTTTGCCACAATGACAACTTATATCTAACAAAATAGACTCATGTTAGATATCAACCTACTAAAGTTTGGGAAATAAAATATGACCTACAAAGGTATAGATCTAGTGGATCTCCAAAGGATTACGTTAGATCTCAACCTACTAAAGTTTGGGAAAGAAAAGATGACCTGCAAAGGTATAAATATAGTGGATCTCCAAAGGATTACAATGGAGGACGACTTATTCCTAACATTTCACATGGCACTTCACAAGTAGAAAATCTACTTAGAGGGGAGTATATATTCTTTGGATTCCAATTAGGGGAGCTATCCCAACTAGAAGCTTTTGGTACATCATGCATATTCAGAAAAATATTGTATATGCACATGAGAGGAAAGCATAGCCTCAGAGGGAGCATATTGTAGCAATATGGAAGTGTAGAGAAGACATTTAGATGAGTTTTAACATCAATGTATTTAACATTTGTCAGCCTAGAAGATTAGCCTACTTAGTGGAGATACATGACCTTAGTGGGAGCTATCCATGGTATGATGTTTGCATGGATTACTTGTCATTTTGTTCATTGCTTCAACTCATTCATTTGTAGCAGCTTCATATATTTTTCCATTAGTGAAAGAGTAAATTTTTCAGTGATATATTTTTTCTTGGTTCTCATTGATAATTGGTTGAAAAATATTTTGTACCAACCATGCATAGAAGAGCATATGTGCTTCAGCCATGTGTAGAGGAGAGTGGTACTTTGGCCATATGTATGTATCTACTTATCATTGTAGGCATGAAGGTTGAGTATTCTTGTCCATGATAGGCATAAGAGAGTCATTTGATTTGGCATGCTTTGTAGTGGTCATCTAATTTCAGCCATGTGTGCACTCATGTGTGCAAGATCAGTCTTGCAATCACTATTTTTTTCATTAATGTTGCATTGGTCTCGACATGCATTGGAGAAAGAGTCATGAGTCTTAAGAATGCATTGAAGAGTGCCTTCATGAGATTTTTCTTCAGCCATATATGCTCATTTTTTATTGTGGTTGATAATTCTGAAGTTGGGCCATTACTAAGAATCATGCTTTGGTCATAGAGTCAGCTTGGTGTCTAGCTTGCATTTAGGACAGTCTTGATAGATGGTTCATCCATGTGTTGGCTAATTGGTGTCATTGTAGTAGCATTGAATACCAGTGTTATAGCCATGTAATATCCTCATGAAGAAATGTATTCACTTTATATTATATGGTTAGGATGTGTAGTAAGATTTTGTTCAAAGTAGGTCCATGAGGAACAATCTCTTACAAGTGTCAAGGATGCTTATTGCAGCACAATAGAAGTGTTTCTACAACAACATGGATAGATGTTTGTAGCCCCATTTTATATTTAGGGGGAGCATGTTCATCCTAGCAGCGAAACGAAGCACATAATGTTAGAAAGAGGCATGGCATTGACCTGTTGGTTTGTTGGAATGGTGTTGGCTTGTTGACATGAGGATATGATTAATTTTCTTCAACATATCAATTTATATCAGTAGTGTTCAACATGTGGTTTAACCATACTTATCTGCCCTTTGCCATTGATGTCAAAGGGGGTGAGTGACAACCAAAAGAAGAGAATGAGATCAGTTAATTTGAGGAGTTTATGCAGATCATCTTGGTGTTATGGTTGTAGGTTGACAAAAATGCGAAAGGAGGATCATGTTGGCCTCATGGTATTGTTATTGATGTCAACCTAGGATGTCTACTTAAGGAATCAATTGTGGAGTCACTTATGTAGGAATTGATTTCAACAAGTTTGGACGATTTTCTATGATGATAAAATGCTTGATGATGTGCTACTAAGGTGTGTATAGTGTTTGTATAGGCTCTATAGGTTTTGGAAAACTATTCAAGACAAATGGAAAATTTATGGGTAGAGAAGAGTTGATTTTCCATGTCTTAAGCCACCTTCTCTAGGAGATAGTTATGAACAGAGTGGATATAGTAGCATTTTTCCTGGGATGCCTATACTATCCAAAAGAGAAAAACTCTCTAGGAGCTAGTGCTATCTCAGCAACAATGTTTCTAGAGAGGAAATTTTGATTTGTGCATGTACATAATTTACCATGAGCATTTACCAAGGTATTTGCCCAAGGTTTTTGATGGTTTAGAGTTGACTTGAGTTGCTACACATTATAGAACATGATTAAATAAAAGATGATGAGGATTAGTGCTTTGTATTGATTGCATTTTTCTTCATTGCTAAAATGCTAGAGTATGTGTAGAAGGGATTAGATAGAGAGAGAATGTGAGCTATAGTCTTGCATATAGAGTGAAAATCAAATATTAGATTTGAAGCAATATTGTAGACATGTTGAGAGTGTCTATGAAGAATAGATGATGAGATTTTGTATGCATATGCAAGTGTTATGGTGTTTTTGTCATGGAGATCAAAGTATTGTTGTAGTTGTTTTTGTAGAGACTTTGGATCAGAGTTCAAATTTTTTATTTGTTTGTATTGTAGGTGATAGAGAAGTTGAGAAGTGAAAAGTAATGAATTGTCGAGCTAAGTATTCTTTCAAATACTCATATATCATATGTTTCTAATATATTTTATTTCATATGTTGTAGCTACCATTTTATTATTGCAGTTGTATTGTTGATGTGTTTATTGAGTTTGTATTGCAAAGACTGATTGTGTTATAGAGAGGCATACGTTGTAGTGATTTTGTATTCAGTTGAGAGCATATATAAGGTTGTGAGACTAGTATGAAAATGGATGAAATGTGTCTAAAAAATGATTGATTGCAAAGAGTAGTGGATCTAGTATGAAACATTGTGAAACATGGTCCATGTGAGAGCTTGAATATTTGGGCCCTCTGTGCAGCAAGTAGTGTCTTGTTGTCATAGTGTGAAGCAACATCCTTAAGGTAGAGGCCTAAGAACTTGGGAGTGGTGGATTCCGTCCAGTGGTGGCATGAAAGACTTGGGTGTTGGGGCATCTAGTAGGTGGTGGCCTACAAATTTGTGGGAGTGGTGGCCTGCAGAGTTCAGGAAGTGGTGGCTTCCATGAGGTTGTAGCCTAAGGAGAGAGTTTCTCGCAGGATTGGAAAGTTGTGGCTTGCACACTAGTGGTTTCCAATGATTCAAACGTAAATAATATTATTGAATATTAATAAGAAGAAGATGACAAAGAAAAACAACTGATGGTGGTTTTCTCCCTTTGGGTTTCCACCTTACATCTTGTGTAATCTTATGTGTGATGTTATTAATGGTTTCTCCTATGTTTATATGCTATGATGGTCTTTTTTGGTTATGTGTTTATATATGTTTCTTATATGATTTTGGTTATGTTAAGTGTTTCTTATATATTGTGATGTGTTTTTAAACATTAATGATCTAGTTATTCTGTGAAAAAAAGAAACAAATTGGTAAAAATTGATCATAGGGAACAATATTGACTCACCCCCCACTCTCAGTATTATTCATGCTTCCAACTAGTGGTATGAGAGTGGGGCTCTTGGTGTGGAAATTTAATCACTGATGAGTAGATATAGGAATATTTGACAAAAAAATTGAAATTATTTTTGGAATGGATTAGCAAGGAGTTCAAATTATTGAGGGAGGTAATTATGCAATATGGAAGGTGAAATTAGATATGCATTTTTTGTCTATTGATGAAAATATTTTGTTTTCAGAAGAATATGGAATTAAAAATGAATTTAATGATATCACTAAAGGGATCATTTTGCGTGGGCATTCAAAATATGATAATCTTTATGTAAGACATTGTGACACTACAAAAAAGATGTTGGCTAGACTGCAAAGTATGTATGGTGGAGTCATAGTAGGTTGAAGGACCCTACCACTCACATGTTGATGAGGAGAACAATGAAAAATATTATATAATTATAGCAGTAGAAAATCAGGCATCCTCACAAGAAGAAGATGAAAGAATTGATGATAGTGATAGTGGATCAACCATTGATCTAGAGGGACAACAATAAGTGGTCAACAAAAAGAATGAAGCATTCGCAAGGTTGAAAAAGTAAGCAGTGTATTGTATAAAATTGAAAGCAAAGATAACATCTTTAAGATGTGAGCTTCGAAAATAAAATAATCAACTATCTTAATATCAGAAATTGGAGATGAGTCCCACAATATTGGACGATATTCTCAATATTCAAATATCCCCTCTCGTCAAGACCAGTTTGGGATTTCAAGAAGAAGCATGCTCCATGAAAGGAAAATAAGAAATAATGGATAACCATGTGCCTACTAGAAGAGTAGCCAAAGGAATTCATAAAAAGCATCAACAACAAGGAAATTCAAGGAAGACAAGCACCTATCAGCAAAATCAAAGACAAGGAAAGCACAATGGTAGAATTTTTCAACACTCAAGAAGAGAAACGAAGTGGTCAAGATCATATCCCCCTCATGGTCCATGGTTCTACAATACAAGGATAAAAGTCTATTTTATGTTATGTTTTTTCTTGTAATGGTTTAGGACCTAAAGCAATGGAATTCAAGTGCTTTGCAAGAAAACAAATATTGATGAAGTGGAACACAAGCCAAAGTAGATTTTATGACAATTTTGAATGTTTCAAGTGTGGTAACCTTCACCAGAATGCATTAACTTGTATCTCTAGTAGGACACAACCTATAGAATGTGTAGCAAAGTCATTGAAGAGAAAGAAGGTGTGCAGAAGAAAAGAGACTCCTATTATACCTCAACCTACTAAAGTTTGGAAAAGAAAAGATGAGTTGCAAAGATATAACTATAGTGGATCTCCAAAGGATTACAAGGGAGAATAACTTATTCCAAATGTTTCACCGCATGCTTCACAAATAGAAAATATACTCATGGGGAGTATATATTCTTTATATTCCAAGTAGAGGATCTATCCCCACTGCAATATTTTGGTACGTCATGCATATTTAGAAAAATATTGTAGAAGCATGTGAGAGGTAAGCATAGCCTCAAGGAGAGTGTATGAAAGCAATATGGAAGCATAAAGGATACATTTTCATGAGTTATAGCATCAGCATATCATGATTTCATAAGCCTAAACGATCAGCCTACTTAGTGGAGATACATGAGCTCAGGAGGAGCTATTTATGGTATGAGGTTTGCATGGATTAATTGTTATGAAACCAGCTCAAGAAAAGATAGAAAATATAGATCAACGCCTTAGAATTCAGCCTCTTCGAGGGGGAAGCCTCCTTTACATTACATAAATGAACAATTCTTGGATGATTCAAACGACAAAACCTCCTTTCTATATATAGGAGTCTAAGGAGTCACAAATTAATCCAGCCGACCTAACAATAATAATATAAAGCCACAAAAATAACAATAGAGGGATTCTATGGGGCACAGTAATAACAATATGGGGGCAATAGGGGCACAACAATATTAATAAGGGGTATAACTACAATAGTAATGGGGTAATCACTAGTATTATAGGGACCCAACATGCCCCTCGCCTTCAAAAAAGTGTTGTCCTCAATGCTTGAGCAGTTCTGGATACTTCTGCATAAAATTCTCATCCTCCCATGTGGAATCTTCAGCAAATAAGTTCTTCCACTTGATAAGATACTCTGAAATTGATCGATTTCGTAGCTGTCGAATTCTTATTTCTATGACTGCTTCCGGTTCCAATATAATTTTTCCTTCCTCATCAAGTTCTGGCAATATTGTTTGAACTAGGAGCTTGTTGCCTATAACCTTCTTTAAACATGAAACATGGAAAACTAGGTGCAATCGAGAGGTTGTAGGAAGCTCCAATTTGTATGCCATAGTACCAATCTTTTGCAACACCTTATACGGACCATAATACTTTGGTGATAATTTATTATCCTTCTTAGCTTGCTTGAGGGACATTTGCTTATATGGTTGTAGCCGTAGGAATACCCAATCACCTACATCAAAAATTCTTTCACTATGATGTTGATCTGCCTGTTGTTTCATTCTATTCTGTGCCAACATGAGGTTATCCTTTAAGAGTTGGAGGACTTGTTGTTGATGTTCAATGTGATGTTACACTGCCTTAACCTTAGAATTTTCTCTTAAATATGATGTGATGGATGGTGGTTAATACCCATAAAGTGCCATAAATGGGGTCATTTTTGTTGTTGTATGGAAGGAAGTGTTATACCACCATTCAGCCAGAGGCAACCATTTGACCCATTGTGTCTATTTATCAGATACAAAGCAACGAAGATATCCTTCCAAACATTTGTTTACTATCTCAGTTTGCCCATCAGATTGAAAATGGGATCTCTGTCACTTACAATAATCTTTGGGTTTCCATGTATCTTTTGAATTGTTTCCATAAATGCAGTAGAAACTGTACTGGCTTTAAATGGATGTGATAATGCACAAAAGTGTGGATACTTGGTAAGTCTGTCAACTACCACCATGATGACACTTTTTCCCTCAGACTTGGGTAAACCTGTGATAAAATCCATTGAAACCTCCTCCCAACGTTGGCTTGGAATGGATAAAGGTTGTAATAGACCCAGTGTCTTAATTGTTTCCACTTTATTTTGTTGGCAAACCAAACATTCCGCCACAAACTTTTGAATATCTGATTTAAGGCCATCCCAAAAAAATTCCTTCTTAACCCTGTGGTAAGTTTTTAGAAATCCTGAGTGCCCTCCTAAGGGAGAAGTGTGCAATTCCATAAGAATCTTTTGTTTTAGCTGGGAATTCTTACAGAGGTATAAGCGATCTTTGTACCATAATGAATCATTTTTCCAGCTAAATGTATCAGACGTACTAGAATCTTGTTGTAGCTTTCGAATAAGTGCCCACACTTCTTCGTCATTCTTCCATTCCTCCCTTGCTTCGTTTATCCAATCTGGTTGGATAATAGAAATGGCGCACAACAATGCTTCCACATCCTCATCCTTTCTTGAGAGTGCATCTGCCACCACATTTTGCTTCCCTTTTTTGTAGATGATTTCAAAGTCATAACTCAACATCTTTGTGACCCACTTTTGTTGCTCTTCAGAGGATAATCTTTGTTCTAAAAAGTATTTAAGGCTATCATGATTTGTTTTTACCTTGAAGTGTCTTCCCATTTGGTAGGGTCGCCATTTCTTAAGTGCATGGAGTATTGCCAACATTTCCTTCTCATAAATAGCTTTGCTTAAAAACTTTCCCCTAATTGGACGACTTTCAAAAGCAATGGGTCTTTCATCTTGCATTAGAACAGCACCAATTCCATTTCCTGAAGCATCACATTCCACAATAAAGGTTTTTGTGAAGTCTGGTGTAGCTAAGACCGGTGCTTGGCACATTGCCTCTTTAAGATGTTCAAAGGCCTTTGTTGCTTCCGGAGTCCATGAAAATGCATCTTCCTTCAGAGGTGCTGCTATTCTCCCATAATTCTTAACAAACTTGCGATAATACCCTGTCAACCCAAGAAATCCTCGCAGATGCTTTATGGATGTCGGGATTTTCCATTCCTTAATGGCTTTAATTTTGCTAGGGTCTACCTTAACTCCTTCATGAGATACAATATGACCCAAATATTCCACCTCCTGGACTCCAAAGAAACATTTGGATCTTTTTGCATATAATTGTTTCTCCTCCAATAGTTGTAGCACCCTGTCAACATGTTCAACATGATCCTTCCAAGACTTGCTGTAGAGTAGTATATCATCAAAAAATACTAACACAAATTTACTAAGGAATGGTTTGAAAATTGAATTCATCAAACCTTGAAATGTTGAAGGTGCATTGGTAAGGCCAAAAGGCATGACCAAAAATTCATAATGACCCTCATGAGTTCTAAATGTTGTTTTCAGAATGTCTTCAATATTCATTCTGATTTGATGATATCCTGAACGAAGATCCAACTTGGTGAAGTAAATTGATCCATGCAATTCATCCAGTAATTCATCAATGACAGGAATGGGGAACTTATCTTTAATAGTGAGCTTGTTGAGCTCCCTATAATCCGGACACATGTGCCATGATCCATCCTTCTTGTGCACCAATACTACTGGAGCAGAGAAAGAACTTTGACTCGGTTGAATTATACCAGCCTCTAGCATTTCTGCAACCATACGTTCAATTTCACTCTTTTGGACATAGGGATATCTGTATGGTCTGATGTTTGGAGGAACACTTCCTAGAATCAGATGAATAGCATGATCATGATCACGCATAGGTGGGAGACCTTTGGGAGTCTCAAATACCTTGGAATGATTGTCCAGGACTTTTTGGGGATCTGGAGAAATAGATGATTCCAATGTGGAAACATCTAGTGAACATAATTGTGCAATTACACCTCTTTGCTCCTTTTTAGGAGCTTTGTCATACTATTAGAGATAATTATCTTTCCTGGTTTCCCTGCAATACCCCTTAATTCAACTTCCTTTCCTTCCATAGAAAATTTGATGAAAAGTTCTTGAAAATTAAAAGCTATTGTACCCAAGGATTGTAGCCATTGGACTCCTAGTACAACATCAGCACCTCCCATTAGAATGGAAAGCATTGGGCTAGTCAATACATATTCTCCCATGGATAGCTTGATATTATGGCACTTTCCAGAGCAATTTATTGTTCCTCCATTTGCAACCATCACTTGACACTCTGGTGCTGGATATAGGAAGAAATTCAATTCTTTTGCTACCTTACAATGAATAAAATTGTGGGTGCTTCCTGAATCAATCAACACTATTACCTTTTTCTTCTTGATTTTTCCTTCTATCTTGATGGTTTGAGGAGTGGTAATTCCTGCCAATGCATTACAAGATATGGTCGGATTTATTTTTTCTTCATCTAGGCTTTGTTCCTGGAGTATATCCTCTTCTTTTGACCTTTCTTGCTCCTTTTCTTCTTCCTCTTCACAATCTATGTAGAATAATTTCTTCTCAGCACACTTATGACCTTTAGTGTATTTGCTATCACAACTGTAACAAAGCCCTTTTGCTCTTTTTTCTTCCAATTGTTGTGGTGTCAACCTTATAGGTTGTGGAAGACTATGGGAAACAACACTTCCGTCTTTATAGTTGTGAGTGGTATGCTTCCTGGTTGCCATAATTTTGCTTTCCATTTTTCTTGCTAACCTGAATGCCTTCTCTAATGAATCAAGTTCCCAAAGGCGAACATCATGTTGGATATTATCCTTTAAAGACCCTATGAACACATCAATCCTATGCTCCTCTGGAATATCTTTTACCCTTATGTTCAACTTTTGGAACTCCTCAATGTGCTCCATTATTGAACCCTTTTGTTTGAGACTTATCAATTGGCTAAAAAAAGTGTTGCTTTTCGTATCCTCATAATGTGCTATCAATTCTTCCGTAAAAATTGCCCAAGTGATAAATTGTTTACGAGAGCAAAGCCATTGATACCATACAAACTGATTTGGTTCCAAATATAAAGTTGCCATATGTACCTTTTGTGTGTTTTGCACATTATTGAGATCAAAAAATTGCTCCATCTGTAATATCCATGTTGCGGGATCCTTGCCATCAAACTTTCTCATATCGATTTTTGGAATATGGTGGGTCTTCGATCCAACATTAGAGTCTATGATATCATGATTAACATTTCTTTTGTTCGCATCATGAGTTTCCTTTACTACCTTTTCACCATTAGTAAGTATTTCTTGTAGAAAATTTGTCAAATCTGTCTTCATATCTGTCATGCCTGTCTTCAAGTTTGTGTTCAAATCTATCTTCAATTCTTCCATGTCTATCTTCAAATATGTCTTCCAATCATCCATCTTAGCATCCACGCCCTTTATCTTAGATTCCATGCCATCTATCTTAGCTTCTGTTAGCTTTTGTGAGTGTGACATTTGTTGCACTTGTTCTTGTAATTTTGATATATCATGTAGCATTTCTTCCTCTTCTTCATGAGTCATGCTAGAGCTTTCAGGTTCCTTACTAGGTGTTTGCATTTTCTTTCCTCGGGGCATCAGTTACCGATAATAATTCTTTACTATGCCCTTTGAATTCCTTCAAACCCAGCTTACACAAAAATTAAAAAATTAAAACTACACACCTTTTTTCACTTTGTAGAAGCCTGATATTGAATCTGATGTATCTATATAATTCTAGATCCTCCAATTCTGAAATTGTGACCTGTAGTAGCCTTCTACGTCCACTTTCCAATTCCACAAGTCTGACCCAAATTGGATTCTCCAAGGAAGAGTTATGTGAAATCTCCCACAGTGACTTGATTATAGACTATTTTAGTAGAGCGAACTTGTATGACGTGCCATGAGTCACTGTTTCAACCTATGGATCTGAAAAATCCATAAACGAAGCTACAGTCTGTCCTCTTTCTGTACCTTCTTACAAAATTTCAATCCGATCCCCAGAGATAAAGTTATGACGATTTTCCCCAGGTCACCTGTTTTGAATGTAATTCAGGAGTCTGCAAAAAGACCAACTTCCTCAGATCATATCTCCGCAAATATCGCGCGAAAAGCTCTGAAATTTGGACCCAAGGTTCAGCGCGATTTCTTCTCAAATGGGTTTTTTTGCGACTTTTGAAATGTCACAGAAAAAAAGTTATAGTGAAAATGCCACGATGACCTGTTTGGAGCAGCGAAACCCTAGAATCCAAAGCTCTAATACCAAATGTTATGAAACCAGCTCAAGAAAAGATAGAAAAGATAGATCAACGCCTTAGAATTCAGCCTCTTCGAGGGGGAAACCTCCTTTACATTCCATAAATGAACAATTCTTGGATGATTCAAATGACAAAACCTCCTTTCTATATATAGGAGTCTAAGGAGTCACAAATTAATCCAGCTGACCTAACAATAATAATATAAAGCCACAAAAATAACAATAGAGGGATTCTATGGGGCACAGTAATAACAATATGGGGGCAATAGGGGCACAACAATATTAATAAGGGGTATAACTACAATAGTAATGGGGTAATCAATAGTATTATAGGGACCCAACATTAATTGTCATTTTTTTATTGCTTTCTCTCATACATTTGTAGCAGCTTCATATATGTTTCCATGAATGAAAGAGTACATTTTCCAATCATATATATGTTCTTGATTCTCATTGGAAATTGGTTGAAAAATATTTTGTATCATCCATGCATAAAAGAGCATCCTTGGTTCAATCGTGTGTAGAGGAGAGTGGTACTTCAAACATATCTAAATATCTACTTCTCATTATTGGCATGATGGTGGAGTAGTCTTGTTCATGGTATGCATAAGATATTCATTTGGTTTTCCATGACTTGTAGTGGTCATCTTATTTCAGCCATGTATGCACTCATGTGTGTAAGATTAGTCTTGCAATCATAGTTGGTTTCATTATTGGTGTAGTGGCATAGAAATGCATTGGAGAAAGATTCATGACTCTTACTCATGCATTGAAGAGTGCCTTCATGAGAGTTTTCTTCAGCCATATATTCTCATTTTCTATTTTGGTTTATTAGTCTATAGTTGGGCCATGAGTGAGAATAATTCTTTGGTCATGGAGTCATCTTGGTGTTTAGTTTGAATTGAGGAGAGCCTTGAGAGATAGTTTAACGATGTGTTGGCTAATTAATGTCAACATAGCATAATTAAATACCATTGTATAGCCATGTAATATGCTCATGAATCCATGCATCTCACTATATATCATATAGTCATGAAGTATTGTAAGTTTTTGGTCAAAGTTGGTCCATGAGGAACAGTCTCTTTTAAGTGGCAAGACGAATTATTGTAGCGTAGAAGAAATCTTTCTATAGTAGCATGAAGAGATGTTTGCAACCCCTTTTCATGTTCAAGGGGAGAATATTTACCTTAGTAGTAAGAGGATTTCCATGGTATTGGCATAGAGGCATGAAGTTGACCTGTTGGTTTATTGGCATGGTGTTGGCTTGTTTCCATGAGGATAAGATTAGTTTTCATCAGCATATTAGCAATGTTTAGCATGTGCTTAAGCCATACTTGTCCACCATTTTCCAATACTGTCAGAGGGCGAGAGTGACAACCACAAGAATAGAATCAGAATAACCATTTTGAGGATTTTATAGAGATCAACTTGGTGTTGTGGTTATAGGTTGACATCAACGCCAAAGGAGGAGCATGTTGGCCTTGTGGTGTTGGCATTGATGTCAACCTAGGATGTCTACCTAAGGAGTCAACCGTGGAGTCAATTGTGGTGCTATTGATGTCAAAAGTTTTAGAGGGTTTTCCATGATGATAAAAATCTTGATGATGTGTTACTAAGGTGTGTCTAATTTTTTTAGAGGCTTTACAAGTGTTGGAGAACATCTGAAGAAAAATGGAAAAGTTATGGGAAGAGAGGAGGTGATTTTCCATGTGTTAAGGCTTTCTCTCTAGGAGGAAATTATGCACAGAAAGAATATGGTAGAATTTTTGTTGGGGTGCCTATACTATCCAAGAAAAAATATTCTCTAGGAGTCGATTATATCCCAACAAAAATGTTTGTAGAGAGGAAGTTCCAATTTGTGCATGCACATAATTTACCATGAACATTTCCCAAGGTAGTTGCCAAAGGTTTTTGATGGTTTAGAGTCGATTTGAGTTGCTCCACATTTGAGAAGGTGATAAATTCAAAGATAATTAGGATTAGTGCTTTGTATTAATTCCATCTTTCATCATTGATAAAATGTCGGAGTGTGCAATAGAAGTGGTTAGGTAGAGAGAGAATGTGAGATACCATATTGCAGATAGAATGTAAATCAAAGATCATATTTGGAGCAATATTCCAAACATGTTGAGAGTGTATATGAATAATATATTATCATATTTTTTATGTAGATGTCAGTATTATGTTGTTGTTTTCATGCAGATCAGAGTATTCTTGTAGCTCTAGTTGTGGATATTTTGGATCAAAGTTCAGAATTTTTGTATGTTTGTGTTGCAAGTGATAGAGAAGCTGAGAAGTGAAAAGTAATGAGTTGTCGAATTGAGTATTATTTTATATACTCATATATAATGTGTTTCTGATATATTTTATTACATATTCCATAACTACTAATTTATTATTTCCTATGCATTGTTGATGTGTTGATTGATTTTTTATTGCAGATATTGATTGTGTTGGAAAGAGGCATATGTTGCAATGATTTTGTATTCAATTGTATGAGATTAGAAAATGTTGTGATTTTATTATGAAAATGGATCAGATGTGGCTCAAAAATGATTGATTGCAGGGAACAATGAATCCAATATGAAACATTGTGAAACGTATTCCATAGGAGAGCTTGAAGGTTGGGGCCTTCAGTGAGGCATGTAGTGGCTTGTTGTGGTAGGGCGTAGTGTCATCCTTCAGGTAGAGGCATGAGAACTTGGGAGTGGTGGCTTACATCCAGTAGCAGCTGGAAAGACTTGGGTGTTAGGGCATATAGCAGGTGGTGGCCTAAAAATTTGTGGGAGTGGTGGCCTCCAGCAGGTGGTGGCCTAGAATGTTAAGGAAGTGGTGTGTTCCAATAGGTTGTAGCACGAGGCAAGAGTTGTTTGCATGACTGGAAAGGTTTGGATTGCACATTGGTGGTGGAAAATGATTCAAATGTAAATAATATTATTGAATATTAATAAGAAGAAGACAAAAAAGAGAAATAACCTATGGTGGTTTTCTCCCTTTGGGTTTACACTTTACATCTTATGTCCTCTTATGTGTGATGTTATTGATGGTTTCTCCTATGTTTATATTATTTGATGTTCTCATGGTTATGTGCTTGGATATGTTTCTTATATGATCATGGCTATGTTATTTGTTTCTTATATATTGTGATGTGTCATTAAACATTGATGATCTAGCTATTATGTAAGAAAATGAAACAATTGGTAAAAATTGATCATAGGGCACAATATGGATTCACCCCCCCTAGTATTGTCCATTATTTCAACACTTCTAAGGAAATATGTGCCATGGTGCCCAAATTTATTTCAAGGGTTGCAACCTAAGTTTCCTTCTCTTGCAACAATCTTTGGGTTTGTTGCAATTGGGCCTTTAGCTGCTTATTTTATCTTTCCATGTGATCCCTTCTATTTCCTTCATCAAATATGAGAAGTTTCATTTCTTCTCTCATATTCTTCATTTCATCTTCGGTTTTCTCCAATGTAAACAACTCCCTTAGATTGTGCAATTTTCTTCCAAATATGAGTCTTAACCTTCTCTTGCTCAACCTCAAGGAATAACTGTGATTATAAGTGCACAGGGATAATTTTTCCTACCTCAATCCTAGAATAGAAGGAGGTAGAGCTTCTTGGAGTTAGTTGAATTTTTGTTCTGTCATCCTCTGGTAACTCTTTTATTTGTTCTCATAGCTCTATTTTTTGTTATTATATCTCTATAGTTTATTCCTATAGCTCTATAAGCTACCCCTGTTGTTGAACTTTTTGTTGTTTTTGTAGTTTCATTTCTTGTTGGCGTTATTTTTGTTTGTACCACTAATGTAATTAGTTTCTTCCCTTCTATATTTTGAGGATTTTCTTTTTTAGGTCTATGATTTTCTTCAATAATTATAGGATTCAGAGACAGAGGCCTTGGTTTTCCACTATGCTACACTATCATACATTTTCTTCTTATGAAGTAAGTAGGTGGTTGAGTAGGTATACTTACCTTTGGTTTTGTTGGAGTGCTTAGTGTTGCAATGTAGTAGCAATTTCTTTTTGTTCCTCCTCCAGAAGATCCTCCCCTCCTTTTTTGCTATAGGGGTTTCTATTGCCTCTTTCTTTCTATTTTTAGTTTGCCTCCTTTCTAGTTTCTCAATTTCATCTTGGGGCTCTATTAATCCCTCTTGAGTCATTGCTATCTATGTTTGAAACCTTGTATATGATGATACTAATTTAGCTTAGGGTTCTACCAACTCTGCCTTTTCCAACTCTAACTTAGCCAACTTTGTCTTTGGTTCTTCCAATTCAGCTTGGGCCTCTAAGAAATATTTCCTATCCATGTCAACAAAATATACCCAAGGAATAGAGTTTTGAAGGTGTCCTAAGGAATCTGTGACTATCAATATGATTAAGCCATGATGAAAAGGTAATATTCCTTTCCATCCTTCATTTTTTTTCTCATCTCTTTCATGGGTTGGAGGAGAAAATGTGGGATACTTAGTCTCTCATGTATAGACATGTCAGCTTGGAATCTTGAATTATAAAGGGGCCTAAATTGATAAACATAGAATATTGTTAATCTCCCTTCACAAGAAATATATATAAGGATATGATATGTTATTTCATCCTAGGGATGTGGTAGGCTTTCCCTTCTAATCCCATTTTTTTCTTCATCTAGTTGCTCATTAAGGAGGAAAACTCATATTTTTATGTTAATGGCTTCACATCTCTCCTATTTACTCCATTTCATCCCCTTTTCAAGGGTAGTGACTTTGTTGTTTAAGTATTCATCAATGTAGATAATTATTCCTTTAACTCCAGTGACTACTTCATGGGCCTCAAGGTGGTGTAGATTTAAAGCAAACTCTAAGGCAATTTCATCATCATAACCTATCAATTTCTCAAAGAACCCTAATTAGTGACAATTTTCTAAGAGATCCCTAACCTCGGGATTATGATGAATCCAAGTAGCTTATGTGGGTTCTCTTATGTTGAATCCCCATCCCATTATATGACACAACTCTCACAAGTTTGGTGAAAATTATTTTTTCAAATCAATGTTGGCTCTATGCCGCTACAAGAATTATGGTTTACCTGTGGTAGAATGGGATCTTATAGCTAAGAGAAATGCATAGTCTTCAAACAAAATTTTTAAAAGAAATTTATCAAATTATCACCTCAGGCAACTTATCACTTTATTTCTAAATAATTCTTTCATTTTGAACTTTTCAAGATAACAAAATTATCCGACTATTCCTCTATTTAACTCAAACCCTTAGCATGATGAACGATAAATTCAAGGAGCTAGACATCAATTCTTGTTCCAAATGTGAGAAAGGTAGTTCGATTTATGATTCTTGAGGATACCTTTGTTTCCTAGTTGATTTGGGATCTCTTTGAGCATGTTGGGTGAAATTTGGTGTCCTGTAGTAAGACCCCTTGTTTCCTGTAGCATGTTACACACTACTTGCTATAGTAGGAAGTATTTGAACTCAATATCTATAATCTCCCCCTATAGAAATAGCTTTGTTTCGAGGATCTTTAATGCTAATTGCATCAAAAAAATGCAGTGAAGATAGAGGGAAAAATTTAATTCGATCTCGAGATGAAGTGGAGGTGGTGTATATAGGTGGTGAGAGAAAGCTTAGAGCGCAGTGGTTGAGCTAGCCCCCACCTACTTCTTGTCATCCTTCGGCATACTCATACTCCACTTCACTTTGCCATCAATAAGTGACAATGGATTAATTTTCAAATTATCCTCTATTTTTGTCTTATCCATATTCACATGTGTGGAGAACTTTGAGAGAAGGTGAAGTTTCCTGCCAGATTTAACCAAGACCCTTGCTAGTCTAATTTGGCTATAAATCCATTCATTTGCAATTTTAACATTTTATAATTCTCTAAATTAGTTCAAAGGGTAATATTAGGAGATACTCATACCTAATGCCTTACCATTTGATGATGCTAGAGTTTACTTTAATGCTTTTGCAGGTGATCTATTGATGCTACTATTGTTGAACAAGTGATCTTGTAGTAGTGTATAATAGATACTATATATATTAGGGGTTTTTTATATGGAAGGTGTCTCTTGACTACTAATATTATTCTCGAGTTATGATAATTTGTGGCATGCTATAATATTTCTCAGGAGCGCTGGAGACTTCGGTCTGTACGACTTCTATAGGTTGTTATAGGACTATGTAGTCTCCTATGGTGGATACAAAAATTATTCACTCTCATCATATTATTCATATAACAAATTAAGGGGTACTAATAATTCAAGGAGGACATGCTTTTGGTGATGGAAATATTTTTTTTAGTGTGGATGTGATGGAAAATACAAGGATTTTGAGTTGTTGTTGAAAAGAATGATGAATAGTGGAGGAAAAACTGAGAGGTGAGGAATGAAGATAGAATGGTTGAGTGTTAGGACACTTCTTATGCTTTCCCTCATATTATATGTAGATAAAATCCTTGATCTGTAACTTTTTACTAAATTTGGGTTATCTAGTAAAATTACAGGACTTTCTTATAGCAACTCGGGGAGGTGGACAAAAATGCATGGAAAGGATTTGGAAATTATATTATGATATTTTAGATGATATATGATGATTCAAAATAGTGTAGGAGTACTTTATCAGCCCTTTGAGAGTACATGAGATGATGTCTTGGGTCAAGAGTGTAGGTTGGTTTGTCCAACCAACCTTTGTTATTTTCTCTATGATACCCGCACATAAATCAAGGTAAGATAAAAATTCATACTTTTCTTCATCTTTTCTTCTTTCTTCTTTTCCCTTTTTCTTTTTTTTAAGCTCACTAGTTTCCTCATAGATTTTTTCATCTATTAGTTCTACCCCAGGTTCCTCATAGGATGTTTTCACCTAGGGAACTTTAGTATTTTATTTTTACTTAGAATCACAAGCTACCTCATACATATTTTCAACTAATGGGTTTCCCTAAAGTGCCTCAACGGAGGATTTCACTTGAGGTTTTTTCTTTTTTCTTTTTTCCTTTTTCTTTTTTGTGTTGGTCATATGGTGACTAGATTGGGATATTTGATGCTCTCAATCATATTCAGCTCTTTACTTATTGAATCAATAAATCAATCCCTAGAGAGGGGTCTCTTATAGAATTTCAATCAATAACCATTTACCAGAAGTGGAATTTACTCTTCGTATATGGTTTTGATCTATATTGAACCACTATCATAGCATTTTTGAATAGATAAGTTCCTATCCATATGGTCATGAGCTTCCCTTTAAAATCCTTAAACATAGAGTCATACAGGAGGGCTCAAACACCCTCTTGGAAGGATTTGGTTTTGATATGCTTTTTATGGCATACTTTTATTTACAGCTAGAACACTTCGGTATGAAACATGGTTTGCATCATGTATTCATCAACTGCCTTTAATTGCTACAACCTTTCCTCTTGGATCTTACACTTCCAAACACCTAAGAAATATTCCATTATGGTGCTTTCTAAATAACACCCCATGCACCAACTGATAAGATAATTATTTGAGCCTAAGTGCCCTCTTATGTCGTGTGGATAAATGAGAGGGAATGGTGCCATGCTCAAGGTATTGCCACACATCTATGTACCAAGAGTATATGGCAATAGTGGGAGTAGTTCACTCTACATTTTACATTTTGATTTCTTGTTCCCATCCAAAAGGATCTTCTTCTTCTTTTTTCATCCACTTCTTCTACTACTAGTTGACATAGACTGTGGCCCTTGATTGTGTGAACTGGTTTGAACTCTAAATCATACTCCTATAACTTGGTCATCCAATTCACTCTTATCTCACCCAACACTTGTTGAAAAAACAATGATCTTATTGTTCGGTGTGGAACAAACATAATATAGTGATTTTTCGAAGATAGGGCCAGAAGTTCTTCACCACCTTCTATACTACATAACCTTATTTATCAATGGTCGAATAGTTGAGTTCAGGTCCTTGAATACTAGCGCTCATGAAAGATATTGGCCGCTCATTATTCTGATCATCCTTTTACGTAAGAACAATGGTGAGAGAAGTCTTAGAAGAAAAGGTGTAGAGCAGAAAATATTTGATGAAATCTGGGTTGTATAGAGCAGGTGCTTCTGCAATATCTTTCTTGATATAAGAAAATTCGTAATTTTCCTTTTTATCCCATCTGTAGATTTCATCCTCCTTTACCATCTCATGTATTGGTTTGACAATCTGAGCCTAATCAAACATGAACTTATGGAGGAAGTTGATTTTCCCCAAGAAGGACTGCATAGCTTTCTTGTTCACTGGGAAGGGAATATACGTGATTTCTTTGACCCTCTCAGGGTCTACATTAATCTCACTTTTGGTAATGATGTGGCCCAAGAGGTTACCCTTGGACACTGCAAAAATACTCGTCTTGGGATTAAGGGATATCTTGTATTTGTGACATCGCTAGAAAATTTTCCACAAATGGCATGTGTGGTCGGATCTCTTCTTAGAAAATATTGTGACATCATCAAGATAGACCACCATGTTTTATCTAATCAATCCATGGAATTTAATGTCCATGGCACATTGAAACTTTTTGTTGGCATTAATCAAACCAAATCGTGTTCTCTTGAATGTGAACGTACCCCACTTAGTACGAAATGTTGTTTTATGTCTATCAGGCTATGAGACTAGGAGTTGATTGTATCTCGAATACCCATACAATAAAGAAAACATTTATGACCCTGATACCTTTTGCAGTATCTTCTCCATAGACAACATGAGGTCGTTGTCTTTGTCTGATTCGTATTTCAGTTTGCGGAGATTAACACACAAGAAGATTTCCCCTAACTTCTTCCTTACTAGGACCAAGTTTTACACCCAAGTAGAATGTCACACTTTACAAATGATACGAGGATCCAACATCTTCCTTAACTCATTTTCAATGAGAGTCTCAAGTGTAGGATGTACCTTCCACAGATTTTGTTCAAACGTCTTAGCCCCTTCTTTGATTAGACCTACATGTTGGATAATTTGCGTGTGATAACTTTTGAGCTCATCATATGTCCATGAGAATACATATCACTATTGCTTGAATAAGCGAATAAAATCTTATCTCTCCTATGATGTGAAACAAGTACAAGGATTGACATACTTCAAATCCTTTTCTGTTCCCAGATTTATCTACTCGTGCGACAATGTTGAGCTATAGGTCTTTGTATTGATTGGCCTTCAGAAGTGATTTTGCAAGTCATATAGTTTATATAATGATACCACGCCTTTCGGCATGAGGTTTCCTTTTCTTGTGCTAGCTTCAGCTTGAAATGCCTTCTTATGGTAGTCTTCATCGATCGTTGCATCTTTGAATACATTGACGTTTGCCATAAAATATAGTATTTTTTCGTCATCATTGAAAATGTGTAAATTAGAATATTATCAGGGACAGGTGGATTATAAAGGATTTCTACAGAAAAGCCATCTCTAAGAGATGACAACCTAGCAGTAGCATTTGCTAATGCATCCACAACTACGTTACACATTCTAGGAATAGAGATAATATTAAAAGCTTGGAAATGCGAAATCTAATGCCTCACCTCTTGTTCGTAAATTTTGAGATGAGGTGACACACAGTGTATAGTATCACATACCTGTCGTACAATAATTTTTGAGCCACCTATTTCTTTGAGAACTGCAATGTAGAGGTCGATGGCTCTTTTCAACCTAAGATGATTGCTTCATATTTCATGGCATTGTTCGTGCACTCGAATTCCAAGAAGCTAGAGATTAGATGTTTTCTTTGTTATGGGTCTATTAAAACACAACCAGCTTCAAAGCCCTCTTGTATTTTGGAACCATCAAAATAAAGAGTCCACATATCATATGCACAAGGGCTACATACCATACGAGTGTTATTATTATTATTTCTATTAACTGTTAAATATCATTTTCACCAAATTGGACTAGGAAGGAGCTCCAACTATCTATTTGGTGGGATTGGGGATGGCTGGGAAAGATAACACATCAGTTCAATTTCTAAAAAGAAATTGAAAAAACTAAGGTATGTGAAAGTCATTGGCTCATTTTCTCCCTCTAAGGGAGTTACCATGTGTTTCATATAATTCTATGAGTTCACTCGAGTCTGATTGTTTCTGCCATTTTACAAAAGCCACAAATGTGACAAATTTGTCGCAAAGTACCCATGTAACTTGTTGGAATAGTGTCTTCTCAATAACACACCCTACTCTTCAGGAATGTCCACAATTACTATGTTTATACATTGGTGAACTCGGTGATCAGATGATAAATGAATAAGCACATTTTTTAGTTCACCAATTGCATGGACAAGATTTACGTTCAGCTGAATGATCTGTGTATCTTTTTTATGCCATTTTTCATTGATTTTCTTTGCGAAATATATGGGTGTTACATTTACCGATACACCAAAATCAACTAAGAAATTGTGTACATTATAATTTCAAATTTCAAATTTCAATAAAAACAGAGGGCAAAGTGTATTTATATCGAAAGTTAAATCATTAAGTATGGACTCTAGGGAACTAGAGGAATTACTATATTCGGCTCCCTTTTGTGAAGAAGCATTATTACAGATGGGTTGTCCAAGTGCGCATAGGAGAATGTTCTGCTGGCTCATATCTTTGTTAATTAAGAAGTGAGATATCCGTGCGAGCCTTCTTCATTTCATCAACAATATTGTAATCTAGTGCAGGAGAGATTTCCGTAGTGTCTGGGGGAGTTGGCTTGTCTGCTACTTCTGGAGTGATGGACTTTCTTTTTCTTCTTGCAAAAGTTCTTTTCACTGTGACTTCATATCCATACTTGTTCTGAGTGTCATGTGTTGATTTGATGGGTAGACTAATCTTCCTTAACAAAATTTTCCTCAAATTTTGCCTCATCAACTTCCGTATCGAAGCCGACCCTTGGCTTCTTAAGTTATATCGAGTGGTCTGCTTTTGGGTGGGTTCATTAGTGATTGGTTTCTTTTTGGAATTTTTCTTTCCAGCTGCAAGTACACAACTGAATGTGTTCATAGCACGCCCCATTCTTGGGGTCTCTTTGGTCACGGGAGTTTCTTAATTTTCTTTCGTAGGCTTAGTCTGCTCATTAGTAAACATTCTATCAATAAAGTGTGTAGCCAGAGAATTCATGTTGTGGATCCATTGTGGGAATTTTTTTTCTGAATGGTATTCTTGATGAAATGAGTAGTATTAATCCATGCCCATACTTTCAATATTCAAAAAACATTCAAGATTTTTGTAGACTTGGCCGACCAATTGTTGTTGTTGCAGAAGTTGGAAGTCCTTCTCAGAAGGTTGAACTTGGGAGGCCTGTTGCTCATGATGGTCTCGCTTGACCTTTGTTTCAATCATAGCAACTCATTGGATAGAAAATTGATAGTGCGGGTCAAGCTCTCAAGATCAATTGCTTCTTTTTCTTTGGCCTTGCTTAGAGAGCCCTGATACTTTTTCCTCATGTCTTTGGATACTTTTGTTAATTCCTCATCTTCGATAACTCCAATCGCATTTAGGTCCTTCGCAACTATGATTGCCTCTATAAATGTTTCATCCAAAGTTGGTTTCACAGTTATTTTCATGAACTATGTGATGCTTGATGGTAAGGAAGATGTTAAATAGTCAATTGTGATGGAGTCATGAGGTTTTATGTTTTGTATAAATATGTTCAAGATACGGTTAAAAATCTAATTGAAATCTTTCACTTTTTCTTTCTGCTCCATCTTGAGATTAACCATCTCTTTCAAAAGCATGGCGAGGTTTTTATCATCAACAAATTTTCCAAGAAATAATTTTTTAAGACCCCTCCAATTCTAGACCGAGTTTAGAGGAATATTATGATACCATACAGTTTCTCTACCATCTAAGGTACATGGAAACAATCTTCATGCAACATCATTATAACGTACCTCAAGTGTTTGCAGATGTAGATAAAAGTTGTCTAGATGGTCTTCTTCCTTTATTGCTTTTTTAGGGCCATACTTCATTAGTATCTTCTCCAGGTGCCTTAGCATCTTGTGTAACACACCCAGTAGTGCAAGTGGGCCTTGAGTCATCCAATCCAGATCTTGGTATGCCATGTATTTGTCATTCTTTTCCCTTCGTCAAAATCTCATTGGTTTTCTTCTTCTTCTTCTCCTCCTAACGAGTGGAAAGTATCGTCCTTAAGCACTACGTTATCATTGTCACCATCGTTGAAGGTTAGAGGTTGTTCTAGTTTTCTTACTTTTACTTCAGAATCTGCTACCTCTTCAAGGGTGGCGAGAACCAATTCTTCAAATGTCGAGACCACTAACTCAGTGGGGGTAGTTTGGTTCTTATTTTGGAAATATGGAAGAGTTTCTACTCCTAGTATAAATCTAATGGCTCTTGCAAACTTTCGGGTGATAGGGCGACCAGCCTGGATCTGATGATAAGAGACTTTGTAAGATTTCACAGTTCCAGGATAAGAAGAATTACCAACTTCAGCAATATGCATAGGGGATTTGTTGCGAATTTTACTTCCTTGACCAGAGGAAGTGAGATTCGAGTTCGTGAGGTTATCAACCATAAAAATCTAATTTCCCTCCTTCTAGTCCCCTAAATGTTGACAGTGTTAGACCCGCCAACATTCAAGGGTCTCTTCGATATGTGGTCCCAATTAAAATTCACATCATTTGGGATAAGAGCGCCATCTAGAATATGGCCTAATTGTTGGTTACCTTAAATATATGCCTTGGCTTTAACTATCAACAAGAGAGAGGAATGCAAATGTGCCTTCGAAAATTAAGGGAGTTTTTCCTGGTGAGTGTTCGATTGTATGTGTGTCAAAGTTCTTTCACTACATAGGGGAGGGAAAGTGAGCCTCTAAGGGAGAGGTAGTAGTACCACCCTAGAGACACACAAAAACAAGAAGGATTTATATAATAGCAAGTGGAATAGTCCACGGAGATGTGACGTTCGGTGAAACCAATGTAATGAGGAGGATTTATCTAATATCCAGCAGGATATTCCAAGAGGATGTAACAACAATAATTAAAATTACAAAACATTACCAATATGATAAGTACCAAAATAAATGAAATAGTTCAACTACTTTAGCACAGATGAAAGAAAAAATGAATTACAAACATTCACATACTAGTCTAATTGAATTCTAATAGTAGATAGTTCTCTACTAATAGTAGATAGTGGAAAGAGGTTGTTAACAGGGCAGAAAGAAGAAAGAGTCTTACAAATATCCATAATCCATGCATGAAGAATGTGCTAGCTCATAGGGCTTCTTATATTAAACAAAAATTCCAAGGCATATGTGTACAATGAACACCACTAGGTCTAATAATGGAGCATTGGAGCCACTCCTTGCTCCTCAAAATAATTGACTTATCTCTCTAATGCCTTATGGGAGGATCCAAGGTGAAAATTCCTTTTCTCTTACAATAACAGTGTATATATAACAATGAGGAAGTGATTCTTCACCTTGCTTATGATTCTTCATCCACCCTCATGATTGTTTGACTTCCAATGACTTTTCAACTTTACATGACTCTTCATATTCCATACATGTATTTTGGACTTCCACTTTACAATACATTTTTGAAACATAATTTACATCATTAACAACAATGGTGTGGCATGTGACATCTCATGACATGACATGGCATGACATTGTGTTGAAGGCTCGAAGTGTCTATCTCAACATTGGGGAAAAACCACCTGGCCGAGTCCTTAGAACAAATCCTTTTCTGTTTGGAATGGTTGCTCCAACTAGAGATTATGGAACCAGTTTCCCTTAAAATAAATTATAAGAAATGGATGGAGCATAAGTAGAATAATTTGACATAGTTAAAACTAGAAATAAAGAATACTTAAACTTAATATCTATCCTGGGAAATATATCTATATATGTGATTTAAAAACATCTCATAAGCAACATGACAATATAGATTATCTTGTGATCATGAGGTTAAAACAAAAATGATAACTAATTTAATTGAATAGTTAATTAAACTAGTTGATAAACTCATCACATATATGATATTTCGTTGTTTATGCATATAATATGTAATTCCAATCACGCATATCAGTAGTGAAAAATGTATGATTGTTACAGCCCATATATGATAAACATAATCAAATTACCATTCAAGTCTTAAACAAAGTGATAATAAATAGATAATAGTACCTAATAAATCGTAACTCTACTCATGAGAAAATGGTAGTGGTTTAGGTTTATATCAAGAAGAAATTGAGTTACAATAGTGCAAACCAAAGCCTTCTTTCCAAAATTTAGAACCCTTTCTCCTTACAAACGAAGGGGATTATAGTCTCAAAATGAAATACAAATAGAGAAAATAGAGAAAATCTTGAAGCGGTTTTAACAAACAACGCTTAAAATAAACCAAAGAGACATTTTTAGAATTTTTTATAAAAAATTGTTTAGGACTATGAAGAGGACTTCTCTCCCATTCACTGCTGAAGTTCATAAATATCTATCATATTCTTCAATTCGAGTGGAGTCTTCAGTTGAATCCTCATTGGGTTGATAAATCTGGCATCCCTTAATACTGGGAACATGTGAGTTGTGATATTGGATAGGCAACTGAGCATTAAACATTGGTTGTGAGGCTTGGCTAAGAACTGCCAAAGGCTTTCCAAGTCAATTTTAGATATCTGATCAATTATTTTGATCCGTTTCTTGGATGATTCCTTCCACATTTTCATGAGCAGTTTGATATCTAATAGCATTCCCTCAAGGTCGTTTGATATGATATTCACCTGGAACAAGTTATCATTGATTCTCTCTGTGAGATTATTATATATATCGCTCGCATTGAACATTGTTTCCTTTGTTTTTTTTAAGGAAAATCTACCATTATCTGAAGACTATTTCCTTGTGTAACTCTTCTATTATAGGAAGATTAGCTAAGCTCCACTTAGTTTTGTCCTGTCGTATAAGGAAATCTACAATATTTTCTTCAATATCATTGAAATAAGTTCTAAGGTATGATAATTGGTCAACTAGGGAACTACCTACTTCAAATAAATCATGAATAATGGCCAACCTTCGGAGAAAAACAATTTTTTGTTGAGAAAGGAGAGTATTTAACTCTCCTACTTCCTTCTTGAGCTTTGTGAATTTAGGGTTAACCTTTAGTTGTTCAATCATGTTCCGTAATTCTTGTATATGAGCATCTCAGACTTGCAAATCAGTGTCATGTTGAACTTTAAGAGCATTAAAATTGTTTTGGAGTTCAATAATTTATCCTTGCCATATATCAACATTATTTTGTTTCTCAATCTCAAAACTCTGTTCTAACTGTACAATTTTGTCTTCCTTTTCTTTCAATAGTTGTTTCACTTTAGTGGCTTTGTCCATGGTTGTGGAAGCATAAGCTCTTGTGAACTAAATGAGTCTCCCTAGTTCATCTGAAGAAGTGGACAATGAACCCTTTCATACTAATTTGAAAGAAGAATTTCTAGGAATTAAATCCTGGGACTACTCGAGTTTTCTTTTCTCTATCTATCTTTTAACAACAACCTTATGCTCAAGACTGTAAAATACATCAAGTGGAGGAATTTATTCTACCATTAACAAAAACACATAGGTTTGGAAGACTCGTATAACTTTAATGTCTTCATTTTATAAAGGCTTATCAAAGGACTTAACTGTAATCAGAGTCTGTTCTAAACTTTTAGAAGTATCAAAGACCTTCTCTTGTATGGGAGCCTTCAAAACTTGTGGTTGATTTTCCTTCAAAACATGACTAAATTGTTCCCATATTTTCTCAATCTTGGAACTAGGTAAAAGAACTTTAGCCTGAGAAGAGGAGGAAGATCCTGCCTCTTTTGTTTGAGGCATGTCAATAGCCTATATGGAGCCAGTAATTATAACATCATCGTGAACCGTAATTTCTTAAGGAAGCCTCAATGAATCCATAGGTAAATGGGATAACCTTTCAGCCCAGTATTGAGTGAATTGAGTCATTTCCTGTGCAGTCAACTGCTTTGCATCCTGTCTTATAACCACTGCATATGTGAAATCCTTTTCAAATATGTCATCAAACTTATTTGGTTCATGATAAAACTGCCTGATGCTTGATTGCACAGTAAACCTTTTGACAATCTGATGGGGATCATACCATCTGTTAGGGATGGTAGGGAAATTGAATTCTAAGATAGAATTAATCTCAATGGTTGCATGCCTGAAATTCTCCAAAGTATACATACCACAATGAAGAGGAAAAATAGGCTACACTTTCTTATTAGACTCCTCTAGTACTTTTAAAATACCATTCCCTATGGTTTGGTATGTTATTTATCGATCCATAAGTTTTTCAGGGACATACAGATGCAAGACATGGGGATTAGCAAGACTACCAAACACTTAGATGTAAGTAAAAAACTCCTCACCAAACCAATTTTGAACCTAGAGTAAGTCGGTTTCAACTTATGGGGAAAACCTAGGAGTTCTCTTGTTAAAGATGATTTGATAAATAGGGATCATTACACCATGGCATATTTTATAATAGTGAGGTTGATACTTTTTGTCCCAAAGGATATCGTGATATATATGGATAGGAGTTGGGTCTTCTAAGGTCCACTTCAATAGTGAAACACAAGGAATCTATTATATATTCACTCATGTAGAAGGGAGGAATTATATTTTCCAACACCTTGCACTTACTTCTAAAATTTAGGATATGAATAGCTAAATTATGAGACAATATATTTCCCCAATCTAATATATATCCTTCTGAGGTAGCATCAATCAGTGGTGTCCATTCATCAGAAACTTTCTGAGTTTTAGAATAAGAAAAGATTCTATATATCATGCATCTATTTGAAAATAGGGGCCCATGAGAGTGTCAGCCGCATACATACCCTTTTCCTCTCACTTATGCTTGTTTAGATCGCATATCCATGCCCTAATAGGCTTTGATGCATTATCATTTTCGCTCATGAATTTCTCCACAAATTGTTTATTATATTTGCACTAAGGTGGTGTAAAATGGTGCATTGCACTAAAATCAATGTTGTTGAATGAGCCGATAATTATTTTCTTTTGTGTCATGAACTTCCTTTCTACAATGCTTAAGTTTTCAATGACCCGTCAAACCATGTCCGTATAAGGAAGGATTTTGGGTCGAAAAGCAATCCTATGCAAGAATGAATTTTCCACATCATTGTAATTGGAATTAGGGACTGGTGTTGAATCCTCAACTGTAATTAACATTGTGTGGCTCTGGGTCCTTCATCCTCAAATAGTTTATAGATAGATTCATAAGAAGCACTTCCATCATCTAGAGAATAATCTGTGTCGAAAAACAATCCTGGCATATTGGTGTTTTTAGTTGGAGGAGCAGTCGATTGCTGTTGAGAATAGGCATCTTCTTTCCTTTGGATGCTTTAAACATGATCCAAAATGGATCCTAAAACCCCCTAAGTCTTCATTTACTTAAAAACTATCGCAAGGGGAAAACTTTAAAAAAAAGGCAAATTACACTATCGGGAGAGAAAAACATGGAGAAAACGAGAAAACAGAGCCCATCAGAGGTGGTCTGCATAGCTATTTGAGGCACACCATTCTCATGTTTAACCCCACTAGCCTAGATGATATATCAGTTTAGGCTACACATCTAGAGGCTGGAGGCAAGAATGTGAACCCAGAGATTGGGGGATCATCAAAACCCTCTACAAGCAAGAACAAGGAAAATAAAAAGCAGAAATGGAAGGAGAGGAAGGCAAATGATGTACAGAAAGACAAACCTTCATGCACTCACTGCAAGAAGGATGGACGAGATGATGAACAATGCTGGTCTTTGCATCCGGAGCTGAAACCTAAGGATTTTGGTGGTAAGAAGAAGAAGACTGCTACCGCTGTTCAGAAAGACTTGGGGTCAGACTCAGACATAGGTATAAAAGGTAAAAATTCTGAAGCATCTACAAGTAATTCTGCATAATCTATTGATAATGAAGATAATGAGAGGAAAAGACATAAGCTTTTTCATATTAGAGTTATTTCCAAGCACCAAAAGGTTGATACTTTATTTGATAGTGGTTCACAAGTAAACTTGATTTTTGAAACAATTGTAAAGAAGTTGGGCTTACTAACAACACCTCACAAGAATCCATATCCATTAGGTTGGGTATGTGATAAAGAAAAGCTACAAGTGACTAGACAATGTAAACTTAGGTTTGCTATTGGGTCAACTTTTGTAGATGAGGTTGAGTTGGATATAGTTCCCTTGGATATATGTGGTATTGTTTTAGGAAGTCCTTACTTGTATGATAGAAAAACCATTTTCTGTAGAACTGAAAATAAGTATCAACTCACAAAAGATGGAATAGAATATATTGTAAGAGCCCATCAACTCAAAAATAACTATTCTCTCATAAATTCATGGCAGATGAAAATAATTGTAAATTCATGCAAGCAATTTTTACTAATGGTTGTAAAGGAAAAGAACCCTGATAATGCCAATGTATTTGAAGGCTATGATGCTAAACAGAAAGTTGATTTAGTTAAAGTTGTTTCAAAATATGATATCCTATTTCAAGAACCTAAACGTCTACCACCCAAAAGGGAAATAGTACATGATATTCATTTGCAGCAAGATGCTCCATTACCTAACATCGGAATGTACATATTATCCGCTTTAGAGAATGCAGAGATCAAGAAGTAGGTACAAGAGATACTCGATAAATGGTTCATAAAACCAAGCACATCACCATGTGGAACTCCAATTGTACTGGTGAGAAAGAAAGATGGTTCGTGGAGGATGTGCATTGATTACAGAGCGTTGAATAAAATAACGATCAAGAATCATTATCCTCTTCCTCGCATTGATGATCTATTAGATTAGCTGAAAGAAGTTGTTTACTTTTCCAAGTTGGACTTGCATAATGGCTATCATCAGGTTAGAGTTGCAGAACAAGATGCATGGAAAACTGCTTTCAAAACAAAGCAAGGGTTGTATGAATGGTTGGTTATGCCTTTTGGCTTAACTAATTCTCCTGCCACTTTCATGAGAGTTATGAATGATGTACTCCGACCTTTTAGTGATGGTTTTGTAATTTTATATTTAAACAATGTAAACTTTGAAATGGGAACTATAAACCCAAAACGGGAACTCTGGCCAAAAGACCCCGTAAAAACATCAAAAACAATGCTAAAAACAAGAAGTGTTGATGCTGGAATAACACCTTTTTTTTTCTAGTGTAAATTTTCAACATGTTTTAAAAATGGTGGTGAAAACCAATTTTTTGTGCAAAAATTGTACATAAAACACCCTCAAACCGAAAAGTGTTGATGTTGGGATAACACTTTTTTTCAAGTGTAAAATTTCAACATTTCGAAATAATGGCATAAAATATCTTATTGTGACCCTGAAAAACATTAAAATTTAAAAAAAAAATTAATGAAAACATAAAATAAAATAAGAAATATAAAAATTAAAACAATGAAAAACACAAAACAAAAAAAAAAGTTAAAAAAAAAATAACAAAACATAAATTAAAATATATACTAAAAACAAAACATATAATATATATATATATATATATACAGACAAAAAAAAATCAATCATAAAAATGTAAAAAAAAAACAAAATTAACGATAAGAACTAAAAAACTAAAAATAAAAAATAAAAATTATAAACAAATAAATAACAAAAAAAATCATCTTTAAAAAAATGGAAAAAAAATATATATATCTTGTAAACCATAAAAAAAAATTGCCGGAAGAAAAAAAAAAAAAAAAAAAAAAACAAAACTATGGAAAAGAGAAAAAAAAAACATTAAAAGAAATATAAAATTAAGTAGGTAAAAAAATAAAAATAAAAAATAAAAACAAACTAGATTAAAAGAAAAAAAATAAATAAAATAGAAAATTAATCAAAAAAAAGTTTAAAACTACTAAAATTAATATTAAAATGTTGATTACTTAAAAAAACAAATATAAAATATATATAAAAAAGACAAAAAAAATTATCTCATAAACCATAATAGAATTTGGAAAAAAAGAAGAAAAAAAACAAAATTAAAAAATATATATATAAAATTAAGTAAAAATAGAAAAATTCAAAAAAAAAAACACTAACAGAGACTAGGAGAAAAAAAAAACATTAAAAACAAACTAGATTAAAAAAAAAAATAGAAAATTAACAAAAAAAGAATTAAAAACCTAGTAAAATTAATATTAAAAACATTTAAAAAAAAAAAACAAAAATAAAGTAAAATTTATGAGAGACTTTTCGGCGTAAATCACAAGATATTTCATTTGTCGACGCGTTTCAAACCAACCAGTGTGGTTCATCATCAGGACAAGTTTAAAGAATAGATCATGCTTTGCATGTTAAGTAGATAGAGCAGAACCTCCAACGACTATATTCCTTGACCAAGTAACGGCTATATTGACAACGGCTAGATTTGACTGGTCAGTTAGGACATGATTAGGGGCATATTAATTAAATAAGTGACCCTGGTTAGTTAAATTCTTAATAAAGTAAATGGTCCATTTTTATCCACTTAGAATTATAAATATATATTAAAAAATAAATTATAACGTAAAATTAATAGTTAGTTATCAAAGATATTATATCTAACTAATAGAGTAATTAATAGTTAGTTATAAAATTATTAAAAATATAAAATATTAGAGTAATATATAAATAGCTAGATATATTTTTATTAAAATAAAAGTCAAAGGGACTATTTCATACACTAATAAAATTAATTATAAACTAAATTAATTTTAAATTAATAGTTATTTATAAAAGTTAAATATATAAATATTAGAGTGGTTTAAGGGTATGATAATAGAATAATTTAAATTATAATTATGATATTATAAATATATATATCTAAATAAATTAATATAAATTAATAGTAAGTTATCAAGATTTAATATTAGAGTAGTTAGTTATAAATGTTATAAATATTAGAGTAATAGTAAGTTATAATATTATTAAAATGTAAGTTAAAGGGACTTATATAATAAAATAAATTAAAAATAAAGTAATTTTAATTCAAAAGTTATTTATAAAAGTTAAATAAATATATAAATATTAGAGTAATTTAAGGGCTAGAAAGAATATTTTAATATTTAAAATTAATGGTTTTTTTTAGAGCTAAAATTATCATAGATTAATTTCAAGATTATTTTCTTTATGTTATTAGCCTAAATAAGTGCTATTACAATGCCTCCAACAAAATCAACCTCAAAGAACAAAGGCCACAAGAAACATGAAACCAGGGGAAAAAAATTTCTTAAAAGACAACAAGAAAAAACAATAAATAGGGAGGGGAAGGCAGGAAGACAACGCCTAGGAGGAGAGGGCTAGGACCTAGCAACTACTGATCTTCCAGCCATCCTCTCTATTGAGATTATTCGACCTTTTTTCAATCTCAAGCGCTTCCCTAAATTTTCGGTGATGGAATTGGGACACTCTAGCAATCACACTAGCCTCCTCGATGCAGGCATGATGATTGGTCTTCTCCACATGCTCTGCTAAAGCAGAAGACTTGGCTCTCCTGTGCTTAAGGTCAGCTGTGTGCTCACTAATCCTTTGATTAATGGAGCACCCAGTCTCACCAATATAGGGGGTCCCACAAGAACAAGGAATAATATAAACCTCTTTAATGTCCTTGGGGTCAATAGGATCCTTCACTGATCTGAGGGACTTAAGGCTTTTAAAAATAAAAAAATTTAAAATTATTTTTTTTTAAACAATTTTTTTTTATTTAAAAAAAAATATTAAAAAAAATTATTTTTTTCGTTAAAAAATAAAAATAAAAAATAAAAAAAAATTAATTTTTTTATTTAAAATTAAAAAAAAAATATTTAAAAAAAATAAAAAATTATTAAATTTTTTTTTTACCGTATTTTTTTTATTTATTAAAAAAAAAAATTATGGTCCCTCCACTCGCCCGCCACCCATGGTGGCGCAGCCCTGGGCAGAGGGCATGCCTACACGTAGACCATCCACTGAGGGTTGCATGAGAATCGCCCCTCCGCCCACCCGCCGCCCGTGGTGGCACGGCCCTGGTCGGAGGGCCTGCCTGCATGCAAACCCTCCGCCCGCCCACCACTAGTGGTGGCACAACCCTAGGCAAAGGGCCTGCACACAGACCCTCCACCCATGGCTGCGCCACCACGGGCGGCGGGTGAGTAGAGGGGCCACAATATTTTTTTTCACTAAAAAAAAATACGTAAAAAAAAAAACAAATTTTTTTTAATAATCTTTTAAATTTTTAAATTTTTAAATTTTGAAGGTTTTAATTTTTAATTAAAAAAATGTTTAAGTTTTTTTTTTATTTTTTAATAATTTTTTTTTTTTAATTTAAAAAAAAAATTGTTTTAAAAAATGTGTTTAATTTTTTTTTAATAATTTTTTTTTACATAAAAATTAAAAAAAAAAATTTGTTTATTTAAAAAAAAATAAAAATAAAATAAAATAAAATAATCATTAATTTTTTTGTTTTTAAATAAAAAATATAAACTTAATAAAAAAGTTTTTTGTTTTAATTAAAAATACATATTTTTTTAAAACTTTAAATGTTTTTTAATTTTGAATTTTATTTTTTAATTTGAAAAAGGATATATATTTTTAAAATTTTCATATTTCTTGGGTTTTTTTTTCATAATTTGAGTTTTTTTTAAATCTAGTTTGTTTTTAAATGCTCTTTTTTTTCTAGTTTTTGTTAATGTTTTTTTTTTTTTTTTTTTACTTAATTATATGTATATGTATATGTATATGTATATGTATATGTATATATATATATATATATATATATATATATATATATATATATGTTTTTTTTTTTTTTTCCAAATTCTTTTATGGTTTAAGAGATAAATTTTTTTATTAACATTTTTTATTTTGTTTTTTGTCTTTTTTTATATATATTTTTATATTTGTGTTTTTATGTATTCAACATTTAAAAAAAGAAAAATAAAAGAACTTGAAAATTCATTAAGTAATCATAATTTAAAAAAAATGGACATAATAAATTTTCAGGTGTGAAAAGTAAGTCCTCTAAAAAAAGGTATGCATCATCAACACATTTCAAAATCAACATGAAAATCACTAACATTTAAAAACAAATATTTATATTTGATACATAAGAAAATTTCAAGTGTCAAAAATTTGCTCCCAAAAAAACGAATTGTATTCTGCATTACCACTTTTCAAAATCAGGTCACGTTTTTACTACCCCTACGAAACGGGTAATCATATCAGTTATTTAAAGTGTCAAAAACTATGCTCTAAAAAAATATGTGTGTTCTGCATCGCCCCTTTTCAAAATCGGGTCAATGTTTTGCTATCTCTACGAAACGGGTAACAGTATTAGTTCTCATTTCAAATTTTGTGTTGTTTTCAGTCAAACATGGGAAGAACATTTGAAGCATGTAAAGCAGACTCTAGATGTTTTGAAAAGAGAAAATCTCTATGTGAAATTATCAAAATGGGAATTTGGAAAAACATCTTAAATTATTTGGGTCATATAGTAGGGGGTGGTGAATTGAAGATAGATCCCTCTAAGGTTGAAGTCATTGTGAACTGGCATAAACCCAAATATGCTACAAAAGTTAGGAGTTTCCTAGGAGAAGCACAATATTAGAGAAAGTTTATTGCTAACCTTTCCTTGATTGCAGCTCCCTTACATGCTTTAACAGGATTGAACAAGGTGTTTCAGTGGGGAGGCAAATAGCAGAAAGCCTTCAACACCTTGAAAGAAAATATTAGTACAACACCAGTACTAACATTGCTAGATCTTCAATGACCATTTGAGATTGAAACAAATGCCAGTGACCATGCCATGGGAGCAGTGTTGATGCAACACGGTAAACCCATATGTTATCATTCTGAGACATTTACTTCTTCAGTAGTTAATTATCCCACATATGATAAAGAATTGTATGCATTAGTATAGAGTGTGAAATAGTGGAAACATTACCTAATGGGCAAAGAAACAATAATACATACAGATCATCAACCACTTCAATATTTACACTCACAAACTAAATTGCAGCAATCAAGACACTATAGGTGGATGGGTTTCCAACAACAATTTCATCTTGTCATCAAATATAAGAAAGGCATACACAATAAGGTTGCAGATATTTTATCAAGACCAATCATAAATGCATCTACTATACTTAAGCATAACTTAGTATTGCATGAAAGCTACATTGAACAATATGCTCAAGATGTAGATATTAAAGATGTATATACAACTTTAAGTCAGGGAAAACAAGTAGAAGAATTGAATTATCATGCTAAGGACCAACTCTTATATCATTTGGGAAAGTTATGCATTCCAAAAACTAAAAGAGTTAACATAATCCGAGAAGCACATACTTCTCTAATATCAGGCCATTTTGGTGTAAGTAAAACAGTTGCACAGTTGCAAAGGTTCTATTATTGGCCAAGAATGTGTGAAACAATTTCTAGATATATTAAAGGGTGTACCATGTGTGCTACAGGCAAGCCCAGTAATAGAAAACTAGGCTTGTACACTCCACTTCTAGTTCCTTCTCGTCCTTGGGAAAGTGTTTCCATGGACTTTTTTGGGGGATTGCCTAAATCTAGAAAAGGTCATGATTATTTATATGTTATTATGGACAAGTTCAGCAAAGTGTGTATTTTAATACCTTGTAACAAGCAGATTACAGCTGAACAAACAACGAAGTTGTTCTTTCAGCATGTATGGGTTCATTTTGGGTTACCCATTTCCATTGTATCTTATCGAGATTCCCGATTTGTTGGGAAGTTTTGGTCAAGTCTGTGGGAATTGATGGACACCAGATTGAGGAAGAGCACAACATTTCATCCACAAAAAGATGGCCAAAGAGAGGTAGTCAATAGGAAAATGATCCAGTTGCTCAGGGGCTATTGCAGCAAACATCCCAAGCTTTGGGATGAACATTTGTGTTACGTGGAACATGCTTACAACCGTGCCAAGCACTCTTCTACACAGAGATCTCCTTTTGAGACTTGTTTTGGTTTTACACCAAGATCTCCCTTGGATTTTGTCTTTGGAAAATACATAGCAGTTGATGGATACAGTGATCTGGACAAAGCAACCAAGTTCATTGAACAGATCCAAGAAATTCACTAGGCAGTGCAGAAACAGCTAGAAAGAAGCCGGTCGAAGTACAAGGTAAGGCGTGACAAGCATTGAATTGAGCATAGCTTCCAAGTTGGTGATCAAGTTTGGCTGTACATCAACAAAGATAGAATGCAAGGTGAAGGAAAGAAGCTAAAGCCAAGGTATGGGCCTTTCAAGATACTTGAGAAAATTGGTGAAAACGCTTTTCGCCTTGATTTGCCAGCTTATGTGCAAATCTATTCAATCATTAATGCAGAGAACTTGAGACTATATGAACCTTCATTGATTGAAGATCCCGAAGACCAAAGTCAGTAGCCTTCTATTGATGATCTGTTGCCCAAATATCTCAATGAGTTGCAGGAAGACACAGTTCTAGACAGGAAGGTGAGAACTAAGCGCAGAGGGGATGTTGAGTACCTGAGAATCAGACTCAAAAGTGCAAAACCAAGTAGTGCATGATGGATAGAGATTGGAAAAGTGAGGAAGTTGTATCCTCACTTGATCGATGCTTAAAAACCAACTTTTGGTGGTCCAAAAGCTTTTTCAGTGGGAAGGTGTGATCCAAAATGGATCCTAAAACCCTTTAAGTCTTCATATACTTAAAAACTATTACAAGGGGAAAACCTTTAAAAAAAGGAAGATTACACTATCGGGAGAGAAAAACATGGAGAAAATGAGAAAACAGAGCCTATCGGAGGTCAAAGGAACAATGCACAGGGGCCGCCGGATCTGGCCGATCAACGGTCTAGCTCTGATCGGCATATCGCAATTGGTGATGGCAAGCGGAGTCTATCAGAGGTGACTTTATGGGAAGTGTGATAGAAATCAGCGCAATTAAACGAGAGTCATTGATCTATGTGCATAGATCAACGGTCCAGATTCAACCGCGCTATCGCATCGCTAAGATATATATATATAGATATATATATATATATATATATATATATATATATATATATATATATATATATATATATATATATATATATATATATATATATATATATATATATATATATATATATAGACTTAACTGCGGCCTGAAGGATCAGTGATATGTGATTGCGATATCACAATATCACATCACATCATTACAAGGGGCCGATAAAAAATGTGACTATGATAGCTGGACCCAATAGGATTATGGATGAAATTTGATAATATTTAAAGTTTGGTAAAATGGTTTTTTCAATGTATTTCGCATTTTCGTTAAATAAACAAAAAACAAAGGAAACGCACCTAATGCGATGAAAACGGACCCGAAAGGGATATATATGCCTTTTTATCTCATTTGAGTTCTATAATGAATGGGACTTCGGGTGGGCCTTATGCGATAAGTGGTATTGGGCAGGCTCCACCCGATCCCATCCACTGGCCAACACATGGCTTGAGAAAACCGCCTTTTCAGGCTGGTAATCTCCGTATGCCTTAGCTGCCCGAAATGAATCTCTACCATTGGATCAAGTTAACTCAGATCAACAGTGTATATGTGATAGCGATATAAAGGCATACCTGATGGAGTTCTAGGGAAGAATTGATAATATTTCAAGTCCGATAAACAGCAGTTTGGTGGATTTTCCCGTGCTTTTGTGTATTTCTATGTGTAAGCAGAGAACGACTGTTTTGGGCATTTCAAAGGCGCTGATGGTCCCTTCCATTGCAAAACAAGTGGCCACCATCCCTGAAACCGTTTAGCAATGATTGCTTAATGCTCAAAGGGGATTTGAGTAGACAGAGGCCGGAAACCAGAGATCCTAGAGGAGGAAACGAATAGACAACGCCGATTGTCTTAAAAGCCATAGAATGATAGACATAGAGGCAAGCAGTGTTGAGATAGAGAGAAAATAGAGATAGAGAGTGAGAGAACGAGTCTGTGTAAGATGAGAGGCTTGAGGGATTTAAGCAAAACTCCTGTTGTTTTGTATCTGTTGTGTTGAGACTCAATTTGAGCTCACATTTTGTAAAACTTTGCTCTTGAAGACATAATAGAGAGGTCACCACTGAAGGCTGGACCAGGAGACATAGCCCAAGAGCTTTGTGTGAACTCCATATTAAATTTGTTTTGTTATGTGTGTTTGTCTATTATGTTTCTCTAACTGCTCATTGTCTATATTATTCGCAATCTTATCGATCCGTTGCACTAAGTGATATAGGCAAATCCATGCACATGAGTCTGTAATACCTTAATATTAGTCTAAGATCTCATTTTCAAATCAATACATTTCTTTAGAATTATGCTTGTCAAGACTAGCTTGTAATGAAAAACACGGGTCGGAGCGATAACTTTTTCATCAGAAAGACTTAACACAAATAACGAATTTCACATAATAATTTCTTCCTTTAAGGGAGAATTATGATAGAATTGAGCTACAATGGTTGAGAATGAATATAATCTAGAAAACCATAAGTTCATCATTTTCATATATTAAATGACAAAACATGAATTCACGTGGGTTTTCCCACATCAGCATATCAGAAGAAATATATCAACGAAATCAATTAGATGTGCATTAGAAGTTTACGATATAGGTAACTTTTGATGAATCATATTTAAAGAAGTAATGGCTATAAGTAGAGGCAAGAAATGATATCGAGAGTTCTATATTGGCAATGGCATATCTGATATTTAAATAGAAATTATCTGATATGGAAGTATCGAAGGGGACACGTATCAAAGATAATGGATATCAGAGCTCTGAAGTATAAGATATATTAAGTATCGAGAATAGTGGATATCGAAAGCAGGTATTAGAGGGATTAGGTATCAAGAGAATTGAATATGGCACACTTAAAAAGTTGCAATATTATGAGGAGCCAATATACCAAGTGGAATCTGTGGGGCCAATGACTTTTATGTATTTAGTTTATAAGGGAGTGCATGACTTATCTTGTTCTTTATCAAAAGCCCCTTTTCATAAAAAAATTAACCATCAGGAATGTTTTATCGGAGAATGGTTTTGTCATAACTTTCTTAAAGGAAGGTTATGATATTATAATAATCTGATACAATTCTTTTGATAATGTATCAATTTTGTAATAAGAGGGCCTATCGGGATTTTTTATGTAACATTATAAAGGTTGCACCTTCGATACTTAGGTTCCGATAAGGAATTTTTCTAGCCTAAGAGATTTTTATAACAAATTTAAAAAATGCCTTATCTTTATTGATAACTAAAGAGTTTTATTAACATAAAAGAAGGGTCCCCATTATTTATTATATAACTAAAAATTAAAATAAATGGCGGGATTGTTGAATACTACAACGCTTGGTGACATACTGGGTGAAGCAGTTATCTTTGTAAAAGTAAATGAAATTTTAACCACTAAGGAGAAAGTCTTAGAAAGATATAAATATTTGAAACTTAGATTGATTAAGATTACTCTGAATAAAAAGAACTCGTTACTTTGTAAATTTTCACACCTTTTTGTTGAAGAAAATCTCCATTATCTTTGTTAGTCATTTAGTCAATTGTAAAGATAAAGTAGAGATCTATAGAATCTTAGCATTTAGATATACATATTTGTCACTGGTAGAGCCACTATTGTCAACAGGTTTTGATAGCCTCGATCGGGTTTAATTGTACCAGTATCCCATCCACTTATAGTAATATTTTAGAGGTATTAATTTTTTCTTCTTTTCTTATAAAAATTTTATCTTAACTGCTTGAAATCCATTGTCCTGGTTTGGTGGCTAGATAATGACAATTCCATTCACAGGTTATAGTGATACTGAACAATCTAACTTGTGATGAGACCTCTTGTCTTATATTTATGTAGCCATAGGCCATTATCTTGGCTTGATGACCAGTCATGAAAATGTTAACATCATTAGTTTCCGATGATCGTGGTAAGTCGACTCATGATGAGACCTCTTATCTTTCTAGTTTTTTAAATATTTTTGAATTACACTCTAAAAAATGTAAAATTAGTGGGTGGGGAGATAAATTCACTCAAGATTTGTGGATGACAATTAAATTCAAAATATGCTAAAACTTCAAAATAGTCTTTACTTTTTTAAAGAAAAATTTTCATGACTAATCATAGGACAACCATATCTTTTAAAGTTTCAAGCTATGAAATATTTATGAATTAATGGATATAAAGATTTCAGAAATTGTAATAGATGCAATACTAAACTTAAATGTTATAATCTCTTTCTAATAAATTTGTCCTTAACTAATCAAACTTCATGTTAATGATGAGAGACCCCAATATTAAGTCAAAAGAGTATTACCCAACACCGTTAAGCTAAAGACATCGATATGTACATATGATTATTTACATATTTAGAACATGACAAGTATTTTCAAGAAAAATATTTTTTTAAAACTAGCCCATTAATAGGAAGAGCATCCCTCTTTCCCTATAAATCTTGAAGGATAAAGGTTCATGGGCCTAATTTCTCAATGATTTGAAATGGGTCGAGCCAAAACTTTTGAAATTTTGCATGATTTCCTTTTTCTTCATGGGCCTTATCCAATTTCAAAACTAAGTCACTGATTTAAAAAAAATATAATTATCACTTACTAAACTTGTATAAAATGAATATCTGACCATTTGTTGGTGGTGAGCATGAACTTGTTTTTCTTTATCTCTTTCTTCCTCTAACTTTAGAATTTGGGACATTCTCTACCATAAAGCAGAGCAAGGTTGTTCCTATATAGATTTCACTAAGGTTAGCAAAGAAGGAGCTAGATTAGGAGGTAAGATAACTTCTTTTCCATATACTAAGTGGTAGGGAGATGTGCTCAAAGAGGTTTTATGAGTAATTTTGTCATCCCATAGGGAAAAGACTAGATCTTTGTGGCAATTCTTTTGATTTTGGTCAACTGTTTGCTTAATGATCCTTATGAGGTTTTTATTGGTATATTTTGTTAAGGCATTTCCCTAAGGATAGTAGTTTACAAAATATTTAATTTTAAAACCCCTTTTGAGAGAGAAATCAATAATAGCATTTCTAGAAAAATAAGATGTGTTGCTAAACATAAGAAAAAAAGGAATGCCAAACCTAGTAATTATAAATTGATTATAGTTTCAGAATTGACCACCTTGAAAGGTATTTCTTCCACCCACTTGGTGAAATAGTCCACAGTAGTCAAAATGTACTTATGTTGTTTAGAAGAGTAAGCAACAATCTCACCTATAAAATCCAATACCCATTGCTCAAAATGTTTCTCAATGTTAACTCGTTACAAAGGTAAGGGTCGTTTCTTTTCCCTCCTTGAAGTTGTTTAGCAGACTTTACATTTCCTGACATAAGCATGAGCATATTTGAATAAAGTCGGCCAACAGTAACCAGCATGTAGGATCATATGAGCAGTAGTGTCCCCACTATAATGTCCACCAGCTAGTCCGTCATGTAACTCCTACAATACATTTTCTACTTAAGGTTTATCTAGACATCTTAGTAAAATAGAATCATAAATTTCTTCTAAATAAGACATTATTGACAAGTTGATATTGATTAGCTTTAAGCCTCAAATATCTCTTTCTTTTGTAATTGATTTCTACTAAAGCATAACCAATTTTCAAATAAAAATTAAATTCGACATACTAAGATTCAGTGTCAACAATAAATACCTTTGAAATTTGAACATTATTGCCTGAATCTTCATCAGCAAAAGTGTCAAACTCTCTAGTTATTAACCTACAAAAACCTTGAACCCTTACTATTTTAGTTGGTTTTATCTCTAGGTGGTATTCTTGTAGGGCAATAGCACAGTTAGCCCTCTTCTCCACTAATTCCTTTTGGATAAGAAATTGTTTGACCGTGGGGAAAGGAGCAATTAATTTCGTATGTGCTTTTAGGAGGAAAGGTCTAAAATGCTTTATTGACTTAAAAACTACAAAAGTTTGTTTTTAAGCTTCTAAATATTTTAGCTCGGCTCCTTGTAGATTTGAACTAAGGAAGGCAATAGGAGCATGAACTTGTTGTTAATTGGGTTGGTTCAACACTGCTGCATTGGATTGTTCAGAAGAAAAAGTGTATAGAGCAAACTCTTTAGAAAATTTGGGTGCTTATAATGAAGGGGCATCTATGATGGCTTGATTTATTGATTCAAAATTCTTTCTTTTGATTTGTCCCCATTTATAACTGCTTTGTTTTTAATAATCATCTGTAAGGGTGGGAAAATTTGTGAAAAAATTGGGACAAATCGTTTGACAAAATTTATCTGGCCAAGTAAAGATTGCATGGAATTTTTTTGTGAGGCAAGGGGATTTCTGATATTTCCTTAATTCTTTTAGGATCTATGAAAATTCCTTCCTTGGAAACAATAAAGCCTAGAAGCTTACCTTAACTAACATCAAAGAATAACTTTTTAGGATTCAAGGAGATTCCAAATTTGTTGCAACTTTCAAAGATTTGTTTTAGGTCGTGAAAATGATTGCACATCTATTTTTAATAAACTGTGATGTCATCTAAGTACACAACAACGAATTTATTGATCAAACCTTTGAAGGAAATATCCTGGCTCTCTGGAATGTAGCTCCAACATTAATCAATCCAAACAACATATTTTGATAAGAATATGTTCCCCATTTAGTTTTGAATGTGGTTTTTAGTCTATCTTTATGATGGAAAATGATTTGATTGTAACATGAAAAACCATCTAAGAAAGACATCAGTTCAGAACCTGCAACAAACTGCAAAATTTGTTCCATCGAAGGCAGAGGAAAGTTATCTTTTTCACATGCTTTATTTAAGTTCCTAAAATATATGCAAATTTGAATGGCTCCATTCTTTTTGCTAAATGGCACAAGAATCGAAACCCACTTAGAATGTCTAATAGGGAAAAGGATTTTGTCTTTGAGTGGCTAATTTAGCTCGGTCTTAATTTGAGCTTCTAGATTGGGGTGAATCTTCCTAAGTTTTTGTTGAATTGGCTTTACATATGGTATCATATTTATGGTGTGTTGAATGATAGATGTGTCATAGGTTTTAAGATCATCGTAACTCCAAGAAAATACATCATTTATATTTTCAATAGATGTATGAAATCATATATTTCATCTAGTTTAATTCCAAGGCCTAAATTGATGTTTTGAGGTTTGTGATCAAATCCCAAATTAACCAATTCAAATATTAAAGTAGAACTTTGGAGTTTGCAATTGGTCACTTTTTTGAATCTATATTTCAAATCATACAAGTCTTCAAATTTCATTACAGGCTTCGGCAAATTATTTTCCTTAGAAGACTTGTTTTGCTGCTTTTCATGCTCATCTTCATCAATGATTTGATCAGAGTAAGATCCTTCAGAAGTTAACAAACTTAGGATTTCATTGTCATCACTAAATACATGCCAGTTGGTTATGTTATTTGGAATGGAGGGACGAAAAATTAATTCAATTGAAAATCTATTAGGACTAAAATCCTCATGTGGAATGAGATTGGAAGTAACATTGGCTAGGAGCTATATTGAATGCATTGAAATGGGAAGTCAGATTTTGAATCAAAGATTGGTAATGTTTGAGGTGATTAGAGACACAATGGTTGTTGTTTATGAATTGTTTTATTACAATATCTGAATCACCAAAAACTTTAACATATTTGACATCAAGACTGATGGCCTTCTGCAAGCCCTATACCAATGCTTCATATTCAGGAATGTTGTTGGTACAATTGAATTCTAATCTGTAGGCAAGCATAGTTCTTTCTCCATCAGGGTTTACTAAGATGCAACCAACCCTTGCACCATCATTATATTTTTATCCATCAAAATAAAGAGTCCAAAACAAATTGTCACACTTAAATACAAGATTTTCCACAATATTGATACATCTAGATGAGTCTGTTTGAGAAAAAAATTCAATATGAGATGAAACATAATCAACTAAAAGGGAGAGTTTTGTGTAATTTACCAAAGAAATATTTAAGAGAATAATTTCCAAAAATGTTGTTTGTAAATACTACTGGTTCATTTTCCTCATCTAAATCAGTGACTAAATACTTCATATGCTTCTCCCTATCAACACGAATTTGATTAGGTTTTCCATTGTAGGGGAGCCAAATATGTGACCAATCAGTTGCAAAATAACCATGTAGTTTCTCATACTAGTACCTTCTTAAAATAAGACCAGACAATTCAGGGATGTCTGTGACCAAGATATCTATTATTTGACAAACTTTCAAATTTGAAGATAATCTAATCAAAACATAATTCATTTCTCCTAAAACTTTGACTTTTGTCCAGTCTAATTGAACAATCTGAACAACAGATTTCTGAGGTGAAATATTCAATTTGAGACAAACTGAATAAGGTGTGATATTGGATGATGCACCAAAATCTACTAAACAGTTGTGAACATTCTTATTAAAAATCTCAAAATAAAAAAGAAAAGGAGTGTGGTAATTTGATCTATCTCCAATCAAAATAGTGTTGGAAGAATCAATCTTGTTTGTAGGGACATTTGGAAGTTTTCCTCTCCCTTTTGAGGCTTTTGCAGTAACAACAGTAGAAGGTAATGGAGATGCGGGGACTGCATTTAATTCTTTGATTAAAAACTTCTATTGTTGTTTTAACTTACTAACCTCATATAGGGAAATGTTGGCTTTGATATTTTTCATGTCTTCCAAGGTCTTAGATGATGAGAGAGATTAGAAGTAGTTGGAGGAGAATCAAAAGATGAAGTAGAAGAATTTTTAACCGTACCTTTTTTTTTAGTAGGAGGATCAGGGGACTTTTGATTTTTATTTGATGGAGAAGTATCAACAGGTCCCTTACTTCTAGTACTCACTAGCAGAGCTTCCTCTTCTTCTTAATTTTTTGAAGTGGTTAGAATGAAATCCATAAACCATGAGCCTCAACTATCTCTTCTTCTTGAGCTTCTTCTAAAGATAGGGTTTTTTCTTCTTCTTCGTCATCCTCATCATATTCTACATTCGATATATTGGCATGAGGCTGTAATTGTGATGGATGATTCCTTTTGAAAGGTCGAAAGGACTTCTTTGAAGATTCAACAACCTATTTCTTGATTTCTACCATCTCATTAGATATTGTCATCAAAACCTTTTGTAATCCCTCCAAGTCGTAAGGATATTTTGGAGTCTTTTTCTTGGATTCATCCTTAAAAGTAACTTTTTTGGTTTGCTTCCATTTTGCAGTAGCATATTTTTTGTCGAGGGCTTGAACTTTCTTTTCCATAGATAGAGCCTCTTTCATATTATCGAGTAGTATTGTTTTATTAGCTCTATCTACGAACATAGCAATATTTAGAGGAAGAACACTAATGTACCATTCAATTTTCATATCAGTACCAGGTCTAGAAGTGTCTCGGATTTTATTTAACAATTTGTTAAATATCGAGTTAAAATCCTTAATTTTTTCATTTGGGTTGGTCCTAATATTTGACAAATCGTTAATCAAAGTGGTCATTGTTTGGGCATCCCCAAATTTTAACAAAAATTGTTCTTCAAACATATCCCAATTTGTTATTCATCCAACAGGAAGAGATAAATATGAAGAACCTGAAAATCCTTTAAATGTGTAAGGAAAAATTTGACAAACACATTCCTCTTTTGTGACTCCATTCATTTTAATGGCTAACATGAAATTGTGAAGGTGTTCCTCTGTAGGGAGACCATCATCACAATTAAACTTGGGTAGGCATATTTTTTAATGTTTTGGAAGAGGATGTAATGGTGGAGTCATATGAACCACCCCTGGGTTGTTCCATGGTCTATTTTTCATTCTGGGAGTACTAGGAATAGAGGAAGTTGTAGATGATGTAGAGGCTATAGGAGATTAAAAATTTGAAGAGGTTTCCCCTGTAGTGTTGTTAATTATAATATAACCGGTTGATTGTGGCTGAGGAATGTGAATGGAAGGAATCAAAGGATGATGGGAGGAAGGTAAACAAGTAAAGGAAGAAGTGGGATCAACAGAAGGAGTATGATATGGAGAGGACGATGTAATCCCACTAGCAGAAGATTGAGTCTCTGGAGTACTTTTCTTTTCCCAATGAGTGGGTATTAGAAACTCAAAAGGCTTGAATCCAAGTTTCTCACTCTGGGATCTAGTTAACACACCATAACACTGTAAGGATGAAGTAACACTTCCTTCCGATAAATCAGATTGAGAAGATTTTTCTCCAGAAATGGAAATTCCTTTCAATATTTGAATCAAAGTCTAGACTTCAGGGGGCTCTACATGTGCTTTTGTAGAAGTTTGGAAAACTGAATTTGTAAGTGTGCTGAGAGATTTGTTGGCTATTTTAATAACTTCAAATATAGGATTAGGAGATTTGGAATGTGATCTTGAAGTTGGTGATGGCTTCGAGGGAGACTGACTCTTAGAATGACCTTTTGATTTGGGATTAGACCTTGTTTCCATTCATAGTCTTATGGACCTCCATCTAGCACCAAAAATGTTGAGGGCTCAAAGTGTAGGCCTCAACATTTAGGGAAAACCACCCAGTCAGGACCTTAGAGCATATCCTTTTCTGTTTGGAATGGTGGCTTTGACTGGAGATTATGGGACTAGTCTCCATTAAAATAAATTATAACAAATTGATGGAATATAAGTAGAATGCTTTGATATAGTTAAAACTAGAAATAAATAATACTTAAACTTAATATCTATCCTAGGAAATTTATCTATATAGTTGATTTTAAAATATTTCATAAGCAACATGACAATATAGATTATCTTGTGATCATGAGGTTAAAACAAAAATGATAACTAATTTAATTAAATAATTAATTAAATTAGTTGATAAACTCGTCACATGGTTGAGATTATGTAATTCCAATCACACATATGAGTAGTGAAAAATGCACGATTGTTACAACCCATATATGACAAAAATAATCAAATTACCATTCAACTCTTAAACAAAGAGATATTAAATAGATGATAGTACCCGATAAATCGTAACTCTGCTCATGAGAAAATGGTAGTGGTTCAGATTTCTATTAAGAGGAACTTAAGTTACAATAGTTCAAACCAAAGTGTTCTTTCCAAAATTCAAAACCCTTTCTCCTTACAAACGAATGGAATTTATAGTCTCAAAATGGAATACAAATATAGAAAATAGAGAAAAACTTGAAGCGATTTTAGTAAGTGATGCTTAAAATCAACCAAAGGGACATTTTTAGAATATTTTATAACAAATTATTTAGGTCCATGAAGAGGACTGCTCTCCCATTCGCTACTGAAGTTCATAAATATTTATTATATTCTTCAATTCAGGTGGAATCTTCAGTTTAATCTGCATCTGGCTGATAAATATGGTGTTCCTTAATGTTGGAAACATGTGAGTGGTGGTATTGGATAGGTCCCTAAGCATTAACCATTGATTATGAGGCTTGACTAAGAACTACCATTGGCTTTCCAAGTCAATTTTAGATAGTTGGTCAATTATTTTGGCCCACTTCTTGGATGATTCCTACCACGTTTTAGTGAGAAGTTTGATATCTGGCGGTGTTTCCTCGAGTAGTTTGATATGAGATTTTCCTGGAACAAGTTATCAATGATTGTCTCTATGATATTATTAGAGATATCTCTCGCATTGAAAGTTCTTTCCTCTACATGTTTAAGGAGAATATCCCATACTTTGAAGGTATTTCCTTGTGTGACTCTTCTATTCTAGGAAGATTAGCTAATCTAGCCTCAGCATTGTCCTGCCACATAAGGAGAACTCTACCAATTCAATATTAACCTTTAGTTGTTAAATCATGATCTATAATTCTTGTATATGATCATATCAAACATGCAAATTAGTTTCATGTTGAACTTGAAGAGCATTAAAAAAGATTTGGAGTTCAATAAGTTGTCCTTGCCATTGACCAGCAATATTTTGTTTCTCAGTCTCAAAACTATGTTCTAATTGTACAATTTTGTCTTCCTTTTCTTTCAATAGTTGCTTCACTTCAGTGGCTTTGTCCATGGTTGCGGAAGCACAGGTTCTTGTGAAATGAGTGAGTCTCCTGAGTTCCTCTAAAGGAGTGGACAAGGAACCCCTCCATACTACTTCTAAGGAAGCATTTATGGGAATTAAAGCCTGGGACTACTCAAGTTTTCTTTTCTTTCTCTGTCTTTTAGAAAAAACCATATACTCAAGACTGTAAAATACATCAAGTGGAGGAATTTATTATACCCTTAATACAACCTTGACCAATATAACTCCACTGTCTTTATTTTATAAAGGCTTATCAGAGGTCTTAACTATAATCAGAGTCTGTTCTAAACTTTTAGAATTATTGAGAACCTTCTCTTGTAAGGGAGTCTTCAAAACTCATGGTTCATTGTCCTTAAAAATATGACCAAAATGTTCCCATATTTTCTCAAGCTTGGAACTTGGTAAAATACCTTTAGACTCAGAAGAGGAGGAAGCTCTTGTCTCTTTTGTTTGAGGTGTATCAGTAGCCTATGTAGAACCAGTAATTATAACATCATAGGTAAATGGGATAACCTTTAGTCCATGTATTGAGTGAATTGAGTCATTTCCTGTGGATTTAACTACTCTGTTGCCTGCTTGTAACCATTGAATAGGTGAAAGCCTTTTCAAATAGGTTATCAAACTGATTTTGTTCATGAGAAAACTGCCTAATGCTTGATTGCACAATAACCTTTTTGATAGTCTGATGGGGATCATATTTTCTGTTAGGGATGGTAGGGAAAATTATTTCCAAGATAGAAATAATCTCAATGGTTTCATGCCTGAAATTCTCAAAATTATACATGTCCTAATGAAGAGGAAAAATAGGCCACACTTATTAGACTCCCTTAATACATTTGAAGAACCATTCCCTTTGGTTTGGTCTGCTATTTCTCAAGCCAGAATTTTGTCAGGGACATACAAAGGAAATACATGGGGATTAGTGAGTGTACCAAAGACTCAAACATAAGTAAACAGCTCCTCACCAAACCAGTTTCCAACCCAGAGTAAGTTATTTCATCTTCTAAGGAAATCCTAGGAGTTATCTTGTCAAAGATGATTTGATAAATAAGGCGCATTACACCATGGCAGATTTTATAAAAATGAGGCTAATACTTTGAGTCCCAAAGGATATCGTGATATATATGGATAGGAGTCAGGTCTAAGTTCCACTTCCATCCCATAGAGTTTAAATCGATAGTGAAACACAGTGCATCCATTACATAGGCACTCATGTAGAAGGGAGGGATTATATTTTCTGAAACCTTGCGCTTAATTCTAAAATTAAGGATATAAGTAGCTAAATTATCACATAGTATATTTCCCCAATCGAATATATATCCTTCTAAGGTAGCATCAATCAGTGGTGTCCATTGTCGGAAAAATTTTGAGTATTAGAATAAGAAAAGAGCCTACATATCATGGCATTTATTTGACAATACAAACTAGCGAGAGAGTCAATCGCATACATACACTTTTCCTCTCACTTATTCCTGTTTTTATCTCTTCTCCATTCCCTAATAGGCTCTAGCACATGATCATTTTTGCTCATGAATTTCTCCACAAATGGTTTGTTATATTTTCACTGAGGTAGTAGAAAATGGTACGTTACACTAAAAGCGTTGTCATTGAATGAGCCGATAATTGTTTTCTTATGTGTCATGAACTTCCTTTCTGCAATTCTTAAGTTTTCAATGACCCATTGATCCATGCCCATCTAAGGAAGGATTTTGGGCTAGGTCACAATCCTATGCAAGAATGAATTTTCCACATCAATGTAAGTGGTATTAGAGACTGGTGTTGAATCCTTAGCTATAATAGTTCTTTGTGTGACTATGGGTCCTTCATCCTCAAATAGTTTATATATAGATTCCCAAGAATTACTTCCATCATCTAGAGAATAATTTGTGTTGGAAAACAATCCTGACATATCTGTGTTTTTAGTTGGAGGAGTGACCGATTGCTGCTTAGCAACAAGCTTCTTCTTTCCTTTGGTTTCTTTAGACATTTCTTTAGAATTTTTCTTGTCAGGACTAGCCTATAATGAAAAACATAGGTATGAGTGATAACTTCTTCACCATAAATAATTAATGAAAATAATGAATTTCACATAATAATTTATGTGTTTAAGGGTGAATTATGATACAATTGAGATGCAATGAATGAGAATGAATATAATCTCAAAAACCATAAATTCACCACTTTCAGATATTAAATCACAAAACGTGAATTCACGTGGGTTTTCCCACATCAGCATATCAGAAGAAATATATCGGTGAAATCAATTGGATGTGCATTAGAAAGTTACGATATAGGTAACTCCCAATAAATCATATTTAAAGAAGTAACGACTATAAGTAGAGGTGGGAAATGATATTGGGACTTCTATTTCAATGATGGCATATCAAAGATTTAAAGAGAAAGTATTTGATATGGAAGTCTCGATATTAGGTGTAAACAGGAATATCATAGGTCTTGTGGTATCGGAGGGGACAAGTATCAAAGATAATGGATATCAGAGCTGGAAAGTATCGAGAATAATGGTTATCGAAGGAGGAAGGTATTGGAGGAATTGAGTATGGCACACTTAAAAAGTTACAATGTTATGAGGAGTTGATATGCTAAGTGGCATCTGTGGGGTCGGAAACTCTTATAGTATTTAATTAAAAAGGGAGCACGTGACTTATCTTCTTCTTTAGCAAAAGCCCCTTTTAATAAATAAATTAGCCATCAGGAATGGTTTATTGAAGAATGGTTTTATCATAACATTCTTAAAGGAAGGTTACATTATTATAAGAATATGATACAATTCTTTCGATAATGCATAAATTTTGTAATAAGAGGGCCTGTCAGAATTTTTAATTTATCGTAACATTATAAAGGTTGGGCCTCCGATACTTGGGTTCCAATAAGGAAATTTTCAAGCCTAAGGTATTTTTATAACAAATTTAAAAAATCCCTTTCTTTATTGAAAACTAAATAGTTTTATTAACATAAAAGAAGGGTCCCCATTATTTATTATATAACCAAAAATAAAAATAAATGGCGATATGTTGAATACTACAACACACTACTGACACGGACTTTCTTGATGATGTGGCAATCTCAAGCCACTACTGTCATTGTGTGTTGCAATTCTTCTTCTTTTCACCTACGAATGGTGATAAGGGGTCTTCAATGATCTCAAGACTTGAATGGCGATCATAAACTCATGTCCCTTTTCTTTCTCTTGATTGATCATCTTGTGTATTCAGCTATAAGATGGTCTTTCAACATGTTTCACTCCTTCATATCCTTATTCATCATCTCACCATGGCATAATAAGGTACCTATTTTTGCAATTCACTCATGATGAGATGAAATGAGCCTGAAAACCCTTTATTCTAAGATTGAGCATGTTGACCCATTGACTGAGATGAAAATGGATGGAAGGCTAGAAAAAGGGCTCAGTGACTACGCAATTCAAGAATGCAAGGGGAGCCTTGAGCCTTGAGATTGCACAGTGAGTGGTTTAAGCTGGGCTAAGGGGACAAACTGTGTAGTTCCGAGAGTCAGTGTGACAAGATGAAGGGATGAGCACTGGGTGAGCACATTTTGTATTTCTGCAAGACAAGAGAGGCTGGGGAATTTTGTAGTTGTGTAGTTTAGGAGGTTAAGGGTGTGCTTGAGGCTAGAGACTGTGCAGTGCATAGTTAAGGTTAGGATGTGATAAAAAAAATTGTGTAACATTGGGAGTTAAGGCTAGGGCTTGAGCACATAAACAATGTAGTGCAGTAGTCTTGGAAGGCAGGAACTGAGCATTACATAGTGCCAAAATACAATGTCACAACAAAGGAATGATATTGTGCAATGCATAGTTCAGGGAAGTCGGGTGAAGCTAGGTTTCTTGGTTAGGAACTTTTGAGAAAAATGACTAAGTGCAGGATCAGTGAGGCTGATGTGAATAGTGATAAAAATTTGACTGTGATCACACACTTAGAATACTTGAAGACACAACAACATATATCATCTAGGACACATGAATGCATTTCCCTTCGTGTGACAACTTTACAAGAAGCATGATACTTAAGATACACTTTGCGACGACCGTGACAACACTTGTGTGACAATTATTACAACTTTGGAAATGAGTGTGACAAATTTTTATATGGTTAGAAAAACTCATTTACACAAAGGTGACCTCTTGAAACCACCAGAAGAGGATTATATACATGATGCGATAACCGACATGCAAAAAAATAACAATTTTCATGTCTTGCAAAGGGTAACACAACTCCTCAAGAAAACACATGGAATGAGTTTCAAAGTTTGCAACGGTAATATACAAGATTAAGGAAGGCTCTGAAATTGAGCGTAAGCCAAAATTTTGAAGGGTGTTGTAGTAGCGACAATATTTTATGAGATAAAAATTCCTTTGGAAGAATGTGCAATTTGCAAAGAAAGGAAATAAGAAAGTTCTCCAAGCATAGACATCTCAAATTCATTCTTCATATTAGGTGAAAATTGGCATGTTAGTTGATTTGAATCACTAGAAAAAATAATATCGTCAACATAGACAACCACCACTAAAAATTTTCCATCATTAGTTTTCACATACAAGTTATTATCAATTACACCTCTTTTAAAACAACACTTGATCAAATAACTATCCAAATTAGAATACCAATCCCCTGGGTATTGGTTAAGGCCATACAAGGCCTTTTTTCAACTTGCAAACATAATCAGGCTTATCTGACAACTAAAATCCATTAAGCTACTCAATTTAGATGTCTTCCTATAATTCTCCATTTAAAAATGAAAATTTAACATCCATCTGATATATCTTGAATTTTTTGAAACTAGAAAAAACCAAAAACATGCAAATTACTTATAATCGATCAACAGGAGAAACAGTTTCATCAAAGTCAAAACCTTCAATTTGTGCATATCCCTTGCAAATAACCTTTCTTTGTTTCTTACCACTTCACAGTTGTCATACAATCTTTTCTTGTAGACCCACTTTGCGCCAATAACATTCTTATCTATTAGCCTTGGAACAAGCTCCCAAGTTGGATTTTTCTTGATCTAATCAAGATCTTCATTCACGGCCTTTAACCAATTATCATCTTGGCTGACCTAAGAAAAATCCTTTGGTTCTATCATATATAATATATCTTCATGCACTTGAGTAGGTCGATTTAACAGTGTTCTTCTTGTCTGCACAGCTGTATTGAAGTCACTAATAATTTGGTTAGTAGGATGGTATTTTTATACATACCTTGTAGGATCTTTGGATTGTGGACTAAGAGGTTCTTCAATGTATTCATCTAAAAATGGCTTTTCATCCTTCTCATCATTATTGAATAGATTATTAGAGATGATATTTAATGGTTCATTATCTACAATATCAATGTGCTCATTAACCTTAAATAAATGAAATCAACTATTCTCCTTGTATTTTTATTGTATCACATATAGCCCTTGCTATTATGAGAGCATCCAATAAAAATACCTTCATCAGCTCTTGCATCAAACTTGTCAAGTTTTTAATCAATCTTCTTGATATAACACTTTCTTCCAAACACTATGAAATGATTGACTATAGCATGCTTGTGATACCAAAGCTCATATGGAGTTTTATCATTGTTTAGTCTAAATTGTGCTTTGTTTAAAATCACAATTGTTGTGTGAATGACTTTATGCCAAAATCTCTATTTAATATTTCTTTCCCATCATGGCTCTAGCCAACTAATGAACTGATCTATTGGTTCTATCCATTACACCATTCTGTTGTGGAATCTATTCTATGGAAAAATTACTTTTGACGCCAAGTTTTTTTGAAAAAATAATAAAATTATTTTGAAGTAAACTTGCCTCCATTATCAAACCTTTTTCACTTTATTTTATAGTCGATCTCATTTTCAACCATTTCCTTAAAGTTTTTCAACTTCTCAAAGGCCTTTGATTTTTCTCTAAGAAATTCTACCCATGTCATTTTGCTGAAATCATTAATTATAATCATGAAATGTAATTTACCTGAAGGTTCATGAGCTATTGAAGGACCACATAAGTCCATATGTATCAATTGAAATATACTAGTTGATGAGTTCTCCTTGGACTTCAATTGTACTCAAACTCGTTTTCCAATCTAAGAAAACAACTTGCAAATAGTATTCTTTGGTTTTGAAATCTTTGGCAGATCTCTAACATCAATCTTCTTTCCCAATTTTACAATATGGTAAAAATTCAAATGTCTGGGGCTTCTATCTCACAATCATCTCCCATCAATATTTGACAAACAACACCTCTCTATCTTCTCTTTTAGCACATATACATTGATGTCTGTCCTAACATCTTCAACTACTATTTCTCCTATGCCTATAGACTTTATTTGAAAAATTTTAGCTTTAAACAACACATCATAGCCTTGGTCACACATCTAAGACACATTAAGTAAATAATGCTTTATCCCATTAGAAAACAATAGATATTTGGCTTTACCTTTGCCATTAACTAGGCTGACAACTCCTTTACCCACAATATTACTAGGCGCATTATTTCCAAAAGTTACATTACCTTTGTTAACTCACTTCCATGATAAAAACTTACTTGTATCTCCTAACATGTTCCTGGAATAGTCACTGTAAACATACCATTGGATTCCTTCATTATGAGCATATAAAACCACATTATAGTTCTCTGTGATTTCATTTTCCTTCCAAACCTTAGGTTGTTGGCTTGTTTACTTGATTTTTGGATCATGCCTTTTATTTCTAAGTTTGCAATCAACTACTCTATAGAAAATTTTCTAACAGACATAATATTGAATCAAATTGTTCAAAGGAGAGAATGAATTTCTGAGTCTAATAGTGCTCCTCCTATGTCTGGTATTATGATTTGCAGACTAAGAAAATCTTCCTGGTGACCTAAATTGTCTAAATGAAAAATTCACATTGCATTATGTTTCCTTATGCTCATAATTTGTTGCAAGTAAAGCAATAACCTAGAAATATGTCTTCATACCTAAAAGAGAAACGATTTTTGAAGCTTGGCTAAGTTATTCTATGTGAAATTTGATTTGCATCTCCTATATTATTTGAATTTTTCTTAGTTGAATTCCTCCTTTCATTTTGCAATAATTGATTTTTCTTTGGTTGCAATTTGGACTGTGTGATCCCTTTATCTCTTTGATATTATGTTGGATCTGCTCTGGCTATTGCATTGTCTCCATTTTTTTTACTTGCACAAAAGTAATTTCTTTCTTTCCCTTCACATCGGCTACTAATCTTGACTCGCCCTCAAATTCAAGACTTGCTCTGTTACTTGAAACTCTTTGAGCTTCAACAACTTAATTTAAGCTTTTAGTACCTTTTCCAAATTTCTCATTAAAGTTCGATTGGGTTTTAGTGTTTTCAACCTCTTTAACAATTTCTCCTTCAAGCCTTTCACATGCTTCATTTTTTTTCATTGAGCCGTTGATTTAGAGTTTCTTGAATCTTCTTACCCCTTCTTCAATTTGTATGATCAGAGGTTCTATAGCTTCAAATTTGTCCTTGATTATCAATTCCTTTTTTGTTTTATTTTTCTTTCTCAACCTCTGCATCTCTTCAAGAGCACTGACTAGCTCTCATTCTAAGTAAACTTTGACCTTTTCTCCATTAGAATCAACAACTTATACTTCCATATTTTATATGGCCATGAGAATAAATTCCTTTGAGTTGTCATAGGTTCTATCCTCATCTGAATACTAGCTTCCTTCACTTTTAGAGGAGTTGGAATCTTGGGTGTAGAATATTTTCTTCTTAGACTTATTTTTATCTATTTACAATTTTCTAAGCTTTTGTTTAGTATAATATTCATTTTTCTTCTTCTTTGGACACTTGGAAGCATAGAGACCTACTTTAGCACAATTAAAGCACTTGAAAGTTTGCTTACCTTTGTTCCTGAGCCTCTCTTGGGATTTCTCACAAACTTAGCTTCCTCTTCATCTGATTCACAGAATGAATCATTATGTTTTTTCTTAGGATTTTTATCTAATTTCAAGGTTAACTCCTTTGTTGTAGGCTTTCCATTAAAAATTATCATATCATAAGCAATAAGAGTGCTAATTAGTTGATTTAAAGTGAGAGTCTTCATATTTTTCATCTCCTCAATGGATGAACCTTGGGATTAAATATATAAAGGAGAGACCTCAACACCTTTTGTACTAATACTGGCTCTTTTGACTCTTCATCAAGATCTCTTATAGTGTTCAAAACCTCACCAACTCTACAAATTATTTATAAATATCTTCATCATCATCTATACTCAAAGACTCAAATTGCATTATGAAACCTTGAAGTTTGGTTTTTTTTACCTTTTTGTCACTTTCATAGTAGATTTTCATCTTGTCCCAATGATCAAAGAATTCATGGATTTAGGATTACATGGAAATTCCATACTTTTATCTTTAGTAATCATGGCTTGAGGATTTTGATATTCTTCTTCCACTACATCCCATACATTAGCACAAAGCGATTGAATATATGTGTTCATCCTTACAAAAACACATAGTTTGTTCCATTGAACATCGATGCCCTATTGATGTATCCTCCTTCCTATTTTGCCATGGTCCTTGATCTTTATTCCAGTTGTTAATATGATCCTGAAGTAACTTGGTGCCTCTTATATCAATTGTTATAAACCAAGACAATAGTGAGAGGGGGTGAACCAGTATTATGAGAATTTTAAAACTTTATTTCACAAGTAAAGAATCCTAGGACACCAATAAACACTTCAACAATTATTCACATAGGAATCACAAGAAACAACACGAAAATCACATATTTGATATGGATTCTTCAAACATTTTGTTCAATTACTTTCATAAAGGAACTATTCTACTTGTTCTTACAAATTTCTCTGGTTACAACTACTAGAAGGAAGCTACTACTCCCTAATTTATCAGTTACTACTAAAAGGAGAAACTAACCTAGTTTATCAGCTCCCATTGAAAGGAGCTACAACCCCTCATTTATCAGCTACTACTGAAAGGGGCTCAAACCCCTAGTTATTTACCAACCACTACTAGAAAGAGATACAACCCCTAATTTGCAAGTTGCCACTTGCTTGACATCCTTGATTCATCTTTCATTCCATTTTCAAACTCAAATAAAAAAGGCCACTCTCTTCCATAAAAAAATAAATTCCTCTTCAATCACATACCCAATCACCACCAAATGTCCTTCATCAATCTCTAATCACTGATTAATTCACCATAACACTAGCAATAACAACAACCTTAAACTAGGAACATATTTATTGAAAATTCAACTCTACTTATGTGGAATTATGATTTATATTTTTACTTTTTATAACTTTTGTTATCTTTAGCTCTTATTCATGCATAAACTCTTATTTTTTCTTATGTCCCACTTCTGTAAAGTCTTCTAGATATGTTCAATTAGTGTTCAAATGCCGATCTATTTCTTTATAGGAAAAACTAAGCTAAATTTCCCAAATATGCAATTTTGGAAAATATCAAGGTTTAGGTGGACTTCTAACTACAGTTACAACTTTATCTTAGTGCTAAATTTGGCCAAACTACCAAGTAAGTCATCAAATTGTTTGTGGTCCATCAATTTGCTGCCAACTTGTTCATTCCACACTTTAAATCATGATTATGGAATATTTATAGGCCCAAGTTCTAACACATAAAACCTCCACAAAAAACCACCATTACACCCCTCTACACTATAGCCCTGAGGGCTTAACCAAACATTGTATTATTTCACACCCATGGTCACAACGCCCATACAAAACTAAGTCCTAGAGGTTTGCCTTAGCCCCCAACTTTTATTTCCTTGGAAATAATCAATGTTGCACCTTTGATTTCTTTTGGGTTCAATCCTCTAGGCATACGTGTCTTAGAAGGAGCTCTTGTCATGCTCCAGGGTGATTTGCCAGCATGTTAAGCATCCAATCCTTGCCAATTGTTCTCAAGTGTGTCTCGATGCCTCGTCATCCAGGTGAAAACTCATGCACATCACTTAGAAACCTCTAAGGTCCTTGACCTTCTAGGGTTTAGGATGACAAGTCTATATGGGACTGCTCCGTGCCATGCTATGCAATTTTGATTGGACCATGTTGTCCACTTCTGCCACCTGTGCTCACTAGCTCTGTCCTGGCATAATCTCCTTGGTTTTTATAGTTTGTGCACTCATGAGAACATTTTGGGTCATTATTTAGGGATGATGTGTCTACTAGCTTATATTACACCTATATAAAGATTCCACGTCTCCTTCACTGAGTGGTGCCATGTGTCACTCATTTTTGACCCACTTGAGTACCTGAAAATTCCAAATTTGCATGCCATATTTCACCCCCTCGTTGGTACCACGTCATGCTAATGCCATGATGCCATCATGCATCCACAACACATCTATCATCTAATGAAAATGTTCCATGTCTCTTCCTCCACATTGCCAAGGGTACGGAAGTGAGAGTGTTGAGCCTTGGTTTTTCATTAATTTCCTTTATAAAATTTTAAGGACTCCCTTTGAATTTTTTGGGGAAGGACCTCTAGGGTGATGTGTCATGTGGGGTCTTCCCTCCACCATTACCATTGGTCCACTACTCTCCCACTCAACCATGTTTCATGCCCATGTTTTCTCGACTCCCTGTCTCTGGATGTTTTCCTTCTACTTCCATTGAAACTTTTGAGGATAGGCTCTAGGATGACATGTATATTCAGATCCTTTATGTTCCAATAAAAACTAATTTTTCCTTCCACATTACCTACCTTGCTTCCACTAGGCCACTAAACCATTTATCATCGATGGTCTTTTACAAAACCCCCTATGTGGTTTCGTGGTAAATGTGGGGGGGGGTGTCTCATTTTCAATGAATACCAGCAATCTATTCACCAAAAGTTTAGGCAATCCGCCCAATGAAAACCCCAATTGCTTTTAACCCTTGAGTGGGCATGGGCCCCCACATTTTTCACGATGAGTGTTTGGGGACACATGGTACACAATCCACCTTCGTACATGCCTGGTATTTAACATTTGTCCTCCACCAGGAGCTCCACCTGTTAGCACCTAAATTTGCCTTAGGCTGAAGGAAGGAAACATTCAGGGTAACCACAAACCACGCTCGGTCTGGTAGCTAGCCCTACCAGAACAGGAGAGGGCTCTCTCCAGGTCACACTTAGGAAAATAAACAATAGGGTCTGAGATGACTCAAAAATGAACACTGATTTTAGGCTAGGTAAATGGATGTGATAGAGGTATTTTGACAAATGACTGAGTTTTCTGGGATGTGTGGGACCAAGGAATAGCATGAGCAGAGAATTTAACTCAAAGACGCAAATTATTTCGTGAGGCAAGACAGGTGGAAAGTCTAGCAATTAGATTCGAAATAACATGAAGTGGAGAGATAGTTTAAGAGTGTGAAAAGGGCATAAATACATGAATCCTTTTCAACAGAAGAAAACATAGAACATGAAAACTATCCCAAGGTAGAGCAGCACACTGAATTCTACCTTTTTACTTAGAAATATTTCACTGGAAATGAATATGAATGAAAATATGAAACATAACGAAATACATATGAAACATAAAGAAGATACATTTGTTAAACTCACGCCACAGGAATCTCATGAACCAGAGCTGCACTCTTTCGTTAATTCTCTGTCAAAATGTACAGTGAGTGACTGGGTTTCTCTCCAACAGTTTCCCAGAAATTCCAATCCTTTACAAAATGTATCTCAATACAATAAATAAGCTTTGCCATGAGAAGGTCAATCAACCCAGGCAATGAAGAGCCAACCATCAGTAGTTACATTTAATTTTCTATGAAGACCAATTAGAAAAAAACAAATATGAGCATAGATTTTGTGGGTGGTTGTTCGCCTTCATTTGGCCACTTGGATAGAAGCCAAAAATGTTTTTTAAAATTTTCATTTGATTCCGGGAAAAAATTATTTTAAATTAGTAGGCCCACTTGGAGAAAATTGCGAATCGAAATTTCGTGAAGCGGGAGCGATTTTGGCCTTTGGGTCTCTGTGCGCTGCGCCAAAAATTGTATGCATCACGCTACTTTGGAGCTGGTTTTGAGGCACCTTATGAAGTCCAAATTAATCCCAAGTGTTCTTGTTGGAAAGCCCTATCTGTATACTTTCCAACCCAAGTGGAATTTCTAAATTTAGTTCCCATTTGCCCCTTCAAAGCTACATTCTCCCAAGACTACTTCCTGTGTGTCAAAATAGGGGCAGAGAGGTCATTTTTAGGGTGTTTTTGACCTCCTGAGGACTCAAAATTGGCCCAAAATTCTTGGCCATGTACCAACAGTCATGATTTTCCATGGTAAATCCAAAAATTCAGACCTTTTTTCATTTGGAGCTCGCTAGTGTAAGTGCGCGCCAGGTGGCACAGCACACAGGGAGAAAAACCCTGTTTTTTGCACAAAAATTTCCAAAAACACCAAAAATGCCCCAAATTTCTTGAAATTTGGGCTGGAGCTTCCTTATCAAGTGTTATGCTGGGCTAAAGAGGCCTCGTCCAATATCTGAAGTCGATCGAGCTCCCTTTGCCTCTTTTGCTTCTTGATTTCCTTCCTCAATTTCGCCTTCAAATTCCTGATTCGGGCCTTGCACACTTTGTTTCGCACCATGTAGTGGAAACCCATGTGTCTCAGCAATGCATGGTCCTTGTTAGCCTTGTCCAACAGCCTCTCTAAGTGCATGTTAACTCTCTCGAGATTGGCCTCCCAATCCTCACTAATCTCTTGCTCCAATGACGTGAGCTCAACTCTTCTCCTTTGCATGGCTTGGCGATTCTCGCGAATGTTTTGTAGTTCCATGACCGCTTGCTGATCCTCAAGCTATTTGTTCTTCTGCTCCAGATATTTCATGTTCCTTTTGGCTCTTTCCAAATCAAGGGACAAGGCTTGAATCTCTGCTTGCTGCTCCTGGATGATCTCTTTAAGCTGTGCACTTTGCGGATCCGTATCTGAATCATCATCATGAAGGAGAATAAATTCAGTCTCTCATTCACCTGATGGCTCACCTAAAGGCCCCTCATCCTGCATTGGCTCCTTGCCTTTGTCCTGTTCTTGTGATGCTGATGGAGGAAGCAAGGCCCCTTCCACCCCAGGTGGAGATAACACTCGCTTTGCCGCTGCAAACAAACATCTGGTGCCCTTCTGATATGTAATGAAAACCGGCACACTAGCAATCTCATGGCGCTCATACCAATGAGAAGGTTCACCCTCATGCTTAACCTCTGATACTCCCCTGAAGCTCTGAAGAAATCACGTGAAATGAAATCATCCCAAGTGATGCCCTGCAATCCAAACTGATGAACCACCAAAATCTTGACAAGAGCAAAATGATAGACACTGTTAAGTTTCCGCTGAGGTGTTTTGAACTGTATAAAGGTGGTCATCCTCTCTATGTTCCGGCAAATGAAATACGGAATGTTCATCATCCGTACCCTGGTGAAATGCATGAGCAACCTGATGTGGTAAGCATAAAGACGAGAGAATCGTCCCTCACAGTTGAAATATTTCATGATCAATCTCATTAGTGGAGCATATTCATCCTTTAGATATCAGAATGGGAACACTCTCTTGAGATGCCTTAAGAAACTGGTTTTGATGTATGGCTCATAATGCTGCCGGTCAATCTTCTGTTTCTTGTGCCATGGTTCGCCAATGTTTGGTATACCGGTTGCTAATGAGACAGATTCTGGTGTAAGTGTGAAGGTGACACCAGCCAAGATAGCTTGATCTCCGTGCAAGTGCAGCACAAAAATATGAGCCAACTCATGATGAAATTGGACACTAGCTACCTTTTGACAAAACTCATAACATGACTGATGCTGAAAACATGACATAGCAAGAGGACAGGCCTGCAATTCTGTAAGGGTGGTCGGTTCCTCTCACATGTCTGCCACTTTTATGAGGCCTCTGGGGTGCCTGTTCTTCCAAGGGAGAGTCACTTTGGGTTTCCACCTCATAGTCCGATGAATGCTCAGATGCCATGACTGCTATACAAAATACCCTGAAGACAAGATGACTGTTGTGTATGAACTGTGCTTGAACTGCTCTTTTTGATGTGTTGAAATCTGCCACCAAGGGGAAAATGCAACAAGGGACTATTAGGAAGGGGAATAATATGAAGGGATTAGGGACTATGAGGAGGAATTTTATTTAGGGAGTAGGGAGTTTAGGAGATTTTATATAGGGTAGGGTTTGGGGTGTTAGGAAAATTTATATGGGGTAGGGTTTGGGGTTTTACCTTTGACAAATGTGCGGAGGGGATAGGGAATAGGATTTTAGTAGCATTTTAGGATAGGGAGAAATGGAAAAAGTGGAATAGGGAAGAAGGGAATGAGGGCAAGAAGGAAAAATGAAATGGGGGAAGAACCTTGGCACCAACACAATGACTTTGTAACCCTAACAGCATTTGCTTTGATGATTTTAAGTGGTGGGGTTTAAGAGTTTTTGTGAAACCATAAACCACCATTTACTATCATCATACTAACATAAAAATGGATGAAACACTGAGAGATTGACCCCACCTGGCAAATTCAAGGGATTGAAGGCGATTGGTTGCAAATTCTGAGCAAAATCAGGCTTCTGTGTATATGCGCCGCACCAAGAACCCAGTATGCCGCGCTCTCTGTGTGCGTCATGCCCATTCAAATTAACACTGGGCGGACATCCCCAGTGCGCCACACACTCTACGTGCACCGTGCTACTCCACCTGTGTGCCGCGCTCCAATTCTTAACACAGTCATGGCCTTTCCAAACGTCAATTTTCTCTCCAACCTCCAAATTCGACTTTGCAATAAGATTTCTTGAATGTAACTTGACACAAATGATTTATATAACTTGGAGAAATATGTTGCAAGAGTTGGATTTTATTTTTTCTTCCTCCAAAACCCATTTTGTAATGTTTTCACTTTGACACTTTTTCACAATTAACACAACTCTGCTTTTCACACTTCCTTTTGATTTCTTTGACTAAAATGATGAAATTTTTTGGTGATTTTTTGCAGGGGTAGCCAACATGGAATTTGGCTAAGGAGACTAGGGTTGCGCTTGGAGAAATCCACTGAGAAACTTTTGAAAATTTTTACAAATGAAAAATTGTTGACTTTTCTTCAAAACAGAGTTTTGAAGAACAGTCGTATTCTATCAACATGACGATGAAAGTCTTTGAATCAAAACTTCATAAGAGCCTCCCTCTAGCCTTGCTGGCTTTATTGGACATTGTTTGAAGACCTAATGACTAATCCCTAGACTTAATGACCGAAATGACTCTTGTCCACTAAAAGATCAAACATTGACTGTCATGGACTTTAATACACATTGATGAAAAGACTTGAGCCAGCAGGTACAAGACATGAGGGGAATGAATGGTAAGGCCCTTCCGTCAGGTTATGGCATGCCCCTAGTGGAATGCAGCTGAGTGAATGGAGCGAGACACCTAAAAATGAAATGCAGAAAGAGTTTTGATCTCTGACAGAGGACTGACAAGACCGACTCTAACATTGGCTCCAATGGGGGATGGTAGCTCCTTGGAGGTGCTAAGAACAGTGGATCTCTGGGAGAGCCGATAGTGCCTTCATCCATTGGGATATGGAGTCGTCATTTAGACAAACAACACACAACTCTTGACTCATTTATTGACTGAAACTTGACTCGGACTGACTCAAATTTGGACTTAAAATGACTCAAAGATTGACTAGACAAATTCAAACCAAAACTGAAATAAAATGGTATTTACAGTGACAATGGAAACTGTAGAAACAACTCAGAAGTGGTACTGCCTGAGCAGCCAACCATTGATCGGCCCTCCTGCACAATCTTCCCCGTTCATTTCCTTCAAAAGAAAGGCATTTTGACCCCGATGTGCTGCAATCTTGAAGGGACCTTTCTAGAGATTCTCGAATTTACCGTGCTTACCCTTTTCCTCATTCCTTGCATCCCACTTCAGTACTACATCATCCAGCTAAAATTTGTCCGCCTTTGCTCTTTTGTCATAAATTTTCTTAATTTTCTCCTGCAACTTGGATGTGTTTTGGAAAACTTCTTCTCTGGTCTGCTGCAAATGGATCATTTGATTCAATCTTCTCTGCATAGGACCATCTTCACTGCTGTCTTCCTGAAGAAGTTTGACTACCGGGGCTACAAGAGAGGTAGGAAACAAGGCATCAACTCCATGCACAAGCTCAAAGGGGGACATACCAATGGATTTCTTCTGACTGACCCGATTTGCCCAAAGTGCATTGACCACTTATGTGCCAATAAAAACAAATTTTTCCTTCCACATTACCTACCTTCCTTCCACTAGGCCACTAAACCATTTATCATCGATGGTCTTTTACAAAACCCCCTATCTGGTTTCGTGGTAAATGTGGGGGGGGGGGGGGGGGGGGGGGTCTCATTCTCAACGAATACCAGCAATCTATTCACTAATAGTTTAGGCAATCCGCCCAATGCAAACCCCAATTATTTTTAACCCTTGAGTGGGCATGGGCCCCCACATTTTTCACGATGAGTGTTTGGGGACACATGGTACACAATCCACCTTCATACATGCCTAGTATTTAACATTTGTCCTCCACCAGGAGCTCCACCAACTTAGGTGATCCTTGTCAAACTTAGCATCCATTAAAACCATCACTAGCATTATCTCTACAACCTTTGACCCCTTTTTTCCTACCTAACTTTGAATGGAAATAAATTTTTATCTATAAGACCATTTGCAAACTTTCATATACCATTGGAAATCTCTTTCCAAGGTCTATCCACTAATCATTTTATAATAGAACTTGAGATGATATTATAGAATAAAAATGCTTCCAAATTCCCTGCTCTTTGATCAATTTTCTTGCACCTATCTTTTCCTTTGCCACAATGACAACTTATATCTAACAAAATAGACTCATGTTAGATATCAACCTACTAAAGTTTGGGAAATAAAATATGACCTACAAAGGTATAGATCTAGTGGATCTCCAAAGGATTACGTTAGATCTCAACCTACTAAAGTTTGGGAAAGAAAAGATGACCTGCAAAGGTATAAATATAGTGGATCTCCAAAGGATTACAAGGGAGGACGACTTATTCCTAACAGTTGACATGGCACTTCACAAGTAGAAAATCTACTTAGAGGGGAGTATATATTCTTTGGATTCCAATTAGGGGAACTATCCCAACTAGAACCTTTTGGTAAATCATGCATATTCAGAAAAATATTGTATATGCACATGAGAGGAAAGCATAGCCTCAGAGGGAGCATATTGTAGCAATATGGAAGTGTAGAGAAGACATTTACATGAGTTGTAACATCAATGTATGATGCATTTGTCAGCCTAGAAGATTAGCCTACTTAGTGGAGATACATGACCTTAGTGGGAGCTATCCATGGTATGATGTTTGCATGGATTACTTGTCATTTTGTTCACTGCTTCAACTCATTCATTTGTAGCGGCTTCATATATTTTTCCATTAGTGAAAGAGTAAATTTTTCAGTGATATATTTTTTCTTGGTTCTCATTGATAATTGGTTGAAAAATATCTTGTACTAACCATGCATAGAAGAGCATATGTGGTTCAGTCATGTGTAGAGGAGAGTGGTACTTTGGCCATATGTATGTATCTACTTATCATTATCAGCATGAATATTGAGTATTGTTGTCCATGATAGGCATAGGAGAGTCATTTGGTTTGGTATGCTTTGTAGTGGTCATCTAATTTCAGCCATGTGTGCACTCATGTGTGCAAGATCAGTCTTGTAATCACTATTTGTTTCATTATTGTTGCATTGGTCTCGACATGCATTGGAGAAAGAGTCATGAGTCTTAAGAATGCATTGAAGAGTGTCTTCATGAGATTTTTCTTCAGCCATATATGCTCATTTTTTATTGTGGTTGATAATTCTGAAGTTGGGCCATTACTAAGAATCATGCTTTGGTCATAGAGTCACCTTGGTGTCTAGCTTGCATTTAGGACAGTCTTGATAGATGGTTCATCCATGTGTTGGCTAACTGGTGTCATTGTAGTAGCATTGAATACCAGTGTTATAGCCATGTAATATCCTCATGAAGAAATGTATTCACTATATATCATATGGTTAGGATGTGTAGTAAGATTTTGGTCAAAGTAGGTCCATGAGGAACAGTCTCTCACAAGTGTCAAGGATGCTTATTGCAGCACAATAGAAGTGTTTCTACAACAACATGGATAGATGTTTGTAGCCCCATTTTATTTTTAGGGGGAGCATGTTCATCCTAACAGCGAAATGAAGCACATAATGTTAGAAAAGAGGCATGGTGTTGACCTGTTGGATTGTTGGAATGGTGTTGGCTTGTTGACATGAGGATATGATCAATTTTCTTCAACATATCAATTTATATCAGTAGTGTTCAACATGTGGTTTAACCATACTTATCTGCCCTTTGCCATTGATGTCAAAGGGGGTGAGTGACAACCACAAGAAGAGAATGAGATCAGTTAATTTGAGGAGTTTATGCAAATCATCTTGGTGTTATGGTTGTAGGTTGACAAAAATGCCAAAGGAGGAGCATGTTGGCCTCATGGTATTGGCATTGATGTCAACCTAGGATGTCTACTTAAGGAATCAATTGTGGAGTCACTTATGTAGGAATTGATTTCAACAATTTTGGAGGATTTTCTATGATGATAAAATGCTTGATGATGTGCTACTAAGGTGTGTGTAGTGTTTGTAGAGGCTCTACAGGTGTTGGAAAACTATTCAAGACAAATGGAAAATTTATGGGTAGAGAAGAGTTGATTTTCCATGTCTTAAGCCACCTTCTCTGGGAGATAGTTATGAACAGAGTGGATATAGTAGCATTTTTGTTGGGATGCCTATACTATCCAAAAGAAAAAATCTCTCTAGGAGCTAGTGCTATCTCAGCGACAATGTTTCTAGAGAGGAAATTTTGATTTGTGCATGTACATAGTTTACCATGAGCATTTCCCAAGGTATTTTCCCAAGGTTTTTGATGGTTTAGAGTTGACTTGAGTTGCTACACATTGTAGAACATGATTAAGTCAAAGATAATGAGGATTAGTGCTTTGTATTGATTTCATTTTTCATCATTGCTAAAATGCTAGAGTATGTGTAGAAGGGATTAGATAGAGAGAGAATGTGAGCTATAGTCTTGCATATAGAGTGAAAATCAAATATTAGATTTGAAGCAATATTGTAGACATGTTGAGAGTGTCTATGAAGAATAGATGATGAGATTTTGTATGCATATGCAAGTGTTATGGTGTTTCGGTCATGGAGATCAGAGTATTGTTGTAGTTGTTTTTGTAGAGACTTTGGATCAGAGTTCAAATTTTTTATTTGTTTGTGTTGTAGGTGATAGAGAAGTTGAGAAGTGAAAAGTAATGAATTATCGAGCTAAGTATTCTTTCAAATACTCATATATCATATGTTTCTAATATATTTTATTTCATATGTTGTAGCTACCATTTTATTATTGCAGTTGTATTATTGATGTGTTGATTGAGTTTGTATTGCAAAGACTAATTGTGTTATAGAGAGGCATATGTTGCAGTGATTTTGTACTCAGTTGAGAGCATAGATAAGGTTGTGAGACTAGTATGAAAATGGATGAAATGTGGCTAAAAAATGATTGATTTCAAAGAGTAGTGGATCCAGTATGAAACATTGTGAAACATGGTCCATGTGAGAGCTTGAATATTTGGGTCCTCTGTGCAGCAAGTAGTGTCTTGTTGTCATAGTGTGAAGCAACATCCTTAAGGTAGAGGCCTAAGAATTTGGGAGTGGTGGATTCCGTCCAGTGGTGGCATGAAAGACTTGGGTGTTAGGGCATCCAGTAGGTGGTGGCCTGTAAATTTGTGGGAGTGGCAGCCTGCAGAGTTCAAGAAGTGGTGGCTTCCATGAGGTTGTAGCCTAAGGAGAGAGTTTCTCATAGGATTGGAAAGTTGTGGCTTGCACACTAGTGGTTTCCAATGATTCAAACATAAATAATATTATTGAATATTAATAAGAAGAAGATGACAAAGACAAACAACTGATGGTGGTTTTCTCCCTTTGGGTTTCCACCTTAGATCTTGTGTAATCTTATGTGTGATGTTATTAATGGTTTCTCCTATATTTATATGCTATGATGTTCTTTTTTGGTTATGTGTTTATATATGTTTCTTATATGATTTTGGTTATGTTAAGTGTTTCTTATATATTGTGATGTGTTTTTAAACATTAATGATCTAGTTATTCTGTGAAAAAAAGAAACAAATTGGTAAAAATTGATCATAGGGAACAATATTGATTCACCCCCCACTCTCAGTATTATTCATGTTTCCAACAAGTGGTATGAGAGTGGGGCTCTTGGTGTGGCAATTTAATCACTGATGAGTAGATCTAGGAATATTTGACAAAAAAATTGAAATTAGTTTTGGAATGGATCAGCAAGGAGTTCAAATTATTGAGGGAGGTAATTATGCAATATGGAAGGTGAAATTAGATATGCATTTTTTGTCTATTGATGAAAATATTTTGTTTTCAGAAGAATATGGAATTAAAAATGAATTTAATGATATTACGAAAGGGATCATTTTGCATGGGCATTCAAAATATGATAATCTTTATGTAAGACACTGTGAGACTACAAAACAGATGTTGGCTAGACTGCAAAGTATGTATGGTGGAGTCATAGTAGGTTGAAGGACTCTACCACTCACATGTTGATGAGGAGAACAATGAAAAATATTATATACTTATAGGAATAGAAAATCAGGCATCCTCACAAGAAGAAGATGAAAGAATTGATGATAGTGATAGTGGATCAACCATTTATCTAGAGGGACAACAATAAGTGGTCAACAAAAAGAATGAAGCATTCGCAAGGTTGAAAAAGTAAGCAGTATATTGTATAAAATTGAAAGCAAAGACAACATATTTAAGATGTGAGCTTCAAAAATCAAATAATCAACTATCTTAATATAAGAAGTTGGAGATGAGTACCACAATATTGGATGATATTCTCAATATTCAAATATCCCCTCTCGTCAAGACCAGTTTGGGATTTCAAGAAGAAGCATGCTCCATGAAAGGAAAAGAAGAAATAGTGCATAGCCATGTGCCTACTAGAATAGCAGCCAAAGGAATTCATAAAAAGCATCAACAACAAGGAAATTCAAGGAAGACAAGCACCTATCAGCAAAATCAAAGACAAGGAAAGCACAATGGTAGAATTTTTCAACACTCAAGAAGAGAAACGAAGTGGTCAAGATCATATCCCCCTCATGGTCCATGGATCTACAATACAAGGATAAAAGCCTATTTTATGGTTATGTTTTTTCTTGTAATGGTTTAGGACCTAAAGCAATGGAATGCAAGTGCTTTGCAAGAAAACAAATATCGATGAAGTGGAACACAAGCCAAAGTAGATTTTATGATAATTTTAAATGTTTCAAGTGTGGTAACCTTCACCAGAATGCATTAACTTGTAGCTCTAGTAGGACACAACCTATAGAATGTGTAGCAAAGTCATTGAAGAGAAAGAAGGTGTGCAGAAGAAAAGAGACTCCTATTATACCTCAACCTACTAAAGTTTGGAAAAGAAAAGATGTGTTGCAAAGATATAACTCTAGTGGATCTCCAAAGGATTACAAGGGAGGACAACTTATTCCAAATGTTTCACTACATGCTTCACAAATAGAAAATATACTCATGGGGAGTATATATTCTTTATATTCCAAGTAGCAGATCTATCCCCACTGCATTATTTTGGTACATCATGCATATTTAGAAAAATATTGTAGAAGCATGTCAGAGGCAAGCATAGCCTCAAGGAGAGCGTATGAAAGCAATATGGAAGCGTAAAGGATACATTTGCATCAGCTATAGCATCAGAATATCATGATTTCATAAGCCTAAACGATCAGCCTACTTAGTGGAGATACATAAGCTCAGGGGGAGCTATTTATGGTATGAGGTTTGCATGGATTAATTGTCATTTTTTTATTGCCTTCTCTCATACATTTGTAGCAGCTCCATATATGTTTCCATGAACGAAAGAGTACATTTTCCAATCATATATATGTTCTTGATTCTCATTGGAAATTGGTTGAAAAATATTTTGTATCATCCATGCATAAAAGAGCATCCTTGGTTCAATCTTGTGTAGAGGAGAGTGGTACTTCAAACATATCTAAATATCTACTTCTCATTATTGGCATGATGGTTGAGTAGTCTTGTTCATGGTATGCATAAGATATTCATTTGGTTTTCCATGATTTGTAGTGGTCATCTTATTTCAGCCATGTATGCACTCATGTGTGTAAGATCAGTCTTGCAATCATAGTTGGTTTCATTATTGGTGTAGTGGTATAGACATGCATTGGAGAAAGAGTCATGACTCTTACGCATGCATTGAAGAGTGCCTTCATGAGAGTTTTCTTCAACCATATATTCTCATTTTCTATTTTGGTTGATTAGTCTATAGTTGGGCCATGAGTGAGAATAATTCTTTGGTCATGGAGTCATCTTGGTGTTTAGTTTGCATTGAAGAGAGCCTTGAGAGATAGTTTAACGATGTGTTGGCTAATTGATGTCAACATAGCATAATTAAATACCACTGAATAGCCATGTAATATGCTCATGAATCCATGCATATCACTATATATCATATAGTCATGATGTATTGTAAGTTTTTGGTCAAAGTTGGTCCATGAGGAACAATCTCTTTTAAGTGGCAAGACGGATTATTGCAGCGTAGAAGAAATCTTTCTATAGTAGCATGAAGAGATGTTTGCAACCCCATTTCATGTTCAAGGGGAGAATATTTACCTTAGTAGTAAAAGGATTTCCATGGTATTGGCATAAAGGCATGAAGTTGACCTGTTGGTTTATTGGCATGGTGTTGGCTTGTTGCCATGATGATTTGATTAGTTTTCATCAACGTATTAGCAATGTTTAGCATGTGCTTAAGCCATACTTGTCCACCATTTTCCAATAATTTCAGAGGGCGAGAGTGATATCCACAAGAAGAGAATCAGAATAACCATTTTGAGGATTTTATAGAGATCAACTTGGTGTTGTGGTTATAGGTTGACATCAATGCCAAAGGAGGAGCATGTTGGCCTTGTGGTGTTGGCATCGATGTCAACCTAGGACGTCTACCTAAGGAGTCAACCGTGGAGTCAATTGTGGTGCTATTGATGTCAAAATTTTTAGAGGGTTTTCCATGATGATAAAAATCTTGATGATGTGTTACTAAGGTGTGTCTAATTTTTTTATAGGCTTTACAAGTGTTGGAGAACCTTTGAAGAAAAATGGAAAAGTTATGGGAAGAGAGGAGGTGATTTTCCATGTGTTAAGGCTTTCTCTCTGGGAGGAAATTATGCACAGAAAGAATATCGTAGACTTTTTGTTGGGGTGCCTATACTATCCAAGAAAAAATATTCTCTAGGAGTCGATTATATCCCAACAAAAATGTTTGTAGAGAGGAAGTTCCAATTTGTGCATGCACATAATTTACCATCAACATTTCCCAAGGTAGTTGCCCAAGGTTTTTTATGGTTTAGAGTCGATTTGAGTTGCTCCACATTTTAGAAGGTGATAAAGTCAAAGATAATTAGGATTAGTGCTTTCTATTAATTCCATCTTTCATCATTGATAAAATGTCGAAGTGTGCAATAGAAGTGGTTAGGTAGAGAGAGAATGTGAGATACCATATTGCAGATAGAATGTAAATCAAATATCATATTTGGAGAAATATTGCAAACATGTTGATAGTGTATATGAATAATATATTATCAGATTTTTTATGTAGATGTCAATATTATGTTGTTGTTTTCATGGAGATCAGAGTATTCTTGTAGCTCTAGTTGTGGATATTTTGGATCAAAGTTCAGATTTTTTGTATGTTTGTGTTTCAAGTGATAGAGAAGTTGAGAAGTGAAAAGTAATGAGTTGTCAAATTGAGTATTATTTTATATACGCATATATAATGTGTTTCTGATATATTTTGTTACATATTCCATAACTACTAATTTATTGTTTCCTATGTATTGTTGATGTGTTGATTGATTTTTTATTGCAGAGATTGATTGTGTTGGAAAGAGGCATATGTTGGAATGATTTTGTATTCAATTGTATGAGATTAGAAAATGTTGTGATTTTATTATGAAAATGGATCAAATGTGGCTCACAAATGATTGATTGCAGGGAACAGTGAATCCAATATGAAACATTGTGAAACGTATTCCATAGGAGAGCTTGAAGGTTGGGGCCTTCAGTGAGGCATGTAGTGGCTTGTTGTGGTAGGGTGTAGTGTCATCCTTCAGGTAGAGGCATGAGAACTTGGGATCGGTGGCTTCCATCCAGTAGCAACTGGAAAGACTTGGGTGTTAGGGCATATAGCAAGAGGTGGCCTAAAAAGTTGTGGGAGTGGTGGCCTCCAGCAGGTGGTGGCCTAGAATGTTAAGGAAGTGGTGGGTTCCAATAGGTTGTAGCACGAGGCGAGAGTTGTTTGCATGACTGGAAAGGTTTGGATTGCACACTGGTGGTGGAAAATGATTCAAATGTAAATAATAGTATTGAATGTTAATAAGAAGAAGACAAAGAAGAGAAATAACCTATGGTGGTTTTCTCCCTTTGGGTTTACACTTTACATCTTATGTCCTCTTATGTGTGATGTTATTGATGGTTTCTCCTATGTTTATCTTCTTTGATGTTCTCATGGTTATGTTCTTGGATATGTTTCTTATATGATCATGGCTATGTTATTTGTTTCTTATATATTGTGATGTGTCATTAAACATTGATGATCTAGTTTTTATGTAAGAAAATGAAACAATTGGTAAAAATTGATCATAGGGCACAATATTGATTCATCCCCCCTAGTATTGTCCATTATTTCAACACTTCTAAGGAAATATGTGCCATGGTGCCCAAATTTATTTCAAGGGTTGCAACCTAAGTTTCCTTCTCTTGCAAAAATCTTTGGGTTTGTTGCAATTGGGCCTTTAGCTACTTATTTTATCTTTCCATGTGATCTCTTCTATTTTCTTCATCAAATATGAGAAGTTTCATTTCTTCTCTCATATTCTTCATTTCATCTTTGGTTTTCTCCAATGTAAACAACTCCCTTAGATTATGCAATTTTCTTCCAAATATGAGTCTTAACCTTCTCTTGCTCAACCTCAAGGAATAGCTGTGATTATAAGTGCACAGGGATAATTTTTCCTACCTCAATCCTAGAATAGAAGGAAGTAGAGCTTCTTGGAGTTAGTTGAATTTTTGTTCTGTCATCCTCTGGTAACTCTTTTATTTGTTCTCATAGCTCTATTTTTTGTTATTGTAGCTCTATAGTTTATTCCTATAGCTCTATAAGCTACCCCTATTGTTGAACATTTTGTTGTATTTGTAGTTTCATTTCTTGTTGGCGTTATTTTTGTTTGTACCACTAATGTAATTAATTCTTCCATTCTATATTTTGAGGATTTTATTTTTTAGGTGTATGATTTTATTCAATAGTTATAGGATTCAGAGACAGAGGCCTTGGTTTTCCACTATGCTACACTCTCATACATTTTCTTCTTATGAAGTAAGTAGGTGGTTGAGTAGGTATACTTACCTTTGGTTTTGTTGGAGTGCTTAGTGTTGCAATGTAGTAGCAATTTCTTTTTCTTCCTCCTCCAGAAGATCCTCCCCTCCTTTGTTTGCTATAGGGGTTTCTATTGCCTCTTTCTTTCTATTTTTAGTTTGCCTCCTTTCTAGTTTCTCAATTTCATCTTGAGGCTCCATTAATCCCTCTTGAGTCATTGTTATCTATGTTTGAAACCTTGTATATGATGATACTAATTTAGCTTAGGGTTCTACCAACTCTGCCTTTTCCAACTCTAACTTAGCCAACTTTGTCTTTGGTTCTTCCAATCTAGCTTGGGCCTCTAAGAAATATTGCCTATCCATGTCAACAAAATATACCCAAGGAATAGAGTTTTGAAGGTGTCCTAAGCAATCTGTGACTATCAAGTAATATTTCTTTCCCTCCATTTTTTTTCTCATCTCTTTCATGGGTTGGAGGAGAAAATGTGGGATACTTAGTCTCTCATGTATAGGCATGGCAGCTTGGAATCTTGATTGATAAAGGGGCCTAGATTGATAAACATAGAATATTGTTAATCTCCCTTCACAAGAAATATATATAAGGATATGATATGTTATTTCATCCTAGGGATGTGGTAGGATTTCCCTTCTAATCCCATTTCTTTCTTCATCTAGTTGCTCATTAAGGAGGAAAACTCATCTTTTTACGTTAATGGCTTCACATCTCTCCTATTTACTCCATTTCATCCCCTTTTCAAGGGTAGTGACTTTGTTGTTTAAGTATTCATCAATGTAGATAATTATTCCTTTAACTCCAGTGACTACTTCATGGCCCTCAAGGTGGTGTAGATTTAAAGCAAACTCTAAGGCAATTTCATCATCATAACCTATCAATTTCTCAAAGAACCCTAATTAGTGACAATTTTCTAAGATATCCCTAACCTCGGGATTATGATGAATCCAAGTAGCTTATGTGGGTTCTCTTATGTTGAATCCCCATCCCATTGTATGACACAACTCTCACAACTTTGGTCAAAATTATTTTTGCAAAGCAATGTTGGTTCTATGCTGCTACAAGAATTATGGTTTACCTGTGGTAGAATGGGATCTTATAGCTAAGAGAAATGCATAGTCTTCAAACAAAATTTTTAAAAGAAACTTATCAAATTATCACCTCAGGCAACTTATCACTTTATGTTCTAAATAATTCTTTCATTTTGAACTTTTCAAGATAACAAAATTATCCGACTATTCCTCTATTTAACTCAAACCCTTAACATGATGAACGATAAATTCAAGGAGCTAGACATCAATTCTTGTTCCAAATGTGAGAAAGGTAGTTCGATTTATGATTCTTGAGGATACCTTCATATCCTAGCTAATTTGGGACCTGTTTGAGCATGTTGGGTGAAATTTGGTGTCTTGTAGTAAGACCCCTTGTTTCTTGTAGCATGTTACAGACTACTTCCTATTGTAGGAAGTATTTGAACTCAATATCTATAATCTCCCCCTATAGAAATAACTTTGTTTCGAGGATCTTTAATGCTAATTGCATAAAAAACATGGAGTGAAGATAGAGGGAAAAATTTAATTTCATCTCAAGATGAAGTGGAGGTGGTGTATATAGGTGGTGAGAGAGCTTAGAGCACAGTGGTTGAGCTATCCCCCACCTACTTCTTGTCATCCTTCGGCATACTCATACTCCACTTCACTTTGTCGTCAATAAGTGACAATTCATTAATTTTCAAATTATCCTCTATTTTTGTCTTATCCATATTCACATGTGTGAAGAACTTTGAGAGAAGGTGAAGTTTCCTGCCAGATTTAACCAAGACCCTTGCTAGTCTAATTTGGCTATAAATCCATTCATTTGCAATTTTAACATTTTATAATTCTCTATGTTAGTTCAAAAGGTAATATTAGGAGATACTCATACCTAATGCCTTACCATTTGATGATGCTAGAGTTTACTTTAATGCTTTTGCAGGTGATCTATTGATGCTACTATTATTGAACAAGTGATCTTGTAGTAGTGTATAATAGATAATATCTATATTAGGGGTTTTTTATATGGAAGGTGTCTCTTGAATACTAATATTATTCTTGAGTTGTGATAATTTGTGGCATGCTATAATATTTCTCAAGAGCACTGGAGACTTCAGTCTGTACGGCTTCTATAGGTTGTTATAGGACTATGTAGTCTCCTATAGTGGATACAAAAATTATTCACTCTCATCATATTATTCATATAACACATCAAGGGGTACTAATAATTCAAGGAGGACATGCTAATGGCGATGGAAATATATTTTTTAGTGTGGATGTGATGGAAAATACAAGGATTTTGAGTTGTTGAAAAGAATGATGAACAGTGGAGGAAAAACTGAGAGGTGAGGAATGAAGATAGAATGGTTGAGTGTTAGGACACTTCTTATGCTTTCCCTCATATTATATGTAGATAAAATCCTTGATCTGTAACTTTTTACTAAATTTGGATTATCTAGTAGAATTACAGGACTTTCTTATAGCAACTCTGGGAAGTGGACAAAAATGCATGGAAAGGATTTGGAAACTATATTATGATATTTTAGATGATATATGATGATTCGAAATAGTGTAGGAGTACTTTATCAGCCCTTTGAGAGTACATGAGATGATGTCTTGGGTCAAGAGTGTAGGTTGGTTTTTCCAACCAACCTTTGTTATTTTCTCTATGATACCTGCACATAAATCAAGGTAAGATAAAAATTCATACTTTTCTTCATTTTTTCTTCTTTCTTATTTTCCCTTTTTCTTTTTTTGAAGCTCACTAGTTTCCCCATAGATTTTTTCATCTATTAGTTCTACCCCAGGTTCCTCATAGGATGTTTTCACCTAGGGAACTTTAGTATTTTATTTTTACTTAGAATCACAAGCTACCTCATACATATTTTCAACTAATGGGTTTCCTTCAAGTGCCTCAAAGGAGGATTTCACTTGAGGTTTTTTCTTTTTTCTTTTTTTCTTTTTCTTTTTTGTGTTGGTCATATGGTGACTAGATTGGAATATTTGATTCTCTTAATCATATTCAGCTCTTTACTTATTGAATCAATAAATCAATCCCTAGAGAGGGGTCTCTTATAGAATTTCAATCAATAACCATCTACCAGAATTGGAATTTACTCTTCGTCTATGGTTTTGATCTATATTGAACCATTATCATAGCATTTTTGAATAGATAAGTTCCTATCCATATGGTCATGAGCTTCCCTTTAAAATCCTTAAACATAGAGTCATACAGGAGGGCCCAAACACCCTCTTGGAAGGATTTGGTTTTGATATGATTTTTATCGCATACTTTTATTTGCAGCTAGACCACTTCAGTATGAAACATGGTTTGCATCATGTATTCATCAACTGCCTTTAATTTCTACAACCTTTCCTCTTGGATCTTATGCTTCCAAACACCTGAGAAATACTCCATTATGGTGCTTTCTAAATAGCACCCCACGCACCAACTGATAAGATAATTATTTGAGCCTAAGTGCCCTCTTACGTCATGTGGATAAATGAGAGGGAATGGTGCCATGCTCAAGGTATTGCCACACATCTATGTACCAAGAGTATATGGTAATAGTGGGAGTAGTTCACTCTACATTTTACATTTTGATTTCTTGTTCCCATCCAAAAGGATCTTCTTCTTCTTTTTTCATCCACTTCTTCTACTACTAGTTGACATAGACTGTGGCCCTTGATTGTGTGAACTGGTTTGAACTCTAAATCATACTCCTATAACTTGGTCATCCAATTCACTCTTCTCTCACCCAACACTTGTTGAAAAAACAATGATCTTATCGTTTGGTGCGGAACAAACATAATATAGTGATTTTTCGAAAGATAGGGCCAGAAGTGCTTCACCACCTTCTATACTACATAACCTTATTTATCAATGGTTGAATAGTTGAGTTCAGGTCCTTGAATACTAGCGCTCATGAAAGATATTGGCCGCTTATTATTCTGATCATCCTTTTACATAAGAACAATGGTGAGAGAAGTCTTAGAAGAAAAGGTGTAGAGCAGAAAATATTTGATGAAATCTGGGTTGTATGGAGCAGGTGCTTCTGCAATATCTTTCTTGATATAAGAAAATTCGAAATTTTACCTTTTATCCCATCTGTAGATTTCATCCTTCTTTACCATCTCCTGTATTGGTTTGACAATCTGAGCCTAATCAGATATGAACTTATGGAGGAAGTTGATTTTCCCCAAGAAGGACTGCATAGCTTTCTTGTTCACTGGGAAGGGAATATACGTGATTTCTTTGACCCTCTCAGGGTCTACTTTAATCTCACTTTTGGTAATGATGTGGCCCAAGAGGTTACCCTTGGACACTACAAAAATACCCTTCTTGGGATTAAGGGATATCTTGTATTTGTGACATCGCTCGAAAATTTTCCACAAATGGCATGTGTGGTCAGATCTCTTCTTAGAAAATATTGTGACATCATCAAGATAGACCACCATGTTTTATCCAATCAATCCATGGAATGTAATGTCCATGGCACATTGAAACCTTTTGTTGGCATTAATCAAACCAAATCATGTTCTCTTGAATGTGAACGTACCCCACTTAGTACGGAATGTTGTTTTATGTCTGTCAGGCTATGAGACTAGGAGTTGGTTATATCTCAAATACCCATACAATAAAGAAAACATTTATGACCCTGGTACCTTTTGTAGTATCTTCTCCATAGACAACATGAGGTCGTTGTCTTTGTCTGATTCGTAGTTCAGGTTGCGGAGATTAACACACAAGAAGATTTCCCCTGACTTCTTCCTTACTGGGACCAAGTTTTACACCCAAGTAGAATGTCACACTTTACAAATGATACGAGGATCCAACATCTTCCTTAACTCATTGTGAATGAGAGTCTCAAGTGTGGGATGTACCTTCCACAGATTTTGTTCAAACGTCTTAGCCCCTTCTTTGATTAGACCTACATGTTGGATAATTTGCATGTGATAACTTTTGAGCTCATCATATGTCCATGAGAATACATATCACTATTGCTTGAATAAGCGAATAAAATCTTATCTCTCCTATGATGTGCAACAAGTACAAGGATTGACATACTTCAAATCCTTTTATGTTCCCAGATTTATCTACTCGTGCGACAACATTGAGCTATAGGTCTTTTTATTGATGGGCCCTCAGAAGTGATTTTGCAAGTCATATAGTTTATATAATGATAGCATGCCTTTCGGCATGAGGTTTCCTTTTCTTGTGCTAGCTTCATCTTGAAATGCTTTCTCATGGTAGTCTTCATCGATCGTTGCATCTTTTAATACATTGACATTTTCCATAAAATATAGTATTTTCTCGTCATCATTGAAAATGTGTAAATTAGAATATTATCAGGGACAGGTGGATTATAAAGGATTTCTACAGAAAAACCATCTCTAAGAGATGACAACCTAGCAGTAGCATTTGCTAATGCATCCACAACTATGTTACGCATTCTAGGAATAGAGATAACATTAAAAGCTTGGAAATGTGAAATCTAATGCCTCATCTCTTGTTGGTAAATTTTGAGATGAGGTGACACACAATTTATAGTATCACATACCTGTCGTACAATAATTTTTGAGCCACCTATTTCTTTGAGAACTGCAATGTTGAGGTCGACGGCTCTTTTCAACCTAAGATGATTGCTTCATATTTCACGGCATTGTTCGTGCACTCGAATTCCAAGAAGCTAGAGATTAGATGTTTTCTTTGTTATGGGTCTATTAAAACACAAGCAACTTCAGAGCCCTCTTGTATTTTGGAACCATCAAAATAAAAAGTCCACATATCATATGCACAAGGGCTACATACCATATGAGTGCTATTATTATTATTTCTATTAACTGTTAAATATAATTTTCACCAATTAGACTAGGAAGGAGCTCCAACTATCTATCTGGTGGGATTAGGGATGGTTGAGAAAGATAACACACCAGTTCAATTTCCAAAAAGAAATTGAAAAAGCTAATGTATGTGAAATCCATTGGCTCATTTTCTCCCTCTAAGGGAGTTACCATGTGTTTCATATAATTCTATGAGTTCACTCGAGTCTGATTGTTTCTGCCCTTATACAAAAGCCACAAATGTGACAAATTTGTCGCAAAGTACCCATGTAACTTGTTGGACTAGTGTCTTCTCAATAACACACCCTACTCTTCAGGAATGTCCACAATTACTATGTTTATACATTGGTGAACTCAGTAATTAGATGATAAATGAATAAGCACATTTTTTAGTTCACCAATTGCATGGACAAGAGTCATGTTCAGCTGAATGATCTGTGCATCTTTTTTATCCCATTTTGCATCGATTTTCTTTGCGAAATATATGGGTGTTACATTTACCGATGCACCAAAATCAACTAAGAAATTGTGTACATTAAATTTCAAATTTCAATAAAAACTGAGGGCAAAGTGTATTTATATCGAAAGTTAAATCATTAAGTATGGACTCTAGGGAACTAGAGGAATTACTATATTCAGCTCCCTTTTGTGAAGAAGCATTATTACAGATGGGTTGTCCAAGTGCGCATAGTAGAATGTCCTGCTGGCTCATGATCTTTGTTAATCGAGCAGTGAGATATCCGTGCGAGCCTTCTTCATTTCATCAACAATATTGTAATCTAGTGCGGGAGAGATTTCCAAAGTGTCTGGGGGAGTTGGCTTGTCTGCTACTTCTAGAGTGATGGACTTTATTTTTCTTCTTGCGAAAGTTCTTTTCATTGTGACTTCATATCCATACTTGTTCTGAGTGTCATGTGTTGATTTGATGGGTAGATTGATCTTCCTTAACAAAATTTTCCTCAAATTTTGCTTCATCAACTTCCGTGTCGAAGTCGACCCTTGGCTTCTTAAGTTATATCGAGTGGTCTACTTCTGGGTGGGTTCATTAGTGATTGGTTTCTTTTTGGAATTTTTCTTTCCAACTACAAGTACACAACTGAATGTGTTCATAGCACACCCCATTCTTGGGGTCTCTTTGGTCAAGGGAGTTTCTTAATTTTCTTTCGTAGGCTTAGTATGCTCATTAGTAAACATTCTATCAATAAAGTGTGTAGCCAAAGAATTCATGTTGTGGATCCATTGTGGGAATTTTTTTTTCTGAATGGTATCCTTGATGAAATGAGTAGTACTGATCCATACCCATACTTTCAATATTCAGCAAAACATTCAAGATTTGTGCAGACTTGGCCAACCAATTGTTGTTTTTGCTGAAGTTGGAAGTCCTTCTCTGAAGGTTGAACTTGGGAGGCCTGTTGCTCATGATGGTCTCGCTTGACCTTTGTTTCAATTCTACCAACTCATTGGATAGAAAATTGATAGTGCAGGTCAAGCTCTCAAGATCAATTGCTTCTTTTTCTTTGGCCTTGCTTAGAGAGCCCTGAGACATTTTCCTCATGTCTTTGGAGACTTTTGTTAATTCCTCATCTTCGATGACTCCAATCGCATGTAGGTCCTTCGCAACTATAATCGACTCTATAAAAGTTTCATCCAAAGTTGGTTTCACAGTTATTTTCATGAATTGTGTGATGCTTGATGGTGAGGAAGATGTTAAACAGTCAATTGTGATGGAGTCGTGAGGTTTTGTGTTTTGTATAAATATGTTCAAGATATGGTTAAAAATCTAATTGAAATCTTTCACTTTTTCTTTCTGCTGCTTCTTGAGATTACCCATCTCTTTCAAAAGCATGGCGGGGTTTTTATCATCAACAAATTTTCCAAGAAATAATTTTTAAAACCCCTCCAATTCTGGACCGAGTTTAGAGGAATATTATGATACCATACAGTTTCTCTACCATCTAAGGTACATGGAAACAATCTACATGCAACATCATCATAACGTACCTCAAGTGTTTGCAGATGTAGATAAAAGTTGTCTAGATGGTCTTCTTCCTTTATTGCTTTTTTAGGGCCATACTTCATTAGTATCTTCTCCAGGTGCCTTGGCATCTTGTGTAACACACCCAGTAGTGCAAGTGGGCCTTGAGTCATCCAGTCCAGATCTTGGTATGCCATGTATTTGTCATTTTTTTCCCTTCTTCGTCAGAATCTCATTGGCTTTCTTCTTCTTCTTCTCCTCCTAACGAGTGGAAAGTATCGTCCTTAAGCACTATGTTATCATTGTCACCATCGTTGAAGGATAGAGGTTGTTCTAGTTTTCTTACTTTTACTTCAGAATTTTCTAACTCTTCAAGGGTGGCGAGAACCAATTCTTCAAATGTCGAGACCACTAACGCAGTGGGGGTAGTTTGGTTCTTCTTTGGGAAATATGGAAGAGTTTCTACTCCTAGTATCAATCCAATGGTCGATCCATAGATTCAGTGAGATATGCATAATGCCTCGATAAGGAAATACTGACCGGTGGGGTAAGTCGAAAACACAGCCACCAGAGGATTTCTAATGGAAGCGACATGGAGATGTTTGCCAACTCCAAAGGCTGACAGACACCCCCACATATGGGCAAAGGTTCCCTCCTTCCATGAAAAATAATAATTGGAAAGTACCTTCCTTCGGAAGCAAAGCCAACATCGCTTCTCTCCATCCTTACCTGAAAAGGAAGCGACAAAGCCTTGCCTCTTACAAACTTTCAGGTGATAGGGCGATTGGCCTGGATCTCATCATAAGAGACTTTGTAAGATTTCATAGTTCCAGGATCAGAAGAATTACCAACTTCAGGAATGTGCATAGGGGATTTGTTGTGAATTTTACTTCCTTGACTAAAGGAAGTGAGATTCTAGTTCGTGAGGTTATCAACCATAAAAATCTAGTTTCCCTCCTTCTAGTCCACTAAATGTTGACAGTGTTGGACCCGCCAACATGCAAGGGTCTCTTCGATATGTCGTCCCAATTAGAACTCACATCATTTTGATAAGAGCCCCATCTAGAATATGGCCTAATTATTGGTTACCTTAAATATATTCCTTGGCTTTAACTGTCAACAAGAGAGAGGAATGCAAATGTGCCTTCGAAAATTAAGGGAGTTTTTCATGGTGAGTGTTTGATTGTATGTGTGTCGAAGTTCTTTCACTACAAAGGGGAGGGAAAGTGAGCCTCTAAGGGAGAGGTAGTAGTACCACCCTAGTAGAGACACACAAAAACAAGAAGGATTTATATAACAGCAAGCGGAATAGTCCATGGAGATGTGACGTTCGGTGAAACCAATGTAATGAGGAGGATTTATCTAATATCCAGCAGGACATTCCACGAGGATGTAACAACAATAATTAAAATTACAAAACATTCCCAATATGATAAGTACCAAAATAAATGAAATAGTTCAACTAATTTAGCACAGATGAAAGAAAAAATGAATTACAAACATTCACATACTAGTCTAATTGAATTCTAATAGTAGATAGTTCTCTACTAATAGCAGATAGTGGAAAGAGGTTTTTAACAGGGTAGAAAGAAGAAAGAGTCTTACAAATATCCATAATCCATGCATGAAGAATGTGCTAGCTCATAGGGCTTCTTATATTAAACAAAATTTCCAAGGCACATGTGTATAGTGAACACCACTAGGTCCAATAATGGAGCATTGGAGCCACTCCTTGCTCCTCAAAATAATTGACTTATCTCTCTAATGCCTTGTGGGAGGATCCAAGGTGAAAATTCCTTTTCTCTTACAATAACAATGTATATATAACAATGAGGAAGTGATTCTTCACCTTGCTTATGATTCTTCATCTACCCTCATGATTGTTTGACTTCCAATGACTTTTCAATTTTACATGACTCTTCATATTCCATACATGTACTTTGGACTTCCACTTTACAATACATTTTCGAAACATAATTTACATCATTAACAACAATGGTGTGGCATGTGACATCTCATGACATGACATGGCATGACATTGTGTTGAAGGCTCGAAGTGTCTATCTCAACATTGGGGAAAAACCACCTGGTCGAGACCTTAGAACAAATCCTTTTCCATTTGGAATGGTGGCTCCAACTGGAGATTATGGAACCAGTTTCCCTTAAAATAAATTATAAGAAGTGGATGGAGTATAAGTAGAATGATTTGACATAGTTAAAACTAGAAATAAAGAATACTTAAACTTAATATCTATCCTAGGAAATATATCTATATATGTGATTTAAAAACATCTCATAAGCAACATGACAATATAGATTATCTTGTGATCATGAGGTTAAAACAAAAATGATAACTAATTTAATTGAATAGTTAATTAAACTAGTTGATAAACTCATCACATATATGAGATTTCATTGTTTATGCATATAATATGTAATTCCAATCACGCATATCAGTAGTGAAAAATGTATGATTGTTACAGCCCATATATGATAAACATAATCAAATTACCATTGAAGTCTTAAAAAAAGCGATAATAAATAGATAATAGTACCTAACAAATCGTTACTCTACTCATGAGAAAATGGTAGTGGTTTAGGTTTATATTAAGAAGAAATTGAGTTACAATAGTGCAAACCAAAGCCTTCTTTCCAAAATTTAGAACCCTTTCTCCTTACAAACGAAGGGGATTTATAGTCTCAAAATGAAATACAAATAGAGAAAATAGAGAAAAACTTGAAGCGGTTTTAACAAACAATGCTTAAAATAAACCAAAGAGACATTTTTAGAATTTTTTTATAAAAACTTGTTTAGGACTGTGAAGAGGACTTCTCTCCCATTCACTGTTGAAGTTCATAAATATCTATCATATTCTTCAATTCGAGTGATGTCTTCAGTTGAATCCTCATTTGGTTGATAAATCTGGCATCCCTTAATACTGGGAACATGTGAGTTGTGATATTGGATAGGCAACTGAGCATTAAACATTGGTTGTGAGGCTTGGCTAAGAACTGCCAAAGGCTTTCCAAGTCAATTTTAGATAACTGATCAATTATTTTGACCCGTTTCTTGGATGATTCCTTCCACATTTTCATGAGAAGTTTGATATCTGACAGCATTCCCTCAAGGTCGTTTGATATGATATTCACCTGGAACAAGTTATCATTAATTCTCTCCGTGAGATTATTATATATATCTCCCGCATTGAACATTGATTCCTTTGTTTTTTTTAAGGAAAATCTCCCATTATCTGAAGACTATTTCCTTGTGTAACTCTTCTATTATAGGAAGATTGGCTAATCTCCCCTTAGTTTTGTCCTGCCATATAAGGAAACCTACAATATTTTCTTCAATATCATTGAAATAAGTTCTAATGTATGATAATTGGTCAACTAGGGAACTACCTACTTCAAATAAATCATGAATAATGGCCAACCTTCGAAAAAACACAATTTTTTGTTGAGAAAGGAGAGTATTTAACTCTCCTACTTCCTTCCTGAGCTTTGTGAATTTAGGGTTAACCTTTAGTTGTTCAATCATGTTCTGTAATTCTTGTATATGAGCATCTCAGACTTGCAAATCAATGTCATGTTGAACTTTAAGAGCATTAAAATTGTTTTGGAGTTCAATAATTTATCCTTGCCATATATCAACATTATTTTGTTTCTCAATCTCAAAACTCTGTTCTAACTGTACAATTTTGTCTTCCTTTTCTTTCAATAGTTGTTGCACTTTAGTGGCTTTGTCCATGGTTGTGGAAGCATAAGCTCTTGTGAACTAAATGAGTCTCCCCAGTTCATCTGAAGAAGTGAACAATGAACCCTTCCATACTAATTTGAAAGAAGAATTTCTAGGAATTAAATCCTGGGACTACTCGAGTTTTCTTTTCTCTTTCTATCTTTTAACAACAGCCTTATGCTCAAGACTGTAAAATACATCAAGTGGAGGAATTTATTCTACCCTTAACAAAAACACATAGGTTTGGAAGACTCGTATAACTTTAATTTCTTCATTTTATAAAGGCTAATCAAAGGCCTTAACTGTAATTAGAGTCAGTTCTAAACTTTTAGAAGTATCAAAGACCTTCTCTTGTATGGGAGCCTTCAAAATGTGTGGTTGATTTTCCTTCAAAACATGACTAAATTGTTCCCATATTTTCTCAAGCTTGGAACTAGGTAAAAGAACTTTAGCATGAGAAGAGGAGGAAGCTCCTATCTCTTTTGTTTGAGGCATGTCAATAGCCTATATGGAGCCAGTAATTATAACATCATCGTGAACTGTAATTTCTTAAGGAAGCTTCAATGAATCCATAGGTAAATGGGATAACCTTTTGGCCCAGTATTGAGTGAATTGAGTCATTTCCTGTGGAGTCAACTACTTTGCATCCTGTCTTATAACCACTGAATATGTGAAATCCTTTTCAAATAGGTCATCAAGTGTATCTGGTTCATGCTAAAACTGCCTGATGCTTGATTGCGCAGTAAACTTTTTGAAAATATGATGGGGATCATACCGTCCGTTAGCGATGGTAGGGAAATTGAATTCTAAGATAGAATTAATCTCAATGGTTGCATGCCTGAAATTATCCAAAGTATACATACCACAATGAAGAGGAAAAATAGGCTACACTTTCTTATTAGACTCTTCTAATACTTTTGAAATACCATTCCCTATAGTTTGGTATGTTATTTATCGATCCATAAGTTTTTCAGGGACATACAGATGCAAGACATGGAGATTAGCAAGACTACCAAACACTTAGACGTAAGTAAAAAACTCCTCACCAAACCAATTTTGAACCTAGAGTAAGTCGGTTTCGGCTTATGGGGAAAACCTAGGAGTTCTCTTGTTAAAGATGATTTGATAAATAAGGATCATTACACCATGGCATATTTTATAATAGTGAGGTTGATACTTTTAGTCCCAAAGGATATCATGATATATATGGATAGGAGTTGGGTCTTCTAAGGTCCACTTCAATAGTGAAACACAAGGAATCTATTATATATTCACTCATGTAGAAGGGAGGAATTATATTTTCCAACACCTTGCACTTACTTCTAAAATTTAGGATATGAATAGCTAAATTATGAGACAATATATTTCCCCAATATAATATATATCCTTCTGAGGTAGCATCAATCAGTGGTGTCCATTCATTGGAAACTTTCTAAGTTTTAGAATAAGAAAAGATTCTATATATCATGGCATCTATTTGACAATAGGGGCCCACGAGAGAGTCAGCTGCATACATACCCTTTTCCTCTCACTTATGCTTGTTTAGATTGCATATCCATGCCCTAATAGGCTCTGATGCATTATCATTTTCGCTCATGAATTTATCCACAAATTGTTTGGTATATTTGCACTAAGGTGGTGTAAAATGGTGCATTGCACTAAAATCAATGTTGTTGAATGAGCCGATAATTGTTTTCTTTTGTGTCATGAACTTCCTTTCTACAATGCTTAAGTTTTCAATGACCCATCAAACCATGTCCGTATAAGGAAGGATTTTTGGTCGAAAAGCAATCCTATGCAAGAATGAATTTTCCACATCATTGTAATTGGAATTAGGGACTGGTGTTGAATCCTCAACTGTAATTAACATTTTGTGGCTCTGGGTCCTTCATCCTCAAATAGTTTATAGATAGATTCCTAAGAAGCACTTCCATCATCTAGAGAACAATCTGTGTCGAAAAACAATCCTGGCATATTGGTGTTTTTAGTTGGAGGAGCAGTCGATTGCTGTTGAGAATAGGCATCTTCTTTTCTTTGGATGCTTTAGACATGATCCAAAATGGATCCTAAAACCCCCTAAGTCTTCATTTACTTAAAAACTATCGCAAGGGGAAAACCTTTAAAAAAAGGCAAATTACACTATCGAGAGAGAAAAACATGGAGAAAACGAGAAAACAGAGCCTATCAGAGGTCAAAAGGAACAATGCACAGGAGCCATCGGATTTGGCCGATCAACCGTCCAGATCTGATCGGTATATCGCAATCGGTGATGGCAGGTGGAGTCTATCAGAGGTGGCTTTATGGGAAGTGTAATAGCGATTAGCGTGATTAAATGAGAGCCATTGATCTATGCGTGCAGATCAACGGTCCAGATTCAACCACGCTATCGCATCGCTAATATATATATATATATATGGATTTAACCGCGACCTGAAGGATCAGCGATAGCGATTACGATATCGCAATATCGCATCGCAGCATTACAAGGGGCCGATAACAAATGTGACTATAATAGCTAGACCTGATAGGATTATGGATGAAATTTGATAATATTTCAAGTCTAGTAAAGGGGTTTTTTCAATGTATTTCGCATTTTCGATAAATAAATGAAAAGCAAAGGAAATGCGTCCGATGCGATGAAAACAGACATGAAAGCAATATCTATATATATATATATATATATATATATATATATATATATATATATATATATATATATATATATATATATATATGCATTTTTATCTCATTTGAGTTCCACAATGAGCAGGATTTTAGGCAGGCCTTAGGTGGTAAGTGGTATTGGACGGGCTCCACCTGATCCCATGCACTAGCCGACATGTGGCTTGAGAAAACCGCCTTTCGGGAGGGTAATCTCTGTACGCCTTAGCTGCTTGAAATGAATCTCAACCATTAGATCAAGATCACTCAAATCAATGGTGGATATGCTATATCGATATAAAGGTGGACCCGATGGAGTTCTAGGGTAGAATTTTTAATATTTCAGGTCTGATAAATGGCAGTTTGGCGGATTTTCCTGTGTTTTTGTGTATTTCTCTATGTAAGCAGAGAATAACTATTTTGGGGATTTCAAAGGCACCGATGGTCCCTTCCGTTGCAAAACAGGTGACCACCATTCCTGAAACCGTTTGGAAATGATTGCTTAATGCTTAGAGGGGATTTGAGCAAACAGAGGCCGAAAGCCAGAGAGCCTAGAGGAGGAAACGAACAGACAGCGCCAATTGGCTTAAAAGCCATAGAATGATAGAGATAGAGGCAAGCAGTGCTGAGACAAAGAGAAAACAAATATAGAGAGTGAGAGAACGAGTCTGTGTAAGAAGACAGGCTTGAGGGATTCAAGCAAAACTCTTGCTGTTTTGTATCTGTTGTGTTGAGACTCAATTTGAGCTCACATTTTGTAAAACTCTACTCTTGAATACATAATAGAGAGGTCACCACTGAAGGTTGGACCAGGAGACGTAGCCCAAGAGCTTTGGGTGAACTCCATATTAAATTTATTGTGTTACGTGTGTTTGTCTATTATGTTTCTCTAACTGCTCATTGTCTATATTATTTGCAATCTTATCTATCTGTTGCACTCTGTAATATAGGGAAATCCATGCACATGAGTCTCTAATAACTTAATATTATTCTAAGATCTCATTTTCAGATCAAGTGGTATCAGAGCTTTAGGTTTGCTAAGGTTAGACAAGCTTGTGCTAGAATTTTTTTGAATGCTAACTAGGTCAAAGCTCAAATAGGGGAAAAGAGAACTTCTTGGGGCCAATCCAAAAATTGGAAGAGTCTATCCTCGGAGGAAAATGGTAGAAGAAACTCCCCTGGGAGTAGAATCTCAATTTATGGAAGGTTTTGGGGCACTTCAAGCCATGGTGGAAGAGATGTATCGGGAATTTAAGAAAGGCCAAGGTGAAAGCACTTCAGCATCTCAAACAGATAAAGGAGTAGAGGAACCTCTTCTAGATGCACATCCAGAAGGCAAAGGAAAAAAAGAGAATCCTTCTCCACCATCTACTCCATCATCACCGTCCTCATCACCTTCTTCACACAAAACTAGCCCTGAAAAGAAAAATAAGAAAATTGTTGTGATTAAATTAGATGTGAAATTTGATTTGCCAATTTATGATTGTGAATTAAATGCAGAAAAGCTAGATAACTGGATTAGAGATATTGATGTATATTGCAGGGCGCATAACATTAATTTAGAAAGGAGAAAGATTTAGTTGGCTAGCCTTCGCCTTGGAGGAACTGCACTAGTGTGGTGGGAAGGCAGGACACAAGCTGATCTGAAGAGACATGGTAAAATTCTTTCTACTTGGAATGAATTTGTTTCTGCCATTAAAAAACAGTTCTATCCTCTAGCTTATATGCAACAAGCAATGATGAGTTGGCAAACTCTTCACCAATTAAAGGGTCAAAGTGTACAAAGCTAGACCCAGGGATTTAGAAAAAGAGCTTTAACTCTAGGAATTTCTCTAGACTCACCTGAAACTTTGTTGAAGTATATAGGTGGTCTGCATAGCTATTTGAGGCACACCATTCTCATGTTTAGCCCCACTAGCCTAGATGATATATCAGTTGAGGCTACACATCCAGAGGCTGGAGGCAAGAATGTGAACCCAGAGATTGGGGGATCATCAAAACCCTCTACAAGCAAGAACAAGGAAAATAAAAAGAGGAAATGGAAGGAGAGGAAGGAAACCGATGTACAGAAAGACAAACCTTCATGCACTCACTACAAGAAGGATGAACGAGATGATGAACAATGCTGGTCTTTACATCCGGAGCTGAAACCTAAGAATTTTGGTGGTAAGAAGAAGAAGACTGCTACTGCTATTCAGAAAGACTTGGGGTCAGACTCAGGTGATGAAACAACAGTCACAGCCATAGGTATAAAAGGTAAAAATTCTGAAGCATCTACAAGTAATTTTGCACAATCTATTGATAATGAAGATAATGAGAGGAAAAGACATAAGCTTTTTCATATTAGAGTTATTTCCAAGGACCAAAAGATTGATACTTTATTTGATAGTGGTTCAGAAGTAAACTTGATTTTTGAAACAATTGTAAAGAAGTTGGGCTTACTAACAACACTTCACAAGAAGCCATATCCATTAGGTTGGGTATGTGATAAAGCAAAGCTACAAGTGACTAGAAAATCTAAACTTAGGTTTGTTATTGGGTCAACTTTTATAGATGAGGTTGAGTTGGATATAGTTCCCTTGGATATATGTGGTATTGTTTTAGGAAGTCCTTACTTGTATGATAGAAAAACCATTTTCTATAGAACTGAAAATAAGTATCAACTCACAAAAGATGGAATAGAATATATTGTAAGAACCAATCAACTCAAAAATAACTATTCTCTCATAAATTCAGGGTAGATGAAAAGAATTGTAAATTCATGCAAGCAATTTTTACTGATGGTTGTAAAGGAAAAGAACCCTAATATGACCAATGTATTTGAAGGCTATGATGCTAAACAGAAAGCTGATTTAGTTAAAGTTGTTTCAAAATATGATATCCTATTTCAAGAACCTAAACGTCTACCACCCAAAAGGGAAATAGTACATGATATTCATTTGCAGCAAGATGCTCCATTACCTAACATCGGAATGTACATGTTATCCACTTTAGAGAATGCAGAGATCAAGAAGTGGGTACAAGAGCTACTCGATAAAGGGTTCATAAAGCCAAGCACATCACCATGTGGAACTCCAATTGTACTGGTGAGAAAGAAAGATGGTTCATGGAGGATGTGCATTGATTACAGAGCATTGAATAAAATAACAATCAAGAATCATTATCCTCTTCCTCGCATTGATGATCTATTAGATTAGCTGAAAGAAGCTGTTTACTTTTCCAAGTTGGACTTGCATAATGGCTATCATCAGGTCAGAGTTGCAGAACAAGATGCATGGAAAATTGCTTTCAAAACAAAGCAAGGGTTGTATGAATGGTTGGTTATGCCTTTTAGCTTAACTAATTCTCCTGCCACTTTCATGAGAGTTATGAATGATGTACTCCGACCTTTTAGTGATGATTTTGTAATTGTATATTTAAATAATGTAAACTTTGAAACGGGAACTATAAACCCAAAACGGGAACTCTGGTCACAAAACCCCGTAAAAACATCAAAAACAGTGCTAAAAACAAATAATGTTGATGTTGGAATAACACCTTTTTTTTTTCTAGTGTAAATTTTCAACATGTTTTAAAATTGGCGTTGAAAACCAATTTTTTGTGCAAAAATTGTACATAAAACACCCTCAAAACAAAAAGTGTTGATGTTGGGATAACACTTTTTTTTCAAGGGTAAAATTTCAAAATTTCAAAATAATGGCATAAAATATTTTATTGTGACCCCGAAAAACATTAAAATTTAAAAAAAAAAATTAATGAAAACATAAAATAAAATTAGAAATATAAAAATTAAAACAATGAAAAAGCACAAAACAATAAAAATGTTAAAAAAAAAAATAACAAAACATAAATTAAAATATATACTAAAAACAAAACATAAAATAAAAATAAAAAACAAAAAAAAAGAAAATCAAATATATAAAAAAAAAGGACAAAAAAAAATCAAACAAAAAAAAAAAAAAAAAAAAAAAAAAAAAAAATCAATCATAAAATGTAACAAAAAAAACAAAATTAACGATAAGAATTAAAAAACTAAAAAGAAAAAATAAAAATTATAAACAAATAATAACAAAAAAATCATATTTAAAAAAATGGAAAAAAATATATAATAATGCGACTTTTTGAAGATTCCGGTGACGGAATCCGGCGAAGAAATTGAGGTCAAATTTTGATTTCTTGCAGTTAAAATGGTTTTTTAACTACATATTTGGATTCAGCACCCTGAAAAACATTGTGCAGAAACTAGCTATCAAACTTGCGATTCCAATAATTCTTGCCGAATTTCGACCGGAAAAATCCGCCGAAAAAGCTTTCAAAAAGTCGCGTTATAGACAACTCCAAATATATATACCTTGTAAACCATAAAAAAAAAAATTGCCAGAAGAAAAAAAAAAACAAAACTATGGAAAAGAGAAAAAAAAAACATTAAAAGAAATATAAAATTAAGTAGGTAAAAAAATAAAAAATAAAAATAAAAACAAACTAGACTAAAAGAAAAAAAAAAAAAAAATAGAAATTAACAAAAAAAAAAAAAAAGTTTAAAACTACTAAAATTAAGATTAAAAATGTTGATTACTTAAAAAAACAAATATAAAAATATATATAAAAAAGACAAAAAAAAAAATTATCTCATAAACCATAATAGAATTTGGAAAAAAAAAGAAAGAAAACAAAATTAATATATATATATAAAATTAAGTAAAAATAGAAAAATTCAAAAAAAAAAACACTAACAAAGACTAGGAGAAAAAAAAAAACATTAAAAACAAACTAGATTAAAAAAAAATAGAAAATTAACAAAAAAAAAATTTAAAAACTAGTAAAATTAATATTAAAAACATTAAAAAAAACAAAAATAAAGTAAAATTTATGAGAGATTTTTCGGCGTAAATCACAAGATATTTCATTTGTCGACGCGTTTCAAGCCAACCAGTGTGGTTCATCATCAGGACAAGTTGAAAGAACAGATCATGCTTTGCATGTTAAGTAGATAGAGCAGAACCTCCAACGGCTATATTCCTTGACCAAGTAACGGCTATATTGACAACGACTAGATTTGACTGGTTAGTTAGGGCAGGATTAGGGGCATATTAATTAAATACGTGACCCTGGTTAATTAAATTATTAATAAAGTAAATGGTCCCTTTTTATCCACTTACAATTATAAATATATATTAAAAAATAAATTATAACGTAAAATTAATGAAATTAATAGTTAGTTATCAAAAATATTATATCTAACTATTAGAGTAATTAATAGTTATTTATAAAATTATTAAAAATATAAAATATTAGAGTAATATATAAATAGCTAGATATATTTTTATTAAAATAAAAGTCAAAGGGATTATTTCATACACTAATAAAATTAATTATAAACTAAATTAATAGTTATTTTTAAAAGTTAAATATAAAAATATTAGAGTGATTTAAGGGTATGATAATAGAATAATTTAAATTATAATTATGATATTATAAATATATATCTAAATAAATTAATATAAGTTAATAGTAAGTTATCAAGATTTAATATTAGGGTAGTTAGTTATAAATGTTATAAATATTAGAGTAATAGTAAGTTATAATATTATTAAAATGTAAGTTAAAGGGACTTATATAATAAAATAAATTAAAAATAAAGTAATTTTAATTCAAAAGTTATTTATAAAAGTTAAATAAATATATAAATATTAGAGTAATTTAAGGGCTAGAAAGAATATTTTAATATTTAAAATTAATGGTTTTTTTGAGAGCTAAAATTATCATAGATTAATTTCAAAATTATTTTCTTTATGTTATTAGCCTAAATAAGTGCTATTACAATACCTCCAACAAAATCAACCTCAAAGAACAAAGGCCACAAGAAACATGAAACCAGGGGAAAAATTTCTTAAAAGACAACAAGAAAAAACAATAAATAGGGAGGGGAAGGCAGGAAGACAACGCCTAGGAGGAGAGGGCTGGGACCCAGCAACTTCTGATCTTCCAGCCATCCTCTCTATTAAGATTGTTCGGCCTTTTTTCAATCTTAAGCGCTTCCCTAAATTTCCGGTGATGGAATTGGGACACTCTAGCAATCACACTAGCCTCCTCGATGCAGACATGATGATTGGTCTTCTCCACATGCTCTACTAAAGCAGAAGACTTGGCTCTCCTGTGCTTAAGGTCAGCTGCGTGCTCACTAATCCTTTGATTAATGGAGCACCCAGTCTCACCAATATAGGGGGTCCCACAAGAACAAGGAATAATATAAACCTCTTTCATGTCCTTGGGGTCAATAGGATCCTTCACTGATCTGAGGGACTTAAGGCTTTTAAAAATAAAAAATTTTAAAATAATTTTTTTTTAAACAATTTTTTTTTATTTAAAAAAATTATAAAAAAAATTATTTTTTTCATTAAAAAATTAAAAAAAAAATTAAAACAAATTTAATTTTTTTATTTAAAATTAAAAAAAAAAAAATTATTTAAAAAAAGAATAAAAAATCATTAAAAAAAATTTTACCGTATTTTTTTTTTATTTATTAAAAAAAAAAAAAATGTGGCCCCTCCGCTCGCCCGCCACCCATGGTGGCGCGGCCCTAGGCGGAGGGCATGCCTACACGCAAACACTCCACCGAGGGTTGCGTGAGAATCGCCCCTCCGCCCACCCACTACCCGTGGTGGCGCGACCCTGGGCAGAGGGCCTACCTGCACGCAAACCCTCTGCCCACCCACCACCCGTGGTGGCATGACCCTAGGCAAAGGGCCTGCATGTAGACCCTCCACCCATGGTCGTGCCACCATGGGCGGTGGGTGAGTGGAGGGGCCACGGATTTTTTTTTTTAATTAAAAAAAAATACGTAAAAAAAACCAATTTCTTTTAATAATATTTTTAAATTTTAAATTTTTAAATTTTAAATTTTAAATGTTTTAATTTTTAATAAAAAAAAAATTCTTTAAATTTTTTTTTTAATGTTTTAATAATTTTTATTTTAATTTAAAAAAAAAAAAAAAAAAATGTTTTAAAAAAATGTGTTTAATTTTTAAATAAATAAAAAGTGTTTATTTAATTTTTAAATAAATAAAAAGTGTTTATTTAAAAAATAAATAAATAAAATAATCATTATTTTTTTTGTTTTTAAATAAAAAATATACACTTAATAAAAAGGTTTTTTTTTTAATTAAAAATAAATATTTTTTTAAAACTTTAAATGTTTTTTAATTTTTAATTTTAATTTTTAATTTGAAAAGGAATATATATTTTTAAAATTTTCATATTTCTTGGTTTTTTTTTTTTTTAATTTGAGTGTTTTTTTTAAATGTTTTTAATATTAATTTTACTAGTTTTTTTTTTTTGGTTAATTTTCTATTTTTTTTAAATCTAGTTTGTTTTTAAATGCTCTTTTTTTTTCTAGTTTTTGTTAATGTTTTTTTTTTTTTTTTTTTTTTTACTTAATTTTATATATATATTTTTTAAATGTTGTTTTTTTTTCCAAATTCTTTTATGGTTTATGAGATAATTTTTTTTTTAACATTTTTTATTTTGTTTTTTGTATTTTTATATATACATTTTTATATTTGTTTTTTTGTGTATTCAACATTTAAAAAAAGAAAAATAAAACAACTTGAAAATTCATTAAGTAATCATAATTTTAAAAAAAATGAACATAATAAATTTTCAAGTGTGAAAGTAAGTCCTCTTAAAAAAAAGGTATGCAGCATCAACACGTTTCAAAATCAACATGAAAATCACTAACATTTAAAAACAAATATTTATATTTGATACATAAGAAAATTTCAAGTGCCAAAAATATTCTCCCAAAAAAACGAATAGTATTCTGCATTACCACTTTTCAAAATCAAGTCACGTTTTTACTACCCGTACGAAACGGCTAATCATATCGGTTATTTAAAGTGCCAAAAACTATGCTCTAAAAAAATATGTGTGTTCTGCATCGCCCCTTTTCAAAAACGGGTCAATTTTTTTCTATCTCTATGAAACGGGTAACAGTATTAGTTCTCATTTCAAAGTTTATGTTGTTTTTAGATGACATTCTTGTTTTCAGTCAAACATGGGAAGAACATTTTAAGCATGTAAAGCAGATTCTAGATGTTTTGAAAAGAGAAATCTCTATGTGAAATTATCAAAATGGGAATTTGGCAAAACATCTTTAAATTATTTGGGTCATATTGTAGGGGGTGGTGAATTGAAGATAGATCCCTCTAAGGTTGAAGTCATTGTGAACTAGCATAAACCCAAATATGCTACAGAAGTTAGGAGTTTCCTAGGAGCAGCACAATATTGGAGAAAGTTTATTGCTAACCTTTCCTTGATTGCAGCTCCCTTACATGCTTTAACAGGATTGAACAAGGTGTTTCAGTGGGGAGGCAAATAGCAGAAAGCCTTCAACACCTTGAAAGAAAATATTAGTACAACACCAGTACTAACATTGCTAGATCTTCAATGACCATTTGAGATTGAAACAGATGCCAGTGACTATGCCATGAGAGCAGTGTTGATGCAACACGGTAAACCCATATGTTATCATTCTGAGACATTTACTTCTGCAGTAGTTAATTATCCCACATATGATAAAGAATTGTATGCATTAGTACAGAGTGTGAAATAGTGGAAACATTACCTAATGGGCAAAGAAACAATAATACATACAGATCATCAACCACTTCAATATTTGCACTCACAAACTAAATTGTAGCAATCAAGACACTATAGGTGGATGAGTTTCCGACAACAATTTCATCTATCATCAGATATAAGAAAGGCATACACAATAAGGTTGTAGATATGTTATCAAGACCAACATAAATGCATCTACTATACTTAAGCATAACTTAGTATTGCATGAAAGCTACATTGAACAATATGCTCAAGATGTAGATATTAAAGATGTATATACAACTTTAAGTCAGGGCAAACAAGTAGAAGAATTGGATTATCATGCTAAGGACCAACTCTTATATCATTTGGGAAAGTTATGCATTACACAAACTAAAAGAGTTAACATAATCCGAGAAGCACATACTTCTCTAATATCAGGCCATTTTGGTGTAAGTAAAACAGTTGCACAGTTGCAAAGGTCCTGCTATTGGCCAAGAATGCATGAAACAATTTCTAGATATATTAAAGGGTGTACCATGTGTGCTACAAGCAAGCCCAATAATAGAAAACTAGGCTTGTACACTCCACTTCCAGTTCCTTCTCGTCCTTGGGAAGGCGTTTCCATGGACTTTGTTGGGGGATTGCCTAAATCTAGAAAAGGTCATGATTATTTATATGTTATTATGGACAGGTTCAACAAAGTGTGTATTTTAATACCTTGTAATAAGCAGATTACAGCTGAACAAACAACGAATTTGTTCTTTCAGCATGTATGGGTTCATTTTGGGTTACCCATTTCCATTGTATCTGATCGAGATTATCGATTTGTTGGGAAGTTTTGGTCAAGTCTGTGGGAATTGATGGACACCAAATTGAAGAAGAGCACAACATTTCATCCACAAACAGATGGCTAAAGAGAGGTAGTCAACAGGACAATGATCCAGTTGCTCAGGGGCTATTGCAGCAAACATCCCAAGCTTTGGGATGAATATTTGTGTTATGTGGAACATGCTTACAACCATGCCAAGCACTCTTCTACACAGAGATCTCCTTTTGAGACTTGTTTTGGTTTTACACCAAGATCTCCCTTGGATTTTGTCTTTGGAAAAGACATAGCAGTTGATGGATATAGTGATGTGGACAAAGCAACCAAGTTCATTGAACAGATCCAAGAAATTCACCAGGCAGTGCAGAAACAGCTAGAAAGAAGTCGGGCCAAGTACAAGGTAAGGCATGACAAGCATTGAATTGAGCATAGCTTCCAAGTTGGTGATCAAGTTTGGTTGTACATCAGCAAAGACAGAATGCAAGGTGAAGGAAAGAAACTAAAGCCAATAAGGTATGGGCCTTTCAAGATACTTGAGAAAATTGGTGAAAACGCTTTTTGCCTTGATTTTCCAGCTTATATGCAAATCTATTCAGTCATTAATGCAGAGAACTTGAGGCTATATGAACCTTCATTGATTGAAGATCCCGAAGACCAAAGTCAGTAGCCTTCTATTGATGATCTGTTGCCGAAATATCTCAATGAGTTGCAGGCAGACACAGTTCTAGATAGGAAGGTGAGAACTAAGCGTAGAGGGGATGTTGAGTACCTGAGAATCAGACTCAAAAGTGCAAAACCAAGTAGTGCATGATGGATAGAGATTGGACAAGTGAGGAAGTTGTATCCTCACTTGATCGATGCTTAAAAACCAACTTTTGGTGGTCCAAAAGCTTTTTCAGTGGGAAGGCGTGATCCAAAATGGATCCTAAAACCCTTTAATTCTTCATATACTTAAAAACTATTGCAAGGGGAAAACCTTTAAAAAAAGGAAGATTACACTCGGGGGAAAAAAACATGGAGAAAATGAGAAAACAGAGCCTATTGGAGGTCAAAGGAACAATGCACAGGGGCCGTCGGATCTGGCTGATCAACGGTCTAGATCTGATCGACATATCACAATTGGTGATGGCAGGCGGAGTCTATCGAAAGCGGCTTTATGGGAAGTGTGATAGCAATCAGCGCAATTAAACGAGAGTCATTGATCTATGTGCATAGATCAACGGTCCAGATTCAACCGTGTTATCGCATCGCTAATATATATATATATATATATATATATATATATGGACTTAACCGCGGACTGAAGGATCAGCGATATTCGATTGCGATATCACAATATCACATCACATCATTACAAGGGGCCGATAACAAATGTGACTGCGATAGCTGGACCCGATAGGATTATGGATGAAATTTGATAATATTTCAAGTTTGGTAAAATGGTTTTTTCAATGTATTTTGCATTTTCATTAAATAAACGAAAAACAAAGGAAACACACCTAATGCGATGAAAACGGACCCGAAAGGGATATATATGCATTTTTATCTCATTTGAGTTCTGTAATGAACGGGATTTCGGGTGGGCCTTAAGCGATAAGTGGTATTGGACAGGCTCCACCCGATCCCATCCACTGGCAAACACATGGCTTGAGAAAACCGCCTTTTCGGGCGGGTAATCTCCATATGCCTTAGCTACCCGAAATGAATCTCTACCGTTGGATCAAGATCACTCAGATCAATAGTGTATATGCGATAGAAATGTAAAGGCAGACCCGATGGAGTTATAGGGAAGAATTGATAATATTTCAGGTCCGATAAATGGCAGTTTGGTAGATTTTCCCGTGCTTTTGTGTATTTCTATGTGTAAGCAGAGAATGACTATTTTGGGGATTTCAAAGGCGTTGATGGTCCCTTCCATTGCAAAACAAGTGGCCACCATACCTGAAACCGTTTAGCAATGATTGCTTAATGCTCAAAGGGGATTTGAGCAGACAGAGGCCGGAAACCAGAGATCCTAGGCGAGGAAACGAATAGACAACGCCGATTGGCTTAAAAGCCATAGAATGATAGAGACAGAGGCAAGAAGTGCTGAGACAGAGAGGAAACAGAGACAGAGAGTGAGAGAACGAGTCTGTGTAAGATGAGAGGCTTGAGGGATTTAAGAAAAACTCCTGTTGTTTTGTATCTGTTGTGTTGAGACTCAATTTGAGCTCACATTTTGTAAAACTTTTCCCTTGAAGACATAATAGAGAGGTCACCACTGAAGGCTAGACCAGGAGACGTAGCTCAGGAGCTTTGGGTGAACAACATATTAAATTTGTTTTGTTATGTGTGTTTGTCTTATATGTTTCTCTAACTACTCATTGTCTATATTATTTGCAATCTTATCGATCCGTTGCACTAAGTAATATAGGAAAATCTATGCACATGAGTCTGTAATACCTTAATATTAGTCTAAGATCTCATTTTCAAATCAATACATTTCTTTAGAATTATGCTTGTCAAGATTAGCTTGTAATGAAAAACATGGGTCAGAGCGATAACTTCTTCATCATAAAGACTTAACACAAATAACAAATTTCACATAATAATTTCTTCCTTTAAGGGAGAATTATGATAGAATTGAGCTGCAATGAATGAGAATGAATATAATCTAGAAAACCATAAGTTCATCACTTTTAGATATTAAATGAAAAAACATGAATTCACGTGGGTTTTCCCACATCAGCATATTAGAAGAAATATATCAACGAAATCAATTAGATGTGCATTATAAATTTACGATATAGGTAACTTTTGATGAATCATATTTAAAGAAGTAATGGCTATAAGTAGAGGTAGGAAATGATATCGAGAGTTCTATATTGGCAATGGCATATATGATATTTAAATAGAAATTATCTAATATGGAAGTATCGATATTAGGTGTAAACGGGAATATCATACGTCTCGTGGTATCGAAGGGGACACGTATCAAAGATAATGGATATCAGAGCTCTGAAGTATAAGATATATTAAGTATCGGGAATAGTGGATATCAAAAGCAGGTATCAGAGGAATTAAGTATCAAGGTGTTACAGGGAAAAGTGTCTATATAGAACTGCTCTATCCCATTAAGGTGTGACAGCTGCCTTAGAAACAAACAGAGAAAAACTACTTTTGTCTTTCCTTTATGAATTATAGATAGAGAGGAACAGAAAGACCAACCTCTGTCTTGTGCTAATCCCTCGATTCGATCCCTCTCTTCTTTGATAGTCCTCAGCTACCTGCTCCCTTGCACGCCCAGCTTCACAAAGTACCTGTAAGATCACAGAAGCGTAGCACTATACAAAGACATGGATCTATATTCATAAACAATCTAGGATCATATATAAATTGACCATACAAATGTAACAAGCATCAATGATACAAAAGCATGGAGGAAAACTCAAATAGTTTTTATTGATAAACAAGAAAAGATCCAAGAGGAGTTACAACCAGTTGTTCCGACCTAGCATCAACCTCCCAGCAAAGAAACCCCTCTTCACCTCAAACAAAGCATAGATCACCCAACAATCTGATGTTTTTCTCAAAAAACCAACAGCAATTCCTTACAATATGCAAAATTCCAGCCTCTGGATCTCTAGGATGAGGGATCCATATATAGATATCTGTAAGAGGGATGAGTCAGCTTGTGTTTTGATTAGTGTCTTATCTCTGATAGTTCTTGCTTCCACTTGGAGATTGAAGGTCTCTTACTCATCCTTGGTCGAATTCAGTGAGGCAAGTGTCACAGGAGAAGATTCTGGAATCTTCCATTGTCTCTCCACCTCGCGGAATGACACTGCCATTTGTCATTTCTCGCCCATCGCACCCCATAGAAGGGACTTTTGAAATGCAATGCACCCTCACAGTGTATTTAGGTGCAATGCAATGCACCTAGCCAGTGGAGCAGCTGAAATGATCCTGTTTTGACCAATTCTGAGCATTTTCTCATGGAGAACTTCTGGGAGAAGCTGTAATCTGTTGACCTTGTTCCTTTAGGAGTTAGAACAACACTTTTAGGGACTTAGGAGCCCTTGGTTTATGGACATTTCATGCTTGTGGTTGCAGGGCACAAAAATGTCTATAACAGTTGCCCCCTAAAGTATGAGGCCGTTAACCTTTTGGTGTCGAGTGAAATGCTTTATTATGAGGATCCGAAGTTCTTTTAATGCTGGGAGTAGACCTGTAATAAGATACAATACAATACATTATCTTCATACTATTTTTCATGATCTAGCTGAGGCGGGCATTCCCATGCTCAGCTTTATAAATTCATTTTCATGTACATAGGACAGACAACCGTCTGAGTGTAGACTGATGATTCTGATAGAGCCATCATCCTTTTGAGTGGATGATTATCTGTGCAGCAATGATGTAGATTCAATGCCTTTATTTCCCTGAATATATATCGCAACCCGGATGGATGAAACTAGATCTGGGGTCTTCAATCTCGTCCGATCTTCACTCGGAGTACAAGTCGATCCATGTGAGAAATATTCTGAAGTCGACCATGGAAATACATCGCTTGATTACCAGTCAATGATGTAAACTGTTAACAAGCACGAGAGGAATCACTGATAATGATAATGACCCTCAAGGTACTGCAGTACAATTCACGTGGTGTGAATAAAGGACTTGGCGTCGAACACCATGCAAAATCTTTCGGTCGAAGGCCATTGATGTAAACCTGTCGCCGGAAGTGAGAAACTTGCCATTGAGGCATGCAAGCTTCAAAGTACTGAATGGGGTGTTCCTAGATCAACTTCTTGGATAATGAGCTGATGTTGACAAGAAGTGATCCGTCACGGGAGGGCCTTAATGAATCCCACATCAATGACACGGAATGGAGCAAATTATTTTAATGGAGGTGAAAACGATCTGGTGATATAAGGTTCAGGGTGGCGGTCATGAAATAATGGAGTATAATGTATGGTAGTGGGTGAGACACAGGTGAATTCTCTAAATGACTTCTCTTGAACATATCGGCGACACTGATGTGATGGATTGGTAGCATTAACCCCAAATGTGGATGATATGGCGTGACCATGGTGATGTGACCGGTGAATGAAACAACCCAACTCGACTCGGACACAGAGCGGAAGTGTCATGTTCAAGAGCGACTTGCTACCAATAAAGTTTCTTTGAGTTTTCTTCCCAATTTTCCCCAGTCATTGCTGACCAGTACCTCTTTATTTTTGTCAAGCTTGAGGAGGATAACATATGCTTGTTCTATAATTTGCCCTTCGGGCAAACCCATCGCTATGTTTTAACGAGCCTAGCGATAGTGAAACTCGTTCTCGTCTATAGACAAGTTTGTCGCTATTAATATTTTTAACGATTTTAACGACAAAGATAACTCGGTCCTTTTCAATTTTAGAGAGTCTGAAAAGGAACGTAAAGGTAACTCCAAAATTCCTTTTTCGTCATCTAATCCCTTAAGTCTGAAAAAGTATAAAACAATACATAAGGGATGAATTTTCGATACTTTTAATGAGCCGAACAAAACAAGCGCTTGATCTTTTTGTGTAATAATCCCTCAGGTCCAAAAAGATTAAAATATAGAGGAGGGATATTACTTCATTTCCCTTTAACGAGCTGGAAAGGCCAAGGACTCGGCAATCTTTTCATATTTTACGAGTTAGTTGAAAAGAGCTTAAAGGAGACTCGTCTTTTGAGGAACGAGTGATAACATGGGTAGCAGCTGATTCCAGGTACGGTTTGGAATTTTCCAATCACGGCAGTGTCACAAGGATGGCTAGTGAGATCACTCTTCGCAGCTGTTCCTCAAAATGGGTAAACAATCAAATGGAGGTGAATGATCGGCCAATGAAAAAGTGGAGGTGACGGTGCAAACACGACCAAGGCTTTAATGGCTGAAGTACTACATTCACGATGGTTATTTACCGGGGAATAGTTCATTTTTTAATGAGCTTAAACGCGGGTGGAAACATTTGCTCATGTCTTATGTTTATTTTTTAACGAGCTTGAACTATGTGCTAAAACTGCTCGATTAATCCAGTCGTATGATAAGAATGTCTCCTATAAAATTGCAATTTTTAGAGTTTTGCCCCACATCCTTTCTTTATGCAAGTTAGGAGACGACCAATCCTACGAGTTTAAAGGGTTAGAGGTCCTATAAATTTAAAAAAAAAAATAGTCGCTCTCCGCTTGCACTCCAAAAGGTTTCCATGCCCCAAGGTATAAAACAGAGTTTCAAGGTTACCCCTTCTTTAGTCCGTTAAAACATTTGTTTCACCGAGAGAGGCCTACCTCTTACAGGTTACCCAAAGATTGTTCTATTCACAGTGCAAACAAAACACTTCTTCGGCGATGTCTACCGAAATAAACAAAGGTGAGCGGATGGTATGGCGTGACCATCCCTGACATAACTTTGACAAGAGGATCTTGTTCCAGTCCAACTCCCCCTTCCAATCACGGACGGGAGTACGGAGGTCATATTCTCTCGTGGAAACCTACCTTATACCTGAAGTTTTCCTGTCGATGCAGACCAGGGTGCATGCCCCCTGGGTTTCAGTCATGTCCCCCTGAATCACTCGCGCTCATCAGGTGGATGGACTGGAGATTGAGACATTTCTTGCGTGAAAAGACCATTTAGGGATGGTATATGACTATTTGCTATGCGTGATCCAGGAAATGAAAGTTGGTCTATGAGCTTGACCACTCTTCCTTCGTGCGGAAAACACATCACTCTAAAGAGTGGTGAGACAATGGCTCTCATGCAATAAATATAGTCTCGTCCAAGGAGTAGATTGTAATCCAGGGGTCCTTGAACTACCATCACGTTCATGTGAACGGTTTTCCCTCTCAATGTTATGGGCACATTGGGAAGGATCCCTAATGGTCGACTAGTTCCTTTATCAAAGCCTGTCAGATTTCTCATTTCAGGCAAAAGCGATGGAGAACCAAGCGCTTTCCAAGCAGTCGAGGAAAGGATACTCACAGAAGACCCCTCATCTATGATGGTACCAGCCATAACCATTCTATATATTTGAACAATAATCCGGAATGGTATACTGGCCGGTAAACGGGGTCTGCCTAGTTGATTCCAGTCGAAGGAGACAACTAGGTTGCTTGGAGGTGGGACCGAATAGACGGCCGGGTATGACCCCGACGAATTTCTTTCCTACGGTAAAGGAACGGGTAAATTTCCCCCATGTTCGTTGGAGTCTGTGCTTATGAAAAGAATTTGGATGATGTCATCCTTGTTCTCTTCAGTTAGTGTATCATCTGAAGATGGAACCTCTGAAGGCAAGACCGGGTCAACTGCCGCCTCGACCTTTTGACTTTCATCTGGTATGGATTCAGATGGTTTATCTTTAATGATAGATGCTTCAGCTGACCACCTGAGCGGGCCAGCCGGATTTTCAACTGGTGACGGACTTGGCAAGAGTTTTTTATATCAAGGAGGAAGTCGTACCGGTGAAACCGAACGATCATCCAAAACTCTTTTATCTTCGTCTAAGAAGGGACAACGGTGGACGGCGTGATTGCCTTCGCACAGTTTACAAGGAAATCTATATTTTCCTTTTTTCCCTGGGGCTTCACTTTCACTAGTTGACGATGTGTTTTCAACATGATCATCAGAGGTTGACGACACCGGGTTGTGCAAACGGGGAGACCAGTCCCTTAAGATCCAAGGGATGCAAGGAAAATCTCTGTGATAGTGGTCTCCCTTGCAAATGACACATGGCGATTTAGGCCTGGTCGGTGCAGTGTGTGGATTTTCGTTAGACGAAACTCGTTTGCCCCCATTCGCTTTTGGCTCCTTCTTCTTCTTCTCTTTCTTCTTCTTTTCCTTCTTCTCCTTAGGTAGTTGACTTTTGGCTTTACCAGCTCCATCAAGCGAAGAGGAAGGAGGAGAGGAAGAATTAGAGGAAGTAGAAGGTTGGTGGGTAACTCTGGACTCGTCTAATTGCTGATTCGATTGTTCAGGAATACTGGTCTTCTGAATGACAGAGGTTGAGAAGAGCCATACAGGCAAACCAATTTTTAGTCCTGGAAGCGACAATGTGGCCATATGGGGTGCACCAACATCTCCCCAAGAGGAGAAGGGACTAGGATTTCCTCCTAGGGGAATTCCTTGATTGGTGGACTCCATTTTCTCAACCCAAGATCAACGTAGGAAAAGGGGTAATGAATATTCCGTTTAAAATAAATTTTTAGATGCTTTGACACAACTTGTTTTTTCAGTTTTTAAGAGTCGAGAAAAAACAAAAGATGACTCTAGTCTCCTTCGATTTTTAATGAGCCTGAAGTGACAAGTGCTCAGATGGACCTTTTCCGTTAAGGAGTCTGAAAAGGAACGAAAGGGACTGCTCTGGAAGTCTAGGTAAAGGGAGTACCAAACCAATCGCAAAACTGCAGAATACGTTTTACGGTACAGCAGTCAATCTTCCCGAATGCTGTGTTCAGTGCATTGCGATCGATAGGGCGGCAGACACGACTTCCTATGGATAAAGGATTTAAGCCTATAGGGGTCTCCCAAAATATACTCAACGGTACGTGGGAGCACAAGTCTGTACTGGCACTTATCGTCTCAAAGTGGAGGAATCACCCAACCATTAGTGAGAACAACAGTTACCAGGCTTTACGACACCGGAATACGTCTCTAGCCTAGACCTCTAAATGTTGTGCATTAAGTTCCAAAGCGTTGTTAGATTCATTGAATTTATTTTAAGTTGATCTTGTTTATGAAGTTTGTCTTTCGGGTTCACCACGAGATGTAGATGTAATTCCTAAAATGCAATCTAAAGATGATAAACAAACTTTTTATCTCTTTTATGCAATGAAAATCCTAACTACTAGGGAAAAGAAAGACAGAATCTTTTCACAAAGAGCAAAGAGCACGCTGTAAATGCACTTTCCTAAATCAAGCCAAACAGACTGTCTATATGCAAATGCACGTGTATGTATTTTTTTTCGACTTTCTTAGTATATGGATGCTAAAAAGAAAGTTGATGCACAAATCTGAATTTATTTTCAAGCGACAAATATAAACAAGCTTCTTTTCAAAATCAAAAATAGAGATGATTACGACACCTTACGATTTTGAAATGAATACTTGTTTTTGACACTAGAAAATTATAAATTTAGACCAAAAGCAATAGTAACAGGATAATCAACCATCAACAACAATCAAACTCTTTCCTACGATTGAAATCGACACTTGCGGCAGATTCAAATCAAAGGACGACAGTACGATTATGCTACTTTTGCAAAGGAGAACTGTAAATGACTCAACAAACACACAAAAACATCTACAGTTCTTTTGTACAAAGGAGGAGGAATAACAGCAAGGAAAAGGGGTTTCAAACAGACATATACTGATCACAGGCAGCAAAATTCAGGAATAGAACTGGAAAGAATGAACCACAGAAACCACAACTACACAGGGCTAGTCTGATCAGCACAACTGTAACACAGAGAATCTGAAATGCAGCGCAGGTTGTCCACTCGGGAAGTGCGCTGAAATTTAGAATCTCTTAACAGTACCTATGCTAGGCCAGAAACGAGACTCTGTTCGGGTTCCGGGTCACAGTTTGCAGTTCAGTTCTTGGTTTTTGGCCGAGTAAAAAGCAATCAGTAATTCAACAATCAGGGGTAGATCTAAGGAGGATCTAAGAGCTATCACAAGGGCAATCAGATAGTTTGTGAATCAGTTGTTTAAATCATAAACAGATCTAGTGAATGGATTGAAGCAGCAGTTGTCTACATTGCATTTGTTATGGAAAATGCAGTTCAAATGCTACTTATAAGTTTATGAAACAAACAAACAAAGAATGATAAACAAACAAACTAATTAGCTCCCCAACGGAGTCGCCATTTTGTTACAGGGAAAAGTGTCTATATAGAACTGCTCTATCCCACTAAGGTGTGACAGCTGCCTTAGAAACAAACAGAGAAAAACTACTTTTGTCTTTCCTTTATGAATTATAGATAGAGAGGAATAGAAAGACCAACCTCTGTCTTGTGCTAATCCCTCGATTCGATCCCTCTCTTCTTTGATAGTCCTCAGCTACCTGCTCCCTTGCACGCCCAGCTTCACAAAGTACTTGTAAGATCACAGAAGCGTAGCACTATACAAAGACATGGATCTATATTCATAAACAATCTAGGATCAGATATAAATTGACCATACAAATGTAACAAGCATCAATGATACAAAAGCATGGAGGAAAACTCAAATAGTTTTTATTGATAAACAAGAAAAGATCCAGGAGGAGTTACAACCAGTTGTTCCGACCCAGCATCAACCTCCCAGCAAAGAAGCCCCTCTTCACCTCAAACAAAGCATAGATCACCCAACAATCTGATGTTTGTCTCAAAAAACCAACATCAATTCCTTACAATATGCAAAATTCCAGCCTCTGGATCTCTGGGATGAGGGATCCATATATAGATATCTGTAAGGGGGATGAGTTAGCTTGTGTTTTGATTAGTGTCTTCTCTCTGATAGTTCTTGCTTCCACTTGGAGACTGAAGGCCTCTTACTCATCCTTGGTCGAATTCAGTGAGGCAAGTGTCACAGGAGAAGATTCTGGAAGCTTCCATTGTCTCTCCACCTCGCGAAATGACACTGCCATTTGTCATTTCTCACCCATCACACCCCACAGAAGGGACTTTTGAAATGCAACGCACCCTCACAGTGTATTTAGGTGTAATGCAATGCACCTAGCCAGTGGAGCAGCTGAAATGATCCTGTTTTGACCAATTCTGAGCATTTTGTCATGGAGAACTTCTGGGAGAAGCTGTAATATGTTGACCTTGTTCCTTTAGGAGTTAGAACAACACTTTTAGGGACTTAGGAGCCCTTGTTTTATGGACATTTCATGCTTGTGGTTGCAGGGCAAAAAAATGTCTATAACACAAGGGAATTGAGTATGGCACACTTAAAAAGTTACGATATTATGAGGAGCCAATATACCAAGTGGAATCTATGGGGCCAATGACTTTTACGTATTTAGTTTATAAGGGAGTGCATGACTTATCTTGTTCTTTATCAAAAGCCCCTTTTAATAAAAAAATTAACCATCAGGAATGTTTTATTGGAGAATGGTTTTATCATAACTTTCTTAAAGGAAGGTTATGATATTATAATAATCTGATACAATTCTTTTGACAATGTATCAATTTTGTAATAAGAGGGCCTATCGGGATTTTTTTATGTAGCATTATAAAGGTTGCGCCTTCGATACTTAGGTTCCGAGAAGGAATTTTTCTAGCCTAAGAGATTTTTATAACAAATTTAAAAAATGCCCTATCTTTATTAATAACTAAAGATTTTTATTAACATAAAAGAAGGGTCCCCATTATTTATTATATAACTAAAAATTAAAATAAATGGTGGGACTGTTGAATACTACAATGCTTGGTGACATACTGGGTGAAGTAGTTATCTTTGTAAAAGTAAATGAAATTTTAACCACTAAGGAGAAAGTCTTAGAAAGATATAAATATTTGAAACTTAGATTGATGAAGATTACTCTGAATAAAAAGAACTCATTACTTTGTAAATTTTCACACCTTTTTGTTGAAGAAAATCTCCATTATCTTTGTTAGTCATTTAGTCAATTGTAAAGATAAACTAGAGATCTATAGAATCTTAGCATTTAGATATACTTATTTGTCACTAGTAGAGCCACTATTGTCAACAGGTTTTGATAGCCTCGACCAAGTTTAATTGTACCAGTATCCCATCCACTTATAGTAATATTTTAGAGGTATTAATTTTTTCTTCTTTTCTTATAAAAATTTTATCTTAACTGCTTGAAATCCATTGTTCTGGTTTAGTGGCTAGATAATGACAATTCCATTCACAGGTTATAGTGATACTGAACAATCTAACTTGTGATGAGACCTCTTGTCTTATAGTTATGTAGCCATAGGCCATTATCTTGGCTTGATGACCAGTCATGAAAATGTTAACATCATTAGTTTCCGATGATCGTGGTAAGTCGACTCATGATGAAACCTCTTATCTTTCTAGTTTTTTAAATATTTTTGAATTACACTCTAAAAAATGTAAAATTAGTGGGTGGGGAGATAAATTCACTGAAGATTTGTGGATGACAATTAAATTCAAAATATGCTAAAACTTCAAAATAGTCTTTACTTTTTTAGAGAAAAATTTTAATGACTAATCATAGGACAACCATATCTTTTAAAGTTTCAAGCTGTGAAATATTTATGAATTAATGGATATAAAGATTTCAGAAATTGTAATAGATGCAATACTAAACTTCAATGTTATAGTCTCTTTCTAATAAATTTGTCCTTAACTAATCAAACTTCATGTTAATGAAGAGAGACCCCAATATTAAGTCAAAAGAGTATTACCCAACACCGTTAAGCTAAAGACATCGATATGTACATATGATTATTTACATATTTAGAACAGGACAAGTATTTTCAAGAAAAATATTTTTTTAAAACTAGCCCATTAATAGGAAGACCATCCCTCTTTCCCTATAAATCTTGAAGGATAAAGGTTCATGGGCCTAATTTCTCAATGATTTGAAATGGGTTGAGCCACAACTTTTGAAATTTTGCATGATTTCCTTTTTCTTCATGGGTCTTATCCAATTTCAAAACTAAGTCACCGATTAAAAAAAAAAAAAAATTATCACTTACTAAACTTGTATAAAATGAATATTTGACCATTTGTTGGTGGGGAGCATGAACTTGTTTGTCTTTATCTCTTTCTTCCTCTAACTTTATAATTTGGGACATTCTATACCATAAAGCAAAGCAAGGTTGTTCCTATATAGATTGCACTAAGGTTAGCAAAGGAAGAGCTAGATGAGGAGGTAAGATAACTTCTTTTCCATATACTAAGTGGTAGGGAGATGTGCTTAAAGAGGTTTTATGAGTAATTCTGTCATCCCATAGGGAAAAGACTAGATCTTTGTGGCAATTCTTTTGATTTTGGTCAACTGTTTGCTTAATGATCCTTATGAGGTTTTTATTGGTATATTTTTCTAAGGCATTTCCCTAAGGATAGTATTTTACAAAATATTTAATTTTAAAACCCCTTTTGAGAGAAAAATCAATAATAGCATTTCCAGAAAAATAAGATGTGTTGCCAAACATAAGAGAAAAAGGAATGCCAAACCTAGTAATTATAAATTGATTATAGTTTCAGAATTGACCACCTTGACAGGTATTTCTTCCACCCACTTGGTGAAATATTCCGCAGTAGTCAAAATGTACTTATGTTGTTTAGAAGAGTGAGCAACAATCTCACCTATAAAATCCAATACCCATTGCTCAAAATGTTTCTCAATGTTAACTCGTTACAAAGGTAAGGCTGGTTTCTTTTCCCTCCTTGAAGTTGTCTAGCACACTTTACATTTCCTGACATAAGCATGAGCATATTTGAATAAAGTCGTCCAATAGTAACCAGCATGTAGGATCATATGAGCAGTAGTGTCCCCACTATAATGTCCACCAGCTAGTCCATCGTGTAACTCTTACAATACATTTTCTGCTTAAGGTTTATCTAGACATCTTAGTAAAATAGAATCATAATTTCTTCTAAATAAGACATTATTGACAAGTTGATATTGATTAGCTTTAAGCCTCAAAAATCTCTTTCTTTTGTAATTTATTTCTGCTAAATCATAACCAATTTTCAAATAAAAAATAAAGTCGACATACTAAGATTCAGTGTCAACAATAAATACCTTTGAAATTTGGACATTATTGCCTGAATCTTCATCAACAAAAGTGTTAAAATCTCTAGTTATTAACCTACAAAAACCTTGAACCCCTACTATTTTAGTTGGTTTTATCTCTAGGTGGTATTCTTGTAGGGAAATAGCACAGTTAGCCCTCTTCTCCCCTAATTCCTTTTGGATAAGAAATTGTTTGACCGTGGGGAAAGGAACAATTACTTTCGTATGTGCTTTTAGGAGGAAAGGTCTAAAATTCTTTATTGACTTAAAAACTACAAAAGTTTGTTTTAAAGCTTCTAAATATTTTAGCTCATCTCCTTGTAGATTTGAACTAAGGAAGGAAATAGGAGCTTGAACTTGTTGTTAATTGGGTTGGTTCAACACTGCTGCATTGGATTGTTCAAAAGAAAAAGTGTATAGAGAAAACTCTTTAGAAAAATTGGGTGTTTATAATGAAGGGGCATCTATGATGGCTTGATTTATTGATTCGAAATTCTTTCTTTTGATTTGTCCCCACTTATAATTGCTTTTTTTTTAATAATCATCTATAAGGGTGGGAAAATTTGTGAAAAAATTGGGACAAATCGTTTGACAAAATTTATCTGGCCAAGTAAAGATTGCATGGACTTCTTTTTCTGATGCAAGGGGATTTCGGATATTGCCTTAATTCTTCTATGATCTATGAAAATTCCTTCCTTGGAAATAATAAATCCTAGAAGCTTACCTTAACTAAGATCAAAGAATAACTTTTTAGGATTCAAGGAGATTCCAAATTTGTTGCAACTTCCGAAGATTTGTTTTAGGTCGTGAAAATGATTGCACATCTATTTTTTAATGAACTGTGATGTCATCTAAGTACACAACAACTAATTTATTGATCAAACCTTTGAAGGAAATATCCATGGCTCTCTGGAATGTAGCTCCAACATTAATCAATCCAAACAACATATTTTGATAAGAATATGTTCCCCATTTGGTTCTGAATGTGGTTTTTAGTCTATATTTAGGATGGAAAATGATTTGATTGTAACATGAAAAACCATATAAGAAAGACATCAGTTCAGAACCTGCAACAAACTGCAAAATTTGTTCCATCGGAGGTAGAGGAAAGTTATATTTTTCACATGATTTATTTAAGTTCCTAAAATATATGCAAATTTGAATGGCTCCATTCATTTTCCTAAATGGCACAAGAATCGAAACCCACTTAGAGTGTCTAATAGGGAAAATGATTTTGTCTTTGAGTGGCTAATTTAGCTCGGTCTTAATTTGAGCTTCTAGATTGGGGTGAATCTTCCTAAGTTTTTGTTGAACTAGCTTTACATATGGTATCATATTTATGGTGTGTTGAATGATAGATGTGTCATAGGTTTTAAGATCATCGTAACTCCAAGAAAATACATCCTTTATCTTTTCAATAGATGTATGAAATCATTTATTTCATCTAGTGTAATTCCAAGGCCTAAATTGATGTTTTGAGGTTTGTGATCAAATCCCAAATTAACCAATTCAAAGATTAAAGTAGAACTTTGGAGTTTGCAATTGGTCACTTTTTTGAATCTATATTTCAAATCATACAAGTCTTCAAATTTCACTATAGGCTTCGGCAAATTATTTTCCTTAGAAGACTTGTTTTTCTACTTTTCATGCTCATCTTCATCAATGATTTGATCAGAGTAAGATCCTTCAGAAGTTAAAAAACTTAGGATGTCATTGTCATCATTAAATACATGCCAGTTGGTTATGTTATTTGGAATGGAGGGACAAAATATTAATTCAATTGAAAATCTATTATGACTAAAATCCTCATGTGGAATGAGATTGGAAGTAACATTGGCTAGGAGATTAGCACTAGAATTCTATAATCTCGGGATCGGAGCTATATTGAATGCATTGAAATGGGAAGTCAGATCTTGAATCAAAGATTGGTAATGTTTGAGGTGATTAGAGACAAAATGGTTGTTGTTTATGAATTGTTTTATTACAATATCTGAATCACCAAAAACTTTAAGATATTTGACATCAAGATTGATGGCCTTCTGCAAGCCCTATACCAATGCTTCATATTCAGGAATGTTGTTGGTACAATTGAATTCTAATCTGTAGGCAAGCATAGTTCTTTCTCCATCGGGGTTTACTAAGATGCAACCAACCCTTGCACCATCATTATATTTTTATCCATCAAAATAAAGAGTCCAAAACAAATTGTCACACTTAAATACAACATTTTCCACAATATTGATACATCTAGATGAGTCTGTTTGAGAAAAAAATTCAATATGAGATGAAACATAATCAAATAAAAGGGAGAGTTTTGTGTAAATTACCAAAGAAAGATTTAAGAGAATAATTTCCAAAAATGTTGTTTGTAAATACTACTGGTTCATTTTCCTCATCTAAATCAGTGATTGAATACTTCATATGCTTCTCCCTATCAACATGAATTTGATTAGGTTTTCCATTGTAGGGGAGCCAAATATGTGACCAATCAGTTGCAAAATAACCATGTAGTTTCTCATACTAGTACCTTCTTAAAATAAGACCATACAATTCAAGGATGCCTGTGACCAAGATATCTATTATTTGAAAAACTTTCGAATTTAAAGATGATATAATCAAAATATAATTCATTTCTCCTAAAACTTTGACTTTTGTCCAGTCTAATTGAACAATCTGAACAACAGATTTCTGAGGTGAAATATTCAATTTGAGACAAACTGAATAAGTTGTGATATTGGATGATGCACCAAAATCTACTAAACAGTTGTGAACATTCTTATTAAAAATCTCAAAATTCAAAAGAAAAGGAGTGTGGGAATTTGATCTATCTCCAATCAAAATAGTGTTGGAAGAATCAATCTTGTTTGTAGGGACATTTGGAAGTTTTCCTCTCCCTTTTGAGGCTTTTGTAGTAATAGTAGTAGAAGGTAATGGAGATGCGGGGACTGCATTTAATTCTTTGATTAAAAGCTTCTATTGTTATTTTAACTTACTAACCTCATATAGGGAAATGTTGGCTTTGATATTTTTCATGTCTTCCACGATAATATATTCAATGCTATTAGAGAATATCAAGGCCTTAGATGATGAGAGAGATTTAGAAGTAGTTGGAGGAGAATCAAAGGATGAAGTAGAAGACTTTTTAACCGTACCTTTTTCTTTAGTAGGAGGATCAGGGGACTTTTGATTTTTATTTGATGGAGAAGTATCAACAGGTCCCTTACTTCTAGTACTCACTAACAGAGCTTCCTCTTCTTCTTAATTTTTTGAAGTGGTTAGAATGGAATCCATAAACCATGAGCCTCAACTATCTCTTCTTCTTGAGATTCTTCTAAATATAGGGTTTTTTCTTCTTCTTCGTCATCCTCATCATATTCTAGATTCGATAAATTGGCATGAGGCTGTAATTGTGATTGATGATTCCTTTTGAAAGGTCGAAAGGACTTCTTTGAAGATTCAGCAACCTATTTTTTGATTTCTACCATCTCATTAGATATTGTCATCAAAACCTTTTGTAATCCCTCCAAGTCGTAGGGATATTTTGGAGTCTTTTTCTTGGATTCATCCTTAAAAGTAACTTTTTTGGTTTGCTTTGTTTTTGCAGTAGCATATTTTTTGTCGAGGGCTAGAAATTTCTTTTCCATAGATAGAGCCTCTTTCATATTATCGAGTAGTATTGTTTTATTAGCTCTATATACGAACATAACAATATTTAAAGGAAGAACACTAATGTACCATTCAATTTGCATATCAGTACCAGGTCTAGAAGTGTCTCGGATTTTATTTAACAATTTGTTAAATATCGATTTAAAATCCTTAATTTTTTCATTTGGGTTGGTCCTAATATTTGACAAATCGTTAATCAAAGTGGTCATTGTTTGGTCATCCCCAAATTTTAACAAAAATTTTTATTCAAACATATCCCAATTTGTTATTCATCCAACGGGAAGAGATAAATATGAAGAACCTAAAAATACTTTAAATGTGTAAGGAAAAAGTTGACAAACACATTCCTCTTCTGTGACTCCATTCATTTTAATGGCTAACATGAAATTGTGAAGGTGTTCCTCTGTAGGGAGGCCATCATCACGATTAAACTTGGGTAGGCATATTTTTTTATGTTTGGGAAGAGGATGTAATGGTGGAGTCATATGAACCACCATTGGGTTGTTCCATGGTCTATTTTTCATTCTGGGAGTACGAGGAATAGAGGAAGTTGTAGATGATGTAGAGGCTATAGGAAATTAAACAATTGAAGAGGTTTCCCCTGTAGTGTTGTTAATTATAATATAACTAGTTGATTGTGGCTGAGGAATGTGAATGTAAGGAATCAAAGAATGATGGGAGGAAGGTAAACAGGTAAAGGAAGAAGTGGGATCAACAGAAGGAGTATGATATGGAGAGGACGATGTAATCCCACTAGCAGAAGATTGAGTCTCTAGAGTACTTTTCTTTTCCCAATGAGTGGGTATTGGAAACTCAAAAGGTTTGAATCCAAGTTTCTCACTCTGGGATCTAGTTAACACACCATAACACTGTAAGGATGAAGTAACACTTCCTTCCAATAAATCGGATTGAGAAGATTTTTCTCCAGAAATGGAAATTCCTTTCAATATTTGAATCAAAGTCTGGACTTCAAGGGGCTCTACATGTGCTTATGTAGAAGTTTGGAAAACTAAATTTGTAAGTGTGCTGAGAGATTTGTTGGCTATTTGAATAACTTCAAATATAGGATTAGGAGATTTGGAATGCGATCTTGAAGTTGGTGGTGGCTTCGAGGGAGACTGACTCTTAGAATGACCTTTTGATTTGGGATTAGACCTTATTTCCATTCATAGTCTTATTGTTGGCATTATGATTCAAGTGTTGTCCTTGATGGCAACTCACTCAGAGGTTGGTACAGGTGCTCAGAGACTGGTACAGGTGATGGCAACTTAACTAGTGGACAGATCTCAGTACAGCAGGACAAGAAAGAGATATACGCAGGTTCAGCAAGGAGAATCAGCGTGTACACGCAGGTTGGCTTCAGTAAAAGCGCGTACATGTGAAAACGTACCTTTGGTCAGTGGCAGTTAGTCCTTGGAAGTTGTGCCTATGGTTTTGGACCATGGTGTCTCGACGGACGTGTCGATCCCTAGTTTCGAGGTTGATGGTATTGTGTTACTATGGTTTTGGCTCTTGGTATTGAGCAAGGCCTAAGGCTATATAAGGAGAAGATCACTAGGCCAAAGATAGCAAGTGTGAGTGATGAAGATCTGAGAAAGTGTGTGATCCAAGTGCTGGTTATGGGTTGGTGATCTGAACCAAGGTTTCACTCATGTGGAGGATGATGAATGATGGAACGAGATCTCAAGGCTTGGAATGATTATCTTCATATGGTTTGCCTGTGGATAGATCAGATCTACTGACGCATGTTTATTATTATGATCTGGGTATGTTTTGATGTCTGATATAGCTGCAGAGTTATAAGTTAGAATTTGCAGATCTGTACGCGGGTTGGCTTTGGTAAAAGAGCGTATACACGCAGGTTGGGTTCATCCAAGTAGCGTATACAATGTGAAGTGTGATATTTGAAGATGAAGTTGGATCTGGTTGTTGTTATGTTGTCTGGTTGTTGTTGACAGGGTTACAGTGATTCAGAATTGGGTGTTTCAGTGATTGATGATGCAGGTTGTTCTACAATGATGATTGTTTCATGGATCCAGTATGAAAATGTATGAAACGTGGTCCCGGGAAGATCGTAGGGTTGGCACCTACGTACTAGTAAATGGATCGGCTAGTACAAGAGCTATGAAGGTTGTAGCCTTCTGTAGGGTTGGTACCTACGTACTAGTAAATGGATCGGCTAGTACAAGAGCTATGAGGGTTGTAGCCCTCTGCAGGTTGCAGCCTGCGTGCTGGTAAATGACTGCACCAGTGCATTGTAAAAGAAGTTTCTTATTAAAGAAGAAAGAGACGAATTGCAGCAGGTGGTTTTCACCCACATTGGGTTTCCACCTTATATCATGGTGTTCATGTGTGTGGCTCTTGTGTGATGTTCTGTTCTGTTATTCTACACCCGTTTACTGTTAATATGCTTAATAATGATCTGATGCATTTACTGAAGATTAAGCTAACTGAATTATAAGATCTCTGGATATACGCGAGTTTCATTAGACACAGTAGCGTGTACACGCGGGTTTACTTAATTGAAGTAGCGTATATGTTTCTGAGCATGAAATTGAAAAAGTTTGATTGATCTGATAATACTGATTCACCCCCCCCCCCTCTCAGTATTATTTCCAACAATTGGTATCAGAGCAGGTCCTTCAGAGAAGCTTGATCGCTTGAAGGAGATTCGTAGAACAATGGGGAAGAAAGCACGTCAGAAGAAGAAGACAGCTCAAAGGAAAAATGACAACCTGCCGTTGAGTGGAAGCAAGTGTTCAGATCCTGAAGCATCTCAGATTGAAGATGGACAAGCAAATGAAGCATCAGATCAAATCATAGATCAACAAGATCTACCTAGCAAAAGGGAGAATGCCCTCAAGGAAGAAATCATCAGATTAGAAGATCAGTTAGAATGTGCCTCCAGAATTCGAGAAATGCTGCTAGCACTGAATAAAGAGCAAGAAAACGAGATCCTCAAACTAAGGCATCAGTTGGATGAAGGAAGGAAAGCTGAAGAGACCTTGGAGAAGCAATGTCTTGAAAAGGAAGAACAACATCAAGTTGAGGTAAATATCCTGAAAGGTAAAATAGAAGAAAAGGATAAGCTTTTACGATTTCAAGATAGTACTAAAGTCTTGGATGATATTCTTCATAGTCAAAGATCTCCTGCTATCAAGACTGGTCTTGGTTTTCGTGGATATGTTGAAGGTGAATCTAGTTCACAAGGTGAGGCAAGAAACTCTAATGAGAAATCTGAAATGCCCAACAAGGAACAACCAAGGAAAGAAATTCCTCAAGGAAGATTCTTTACTCCTAACTATGGACGTGATAGACGATTATTTCCTCCACTGAATAATGTTGAATGTTATGTATGTCATAATCTTGGACATGTTGCAGCCATATGTAGAAGAAGAAGGTTTCAAGACCATCATGCAGAAAGATCATCACATTCGAGGTACTTTAATGGATATTGTTTTTCTTGCAATATGCTTGGCCACAAAGCTGCTGATTGCTACAGGAGGAATATGAAACATGTAAGATGCTATGCATGTAACAAGTTTGGACATAAAGCAAGAGATTGCAGGAACAAAGCTCATGATAAGAAGAAATCATCAACATGCTTGAAGATATGGAAGAAAAAGGAAGTTCAGTCAGAAAAATATGGCACAGCACAGGGTACTCAGCACAGCACAGACATAACAAACTCAGGGGGAGCTGAAGGTGTAAAACTTCAGTGTTCTAATTCTCATACGCAAGTTTCATGAAGGAAAGCCGCGTATATACGCGAGTTACAGGCTGAAAAGTCGCGTATATGGAGAAAGGGCAGCAGAACAGACCCAGGTTCAGTCATGGTTGGCTCAGGCTCAGGGGGAGCAGAACAGACTCAGGAAATGGTTCAGACATGGTTGGCTCACACTCAGGGGGAGCAGATTCTTCAAATAATTCATTGTTGGCATTATGGTTAGAAGTTGTTGATAAAGTCTATGAAGCTAAATGATACATCTTGCTGTTTAGGAATGGTATTGCAGGCTGATGCTTATGGTACAGATCATGATGCTGTTGGTGGCTTTCATAAGTCTTGGTCTAGATATTTCATCACTATGTCATGTATCTCTTTTATGATGTCAAGGTCATGTAACGGCCTATGTTGGTTTCCCCACTATGCCTGGGATGAATGATGAAATGTTCATGTATTATCATGTATCTTCACATGGTTAGGTGGATAAGTCAATATTGGTATATCCCCACTAGGTTGGGTGATGAATGTATGTTGAGTCTTTTGGTGATAGGAAGGTCTTCTATGATGTATAAGTCTTTGTTCTTCTTGAAGAACATCTTTTGCAGATCTTGCCTACAGTCAAGGGGAGCATGAACAGCACAATTCAGCAAGAGCAGGATGGATAGATTGGTACACTTTGGCATACACAAAGGGGGAGCACATTTGGAGATTTCAGCATGTACTCAGGGGGAGTATGGACAGCAGTATGGACAGTAGAAGGTATACCAAAGAAGAGAATATCTTGGTCCACCCTTTGCCCTTGATGTCAAAGGGGGAGAGTGACTTGGTGTGGTGGTTGCCATCAAGTCCAAAGGGGGAGATTGTTGGCATTATGATTCAAGTGTTGTCCTTGATGGCAACTCACTCAGAGGTTGGTACAGGTGCTCAGAGACTGGTACAGGTGATGGCAACTTAACTAGTGGACAGATCTCAGTACAGCAGGACAAGAAAGAGATATACGCAGGTTCAGCAAGGAGAATCAGCGTGTACACGCAGGTTGGCTTCAGTAAAAGCGCGTACATGTGAAAACGTACCTTTGGTCAGTGGCAGTTAGTCCTTGGAAGTTGTGCCTATGGTTTTGGACCATGGTGTCTCGACGGACGTGTCGATCCCTAGTTTCGAGGTTGATGGTATTGTGTTACTATGGTTTTGGCTCTTGGTATTGAGCAAGGCCTAAGGCTATATAAGGAGAAGATCACTAGGCCAAAGATAGCAAGTGTGAGTGATGAAGATCTGAGAAAGTGTGTGATCCAAGTGCTGGTTATGGGTTGGTGATCTGAACCAAGGTTTCACTCATGTGGAGGATGATGAATGATGGAACGAGATCTCAAGGCTTGGAATGATTATCTTCATATGGTTTGCCTGTGGATAGATCAGATCTACTGACGCATGTTTATTATTATGATCTGGGTATGTTTTGATGTCTGATATAGCTGCAGAGTTATAAGTTAGAATTTGCAGATCTGTACGCGGGTTGGCTTTGGTAAAAGAGCGTATACACGCAGGTTGGGTTCATCCAAGTAGCGTATACAATGTGAAGTGTGATATTTGAAGATGAAGTTGGATCTGGTTGTTGTTATGTTGTCTGGTTGTTGTTGACAGGGTTACAGTGATTCAGAATTGGGTGTTTCAGTGATTGATGATGCAGGTTGTTCTACAATGATGATTGTTTCATGGATCCAGTATGAAAATGTATGAAACGTGGTCCCGGGAAGATCGTAGGGTTGGCACCTACGTACTAGTAAATGGATCGGCTAGTACAAGAGCTATGAAGGTTGTAGCCTTCTGTAGGGTTGGTACCTACGTACTAGTAAATGGATCGGCTAGTACAAGAGCTATGAGGGTTGTAGCCCTCTGCAGGTTGCAGCCTGCGTGCTGGTAAATGACTGCACCAGTGCATTGTAAAAGAAGTTTCTTATTAAAGAAGAAAGAGACAAATTGCAGCAGGTGGTTTTCACCCACATTGGGTTTCCACCTTATATCATGGTGTTCATGTGTGTGGCTCTTGTGTGATGTTCTGTTCTGTTATTCTACACCCGTTTACTGTTAATATGCTTAATAATGATCTGATGCATTTACTGAAGATTAAGCTAACTGAATTATAAGATCTCTGGATATACGCGAGTTTCATTAGACACAGTAGCGTGTACACGCGGGTTTACTTAATTGAAGTAGCGTATATGTTTCTGAGCATGAAATTGAAAAAGTTTGATTGATCTGATAATACTGATTCACCCCCCCCCCTCTCAGTATTATTTCCAACACTTATGGACCTCCTTCTAGCACCAAAAATGTTGAGGGCTCGAAGTGTACGCCTCAACATTCAGGGAAGACCACCCAGTCAGGACCTTAGAGCATATCCTTTTCTGTTTGGAATGGTGGCTTTGACTGGAGATTATGGGACTAGTCTCCATTAAAATAAATTATAACAAATTGATGGAATATAAGTAGAATGCTTTGATATAGTTAAAACTAGAAATAAATAATACTTAAACTTATATCTATCCTGGGAAATTTATCTATATAATCGATTTTAAAATATTTCATAAGCAACATGACAATATAGATTATCTTGTGATCATGAGGAAACAAAAATGATAACTAATTTAATTAAATAATTAATTAAATTAGTTGATAAACTCGTCACATGGATGAGATTATGTAATTCCAATCACACATATGAGTAGTGAAAAATGCACGATTGTTACAACCCATATATGACAAAAATAATCAAATTACCATTCAACTCTTAAACAAAGAGATATTAAACAGATGATAGTACCCGATAAATCGTAACTCTGCTCATGAGAAAATGGTAGTGGTTTAGATTTCTATTAAGAGAAACTTAGGTTACAATAGTTCAAACCAAAGTGTTCTTTCAAAAATTCAAAACCCTTTCTCCTTACAAATGAATGGAATTTATAGTCTCAAAATGGAATACAAATATAGAAAATAGAGAAAAACTTGAAGTGATTTTAATAAGTGATGCTTAAAATCAACCAAAGAGACATTTTTAGAATATTTTATAACAAATTATTTAGGTCCATGAAGAGGACTGCTCTCCCATTAGCTACTGAAGTTCATAAATATTTATTATATTCTTCAATTCAGGTGGAGTCTTCAGTTGAATTTGCATCTGGCTGATAAATATGGCGTTCCTTAATGTTGGAAACATGTGAGTGGTGGTATTGGATAGGCAGATGAGCATTAACAATTGGCTATGAGGCTTGACTAAGAACCACCATTGGCTTTCCAAGTCAATTTTAGATAGTTGGTCAATTATTTTGGCCCACTTCTTGGATGATTCCTACCACGTTTTAGTGAGAAGTTTGATATCTGGCGGTGTTTCCTCAGAGTAGTTTGATATGAGATTTTCCTGGAACAAGTTATCAATGATTTTCTCTATGAGATTATTAGAGATATCTCTCGCATTGAAAGTTGTTTCCTCTACATGTTTAAGGTGAATATCCCATACTTTGAAGATATTTCCTTGTGTGACGATTCTATTCTAGGAAGATTAGCTAATCTAGCCTCAACATTGTCCTGCCACATAAGGAGAACTCTACCAATTCAAGATTAACCTTTAGTTGTGAAATCATGATATATAATTCTTGTGTATGAGCATTTCAAACTTGCAAATTAGTTTCATGTTGAACTTGAAGAGCATTCAAAAAAAATTGGAGTTCAATAAGTTGTCCTTGCCATCAACCAACAATATTTTGTTTCTCAATCTCAAAACTATGTTCTAATTGTACAATTTTGTCTTCCTTTTCTTTCAATAGTTGCTTCACTTCAGTGGCTTTGTGCATGGTTGCGGAAGCATAGGTTCTTGTGAAATGAGTGAATCTCCTGAGTTCCTCTAAAGGAGTGGACAAGGAACCCCTCCATACTACTTCTAAGGAAGCATTTATGGAAATTAAAGCCTGCGACTGCTTAAGTTTTCTTTTCTTTCTCTGTCTTTTAAAAAAAACCATATACTCAAGACTGTAAAATACATCAAGTGGAGGAATTTATTCTACCCTTAATACAACCTTAGAGCATGGGAAGACCAGTATAACTTCGCTGTCTTCATTTTATAAAGGCTTATCAGAGGTTTTAACTGTAATCAGAGTCTGTTATAAACTTTTAGAATTATTGATAACCTTCTCTTGTAAGGGAGTCTTCAAAACTCATGGTTCATTGTCCTTAAAAACATGACCAAAATGTTCCCATATTTTCTCAAGCTTGGAACTTGGTAAAATACCTTTAGACTCAAAAGAGGAGGAAGCTCTTGTCTCTTTTGTTTGAGGTGTATCAGTAGCCTATGTAGAACCAATAATTATAACATCATCCTGAACCATACTTTCTTGAGGAAGCTTCAATGAATCCATAGGTAAATGGGATAACCTTTCGTCCATGTATTGAGTGAATTGAGTAATTTCCTATGGATATAACTACTCTGTTGCCTATCTTGTAACCATTGAATAGGTGAAAGCCTTACCAAATAGGTTATAAAACTGATTTGGTTCATGAGAAAACTGCCTGATGCTTGATTGCACAATAACCTTTTTGACAGTCTGATGCGGATCATATTTTCTGTTAAGGATGGTAGGGAAAATGATTTCCAGGATACAAATAATCTCAATGGTTGCATGCCTGAAATTCTCAAAATTATACATGTCCTAATGAAGAGGAAAAATAGGCCACACTTATTAGAATCCCTTAGTACATTTGAAGGACCATTCCCTTTGGTTTGTTATGTTATTTCTCGAGCCAGAATTTTGTCAGGGACATACAAAGGGAATGCATGGGGATTAGTGATTGTACCAAAGACTCAAACAGAAGTAAACAGCTCCTCACCAAACCAGTTTCCAACCCAGAGTAAGTTATTTCATCTTCTGAGGAAATCCTAGGAGTTATCTTGTCAAAGATGATTTGATAAATAAGGCGCATTACACCATGGCAGATTTTATAAAAATGAGGCTAATACTTTGAGTCCCAAAGGATATCGTCATATATATGGATAGGAGTCAAGTCCTCTAAGTTCCACTTCAATCCCATAGAGTTTAAATCGATAGTGAAACACAATGCATCCATTACATAGGCACTCATGTAGAAGGGAGGGATTATATTTTCTGAAACCTTGCGCTTAATTCTAAAATTAAGGATATAAGTAGCTAAATTATCACATAGTATATTTCCCCAATCGAATATATATCCTTCTGAGGTAGCATCAATCAGTGGTGTCCATTGTCGGAAAAATTTTGAGTATTAGAATAAGAAAAGAGCCTACATATCATGGCATTTATTTGACAATATGAACTAGCGAGAGAGTCAACAACATACATACAATTTTCCTCTCACTTATTCTTGTTTGTATCTCTTCTCCATTCCCTAATAGGCACTGGCACGTGATCATTTTCGCTCATGAATTTCTCCACAAATGGTTTGTTATATTTTCACTGAGGTAGTAGCAAATGGTACATTGCACTAATAGCGTTGTCATTGAATGAGCCGATAATTGTTTGCTTATGTGTCATGAACTTCCTTTCTGCGATTCTTAAGTTTTCAATGACCCATTGATCCATGCCCATCTAAGGAAGGATTTTGGGCCGGGTCGCAATCCTATGCAAGGATGAATTTTCCACATCAATGTAAGTGGTATTAGAGATTGGTGTTGAATCCTCAGTTGTAATAGTTCTTTGTGTGACTATGGGTCCTTCATCCTCAAATAGTTTATATATAGATTCCCAAGAATTACTTCCATCATCTAGAGAATAATTTGTGTTGGAAAACAATCCTGACATATCGGTGTTTTTAGTTGGAGGAGTGACCGATTGCTGCTTAGAAACAAGCTTCTTCTTTCCTTTGGCTTCTTTAGACATTTCTTCAGAATTTTTCTTGTCAGGACTACCCTATAATGAAAAACACAGGTATGAGCGATAACTTCTTCACCATAAATAATTAATGAAAATAATGAATTTCACATAACAATTTATGTGTTTAAGGGTGAATTATGATACAATTGAGATGCAATGAATGAGAATGAATATAATCTCAAAAACCACAAATTCACCACTTTCAGATATTAAATCACAAAATGTGAATTCACGTGGGTTTTCCCACATCAGGATATCAGAAGAAATATATCGGTGAAATCAATTGGATGTGCATTAGAAAGTTACGATATAGGTAACTCCCAATAAATCATATTTAAAGAAGTACCGACTATAAGCAGAGGTGGGAAATGATATTGGGACTTCTATTTCAATGATGGCATATCAAATATTTAAAGAGAAAGTATTTGATATGGAAGTCTCGATATTAGGTGTAAACAGGAATATCAGAGGTCTTGTGGTATCGGAGGGGACAAGTATCAAAGATAATGGATATCAGAGCTAGAAAGTATCGAGAATAGTGGTTATCGAAGGAAGAAGGTATTGGAGGAATTGAGTATGGCACACTTAAAAAGTTACAATGTTATGAGGAGTTGATATGCTAAGTGGCATCTGTGGGGTCGGAAACTCTTATAGTATTTAATTAAAAAGGGAGAACGTGACTTATCTTCTTCTTTAGAAAAAGCCCCTTTTAATAAATAAATTAACCATCAGGAATGGTTTATCGAAGAATGGTTTTATCATAACATTCTTAAAGGAAGGTTACATTATTATAAGAATCTGATACAATTCTTTCGATAATGCATAAATTTTGTAATAAGAGGGCCTGTCGGAATTTTTAATTTATTGTAACATTATAAAGGTTGGGCCTCTGATACGTGGGTTCCAATAAGGAAATTTTCAAGCCAAAGGTATTTTTATAACAAATTTAAAAAATCCCTATCTTTATTGAAAACTAAATAGTTTTATTAACATAAAAGAAGGGTCCCCATTATTTATTATATAACCAAAAATAAAAATAAATGGCGATATGTTGAATACTACAACACACTACTGACACAGACTTTCTTGATGATGTTGCAATCTCAAGCCACTACTGCCATTGTGTGTTGCAAGTCTTCTTCTTTTCACCTACGCATGGTGATAAGGGGTCTTCAATGATCTCAAGACTTGAATAGCAATCGCAAACTCATGTCCCTTTTCTTTCTCTTGATTGATCATCTTGTGTATTCGGCTATAAGATGGTCTTTCGACATGTTTCACTCCTTCATATCCTTATTCACATCTCACCATGGCATAATAAGGTACCTATTTCTGCAATTCACTCATGATGAGACAACATGAGCCTGAAAACCCCCTATTCTAAGATTGAGCATGTTGACCCATTGACTGAGCCAAAAATGGATGGAAGGCTAGAAAAAGGGCTCAGTGACTATGCAATTCAAGAATGCAAGGGGAGCCTTGAGCCTTGAGATTGCACAGTGAGTGGTTTAGGCAGGGCTAAGGGGACAAACTATGTAGTTCCGAATCAGTGTGATAAGATGAAGGGATGAGCACTGGGTGAGCACATTTTGTAGTTCTACAAGACAAGAGAGGCTGGGGAATTTCATAGTTGTGTAGTTTAGGAGCTTAAGGATGTGCTTGAGGCTAGAGACTGTGCAGTGCATAGTTAAGGTTAGGATGTGATAAAAACAATTGTGTAACATTGGGAGTTAAGGCTAGGGCTTGAGCACATAAACTATGTAGTGCAGTAGTCTTGGAAGGCAAGAACTAAGCATTGCGTAGTGCCAAAATACAAGGTCACAACAAAGGACTGATATTGTGAAATGCATAGTTCAAGGAAGTCGAGTGAAGCTAGGTTGCTTTTTGAGAAAAATGACTAAGTGTAGGATCAGTGAGGTTGATGTGAATAGTGATAAAAATTTGACTGTGATCACACACTTAGAATACTTGAAGACACAACAACATATATCATCCAAGACACATGAATGCATTTCCCTTCGTGTGACAGCTTTACAAGAAGCATGATACTTAATATACACTTTGCGACGACCGTGACAACACTTGTGTGACAATTCTTACAACTTTGGAAATGAGTGTGACAGATGTTTACATGGTCAGGAAAACTCATTTACACAAAGGTGACCTCTTGAAACCACCAGAAGAGGATTATATACATGATGCAATAACCGACATGCAAAAATATGACAATTTTCATGTCTTGCAAAGGGTAACACAACTCCTCAAGAAAACACATGGAATGAGTTTCAAAGTTTGCAACGGTAATGTACAAGATTAAGGAAGGCTCTGAAATTGAGCGTAAGCCAAAATTTTGAAGGGTGTTGTAGTAGCGATAATATTTTATGAGATAAAAATTCCTTTGGAAGAATGTGCAATTTGCAAAGAAAGGAAATAAGAAAGTTCTCCAAGCATAGACATCTCAAATTCATTCTTCATATTAGGTGAAAATTGGCATGTTAGTTGATTTAAATCACTAGAAAAAATAATATCATCAAGATAGACAACCACCACTAAAAATTTTCCATCATTAGTTTTCACATACAAGTTATTATCAGTTACACCTCTTTTAAAACAACAGTTGATCAAATAACTATCCAAATTAGAATACCAATCCCCTGGGTATTGGTTAAGGCCATACAAGGCCTTTTTTCAACTTGCAAACATAATCAAGCTTATCTGATAGCTAAAATCCATTAAGCTACTCAATTTAGATGTCTTCCTATAATTATCCATTTAAAAATGAAAATTTAACATCCATCTGATATATCTTGAATTTCTTGAAACTAGAAAAAAACAAAAACATGCAAATTGCTTATAATCAATCAACAGGAGAAACGGTTTCATCAAATTCAAAACCTTAAGTTTGTGCATATCCCTTGCAAATAACCTTTCTTTGTTTCTTACCACTTCACAGTTGTCATACAATCTTTTCTTGAAGACACACTTTGTGCCAATAACATTCTTATCTATTAGCCTTGGAACAAGCTCCCAAGTTGGATTTTTCTTGATCTAATCAAGATCTTCATTCATGGCCTTTAACTGATTATCATCTTGGCTGACCTAAGAAAAATCCTTTGGTTCTATCATATATAATATATCTTCATGCACTTGAGTAGGGCGATTTAACAGTGTTCTTCTTGTCTTCACACCTATATTGAAGTCACTAATAATTTGGTTAGTAGGATGGTATTTTTATACATACCTTGTAGGATCTTTGGATTGTGGACTAAGAGGTTCTTCAATGTATTCATCTAAAAATGGCTTTTCATCCTTCTCATCATTATTGACTAGATTATTGGAGATGATATTTAATGGTTCATTGTCTACAATATCAATGTGCTCATTAACCTTAACATAAATGAAATCAACTATTCTCCTTGTATTTTTATTGTATCACATATAGCCGTTGCTATTATGAGAGCATCCAATAAAAATACCTTCATCAGCTCTTGCATCAAACTTGTCGAGTTTTTCATCAATCTTCTTGATATAACACTTTCTTCCAAACACTATGAAATGATTGACTATAGCATGCTTGTGATACCAAAGCTCATATGGAGTTTTATCATTGCTTAGTCTAAATTGTGCTTTGTTTAAAATCACAATTGTTGTGTGAATGACTTTATGCCAAAATCTCTATTTAATATTTCTTTCTCCCATCATGGCTCTAGCCAACTAATGAACTGATCCATTGGTTCTATCCATTACACCATTCTGTTGTGGAATCTATTCTATGGAAAAATTACTTTTGACGCCAAGTTTTTTTGAAAAAATAATAAAATTATTTTGAAGTAAAATTGCCTCCATTATCAAACCTTTTTCACTTTATTTTATAGTCGATCTCATTTTCAACCATTTCCTTAAAGTTTTTCAACTTCTCAAAGGCCTCTGTTTTTTCTCTAAGAAATTCTACCCATGTCATTTTGCTGAAATCATTAATTATAATCATGAAATTTAATTTACCTGAAGGTTCATGAGCTATTGAAGGACCACATAAGTCCATATGTATCAATTGAAATATACTAGTTGATGAGTTCTCCTTGGACTTCAATGGTACTCGAACTCGTTTTCTAATCTAAGAAGACAGCTTGCAAATAGTATTCTCTGGTTTTGAAATCTTTGGCAGATCTCTAACATCAATCTTCTTTCCCAATTTTACAATATGGTAAAAATTCAAATGTCTGGGGCTTCTATGTCACAATCATCTCCCATCAATATTTGACAAACAGCACCTCGCTATCTTCTCTTTTAGCACATATACATTGATGTCTGTCCTAACATCTTCAACTACTATTTCTCATATGCCTATAGACTTTATTTGAAAATTTTTAGCTTTAAACAACACATCATAGCCTTGGTCACACATCTAAGACACATTAAGTAAATAATGCTTTATCCCATTATAAAAAAATAGATATTTGGCTTTACGTTTGCCATTAACTAGGCTGACAACTCCTTTACCCACAATATTATTAGGTGCATTATTTCCAAAAGTTACATTACCTTTGTTAACTCACTTCCATGATAAAAACTTACTTGTATCTCCTAACATGTTCCTGGAATAGTCACTGTAAACATACCATTGGCTTCCTTCATTATGAGCATATAAAACCACATTATAGTTCTCTGTGATTTCATTTTCCTTCCAAACCTTAGGTTGTTGGCTTGTTTACTTGATTTTTGGATCATGCCTTTTATTTCTAAGTTTGCAATCAACTACTCTACGGAAAATTTTCTAACAGACATAATATTGAATCAAATTGTTCAAAGGAGAGAATGAATTTCTGAGTCTAATAGTGCTGGACTCCTATGTCTGGTATTATGATTTGCAGACTAAAAAAATCTTCCTGGTGACCTGAATTGTCTAAATGAAAAATTCACATTGCATTATGTTTCCTTATGCTCATAATTTGTAGCAAGTAAAGCAATAACCTAGAAATATGTCTTCATACCTAGAAGAGAAAGGATTTTTAAAACTTGGCTAAGTTATTCTATGTGAGATTTGATTTTCATCTCCTGTATTATTTGAATTTTTCTTAGTTGAATTCCTCCTTTCATTTTGCAATAATTGATTTTTCTTTGGCTGCAATTTGGACTGTGTGATCCCTTTATCTCTTTGATATTATGTTGGATCTGCTCTGGCTATTGCGTTGTCTCCATTTTTTTTACTTTCACAAAAGTAATTGCTTTCTTTCCCTTCACATCGGCTACTAATCTTGACTCGCCCTCAAATTCAAGACTTGCTCTGTTACTTGAAACTCTTTGAGCTTCAACAACTTAATTTAAGCTTTTAGTCCCTTTTCCAAATTTCTCATTAAAGTTCGATTGGGTTTTAGTGTTTTCAACCTCTTTAACAATTTCTCCTTCAAGTCTTTCACATGATTCATTTTTTCATTGAGCCGTTGATTTAGAGTTTCTTGAATCTTATTACCCCTTCTTCAATTTGTAGGATCAGAGGTTCTATAACTTCAAATTTGTCCTTGATTATCAATTACTTTTTTGTTTTATTTTTCTTTCTCAACCTTTGCATCTCTTTAAGAGCACTGACTAGCTCCCATTCTAAGTAAACTTTGACCTTTTCTCCATTAGAATCAACAACTTATACTTCCATATTTTATATGGCCATGAGAATAAATTCCTTTGAGTTGTCATAGGTTCTATCCTCATCTGAATACTAGCTTCCTTCACTTTTAGAGGAGTTGGAGTCTTAGGTGTAGAATATTTTCTTCTTAGACTTATTTTTATCTATTTACAATTTTATAAACTTTTGTTTAGTATAATATTCATTTTTCTTCTTCTTTGGACAGTTGGAAGCATAGATACCTACTTTAGCACAATTAAAGCACTTGAAAGTTAGCTTACCTTTGTTCCTAAGCCTCTCTTGGGATTTCTCACAAACTTAGCTTCCTCTTCATCTGATTCACAAAATGAATCATTATGTTCTTTCTTGGGATTTTTATCTAATTTCAAGGTTAACTCCTTTGTTGTAGGCTTTCCATTAAAAATTATCATATCATAAGAAATAAGAGTGCTAATTAATTGATTTAAAGTGAGAGTCTTCATATTTTTCATCTCCTCAATGGATGAAACCTTGGGATTAAATAGATAAAGGAGAGACCTCAACACCTTTTGTACTAATACTGGCTCTTTTGACTCTTCATCGAGATCTCTTATAGTGTTCAAACCTCACCAACTCTACAAATTATTTATAAATATCTTCATCATCATCTATATTCAAAGACTCAAATTGCATTATGAAACCTTGAAGTTTGGTTTTTTTCACATTTTTGTCACTTTCATAGTATATTTTCATCTTGTCCCAACGATCAGAGCATTCATGGATTTAGGATTACATGGAAATTCCATACTTTTATATTTAGTAATCACGGCTTGAGGATTTTGATATTCTTCTTCCACTACATCCCATACATTAGCACAAAGCGATTGAATATAAGTGTTCATCCTTACCAAAACACATAGCTTGTTCCATTGAACATCGATGCCCTATTGGTGTATCCTCCTTCCTATTTTTCCATGGTCCTTGATCTTTATTCCAGTTGTTAATATGATCCTGAAGTAACTTGGTGCCTCTTATATCAATTGTTATAAACCAAGACAATAGTGAGAGGGGGTGAACCAGTATTATGAGAATTTTAAAACTTTCTTTCACAAGTAAAGAATCCTAGGACACCAATAAACACTTCAACAATCATTCACATAGGAATCACAAGAAACAACACGAAAATCACATATTTGATATGGATTCTTCAAAAATTTTGTTCAATTACTTTCATAAAGGAACTATTCTACTTGTTGTTACAAATTTCTCTGGTTACAACTACTAGAAGGAAGCTACTACTCCATAATTTATCAGTTACTACTAAAAGGAGAAACTAACCTAGTTTATCAGCTCCCATTGAAAGGAGCTACAACCCCTCATTTATCAGCTACTACTCAAAGGGGATCAAACCCCTAGTTATTTACCAACCACTACTAGAAAGAGATACAACCCCTAATTTGCAAGTTTCCACTTGCTTGACATCCTTGATTCATCTTTCATTCCATTTTCAAACTCAAATAAAAAAGGCCACTCTCTTCCATAAAAAAATAAATTCCTCTTCAATCACATACCCAATCACCACCAAATGTCCTTCATCAATCTTTGATCACTGATTAATTCACCATAACACTAGCAATAACAACAACCTTAAGCCATGAACATATTTATTGAAAATTCAACTCTACTTATGTGGAATTATGATTTATATTTTTACTTTTTATAACTTTAGTTATCTTTAGCTCTTATTCATGCATAAACTCTTATTTTTTCTTATGTCCCACTTCTGTAAAGTCTTCTAGATATGTTCAATTAGTGTTCAAATGCTGATCTATTTCTTTATAGGAAAAACTAAGCTAAATTTTCCAAATATGCAATTTTGGAAAATATCATGGTTTAGGTGGACTTCTAACTATAGTTACAACTTTATCTTAGTGCTAAATTTGGCCAAACTACCAAGTAGGTCATCAAATTGTTTTTGGTCCATCAATTTGCTGCCAACTTGTTCATTCCACGCTTTAAATCATGAATATGGAATATTTATAGGCCCAAGTTCTAACACATAAAACCTCCACAAAAAACCACCATTACACCCCTCTACACTATAACCTTGAGAGCTTAACCAAACATTGTATTATTTCATGCCCATGGTCACAACGCCCATACAAAGCTAAGTCCTAGAGGTTTGCCTTAGTCCCCAACTTTTATTTCCTTGGAAATAATCAAGCTTGCACCTTTTCTTCCTATTGGGTTCAATCCTCTAGGCATACGTGTCTTAGAAGGAGCACTTGTCATGCTCCAGGGTGATTTGCCAGCATGTTAAGCATCCAGTCCTTGCAAATTGTTCTCAAGTGTGTCCCGATGCCTCGTCATCCAGGAGAAAACTCATGCACATCACTTAGAAACCTCTAAGGTCCTTGACCTTCTAGGGTAGGATGTCAAGTCTATATGGGACCGCTCCATGCCATGCTATGCAATTTTGATTGGACCATGTTGTCCACTTCTGCCACCTGTGCTCACTAGCTCTGTCCTGGCATAATCTCCTTTGTTTTTATAGTTTGTGCACTCATGAGAACATTTTGGGTCATTATTTAGGGATGATGTGTCTACTAGCTTATATTACACCTATATAAAGATTCCACGTCTCGTTCACCAAGTGGTGGTGCCACGTGTCACTCATTTTCTGCCCACTTGAGTACCTGAAAATTCCAAATTTGCATGTCATATTTCACCCCCCCCCCCCCCCTGTTGGTACCACGTCATGCTAATACCATGATGCCATCATGTATTCACAACACCTCTATCATCTAATGAAAATGTTCCATGTCTCTTCCTCCACGTTGCCAAGGGTACGGAAGTGAGAGAGTGTCGAGCCTTGGTTTTTCATTAATTTCCTTTATAAAATTTTAAGGACTCCCTTTGAATTTTTTGGGGAAGGACCTCTAGGGTGATGTGTCATGTGGGGTCTTCCCTCCACCATTACCATTGGTCCACTACTCTCCCACTCAACCATGTTTTGTGCCCATGTTGTCTTGACTCCCTGTCTCTGGATGTTTTCCTTCTACTTCCATTGAAACTTTTGAGGATAGGCTCTAGGATGACATGTATATTTAGATCCTTTATGTGCCAATAAAAACTAATTTTTCCTTCCACATTACCTACCTTGCTTCCACTAGGCCACTAAACCATTTATCATCGATGGTATTTTACAAAACCCCCTATGTGGTTTCGTGGTAAATGTGGGGGGGGGTCTCATTTTCAATGAATACCAACAATATATTCACCAACAGTTTAGGCAATCCGCCCAATGTGAACCCCAATTGTTTTTAACCCTTGAGTGGGCATGGGCCCCCACATTTTTCACGATGAGTGTTTGGGGACACATGGTACACAATCCACCTTCGTACATGCCTGGTATTTAAAATTTGTCCTCCACCAGGAGCTCCACCAACTTAGGTGATCCTTGTCAAACTTAGCATCCATTAAAACCATCACTAACATTATCTCTACAACCTTTGACCCCTTTTCTCCTACCTAACTTTGAATGGAAATAAATTTTTATCTATAAGACCATTTGCAAACTTTCATATACCATTGGAAATCTCTTTCCAAGGTCTATCCATCTAATTATTTTCTAAGAGAACTTGAGATGATATTATAGAATAAAAATGCTTCCAAATTCCCTGCTCTTTGATCAATTTTCTTGCACCTATCTTTTCCTTTGCCACAATGACAACTTATATCTAACAAAATAGACTCATGTTAGATATCAACCTACTAAAGTTTGGGAAATAAAATATGACCTACAAAGGTATAGATCTAGTGGATCTCCAAAGGATTACGTTAGATCTCAACCTACTAAAGTTTGGGAAAGAAAAGATGACCTGAAAAGGTATAAATATAGTGGATCTCCAAAGGATCACAAGGGAGGACGACTTATTCCTAACATTTCACATGGCACTTCACAAGTAGAAAATCTACTTAGAGGGGAGTATATATTCTTTGGATTCCAATTAGGGGAGCTATCCCAACTAGAAGCTTTTGGTACATCATGCATATTCAGAAAAATATTGCATATGCACATGAGAGGAAAGCATAGCCTCAGATGGAGCATATTGCACCAATATGGAAGTGTAGAGAATACATTTACATGAGTTGTAACATCAATATATGATGCATTTGTCAGCCTAGAAGATTATCCTACTTAGTGGAGATACATGACCTTAGTGGGAGCTATCCATGGTATGATGTTTGCATGGATTACTTGTCATTTTGTTTATTGCTTCAACTCATTCATTTGTAGCAGCTTCATATATTTTTCCATTAGTGAAAGAGTAAATTTTTCAGTGATATATTTTTTCTTGGTTCTCATTGATAATTGGTTGAAAAATATTTTGTACCAACCATGCATAGAAGAGCATATGTGGTTCAGCCATGTGTAGAGGAGAGTGGTACTTTGGCCATATGTATGTATCTACTTATCATTATAGGCATGAAGGTTGAGTATTCTTGTCCATGATAGGCATAGGAGAGTCATTTGGTTTGGCATGCTTTGTAGTGGTCATCTAATTTCAGCCATGTGTGCACTCATGTGTGCAAGATCAGTCTTGTAATCACTATTTTTTTCATTATTGTTGCATTGGTCTCGACATGCATTGGAGAAAGAGTCATGAGTCTTAAGAATGCATTGAAGAGTGTCTTCATGAGACTTTTCTTCAGCCATGTATACTCATTTTTTATTGTGGTTGATAATTTTGAAGTTGGGCCATTACTAAGAATCATGCTTTGGTCATAGAGTCACCTTGGTGTCTAGCTTGCATTTAGGACAGTCTTGATAGATGGTTCATCCATGTGTTGGCTAATTGGTGTCATTGTAGTAGCATTGAATACCAGTGTTATAGCCATGTAATATCCTCATGAAGAAATGTATTCACTATATATCATATGGTTAGGATGTGTACTAAGATTTTGGTCAAAGTAGGTCCATGAGGAACAGTCTCTTACAAGTGTCAAGGATGCTTATTGCAGCACAATAGAAGTGTTTCTACAACAACATGGATAGATGTTTGTAGCCCCATTTTATTTTTACGGGGAGCATGTTCATCCTAGCAGCGAAACGAAGCACATAATGTTAGAAAAGAGGCATGGTGTTGACCTGTTGGTTTTTTGGAATGGTGTTGGCTTGTTGACATGAGGATATGATCAATTTTCTTCAACATATCAATTTATATCAGTAGTGTTCAACATGTGGTTTAACCATACTTATCTGCCCTTTGCCATTATGTCAAAGGGGGTGAGTGACAACCACAAGAAGAGAATGAGATCAGTTAATATGAGGAGTTTATGTAGATCATCTTGGTGTTATGGTTGTAGGTTGACAAATATGCGAAAGTAGGAGCATGTTGGCATCATGGTATTAGCATTGATGTCAACTTAGGATGTCTACTTAAGGAATCAATTGTGGAGTCACTTATGTAGGAATTGATTTCAACAAGTTTGGAGGATTTTCTATGATGATAAAATGCTTGATGATGTGCTACTAAGGTGTGTGTAGTGTTTGTAGAGGCTCTATAGGTGTTGGAAAACTATTCAAGACAAATGGAAAATTTATGGGTAGAGAAGAGTTGAATTTCCATGTTTTAAGCCACCTTTTTTGGGAGATAGTTATGAACAGAGTGGATATAGTAGCATTTTTGCTTGGATGCCTATACTATCCAAAAGAAAAAAACTCTCTAGGAGCTAGTGCTATCTCAGCGACAATGTTTCTAGAGAGGAAATTTTGATTTGTGCATGTACATAATTTACCATGAGCATTTCCCAAGGTATTTGCCCAAGGTTTTTGATGGTTTAGAGTTGACTTGAGTTGCTACACATTGTAGAACATGATTAAGTCAAAGATAATGAGGATTAGTGCTTTGTATTGATTGCATTTTTCATCATTGCTAAAATGCTAGAGTATGTGTAGAAGGGATTAGATAGGGAGAGAATGTGAGCTATAGTCTTGCATTTAGAGTGAAAATCAAATATTAGATTTGAAGAAATATTGTAGACATGTTGAGAGTGTTTATGAAGAATAGATGATGAGATTTTGTATGCATATGCAAGTGTTATGGTGTTTTTGTCATGGATATCAGAGTATTGTTGTAGTTGTTTTTGTAGAGACTTGGATCAGAGTTCAAATTTTTTATTTGTTTGTGTTGTAGGTGATAGAGAAGTTGAGAAGTGAAAAGTAATGAATTTTCGATCTAAGTATTCTTTCAAATACTCATATATCATATGTTTCTAATATATTTTATTTCATATGCTGTAGCTACCATTTTATTATTGCAGTTGTATTGTTGATGTGTTGATTGAGTTTGTATTGCAAAGACTGATTGTGTTATAGAGAGGCATATGTTGCAGTGATTTTGTATTCAGTTGAGAGCATAGATAAGGTTGTGAGACTAGTATGAAAATGGATGAAATGTGGCTAAAAAATGATTGATTACAAAGAGTAGTGGATCCAGTATGAAACATTGTGAAACATGGTCCATGTGAGAGCTTGAATATTTGGGCCCTATGTGCAGCAAGTAGTGTCTTGTTGTCATAGTGTGAAGCAACACCCTTAAGGTAGAGGCCTAATAACTTGGGAGTGGTGGATTCCGTCTAGTGGTGGCATGAAAGACTTGGGTGGTGGGGCATCTAGTAGGTGGTGGCCTGCAAATTTATGGGAGTGGTGGCCTGCAGAGTTTAGGAAGTGGTGGCTTCCATGAGGTTGTAGCCTAAGGAGAGAGTTTCTCGCAGGATTGGAAAGTTGTGGCTTGCACACTATTGGTTTCCAATGATTCAAACGTAAATAATATTATTGAATATTAATAAGAAGAAGATGACAAAGACAAGCAACTGATGGTGGTTTTCTCCCTTTGGGTTTCCACCTTACATCTTGTGTAATCTTATGTGTGATGTTATTAATGGTTTCTCCTATGTTTATATGCTATGGTGTTCTTTTTTGGTTATGTGTTTATATATGTTTCTTATATGATTTTGGTTATGTTAAGTGTTTCTTATATATTGTGATGTGTTTTTAAACATTAATGATCTAGTTATTCTGTGAAAAAAAGAAACAAATTGGTAAAAATTGATCATAGGGAACAATATTGATTCACCCCCCACTCTCAGTATTATTCATGCTTCCAACAAGTGGTATGAGAGTGGGGCTCTTGGTGTGGCAATTTAATCACTGATGAGTAGATCTAGGAATAGTTGACAAAAAAATTGAAATTATTTTTGGAATGGATTAGCAAGGAGTTCAAATTATTGAGGGAGGTAATTATGCAATATGGAAGGTGAAATTAGATATGCATTTTTTGTCTATTGATGAAAATATTTTGTTTTCAAAAGAATATGGAATTAAAAATAAATTTAATGATATCACTAAAGGGATCATTTTGTGTGGGCATTCAAAATATGATAATCTTTATGTAAGACATTGTGAGACTACAAAACAGATGTTGGCTAGACTGCAAAGTATGTATGGTGGAGTCATAGTAGGTTGAAGGACCCTACCACTCACATGTTGATGAGGAGAACAATGAAAAATATTATATACTTATAGCAGTAGAAAATCAGGCATCCTCACAAGAAGAAGATGAAAGAATTGATGATAGTGAAAGTGGATCAACCATTGATCTAGAGGGACAACAATAAGTGGTCAACAAAAATAATGAAGCATTCGCAAGGTTGAAAAAGTAAGAAGTATATTGTATAAAATTGAAAGCAAAGATAACATCTTTAAGATGTGAGCTTCAAAAATCAAATAATCAACTATATCTTAATATCAGAAGTTGGAGATGAGTACCACAATATTGGATGATATTCTCAATATTCAAATATCCCCTCTCGTCAAGACCAGTTTGGGATTTCAAGAAGAAGCATGCTCCATGAAATGAAAAGAAGAAATAGTGGATAGCCATGTGCCTACTAGAAGAGTAGCCAAAGGAATTCATAAAAAGCATCAACAACAAGGAAATTCAAGGAAGACAAGCACCTATTAGCAAAATCAAAGACAAGGAAAGCACAATGGTAGAATTTTTCAACACTCAAGAATAGAAACGAAGTGGTCGAGATCATATCCCCCTCATGGTCCATGGATCTACAATACAAGGATAAAAGTCTATTTTATGGTTATGTTTTTTCTTGTAATGGTTTAGGACCTAAAGCAATGGAATGTAAGTTCTTTGCAAGAAAACAAATATCAATGAAGTGGAACACAAGCCAAAGTAGATTTTATGATAATTTTGAATGTTTCAAGTGTGGTAACCTTCACCAGAATGCATTAACTTGTAGCTCTAGTAGGACACAACCTATAAAATGTGTAGCAAAGTCATTGAAGAGAAAGAAGGTGTGCAGAAGAAAAGAGACTCCTATTATACCTCAGCCTACTAAAGTTTGGAAAAGAAAAGATGAGTTGCAAAGATATAACTCTAGTGGATCTCCAAAGGATTACAAGGGAGGACAACTTATTCCAAATGTTTCACTGCATGCTTCACAAATAGAAAATATACTCATGGGGAGTATATATTCTTTATATTCCAAGTAGAGGATCTATCCCCACTGCAATATTTTGGTACATCATGCATATTTAGAAAAATATTGCAGAAGCATGTGAGAGGCAAGCATAGCCTCAAGGAGAGTGTATGAAAGCAATATGGAAGTGTAAAGGATACATTTGCATGAGCTATAGCATCAGCATATCATGATTTCATAAGCCTAAACGATCAGCCTACTTAGTGGAGATACATGAGCTCAGGGGGAGCTATTTATGGTATGAGGTTTACATGGATTAATCGTCATTTTTTTATTGCTTTCTCTCATACATTTGTAGCAGCTTCATATATGTTTCCATGAATGAAAGAGTAAATTTTCCAATCAGATATATGTTCTCTATTCTCATTGGAAATTGGTTGAAAAATATTTTGTATCATCCATGCATAAAAGAGCATCCTTGGTTCAATCATGTGTAGAGGAGAGTGGTACTTCAAACATATCTAAATATCTACTTCTCATTATTAGCATGATGGTTGAGTAGTCTTGTTCATGGTATGCATAAGATATTCATTTGGTTTTCCATGATTTTTAGTGGTCATCTTATTTCAGCCATGTATGCACTCATGTGTGTAAGATCAGTCTTGCAATCATAGTTGGTTTCATTATTGGTGTAGTGGTATAGACATGCATTGGAGAAAGAGTCATGACTCTTACGCATGCATTGAAGAGTACCTTCATGAGAGTTTTCTTCATCCATATATTCTCATTTTCTATTTTGGTTGATTAGTCTATAGTTGGGCCATGAGTGAGAATAATTCTTTGGTCATGGAGTCATCTTGGTGTTTAGTTTGCATTGAGGAGAGCCTTGAGAGATAGTTTAACGATGTGTTGGCTAATTGATGTCAACATAGCATAATTAAATACCATTGTATAGCCATGTAATATGCTCATGAATCCATGCATCTCACTATATATCATATAGTCATGATGTATTGTAAGTTTTTGGTCAAAGTCTGTCCATGAGGAACAGTCTCTTTTAAGTGGCAAGACAGATTATTGCAGTGTAGAAGAAATCTTTCTATAGTAGCATGAAGAGATGTTTGCAACCCCATTTCATGTTCAAGGGGAGAATATTTACCTTAGTAGTAAAAGGATTTCCATGGTATTGGCATAGAGGCATGAAGTTTACCTGTTGGTTTATTGGCATGGTGTTGGCTTGTTGCCATGAGGATTTGATTAGTTTTCATCAGCATATTAGCAATGTTTAGCATGTGCTTAAGCCATACTTGTCCACCATTTTCCAATAATGTCAGAGGGCGAGAGTGACAGCCACAAGAAGATAATCAGAATAACCATTTTGAGGATTTTATAGAGATCAACTTGGTGTTGTGGTTATAGTTTAACATCAATGCCAAAGGAGGAGCATGTTGGCCTTGTGGTGTTGGCATTGATGTCAACGTAGGATGTCTACCTAAGGAGTCAACCGTGGAGTCAATTGTGGTGCTATTGATGTCAAAAGTTTTAGAGGGTTTTCCATGATGATAAAAATCTTGATGATGTGTTACTAAGGTGTGTCTAATTTTTTTAGAGGCTTTACAAGTGTTGGAGAACCTTTGAAGAAAAATGGAAAAGTTATGGGAAGAGAGGAGGTGATTTTCCATGTGTTAAGGCTTTCTCTTTGGGAGGAAATTATGCACAGAAAGAATATGGTAGAATTTTTGTTGGGGTGCCTATACTATCCAAGAAAAAATATTCTCTAGGAGTCGATTATATCCCAACAAAAATGTTTGTAGAGAGGAAGTTCCAATTTGTGCATGCACATAATTTACCATGAACATTTCCCAAGGTAGTTGCCCAAGGTTTTTGATGGTTTAGAGTCGATTTGAGTTGCTCCGCATTTGAGAAGGTGATAAAGTCACAGATAATTAGGATTAGTGCTTTGTATTAATTCCATCTTTCATCATTGATAAAATGTCGGAGTGTGCAATAGAGGTGGTTAGGTAGAGAGAGAATGTGAGATACCATATTGCAGATAGAATGTAAATCAAAGATCATATTTGAAGCAATATTGCAAACATGTTGAGAGTGTATATGAATAATATATTATCATATTTTTTTTGTAGATGTCAGTGTTATGTTGTTGTTTTCATGGAGATCAGAGTATTCTTGTAGCTCTAGTTGTGGATATTTTGGATCAAAGTTCAGATTTTTTGTATGTTTGTGCTGCAAGTGATAGAGAAGCTGAGAAGTGAAAAGTAATGAGTTGTAGAATTGAGTATTATTTTATATACTCATATATAATGTGTTTCTGATATATTTTATTGCATATTCCATAACTACTAATTTATTGTTTCCTATGTATTGTTGATTTGTTGATTGATTTTTTATTGCAGAGATTGATTGTGTTGGAAAGAGGCATATGTTGCAATGATTTTGTATTCAATTGTATGAGATTAGAAAATGTTGTGATTTTATTATGAAAATGGATCAAATGTGGCTCACAAATGATTGATTCCAGGGAACAGTGAATCCAATATGAAACATTGTGAAACGTATTCCATAGGAGAGCTTGAAGGTTGGGGCCTTCAGTGAGGCATGTAGTGGCTTGTTGTGGTAGGGTGTAGTGTCATCCTTCAGGTAGAGGCATGAGAACTTGGGAGTGGTGGCTTCCATCTAGTAGAAGCTGGAAAGACTTGGGTGTTAGGGCATATAGCAAGTGGTGGCCTAAAAAGTTGTGGGAGTGGTGGCCTCCAGCAGGTGGTGCCTAGAATGTTAAGGAAGTGGTGGGTTCCAATAGGTTGTAGCACGAGGCGAGAGTTGTTTGCATGACTGGAAAGGTTTGGATTGCACATTGGTGGTGGAAAATGATTTAAATGTAAATAGTATTATTGAATATTAATAAGAAGAAGACAAAAAAGAGAAATAACCTATGGTGGTTTTCTCCCTTTGGGTTTACACTTTACATCTTATGTCCTCTTATGTGTGATGTTATTGATGGTTTCTCCTATGTTTATCTTCTTTGATGTTCTCATGGTTATGTGCTTGGATATGTTTCTTATATGATCATGGCTATGTTATTTGTTTCTTATATATTGTGATGTGTCATTAAACATTGATGATCTAGTTATTATTTAAGAAAATGAAACAATTGGTAAAAATTGATCATAGGGCACAATATTGATTCACCCCCCCTAGTATTGTCCATTATTTCAACACTTCTAAGGAAATATGTGCCATGGTGCCCAAATTTATTTCAAGGGTTACAACCTAAGTTTCCTTCTCTTGCAACAATCTTTGGGTTTGTTGCAATTGGGCCTTTAGCTGCTTATTTTATCTTTCCATGTGATCCCTCCTATTTTCTTCATCAAATATGAGAAGTGTCATTTCTTCTCTCATATTATTCATTTCATCTTCGGTTTTCTCCAATGTAAACAACTCCCTTAGATTGTGCAATTTTCTTCCAAATATGAGTCTTAACCTTCTCTTGCTCAACCTCAAGGAATAACTGTGATTATAAGTGCACAGGGATAATTTTTCCACCTCAATCCTAAAATAGAAGGAAGTAGAGCTTCTTGGAGTTAGTTGACTTTTTGTTCTGTCATCCTCTGGTAACTCTTTTATTTGTTCTCATAGCTCTATTTTTTGTTATTGTATCTCTATAGTTTATTCCTATAGCTCTATAAGCTACCCCTGTTGTTGAACTTTTTGTTGTATTTGTAGTTTCATTTCTTGTTGGCGTTATTTTTGTTTGTACCACTAATGTAATTAGTTTATTCCCTTCTATATTTTGAGGATTTTCTTTTTTAGGTCCATGATTTTCTTCAATAGTTATAGGATTCAGAGATAGAGGCCTTGGTTTTCCATTATGCTACACTCTCATACATTTTCTTCTTATGAAGTAAGTAGGTGGTTGAGTAGGTATACTTACCTTTGGTTTTGTTGGAGTGCTTAGTGTTGCAATGTAGTAGAAATTTCTTTTTCTTCCTCCTCCAGAAGATCCTCCCCTCCTTTATTTGCTATAGGGGTTTCTATTGCCTCTTTCTTTCTATTTTTAGTTTGCCTCCTTTCTAGTTTCTCAATTTCATCTTGAGGCTCTATTAATCCCTCTTGAGTCATTGCTATCTATGTTTGAAACCTTGTATATGATGATACTAATTTAGCTTACGGTTCTACCAACTCTGCCTTTTCCAACTCTAACTTAGCCAACTTTGTCTTTGGTTCTTCCAATTCAGCTTGGGCCTCTAAGAAATATTGCTTATCCATGTCAACAAAATATACCCAAGGAATAGAGTTTTGAATGTGTCCTAAGGAATCTGTCACTATAAATATGATTAAGCCATGATGAAAAGGTAATATTTCTTTCCCCCCTTCATTTTTTTCTCGTATCTTTCATGGGTTGGAGGAGAAAATGTGGGATACTTAGTCTCTCATGTATAGGCATGTCAGCTTGGAATCTTGATTGATAAAGGGGCCTAAATTGATAAACATAGAATATTGTTAATCTCCCTTCACAAGAAATATATATAAGGATATGATATGTTATTTCATCCTAGGGATGTGGTAGGATTTCCCTTCTAATCCCATTTTTTTCTTCATCTAGTTGCTCATTAAGGAGGAAAACTCATCTTTTTACGTTAATGGCTTCACGTCTCTCCTATTTACTCCATTTCATCCCCTTCTCAATGGTAGTGACTTTGTTGTTTAAGTATTCATCAATGTAGATAATTATTCCTTTAACTCCAGTGACTACTTCATGGCCCTCAAGGTGGTGTAGATTTAAAGCAAACTCTAAGGCAATTTCATCATCATAGCCTATCAATTTCTCAAAGAACCCTAATTAGTGACAATTTTCTAAGATATCCCTAACCTCGGGATTATGATGAATCCAAGTAGCTTATGTGGGTTCTCTTATGTTGAATCCCCATCCCATTGTATGACACAACTCTCACAACTTTGGTCAAAATTATTTTTGCAAAGCAATGTTGGTTCTATGCTGCTACAAGAATTATGGTTTACCTGTGGTAGAATGGGATCTTATAGCTAAGAGAAACGCATAATATTCAAACAAAATTTTTAAAAGAAAATGATCAAATTATCACCTTAGGCAACTTATCACTTTATGTTCTAAATAATTCTTTCATTTTGAACTTTTCAAGATAACAAAATTATCCGACTATTCCTCTATTTAACTCAAACCCTTAGCATGATGAATGATAAATTCAAGGAGCTAGACATCAATTCTTGTTCCAAATGTGAGAAAGGTAGTTCGATTTATGATTCTTGAGGATACCTTCATTTCCTAGCTAATCTAGGACCTCTTTGAGCATGTTGGGTGAAATTTGGTGTCCTGTAGTAAGACCCCTTGTTTCTTGTAGCATGTTACAAACTACTTCCTAGAGTAGGAAGTATTTGAACTCAATATCTATAATCTCCCCCTATAGAAATAACTTTGTTTCAAGGATATTTAATGCTAATTGCATTAAAAACATGGAGTGAAGATAGAGGGAAAAATTTAATTCGATCTCGAGATGAAGTGGAGGTGTTGTATATAGGTGGTGAGAGAAAGCTTAGAGCGCAGTGGTTGAGCTAGCCCCCACCTACTTCTTGTCATCCTTCAGCATACTCATACTCCACTTCACTTTTCCATCAATAAGTGACAATGGATTAATTTTCAAATTATCCTCTATTTTTGTCTTATCCATAGTCACATTTGCGGAGAACTTTGAGAGAAGGTGAAGTTTCCTGCTAGATTTAACCAAGACCCTTGCTAGTCTATTTTGGCTATAAATCCATTCATTTGCAATTTTAACATTTTATAATTCTCTATATTAGTTCAAAGGGTAATATTAGGAGATACTCATACCTAATTCCTTACCATTTGATGATGCTAGGGTTTACTTTAATGCTTTTGCAGGTGATCTATTGATGCTACTATTGTTGAACAAGTGATCTTGTAGTAGTGTATAATAGATACTATATATATTAGGGGTTTTTTATATGGAAGGTGTCTCTTGACTACTAATATTATTCTAGAGTTGTGATAATTTGTGGCATGCTATAATATTTCTCAGGAGCGCTGGAGACTTCGGTCTGTACGGCTTCTATAGGTTGTTATAGGACTATGTAGTCTCCTATAGTGGATACAAAAATTATTCACTCTCATCATATTATTCATATAACACATCAAGGGGTACTAATAATTCAAGGAGGACATGCTGATGGCGGTGGAAATATCTTTTTTAGTGTAGATGTGATGGAAAATACAATGATTTTGAGTTGTTGCTGAAAAGAATGATGAACAGTGGAGGAAAAACTGAGAGGTGAGGAATGAAGATAGAATGGTTGAGTGTTAGGACACTTCTTATGCTTTCCCTCATATTATATGTAGATAAAATCCTTGATCTGTAACTTTTTACTAAATTTGGGTTATCTAGTAGAATTACAGGACTTTCTTATAGCAACTCAAGGAAGTGGACAAAAATGCATGGAAAGGATTTGGAAATTATATTATGATATTTTCGATGATATATGATGATTCGAAATAGTGTAGGAGTATTTTATCGGCCCTTTGAGAGTACATGAGATGATGTCTTGGGTCAAGAGTGTAGGTTGGTTTGTCCAACCAACCTTTGTTATTTTCTCTATGATACCCGCACATAAATCAAGGTAAGATAAAAATTCATACTTTTCTTTATTTTTTCTTCTTTCTTCTTTTCCCTTTTTCTTTTTTTGAAGCTCACTATTTTCCTCATAGATTTTTTCATCTATTAGTTCTACCCCAGGTTCCTCATAGGATGTTTTCACCTAGGGAATTTTAGTATTTTATTTTTACTTAGAATCACAAGCTACCTCATACATATTTTCAACTAATGGGTTTCCCTCAAGTGCCTCAAAGGAGGATTTCACTTGAGGTATTTTCTTTTTTCTTTTTTTCTTTTTCTTTTTTGTGTTGGTCATATGGTGACTAGATTGGGATATTTGATGCTCTCTATCATATTTAGCTCTTTACTTGTTGAATCAATAAATCCATCCCTAGAGAGGGGTCTCTTATAGAATTTCAATCAATAACCATTTACCAGAAGTGGAATTTACTCCTCGTCTATGGTTTTGATCTATATTGAACCATTATCATAGCATTTTTGAATAGATAAGTTCCTATCCATATGGTCATGAGATTCCCTTTAAATTCCTTAAACATAGAGTCATACAAGAGGGCCCAAACACCTTCTTGGAAGGATTTGGTTTTGATATGCTTTTTATGGCATACTTTTATTTGCAGCTAGACCACTTCGGTATGAAACATGGTTTGCATCATGTATTCATCAACTGCCTTTAATTGCTACAACCTTTCCTCTTGTGCTTTGGTGAGAACTATGCCAAGCTAAGTTTCCATCCTTAATTTGTTGACTTGAACTAAATAGATAATAAGTCCCTCTTTCCATATCCTAGCTCATAGGAGGTGAACCTCATAGTGGTCTTTTAGGTGGTGTTGTAGGCCTAGATGGCCTCAACAACTCTCTCTGCCTAACGAGTCTTTTTGTTGTTGATTACCTTGGTCAAAGTTCTCTCTAATGCTATGTTATTCACCTCTTCTTTTCCATTTTCTTTAGGGTGATATGGGGTAGACCTCTAGTGTCGACTGTGATGTTGCTTCATGATCCCCTCAATTAAATTAGAGGTGAATTGGTAGCCTTGGTTGGTGACAAATTCTCTTAGAAAACAAAACTTGTAGAAGATGTTTTCTCTTAGAACCTACATTACTTTACTCTCACTCACTTCCTTTAGTGATTTCACCTCTACCCACTTAGTCAGGTAGTCAACAAACATAATAATGTATCTCTTTTGTCTGGATGGAGGATCAATAGGACCAATGAAGTCCATACCATAATTTTCAAATGGCTCAAAGGACACTTGAGGTTGTAAATGAATTTCATCCTTGTAAATGTGTTTCCCCACCTTTTTCCATTCATCACACTATCTAGTGTATCTCTGGGCATCTTTGTGAAGGGTTGGCCAATCGTATCCTGCTTGTACGATCATGTAGGTTGTCCTCTTAGAAGAAAAATGGACCCCACAGGCACCATCATGAAATGATGAGAGGATTTCATAAACCTTTTCTTCCCTCACACATCATATGATGATTTGATTGAGCCCCAACTTGAAGAGTTAAACCCTAATCCAAGTGTGAGAGGCACTTTTCCTGATAATTTCCTTTTCTCCTTCAAAGATAAGTGAGGAGGAAAATTTCCAACAGCTAGAAAGTTTACCATGTGTTGGGATGGAGTCCCTAGGGTTAATTTTGTTTTGTTTTGAGTCATGTGTGTATTATTTTTTGTAGAGAATGTAAAGTCTCCACAAAATGTGGAAAAGCAGAGCGCAAAGCTAGTAGAAGTCAAAGGGGCTTTAGTTCCTTAGTTGGGTAGGTGATAGAGTTGTTTTGAGACCCACCCATGGTCCACGGACCATGGTATTGTAAATCAAAAGCTATAAATAGATGAGTCATTGTGAGTCTTAGAGAGATGTGATTAAGAAGAATCATCATAAGGGCAAGGTGCTAAGGTAGGAAAGGTTTGTTTCATGTACTTAGGTGAAAGGGGAAGGCTCCTGCAGCTGAGTCCGTGGAGACCTTGGTAATTCCACAAGCTGAGTGTGTGGCCCTTGCAGTTGAGTGTGCAGGGATAAAGAGTCTATATTTGAATGCTTATACTTAATAAAGATTGTTTTGGGCCAAAACTGATGCATCTATGTCCTTTCATTTACTTTTTCAAAGTTTATGTATCTTCACTCTGTAATATGTTTAATGTGAATTGATGCTTATTTACTACGTGGAATTTGTAGATCTATAATATTTATGCATAATAATTATAACTAAGTATCTTCACTCTGTAATATGTTTAATGTGAATTGATGCTTATTTACTGCACGGAACTGGTAGATCTACAATCTTTATGCATAATAAGTATAACTAAGTATCTTCACGAAGATTTGAAGGTAATTTAGATAGAGTCACAGTAGTTGTCTGACAAAAGGAGTAGATCTATGTGAAGGAAGATCTAAGCCGCAAGGGTATCAGGAAACCATCACACAGGCCTCTAGATGCAGTAACATGCTTCTAGCATCCCCCAATACTGCTTCAGGTAAGAATGCAGCATGCGCTATGTAGGTTGTTGCTGAAAGGGCCAACAGTTAGGGTTTTGTTGGTTGGCACAGTTAAAGCTAAACCTGGGTCAGGCCCCATCAAGCCAAAAAATGGTTTCGTTGTCAGGACCGGGATCTATCTGAGGAATGTGTTATGTAGAATAAGTGGTACCCTACTAAGAAATAAATTGAGAAGTGGCTCAATCGGAAGGAACACACGTTTGCAGCTCAAGAGAACATAAATCCATGATTATCCAAGGAACAGTGGTTGAATAGATACATGTACACAGATGAAACCAAAACCTTCTTTTGTTTCTTCCCCTGTGACCTACATGAGTGGATGTCTAGATTAGTAGATAGCTAGGGTACCTAGAGACTTGATAGCCCTATTGTGTGGACTCCAAAGTTGATGAGGCACTTGGAAGCTTCAGAAAATAACATCACATGGGTTGTTGATCACTGGATTGATCATATCATAGGAGGATTCGTCACTGAGCTCGAGATTGATATGACCATAAGTTATAGCGAAGCATAGCGTAGGCTCTTCAAGGGACCGTGAGGTAAGTATTTAAAATCTTTAAAAACTTGGATTAAGATGATATTGTGTGAAAAATGGGTTATGCCATTTGTTGAACCTCAGAATTACCCTATCCTTGACATTTTTTCTCACCTTTTTCCATCACTTTCTCATAATAATACAGACCCAATCAATGCTAAATGCTAGGTTTTGTCTTAAGGAAAGCATTAAAATGATCGCCATATTATACATTGCTATTTGAATATATTTTTGCAAATTAGCTACAGAACACAGCCTATTCTGTAGCTAACTATGGATTCTATAGCTACTTTCATGCTTTGGCATGTTCTAGGTGTCAAATGAAGAATTGGGCCACATGGACATTTCTAGAATCATCTCCACATATATTCTATCCTATTCACTTGGTCTAGATCGATGGAAAAGCAAGCATAAAGTCATGGTCAAATATGGAGTCAAAGTGCGTTATCTGAAAGCAGTAGGAATCTTGATTTTCTCTTTCGTAGCTAATCAAGAGCCTAACAGTTCTGTTGCAAATCTAATTCGAATTAGCCACCTATAGCTAATCAAAAGTTTAAATAGTCCTATTGCAATTCAAATTAGCCACCTGCAGCAAGTTTATCTCATAAACAGTTATTTTATTTTCCTTTAAATATCGGTTGCATGTAACCGAGAGAAGTTAGAGAAGTTAGAATGAATTATGCTAAGTTCAGGCTTTTTGATGATACTCAATATTAAAACTTCATTTTTTTTATAATACAAACTCTATGTTGCCAATGATCATTTAAAGTGCATCCTTAACTAGCTAGCATTCCAGCTACATCAATTGCAAAGGGCCCCTGTAGTGAAGGAGGTTTTTCATTTGTTGTTTTTAGTTCAATTTCCATTACTCTATTTTCAGCAAATCTGTTTAATAAATTAGGATGATATTTCATTTCAGTTTTTAATCAATAGAATAATGATAAATCACAACTATGTAACCTTGTTCTTCTAAGATTTTTCGTGGAGAAAAATGACTCTATTTCCAAACTGAATTAAGATTGAAGTAATAAGAATACACAACTTCTTAGTTTTATTACTATTTTGTCATTCATTTTCTTAGAATAGAATTATCAGTTAACTGTGTTAATGGGTGTTTTCAAAAGATATTTCAAGATGATGATGATCCTAAACTAAATGGTTAAATGCCTAATTCATAGAGTGATTGAATTTACTTAGTACATTGTTATTTTCCTAGGAACTTAGGAACTAAGGTATAATTGATTTCTTGCACAGCACTTCAAGAGGGTAATGCTTCACATGTGAATGTTGGAGAAAGTAAAAAATACATTAGTTGTTTACAGTTACTTTTACATGCTTTTACCTTTTTTATTTCAAATCCTCACTTAGTCGCATCACTGATATTCCCAATAATCACTTCAAGGAGATTGCTTTAATCATATTACAAAATTGAATGGCTGAATGTTTAATGAATGTAATTACTAAGTTACCTTCTACATCAATTTCATTGTTGGGTTTAAGAATTAGATCCATGGATTAGGACTACTGATAAGATAAGATAGATGCTCTGTCTTTTTTTATTAGGTTCTAACTAGCCAATAGTTCTTGGTCCATTTTTAGGAAATTAGATTAACTCAGGAACATTCCCTTTCCTTTAAAATTCATTAGATTCACTTAAATTTTCTCATAGTTTTAGGTTGTACATTCTTAGACATCAAAGAATAGAAAGCCCCCAAAAACAACATAAAATACAAAACAACGAAGTAAGAGAAAGGTTAACTAAGCACATATAGTGCACCACACTTCATCAATTTACAAACCTCAGCTGATAATTTATGAAAGCAATTTATGACACTAAATTGACTAAACACCATTTTCTTGGTGTTTGGGACTATGCGAAGTGAAAAACCCTTCAGAAGGAATGGAGAATCAGGCTCTGAATATAGTCCACTATTGGGACCCTCTTCAAGTGACGACAAAGAAACTATTTTGAATACACTGCGAAGTGCGGTGCAGTTGGTTTTTCAAGGTATCTTAAGGATACCTCATCCATCCACTCCACCTCCACCTCAACCATTCAACATGGAAAACTCAATGAAGATGTCGGTCTTCAAAGGGGTAGGGAGAGAAGACCCCGAGCAATTCTAGTTTATTGCAAATGCTGTGTGGATAGCGCAGCAGATCATTGATGATAATCTAAAGAAAGTGCAGATGGTCACAGTGCTGCAGGATAGGGTGCTGACTTGGTATATCAAGTTCTATCAAGATAACCCTATCGCGACATTGGCAGAGACTCAGCAAGCGTTGAATAGTGAGTTTAAGAATCCTAAGTCTCAGGCACAGTCTGTCATAGAGTTTAAGGAGATATAGAAAAGGGTAAATGAATCGTCGTGGGATTTCGATTAGAAGCTAAAGTGCCTAGTCTAGAAGGCTAATGTGAACATCATGGATGAAGAATACAAAGACTAGTACATTGCTCTGTTGTTATCTCACCTAAGATTACCATTATCCTAGCATAAGATAGCAACACAAGCAGAGGCTGTGGAGATCGCTATGAGGTTGGAAGCCTTGCCAATACAAGATACAAACATTGGAGTACAATAGATTCAGTCACAGCTGACAAGTCTACACATAGAGTTGCAGAGCTTAAAGAAAGGAAAGGAAGCCTAGCCTAAGGTTCGTGCAAAATTTTGGTGCTTGAAATGTAAGGGCCATGGTCACAATAAGGACCATTTTCTAATTTATCAGAATTATCTTATTAGGGGGCATGTCCCCCTGAAGCCAGAAAATATGCTAGGCCGAGCACAGGAGCAGTGCCATGGTGCGCTATTTTTCAGGTTACAGGATAGCATGCAATAGACAATTTTCATCTACTACAGAAGTTTGTATAGACCCCCTAGCAGTTGTTTTGCAATTTCTACAAATCTATAGGTCATGATGAGCACCATTGTCGAAGTTACTAATTAATGATGGATAGAAATTCTATGTATAGAATGCAGGTAGAAAACTAGCCTTAGGATCAGGGTGTGGGTGCAGCGTGCGGAGGATTCCAAGGCCATGGAAGAGGAAGAGGAGGAGGGGCTGGCAGAGGTCACGGAAAAGTTATTTGTTATAATTGTGGTGAAGCTAGACATTTGCACATGACTGTTAGAACCCAACGCATCCATCTTGTCAATATTGCAGACAATTTGATCATGTGATAGAAGATTTCCTAGTGTTTATTTCCAAGATGCAAGAGAATAAAACGCAACATCCTATGCCAAACATCCAGATGATGAGGGTGGAGCCTCACGAAGAAGATCATAGCATCAATATCATAACGTGCAGTGGTATGGTCACAAGAGAAGATAAGGGAAAGCATTTAGAGACTGAAGGATGGGTACACAAGGCCACTAAAAAGGAAGTCGGGTTTAACCTCAACCGGGCTAAAGAAACTTTTATGGAGGCCAAGAAGAATTTTGTTGAAACTTCTACATCTTGGATTCAAGAGAAATCAGCTAGGAATAGTGAAGTGAAAGATGTGGATCCTTTGTTGTTAGCTACTTTTTTGAAAACCTGTATGAAGTTGTTGAGAGATCAGAAGGTAGTAGAAGGGCTCTAGGAGTTGATCAACAATTGCATGGGAAGAATTAAGATTCCTTCATAATAGCGCACTCTGAGGAAACTAGGTAAGCATAAAAAGTGAACAATGCACGAGATGAGGATAACCGTACCGATGGAGAAATTAATAAAGAAGGACACGACCTTCTGCTGGGATGAAGAGTGTTAGCACAGTCTGGATGTGTTAAAGGAGAAGATGGAAAATTCGCCTATTTTGGTGTTTCCCGACTGGAAAAAATAATTCCATATGCATGTGGATGCCTTTTGTATTGTGTTGGGTCTAGTATTGAAGATCACCCTATAGCCTTCACAAGCCAGAAACTGTCAAATGCTGAAAAGAATTATTCAACTATAGAGTACGAAGGATTGGCGATGGTCTATGTGCTGCAGAAATTTTGACATTACCTGTTAGGTGCACATTTCAAAATGTATACAGATCATTCCACCCTCAAGTACCTAGTCAACAAGCATGTGTTGGGGGGGAGATCTGTAGGTGGTTATTACTATTTCAAGAGTATGTTTTTGAAGTGATAGTAAATCCCAGCTGGTTGAATGTGGGACCAGATCATTTATCCCGAATTGAGACAGGAGAAGAACCGACTAGTTTGGAAGAAGGGTTGCTGGATGTGTAGCTCTTTGTTGTATAGGTCAGAGATGATCAATTTCCTGATATAATTAAGTTTCTAACTACTAGAATAGCCTCGGAGTATTCTACTCAGCAGAAGAAGGATTTGGTAGTCTGCACAGCTGAATTTTCTGTGATTGTGAGACACTTGTATAAGATGGGTACTGATGAAATACTATTTCGATACATTCCAGAGTTTGAACAATCTAGTATCCTCACTGAAGCACATGGAGGAGTGGTAGAAGGACACTACACAGGCAAAGAAACTGTGCAGAAGATTTTGTGCACAGGATTATGGTGGTTGATGCTACATAAGGATTCTAAGGTGTATTGTAGAGCATGTGATGCATGTCAGAGGATGGGAAAACCATCGTGAAGGGATGAATTTCCCTCAAATCCTCAAATTTCACTACAAGTATTTGACAAATGGGTGATTGACTTTGTGGGTCCAATACAACCGCCAGGGAAAAATACTAGCACACAGTATATTATTATTGCAACTGAATACATGACAAGGTGGGCAGAAGCACAACCGATGAAATAATGTACCATTGCTATAGCTACGAAGTCCCTATTTGAGTATGTCTTGACCAGATTTGGGTGTCCTAAGATACTGATGAGTGACAAGGATATGCACTTTCTCAATGAAACTATTGTCGTGATGCTCGAAGAATTTCAGTTTTATCATCAAAAGAGTATGACTATCATCCTTAGGAAATAGGTACAGTTGAAACATTCAATAAAATCTTAGAAAACACACTAAAGAAGGCCTTTAAAGTGTAGAGGAATGATTGTGATGTGTGCATACCAGCGGTCCTGTGGGCTTATAGGACGATGTGCAAAAAAATTAACAGGACAAACCCCGTTCAGACTGGTCTATGGGATAGAGGTTGTGATGCCTATGGAATATATTGTGCCGAGTTTGTGAATTGCAGCATTGACCTGATATGGCGAACCACAAGACTATGTAGGAGCACCTCGTGTAGTTGTTGGAGTTAGAAGAAGATAGGTTTTTAGCATGATTTCACCAACAGGTGCAAAAGGAGCGTGGAAAGGCATGGCATGATCGACATATTAAGTTGTGCACCTTCAAGGTGAATGATTTGGTCTTACTTTATGATAGAAAGTTCATGAAGTTTTGTGGGAAGTTTAAAATGTATTGGTTGGGGCCCTATGTAGTCAAGGAAATTACATATGGTGGCGCAATTCAGCTCACAAAGCTGAATTGGGAAATATTGCTAGGAAGATTCAATGGGAGTCAATTGAAGTTATATCAAGGGGATCCTACCCCTGCATAATGACTACATGATGGTAGGACAGTCTTAGTACTCCAGGAAGCTGCGAGGGACTATGGGACTCTAAAATAGACTACCTGAAGACTGAGAAAAAGAAGTAAGGTTCTGTGTGAGGGAAGCCAGAAATCCGTCAAGAGGAGCTGTGCAATGGAGGATGGTGTCGTGTAGATGAGTCCAAAAATAGCCATTGGATGCACTGTAGATGATTGGATGGCGAAAATCCCATTAGGAGGAGCAGGTAGGTGACATTTATGGCACAAATCTTTGGCAATATGTCGCTAAAGATGCATTTATGACAGGATTTTGGAGGGAATGGCCAGACTTGAATTTGAAATTACCTATAAATCTGGCATGCCGGTCTACACTAGAACACTTTACCCTCTAAAAATTATTTGTAAACTCTGTTGTCTAAAACCTATGAACCGAGAAGATTGGGAGTAAATTTTTTCACAACCAACGTTCACAAATTTTCCTGAGTGGAACCGTGAGCTCATCTTTGAGAAAATGACTGCAACTAATCCCATAGAATCTGTTGTCTCTAAAGCCACTGTCTCTGATGCCGCAGTCCCTGAAATTGTGTCCAAGGGAATCTATGCCATCTATTCCTACGACGTTGAGGTTGCCTAGGCCTAAATCATTCACTACTAAGGAGAAACAAAAGAAGCCACAGGTTGTTCTAGTGGGGCAGTCACCAAGGAAGAACCTTGTGGAGGTTCAATAGAAAGGAAAGATGGACAAGGAAAAATAGCCATACGAACCCCTGGATCTTGACGAAGTTGAAAATTTGGACGCTGAGGAGGGAGATCCTATCACTAGGCTCCCGAAGTATATCCCTCTATGAAAGAGCAAAGTGAAGGTACCCAAGGATCTCAATTCTAGTAAATTTATGGTCTTTACGCTGCTATTACCAAAGAAAGTGGCATTTGGAGTCGTGAAGTTAGGATGCATTCCCACACTCAAAATGGAGTACTGGGATCTAGACAATCACGAGAAATTCCCGCACTTGGAAACAAACAAATATTTGGCAAGGATATACTATGAGGAGATTGAATTCACGTGACTAGAGACTATGAAGTGGGTCGCAGGGGTTGAAAAAGTTGGGTTGTTGAATATGATGTGGGTACCACAATTTAGCTGAATCGCTATCAACAGGGTGTGCATATGCCAATTGCTTATGATGGTGGATGATGGGTGTCTCTAGCTGGGAGAGCCCATCCCCATCACAGACATGTTGATCCACCATATCACAAGGTTTCCCTACCAAGGGTTGGATCCCGCCAATGAGTTTGGAGGCAAAAGTCAAGAGAAACAAATCGCAAAAACAGTGAAGTGCGAGTATGGCTTAGTGAGGAAGTTGGGCACATACTCTACCCACTCCTTCACCGACATGGCAGTGTAGTTTTCCGCCATATTTTGGCTTGCAAAATTATGAGAAAGTTTCGCCCGAATGAGGTATCGATGCCAGTCATTTCATTGGATGCACAATGCACAAAGGGGGTGCAGTACAACTGGGAGAAGTACCTCTGCAATGAGTTCCTGTTGAATTTTCGTGAAGCATAGGACAATGGCAAGGAATTCTATTATGCCTGTCTATTGTTATTTATTTTCCTCGTTGCGTGGAGGCTCCTAGACGACAGCCAGTTCCCTCCATAGGACGATGATTTACCGAAGGCCACAAAGTTCACTTTGCTATGGGCAACGAAGGACCCAGAGAGGGTCATGGAGACAAAAGTGTTATGGGTGTTGGTCTAGATGGACCTTCACACCATGATCATCTAAAGGCCAAGGCTATCACCAAAATTGTTTGGGAAATTGGAGGCCTACATGAAGTTTAAAGTGGATTTTCACAATGTATCCATCTGTGCGAAGCGAGAGCCTAAGAAAGTATAGTACAAGTTACCATACCTATTAATGGATGCAGATATACCAGAATTCGTAGGAAAATGGTGATTTGAGTGGAGGCAACCATCAGATCTTGGCGCAGGAACAAGCATGGTTGGGGAAATTTCCTCCGCGCAGGCCACAACAGCGCAAAAAAAAAGGAAGTTGTGTAGGCTACCACTTGCAAGAAGGCAGCACAGAAAAAGAAAGAGATCGAGCAAGAAGTAGCCCAAGAAAAGTCAAAATAGGAAAATAAGGAAGCTTTTGCTAAGGCAGTCGGTGAAAATGAGCACGCCGTGAAGGAGGCCACACAGGAGGTTGAGGAGTTTGCTTCTCAACATACTATGGACAAGGAAGGGTCCGAGGAGAAAGGCATCAGTGGTGGGGAGTAGAGAATTCCCTTTATATTGCAGAAGCGAACCAGGGAGACCACTTCCAGGTCTAGAAAGAAACAAAAATCCGATGAGCATGCACATGTGGATCTAATGGTCCTCACCGAGGTGGCCTTGGATGAGATCAGTGACAAGGTCTGTGAAACAATGACGAATTTGTGGACACAGTTCAAGAAGTAGTACATGTGGACATTGGGAAGCGTGAAAAAGGATTTTTGCGAGTTGCAGATTCAAATAGGTCAAATTCAAGTTAGCATGGGACAAGTGAGTAGGATTCAAGCAAGCCTATAGCACGCCAGTGTGTCGGTGCTAGACACAGACAAGACTTTTGACCTCATAATTATTCCTTTACCAGAACGATCACTACATGTAGAGGCAGATGAGGCAAAGACCCATCTTTGGCAAATCAAGGATGTGGGTGTCAACTTTGCCGTGTTTCCTATTCAGACCCTCCACGCGCTTCATTAGGGGGTATCAGACGAGCTCAAAATCAGGGAGAAGTGCATGCTCTCACTGGTCAGTGAGATCAAGATGAACAATGAGAATATTTTCATAGAAAAGGCTCAGGCACTGAAAGAAAAGGAAGAATTGGCTGCATAAAGGTAGATATTTGAGGCAGCAATTGCGCAGGCATGTGAGACACTACTAGAAATTCACATTCCAAAGGATGCAGAAGCAACCGGAAATATTCGCAAGTTGGTTGTCGCAGTAAGACAATATGATGAGGTCAACCGGGTAACATTTGAATTCCAAATGAAGATCTCAAAGCTAGAATTGAAATTGCAGCCAAACACTTCGCCAAAATCCGGGAGTAGCAAAGAGCAGCCATCAAGGAGAGCATGGCCACTTTGGATGAATCATGCATAGGCTGCATACTAATCTTTGAATAGGTCATGGAACTATGGATGACTCTTTAGGAGGACCCAAACTTGTAGAAGCTTGGCACAAATGTCTATGAGACTCAGCAAAAGTTTGATGAAATTAGGGCGACTGCACGCACTTTGGCACTAGTCCCACGCCTTCCTCGATTCCACGAAGGAAAACAACTTCAAATGCATATTAAAGAGCTGCAAAGAAAAAAGGTTGTCGTAAAGGCCATAATACAGCCATGGACAAAGGAAGAAAGTCATATTACTCTACCAGGCCAGGAAAAATTGAAGACACTCCACCAGACTCAAAGGATGATGCGCCTCACGATGGAGGGGTCGACTACAGAAAAGCTGGTAGAGGAAGTGCAGCAGGCCATGGTACAGGTAAATTGTTGACATAGTTTTGTTGCAGATGGAGTTCAACGACCTCTGCAACAATATAGAGGTGCCATCTGAGTGACTCGAGGGCAAGCCACCAAATTGGTGTTGGGGGCTTGTTGAGATGGGGTCCCTGGGGTTAATTTTGTTAAGTTTTGAGTCAATTTTGTATTATTTTTTGTATCGAATGTAAAGTCTCCATGAAATGTGGAAACATGGAGTGCAAATCTAGTAGAAGTCAAAGGGGCTTTAGTCCCTTAGTTGGGTAGGTGATAGAGTTGTTTTGAGACCCACCCATGGTCCACAGACCATGGTATTGTAAAGCAAAAGCTATAAATAGATGAGTCATAGCGATTCTTAGAGAGATGTGATTAAGAAGAATCATTGTAAGGGAAAGGTGTTAAGGTAGGAAAGGTCTGTTTCCTGTACTTAGGCGAAAGGGGAAGGCTTTTGCAGCTAAGTGCGTGGAGACCTTGGTAAGTCTGCATGTTGAGTGCACGGGCCCATTCTGCTGAGTGCATAGGGATAAAGAGTCTTCATTTGAATTCTTATACTTAATAAAAGATTGTTTTGGCCCGAAATTGATGCATCTGTGTCCTTTTATTTACTTCTGCAAAGTTTATGTATATTCGCTCTATAATCTATTTAATCTGAATTGATGCTTATTTACTGCATGGAACTGGTATATTTATAATATTTATGCATAATAAGTATAACTAAGTATCTTCACGAAGATATGAAGGTCATTTAGATAGAGTTACAGTAGTTGTCTGTCGAAAGGAGTAGATTTGTGCGAAGGAATATCTAATCTACAAGGGTATCAAAAAGCCATCACACAGGCCTCTCGATGCAGAAACCTGGTTCTAGTATCCCCCAATACTACTTCGGGTGATACTGCAACCTACGCTATGCAGGTTGTTTCAAAAAGGGCCAACAGTTAGGTCTTTGTTGATTGGCGCAGTTAAAGTTGAACCTGGGTCAAGCCCCATCAAGCCAACACTATGCCACTAAACCATGGAGATAAGAGTGATATGGAAAATAGATTCTCTTCAGAGAGTTGGTCACCCACCACTTATTCATCATTTTTAGACAAGGTTAGTCTGGAAATAGAATTTGCACTAATATTTTATTTTCCAGGTTTATCAACAATAGTTACATCCAATTATTGCAACAATAGTAACCACCTAATTATGCGAGAATTCGCATCTGGTTTGTTCATTAAGTATTTGAATGTTGCATGATTAGTACATACAAAGACCTAATAGCTAGCAATGTAATGACTAAATTTGTTTAAGGAATGTACAACAACAAGGATTTCTTTGTTAGTAACTATATAATTAAGCTCAAATTTTGTTAGCTTCCTACTAATAAAATAAATGGCATAGGGAAGTTTACCTTCAATTTGTCCCAGTTCTACCCTAACTGCTTTATTTGATGCATTAGTATGGTATGGAAGGGAAAAGTCCAATTTGGACCTCTAAGGACAAGTTCAGTCATTATTTTTTCTTTGATGAATATTCTATAATATTTAACAATTCTTAGAAAACTTCTAACATCTTTCTATTTTTAGGAATGAAAACCTTTACTATGATGGCGATTTTGTTAGGATTTACTTGGATTCCTTTTTTAGAGATAAATTGACCTAAATCAATCCCTTCATTCATAAAAAAAGAGCATTTCCCATGGCTTAGGGATAGTTTCATTTATTTACACACAAAACTTTGCATAGGTTTCAGAGAACCTCTTGGAAATCATCCCCATAGGATGTAAGATCATACATGTAGATTTCCACTTAATCATGCACAAGGTCAGAGAATATACTCAACACAGACCTCTAGAAGGTAGTAGAGGCATTGCACATACAAATGGAAGAAATATGTAAGTAAATTTTCCCCATGGACTTGTGAAAGTGGTTTTGTCTTGATCTTCATGATTGTTTTGGATTTGGTTGCACCCACTAAACCCATCCAAAAAGGAGAATATTTTTTTCCCTACAAGGACATCAAGAACGTTATCAATAAAGGGAAATTGATTCTTTCTAGTGGCTTTATTGAGTTCTCTTTAATCAACACAGATTCTCCATTTTCCATTCTTTTTAGGGATAATTACTAAAGGAGACACCCATTCACTCTCTGAGATTGGATAGATGAATCTTGAATCCCAAAAAATCCACAATTCATCTTTTATAGTTTCTTTTAATGTAAGATTCATTCACATTGTGGTTGGTGATCACGTTTATGACCTTCCTTGATGTATACATGATGATTTCATATGAAAGGATGAACTTCCTTCATTCCCATAAAATCCCTTTCAAATGCACCAACATGATGTTTCAATACATATAGAAGTTGGTCCTCTTGATCAACTGAAAGAAAGGGGCTAATTTTCAAGTTTTTATAACAGATGATTTCTATGGTTTTTGTGTTATTTTGATCAAAACCAACAGTTATCAAATATGACCGCGTAGTATCTTTAGAATAGCAAGTTTTTCCAATAGATTCATCTTTCAACCCATCAACGTTCATGGAAACAAGGTATTTATTTTGTAGAAATTTGTCAATCAAATTATATTCATCTATTGTTTTCTACCAATGGTGGTTTATAATGTACATATAGGGTAGGTTGATGATAGAAAAGGTTATTCTTGTTCATCTTCTTATTCTCCTACATAAATAGGAAAAACATGCTCAATGAGGGGTTGAGTAGGTGGATATAATACAAGTTGTTTTTTAGATTCCTCATTAGTGATAGTCATATTTTCATCCCTACAGCTAATGTAGGCATCAATAGTGTCCAACCAAATTATTCCTAAGATAAGAGGGTATCCATTAAACTTGGACTTGGGCTAAAGGATAAGGGAATATGTCAGTTAATCTCAAGAATCAATGGATACCATAAGATATTCAATGATTCCTTCAGGTGCTACTATCGATCTATCAACAAGTTGTAGCACTATGGTGGTCTTCATCAAAGATCATTGGAGATTGAGTTTGAGCATAGTCTCCTTAGTCATGACATTTATTATAGCTCCAAATTTAATGAGAGTGTTAGGAACTACAATATTTCTGATTTGGACATCTACTACTGGGCTCCCAAGATCTAAGTACTTGGGGATGATTACTCTCCCAAGCATACTATTAGCTAGCTTCCCTATGACTTTAATAGTAGGGGAATTTCTTCTTTTACTCCCTGAGCTTTTAAGAAATTCCTCTTTTATGAACTTATTGTAGATAGGAACATATTTTATGTCTTGAAGGAGATGGATCTTGACACATAAATTTTTCAATTCTCCTAGAAGTTCAACTTCTTCTGGGGTGTGTGCTTTGTGAGTGGTCAACCTTTCAAGATAGGGAGGTTTAGTCTGGATGACTTGAGGTGTGGGATATTCCTTCTCTTCTTATATATTTTCTATTAGATAAGGTGGGTGAGAATTTGGAAGGACCTTCCTAGACCTAAGTTTTATCTCTTGAATCTCTACAACATAAGTTGCATAAGTGCTTTCTCCATTGTACACTATTGGGGCCTACTTATTGTTGAGATTTGGGTTTGGTTAGACAGACATCTAAGGTTGTTTTGGAGGATTAGTTTGTGGTACATTAGGAGGAGGAGGCATTAAGGTAGGTGGTTTGGATGCCTAAGGTTTCCATTATGAATATGAATTACCCCATTGAGGAGGTTCGTGTGGATATTGATGAAAAGAAGGATAGCATTTTGGGGAGGAGTTATGGAGTCAAAATAGACCATGGTGAAGGATTAGGAGGAAACCAAGGTTGAAAATGTGTATTGTAATTCATATTGAAAGGAAAGGGGTAATTCATACCTTGTTGAAACATCCTGGGGGCTTGTGGCCTCTTTTGATTGACAAGTAAGATGCTTTATGCTCCCTTCCAATCCTTAGTATACAATTTTCAATCTTAGTAAATATGGAAATTTGTCAATGGAATGATTTTCTTCACAGAACATATTTTTATGACATCTGAAGGACACTCATTCCGAAAATTTATTTCAGTACATTTAGGGAAAAATATATCTAATTCCCTTTGCTTATTCTTGTTTTATCTTGATCTGTAGTGTATCCATTTGGATAGAAAAGGTGTGAAAGATCTTGATTTTTAGGTCCTCCAGCATACCTCCTATCTCATTCTTAGTAATTGTGGAGGAGGAAGAGGGAATTATCAAGCCTTTGTTTTCTCTATATTTTTTTCTAGCAGCTCTAAAATGAATTTTGAATACCATTTTGATATCATCGTAGCTGAGATGATATATATATCCATTGGCCATTAGGTTGAGTGTTTCCATCAGTTCTTCTATGAATCCCTGTAGAAAGACTAGCTTCAAGGAATCTAAACCTAGAGTACAATTGTGGTATCTTTTGTAACTCAATTGAAATATTTCCTTAAAATATTGCATAGATTTATCTACTACTTGATTCATTAGAATATCTATCTAAGGTGTCACTTGTTCTGCAATAATCACAGTACATATTGTTGAAAACTTGTTGCATCTACTCCCATGAAGTGATGTTGTCCCCTTCTAGGACCATGATCCAATGAAGGGTTGCATACTTAGGAGTAGAAGGGAATAGTTTCAGCTTCTACTCATGATTTTTGTGGTCATAAGCCCTTCAAACTACACCAAAATCAAACATAAAAGTGTCAAGATCTTCAGTAGTTAAACCATAGAAGTGTGGAACGACAAATGGATTGATGTTTTTTATCTTGGCTTATCCATTTGCTTCTATAATGAGGAATATGAATGCTTCAGGTTACTTGTTTTTAGCCATGGTATTGGTGGGTTGCGAAGGTCTTTCTCCTTATGCAAGCTCCTTAGAGGTCCTTGCTTGCTAACCTGAAAGGGCCTCAATAGTCCTAGTGGGTAGGGTTGGAGACTCACAGTGAACAAAAATAGGTTGGATACTTGTGGAAGTGGGGTGTTTTCATAATAAATTTCCTAATTTATACCTAACTCTTCAAGGCATAAAATGAAACAATATAATTTTTATTTTTATTTTAAAAATGGAATGAAAATGAAATGAAAATGAAGAATGCCTAGTGCATTTTTTGTTGTTTTTCCATAAAGTAAAATGAGAGAAAGAATAAATCAACTAGGGAAGAAGATAATAACTACATTGACACATCCTCAACAATGACAACAAAATGTGATGGCCCTCAACATTGCAGCAAAAATGCTACAAGTCCCAAAGGTATCAAATTTAATTGTCAACCCAAGGTTCATACAAACTTAATATGGGTTAGCACTATGCGCAGTATGTACCTATCATTTTCCCTTTTTTACTTTTATATGGGTGAAAATAGTGAGATAATATTTAGTCACTTAGAGACCATTCTAACCTTTTTATGCTATAGGCAAAAATTCAAAAATGTAGGAAATGAAAGAAAATATGCAATCTTATACTAAATGTAATGAAAGAAGGAAAACCAACTTAATTGAGATGAAATTAAAGCATGTGTATTCTACTATGCAATGAAATAAAACTCCCAACTAAATTAAATCATGTAAATAGAAAACCCTAATTCTATAGGAAAAAGGCAATTTGTACAACAAAATAGGTTAAAGAATCTACTTGATCTCTTTTCTTCCAAATTACATATTGATGGTTCAAGTTACATTGTAACATATTAAGGAAGGTGAAACATGATTTGGATGCAAGTTTAGATGAGCTTCTGAAGAAAATGAAAACTCCTACAGGAGTCCCTGTTTTGCTACAAGAGATAGTCCATCGAGTTGTGAAAGGTGATAAGGATGTGGTTTAAAAGTGAAAGGAGGATAATTAAGGCTAATAAATGATAAATGACTCATTTCCAAATCATAATATCAATGATAGAAGGATTTATTTAGCAAATGGGTGGTTGTAGATTCTCATGTAGCTCTCCAGAAGCAGGGGACAATGTAGTCACAACAAAACAACTATGATGGACAAAAAATTAATATCAGCAAAAAAAATAAACGTATATGAATGAAAAGATATTATAACTAAAAAATATAATTACTACTGAAGCTACCATATAGTGCTAAATTACTTTGCAAGAAAACATTTCTCACAAACAAGCTAATTAACCCTGCATAAAAATAATACTTTGAAATAAATTGTAGAAATGGAAAAATGCATAAAAGATAATAATACAAAAGGGATATTGAGCACCTAGGGTGGGACATAACCCAAGCAGTCTCATAACCCTAAAGGATAAATAATATAAGAACCAAAGATGTCTTAATCATAAAATTACTTGTACATAAAAAACAATTGTATAACTAAAAATCCTAAATCTCTCTACTATTATGTTTGTAGTGCTTACACTAAATCCAACTAGCTACCTAATGGGCTACTTCAGCCCTCCATTTATACAATATTGATGAGGGTGGGCTCCTTGAAAGGATAATTTTTTTCCCTCCAAAACTCCTAGAAAACAAGATCACACTCCCTCAGTGACCTCGCAGGTACGAGGAGTATTTAGTGCTCCAAGCTAGTTGAGTTTGATCTTCCTATAATATGAGATAAATCCCATAAATCTCTTTCACTAGATATCCTATTTAATTGTGCCAAATATTCTCAATATCCTATATCATAATCACATTAGGCACATAAACCTTAATCAATCTTCTTAACCTTCCTAAGAACTCATTTAAGCTAAGAAAAAATTATTAAGTGCAAAAGGGAAGGTCTAATACAACCTTTATGTTCCTAGGAAAGGTTAGATGGGCCTTATGGTTCACCTAATTAGGAGGCCCATCACTCGATGACATGGAAGAGAAAACCCTTCATCGGATCATGGACACACAGGTCAAGGGAACTCACCAATAGAGGACCTAGATTTATCGAGTCATCAAAGCAAGGAAACTCCTACATTGAGGCAAGTGGCTTACCCAAGGAAAAGTTTAGCAAAATTTTCCCCATATAATAGGGGAAATTAATGAAATGTGGACCATTACTTCCTAAGTGAGGAGGAATGATCTAGGAGGATGTTGGTAAATTCCTACAATGAATAATTGTATTTCTACCATTGGTGTTTTACAACCCATGGTTTTTGTAAACCATGTTATCCACCCATGGTATTTGCAAGGTGCATGAAAACAAAAAACAAAAAATCATTTAATGGAGCGAAAATATAATCACATGATTATTTGGTTTTTACCATACTAATTTATGATATTGACCCATGGTATTCACCCATGGTTTTTGTAACCCATGGTATTTACCCATGGTATTGGGAATGTAATGAAAGCGCATCACTCTAGGTGAAAGGACACTTATAAATAGTATAAACATGGGACTTCACTATGGAGAAAGTTATGCTTTCCTCACATTGTAATCCCATAATATTTTTACCAATTAATAAATATAATTGAGTTATTTTTATATTGTTTCTATTCAATATTTATTTTATTCATATGTGACATATTCTATTGTCACTCTTTAAATCTCATTCCTTTGATGGTCTAAATCATTAACCCTCGTGGGCTGGTGTAGTTTTGAAAACCACTTTCATAGCTAGAAGTCCCACTCATATTCAAGTATCCCTCTCTGACACCTAGATCTAAGCTCCTATACACAAGCACAAACATACAAGGATACTTTTTGCCTCTACAAAAGGAAAATTAGGATGCAACATATACTTAATGCAATATTGTGATTAAGTTTCTCATAACATAAATAGAAAATAGAGAAGGAAATATATTGTGTTCGTATCATAATGAAAATGTACAAGGAAATATACCTTAGTTAAGACATGTACTCTCCTATGATTCCTCATTTCTCCTCTTCCCTCAGTTACTATAAAAATGGGAGCATTTGACATGCAAAAAAAGACTATTCTGGTCATATTCCACCACCATAACTAAGCTAGATATATATATATATATATATATATATATATATATATATATATATATATATATCCTCTTTCACGATTGAGAGGGTCTCACTAAATAGGCCTTTTCTAGATCTAAGAGGATGTATATAGACACCTAGGGCCATGGAAAGTTAGGAATCTTATCCAATAATTAACCCTCAACCAAGTTAGGATAAGATGAGTTTAACTGAGATCCTTGGGAAGGAATTGTTCTAGAATTCTTACCTCATTTGCTCCCATGACTCAAGGAAATATGTATGCCCAAGTGATAGGATGCATGAATCTAATGGAGTGATGGGTTACAATATTCTAGGCTTGTGTAAGGGATGAGCTACTAGAAGAGGACAAAGAAGGCGAAAGAGATGCACATTTAGGCCAACAACTTTAGAGGGTTAACACTAGGTTCCTTTAGGGGACATAAGGTGGAAAAAATGGTTGTAACAGATAACCCCTATTGCATGAGGTTAGAACAAAAATTGATGACCAAAATGCATTATAAAAATATACATCATAATGCAAGGAAGGATTTGAAACAAAATAATCATATTGGACCCACACTGAGAACCAAGTCTCAATCATAATAAGATCATACCCATGCTCAACATAAAGACTAACTAAACATGGTCACCAACCATACATTAAAGATAAATGACATGAAATGGTAGTACATGGCCATGAGACATACATAGTGGATTAATTCAAGAGATCAAAAGAACATAGCCACTAACAAATACAACGTAGATCTATGTCACAATATACATTATTAGGATTGTGGATGCATAGAAGAGAAGTGCTCTAGAGAAGCACTAAAAGTACATAAGATGGTACAAACTCCAAAATTTATTAGGAATGGGTCTATGTAGGAATGATATATCCATAAAACCAAGGCATTCTGCACAACCCTAACAGTATGAATCTATAACAGGAAATAAATGAGGTGATGTCGAGCATGGTAGAAGCTATCTTGTTATAATTCATTGAGGCATATTCTTAATAAACGTAAGGGGAACCATCTATGATGAAAATGAACCCTAGTGAACCTATAATAACCCATAGAGTGCAAATAAATGTGATAACTTTGAAAACTTGTGGATTCAACCAGTCAAGAGTCAATGAGGTAAACCCACTATTGATTGTGCGGAAAAATGTCACTAAGGATTGTAAGCTCCAAGGTATTATTAATTCCAAGATCAAGCTCATTTATAATAATTTGAGTTCAATAGGAAAATATATATTGAAGGAGGGCCTCAATGCATCCCCCATCAATCAACACAAAACATACCGAGTGAAGATGTGAATGGATGAAGGCACCAAATACAACCGACACAAGGATGGCCAACACAAAAGGTCAACCATTAGAGGAAATTTCAGCCTAAAGGTGCCCATGAAATTTTCATGTACAAAATATGTAAACCAATCAAAATCCTTTAACTTTAATAAGAGATGTATGTAAATATTTTGCAGGGAAAATAAAAACTTACTTTTTTTAATTGTATTTTTTTCTTATCTTCATATAAGTTTACTCAAATTTCAAGTGTAGACACTTGCTGGACACGGAATTAAATTCCACATCCAATGAGTACCCATTATTCATACTTTTGATAAGACCCAAATTGATAAAATTTGAAGATACATTAAAAAATCTTGTTGAATTTGTTCTTTTAACGTATCTGTGGTTTTTATCGATGTGGTTCTTCTCAGAAGTATGCATAATGGGTACTCATTGGAATGGGTACTCGTTGGATGTGGAATTTAATTATGCATCCAATGAGTGTCTACACTTGAAATTTGAGTAAACCTATAAAAAGATAAGCCAAAAATACAATAAAACAAGGTAGTTTTCTTCTTTTGCCTCCAAAATTCATATCCCTTATTTTATTATTTTAACTATTATTTTATTATTTTTCCTTATGAGGCCACCTTTAGGCTGAAATTTCCTCTAATGAAAAATTACAAATGCTCGAATGAGGTTTATGCTTTCCTTAAACATTGGATGGCATGATGCAAAAGCGACTTGGAACCATTGAGTAATTATCACCAAATGATATCATGCAAGACTGTAGGAGGCATTGAATCATGCTCCATAGTGATTGGAAGAGTAACTAGCTAGAGGAATAATTAAACTCATATGTATGGTACAAATATTAGGAAACTTAAAATATAGTTGTAAGGTAATGATGAAAACAAGTGCCACATTCAAGGGTGATGTCATTGATGCTACCATTTTGATTGATAGAATAATCAAACCAATTTACCTCCCTTCCCTTTTCAAATATCCTTGATAGATCTTACTACGGACTTTTACTTTCCATTGGTGCTCATTGATGCCCCCACCCTAATTGGGTTGGGGTTGTTGGGTCTCTTGGGCATATTTAGAGGTGTTATTTTTTTTATTATTCATCTTCTTCCCAGCAGGTTGATGATAATTCTTCAGTTGCATGGACTGCACCATATGAATCTCGGAATTTTTCTCTAGAGACATGCTTGTTGAGAGTTAGGCGCAATTGCAAGGTCTTGCTAGGTAATGATCAATTTCCCTAGTTGAGTAGTTAACGAGCTCATAACATTAGAAGATATGAAACCAATTACACCAACGATGTGGTCTCAGTTCAGTTAATTATGGATTTGTTGAAGGATGAGGAGCATTTGGAATAATGCCATATAGGGTGCTTATGTAATGCAACCAACTCACAAATAGATAGATCAACAACTTAAATATTATCCTCTTCTAGGGGGGAACCTCCTTTACATTACATAAATGAAAAATTCTTGGATGACTCAAATGACAAAACCTCCTTTCTATATATATAGGAGTCTAAGGGGTCACAATATAATCAAAGTCGACATAACAATAATAATGTAAGGGCACAACAATAACAATAGTAGGCTTCTATGGGGCACAATAATAACATATGGGGACTACATGGGCACAACAATAATAATAAGGGGGTGAAAATAATAATGAGGGAATACACTAGTATTATAGGGACCTAACATGCTGCTATCCTGTACAATAGAGTTGTTCTGCTACAAGTGGGTTTCCATCAAGTACAACACATGCATCATAATGCGAACAATCTCCCCCTTTGGACTTGATGGCAACAACAAGACCAAGTCACTCTCCCCCTTTGACATCAAGGGAAAAGGGTCATGCTCCCCCTAAGTGCATGTTGAATTCTCTGATATGTTGATTGATCCCCCATGATCGAGTCCATGCTCCCCCTGAGCATAAGCAAAGTCTACAAAAAGATGTTCTAAAAGAAGAACATGACTCTATACATACATCACAAATGACCTTCCTATCACCAATGACTCATGCATATATCTAGCTCCCAACCAAGTGGGGATATACCAAGTGATTCTACATGACTGAAATAGACATTATTACATCATCCTTCCCATGCATAGTGGGGTTACACCTTACATCATATGACCAAAAAGGGACTTCATCAAAAGACTACAACAAACAAAGATAAATTACTACATCATGGGTCTTGATATGACCTTTACATTAAATGAGATACATGACATTTATAACAGAGACAAGACCATGATAGTCATCAGCAACTATCATACACCATGTATGAACTACTCCATAAGCATCTATCAACAGCATCTAGACCATCAACCTATATATGTCCATGTTAGTGTAAGTATCATCAACCTGTGACAAAGTATGTCTACATATAGATATCAACTCATCCTCTTGATCTCATCAAGATCAACTTGTTTCGTTTCCTTCAGCATATGTCATATCTCCAAGCAGTAACAAAAACATTCACATTATATCATATGTGAAAACACCATAATCATCACATGATCTTTCCACAAGGACCTTCAATATATCAATTATGTATCATCAGTAGAGAACATCCCAATAAGCATCAACCATGATAATCAACATATATGAGTATTAACTATAATCATAAGGTAAGAACTCATCATCATTATGTGACTAAGTAAGCCATGTCTTCAAATAGCTATTTCTTCATGCAACCTACAATAACACCATTCTCTTGGCCAACCAACAATATGCAACTAGAGTAGTCATCCATGTATCCATCAAAGAGATATCAATATGTACCTAGAAAACTATGAGCTCAAGGTCATTTTGTCAAGATTTCTTGATATCATCAACAGCAACAATATTCAACCGTGTGACAGCCAAGATCTATAGGAATCTTGTATCATAACTGCACCATATGAACTTTATGCATATTTGAAGGCATGATGACAGCAACATAAAAGAAATGAGTGGCTCATCATCAAATAATGAAATTGTGTACTCAAGCTTTGTACTTCTCTTTGTCCTTATGAATATCATCATGTAAGCAACATATATGTACTATATGCATCATCAAAGAGTCATCCACGATCATCCACAAATCTGATCTGAACACCATCTATGTGACCCCAAGAATCATATGAGATTTTGTCATGGGCAACTCATAACTGTATCATAGCAAGATGTATCATTTAGCCATATAAGCATCATCATCATTGATTAGGTACCAAAGACTTCTAAACATAATGCCAACAATGCTTTCTTAGAAGCATAGCATGTTCTCCTCCTGAACCTGTTCCACCTATTCACTGTCAGATCTGATCATTGCATATATCAGTAAGAAGTATCAAGGCATCATCATCAATCAGATATACATCAAGTTATCAACAACTTGTGAGGATAAAAAATAATTCTAAATAACATCCACAGATTGTAGTCATCACTCATCACGGCTGAAAAGATAACATATAATTGTTTGAATCATATCAAATCAGTTTTTTTGAGTCTGTCCCACTAAATGTTTCTCAAACCACATATACGCGAATATGCATCTTCGAATTCACGTATATACACGACTTGTCTTCATGAAACTTGCGTATGAGATGTAGAATAGTGAAGTTTCACACTTTCAGCTCCCCCTGAGTCTGTTATGTCTATACACTATGCCATGCCACATTTTTCTAACTATGCTTCCTTCTCCTTCCATATCTTCGAGTGTGATGATGTTTTCTCATTTTGGTATGGTGCCCACAATTTCCTCCTGCATTCCTTTGCTATATGTCCAAACTTGTTACATGCATAACATCTTACATGTTTCATATTTCTTCTATAGTAGTCAATGGCTTTGTGACCAAACACATTGCAAGAAAAACAATATCCCTTAAAGTATCTGGAAGCTGATGATCTTTCTGTGTGATGGTCTTGAACCATTATACTTCTACATCTTGCTGCAACATGTCCAAGATTATGAAAACATTCAACATTATTCACCTGAGGAAATAACCAACTATTGCTTCCACATTTAAGAGTAAAAGATTTTCGTTGAAGAATTTCTTTCCTTGGTTGTTGATGGGGTTGACCTGTAATCTTCTTGTTGAGCATTTCAGGTTTTACATTAGAGTTCCTTGCCTTAGCTTGTGAGCTAGATTCACCTTCAACAGATTCATGGAAACCAAGACAAGATTTGATGGCAGGAGACCTTTGACTACTAAGAATATCATCCAAAATCTTAGTACTATCTTGAAATTGTAAGAGCTTATCCTTTTCTTCTAATTTACCTTTTAGTATATTTACCTTAACCTGATATTGCTCTTCCTTTTCAAGATACTACTTCTTCATGATTTCTTCAACTTTTCTTCCTTCTTCCACCTGTTTCCTTAATTCAAGAACTTCGTTTTCTTGTTTTTCAAGAGCTTGGAGAAGTTCTTCATTCTGCTTATTTGATTTTTCAAGATCTTCTTTTAGAGAAAGGATCTTAGCTTCAAGACTTTCATAATTACTGGATCTATCTTTTAGTTTCTTGATTGTTGTGTTCCTTACATTTACTTCAACTCTTAATGATGTCATTTCATTCTGCAGCTTTCGACATTGATCTTCCTTTTCCTTGAATTGCTTCCTTACCTTGTTTCCTTCCTCTAGTTGAGCTTTTATTTTTGTAGCTTCTTCTTTGAAGGCACACTCCCTTTTGTCCAATAGATCTTATTGATCTCTAATTTTATCTGTAAGCCTTTTAAATTCTGCCTCTATTTGATATCTTTCTTTCTTACCCATAAGAGAAAATTCAGTTGTTTCGCTATCACTTTCATCATCTTCAAATGGATGGAGAAATGTATCACCAGAGGATAACAAGTTCATACCTGATAGTTCTTTTGCTTGTTCATCTTCATTCTGAGGTGATTTTGAATCTAAAGAGTCACTGCCACATAGTCCCCAATCGATTTTCCCATTGTCATAGTTCCTTTGAGATGTCTTCTTCTTCTTAGGTGCTTTCTTCTTTAGTTTCTTTCCCATTGTTCTACGAATCTCCTTCAAGTGGTCAAGCTTCTACCAAAGGACCTACTCTGACACCAATTGTTGGAAATAATACTGAGAGGGGAGGTGAATCAGTATTATTCAAGTCAATAATATATTTCTTTTCATACTTAAATTTGTATATGCTACTTCCATGTGGGTAACCCGCGTGTACACGCAACTGTGTTTAAGGAAACAAGCATATATCCAGCAAACTAATGATTCAGTTAATTTATCAAATGTTGATCTTTTAATCTGTGCATCAATACTTTAATAAGTATTAAATAGTAACCATATGCAGTTAATAACAGAGTAAACCATCACACATAAGAAACACACATGAACACCAAGATTTAAGGTGGAAACCCAATGTGGGTGAAAACCACCTACTGTCATCGTCTCTATCTTCTTTTAATAATAAGAAATTTTGTTTAAAACATTGTACTAGTGCATAATCATACCAGTATGTAGGCTTCTACCTGCAGAAGGCTACAACCTTCTCTTGTTCTCTAGCTTCTACTAGAAGGGAGCTACAACCCCCTAGCTCTTGTACTAGCCAATATTTTTACTAGTACGTAGGTGTCGACCTACAAAAGGCTACAACCTTCTCTCTTCCTCCAGGGACCTCGTTTCATAAATTTTCATACTGGATGCTCCTGGAACACAACATCATAATTTGAAGGCTACATTTCATCCAATTTTCATACTTCGTGTATACGCAGCTTCCTTGAAGCAAACCAACGTGTATATCTGCAAATACTTTGCTGCACTTCCAGACTTCAGACATAATCATACATAGAAGATAAAACATGTGTTAGTGATCAGATCTACCCCATTCATTATCATATCACATAATGATAAGTCATTATGATCTTGATCCATCATTAGATTTCATCCATCAACACTAAAGCTAATCACAATCAACCAATCTGAATATGGAGAATACTGTTACCAGAAAACAGTCACCAAAACACAATGCAGAACCCTGAATACTACAACATCAAACAAAACCCTTATAGATCATACTTTAGAAGATATACGCTACATCCATAAGCCGAACCAGCATGTATACACTCTTTTACCAAGGGAAACCAGCGTACAGATCTGCAAATTCCATTCTGTGACGTATACGCCACTTTTGTATGCTGAACTAGCATGTATATGCTATTTTACCAAATCCAACCACATAATGATAATATATTTAAGTCTTCATGATCCCGATCCATCAACCTTCATCAACCATATAGGCGCATCCTTAGTTTAGATCAGAAACCCATAACCTGCATACTTGATCTCACACTTCATTAGATATTCAATACTTGCTTGTCATGGCCTAATGATCTTCTCCTTCTTATATAGTTTTAGGCCTTTCTCAATACCATGGACCAAAACCACTTAGGACCAATACCTTGGACCAAATGCCTCGGACCAATACCATGAACCAAATACCTTGGGTTAGATACCTTGGACCCAAAAACTTGTTTTCCCAAGATATACATGCTTTTCCTTCTGTGAAAGTGTGTGTGTACATATACGCTCCTTTTGTTCAATGAACCTACATGTATACGCGGGTTGGTCAAGGTGAACTTGCGTATACCTTTCTTTCTTCATTATGTGTGACCTAAATTGTAATTCTTTGTTGTTAACCTGTAGTACTTTGATATTTCATCTGAGTAAGCTGCCATCAAGGACAACACCTGTATCATAATGCCAACGTATCCTTCAAAGAAATGTTGTCCTCCACTCTTGACTAGTTCTAGATGCTTCTGTATAAAATTCTCATCCTCCCATGTGGAATCTCAATGTAAGTTCTTCCACTTGATGCGATACTCTGAAATTGATCGATTTTGTAGCTATTGATTTCTTGTTTTCGTGAATGCTTCAGATTCCAATATGATTTTTCCTTCCTCATCAAGTTTTGGCAATATTTTTTGAACTGGGAGCTTGACACATATAACCTTCTTTAGGAATGAAACATGGAAAACTAGGTGCACTTGGGAAGATGCAAGAAGCTCCAATTTGTATGCCATGGTACCAATATTTTGAAACACCTTGTAAGGACCATAATACTTTGGTGATAATTTATTATCCTTCTTAGCTTGCTTGAGGGACATTTGTTTGTATGGTTGTAGACATAAAAATACTCAGTCGTCTACATCAAAACTTCTTTCACTACGATGTTGATATGCTTGTTGTTTCATTCTATGTTGCGCCAAAGTGAGGTTATCCTTTAGGAGTTGGAGAACCTATTGTCGATGCTCGATGTGATATTCCACTGCTTGAACCTTAAAATTTTCTCTTAAACATGATGTGATGGATGGTGGATGATATCAATAAAGTGCCATAAATGGGGTCATTTTTGTTGTAGTATGGAAGGAAGTGTTATATCACCATTCAGCCAGAGGTAACCACTTGACCCATTGTGTTTGTTTATCAGATACAAAGCAATGAAGATATCCTTCCAAACATTTTTTCACTATCTCAATTTTCCCATCAAATTAAGGATAATAAGGTGAGCTATGAGCTAATTGAGTACCCAAACAAGAAAAGAATTCCATCCAAAAATTTCCAGTGAAAATGGGATCTCTGTCGCTTACAATAATATTTGGGTTTCCTTGTGGCTTTTGAATTGTTTCCATAAATGCAATAGAAACTCTACTGGATTTAAATGGATGAGATAATGCACAAAAGTGTGCATACTTGGTAAGTTTATCAACTACCACCATGTTGACAATATTTCCTTCATACTCTGGTAAACCTATGATAAAATCCATTGAAACCTCCTCCCAACATTGACTTGGAATAGATAAAGGTTGTAACAGACCCAGGGTCTTAATTTTCTCAACTTTATATTCTTGGGAAACCAAATATTCTGCCACAAACTTTTGAATATCAAATTTGTGGCCATCCTAAAAAACATCCTTCTTAACCCTGTGGTGAGTTCTTAAAATCTTTAATGCCCTCCTAAGGGAGAGGTTTTCAATTTCATAAGAATATTTTGTTTGAGTTGGGAATTCTTATAATGGTATAAGAAATCTTTGTACCATAATGAATCATTTTTCCAGCTAAATGTATCATGTGTGCTATGATCTTGCAGCAAATTTTGAATGAGTTCCCACACTTCTTCATCATTCTTCCTTTCATCCCTTGTTGTGGCTATCCAATATGGTTCGATAATAGAAATGGCACAAAGCAATGCTTCCACATCCTCATCCTTTCTTGAGAGTGCATCTGCAACACCATTTTTCTTCCCTTTTTTGTAGATGATTTCAAAGTCATAACCCAACATATTTGTGACCCATTTTTGTTTCTCTTCTGAAGAAAAACATTGTTCTAAAAAGTATTTAAGGCTATCATGATCCATTTTTACCTTGAAGTTTCTTCCCATTAGGTAAGGTCGCCATTTCTTAAGTTCATGTAGTATTGCCAACATTTCCTCCTCATAAATAGCTTTATGTAAATACTTTCCTTTGATTATACGACTTTCAAAAGCAATGGGTCTTCCCTCTGGCATTAAAACAACACCAATTCCATTTTCTAAGGCATCACATTCGACAATAAAGGTTTTTGTGAAGTTTGGCGTAGCTAAGACCGGTGCTTAGCACATTGCTTCTTTAAGATGTTCAAAGGCCTCAGTTTCTTCTCGAGTCCAAGAAAAGACAACTTTCTTCAGTAATGTTTTTAGAGTTATTGTTATTCTCCCATAATTATTAACAAACTTGCAATATTACCCTGTGAACCCAAGAAATCCTTGCAGATTCTTTATGGATGTGGAGATTTTTCATTCCTTAATGGCTTTCATTTTGTTAGGGTCTACCTTAACACCCTCATGGGATACAATATGACCTAGATATTCCACCTCCTGTACTCCAAAAGAACATTTCGAAATTTTTGCATATAATTATTTCTCCTCCAATAGTTTGAGCACCCTGTCAACATGTTGAACATGATCCTTCCAAGTCTTGTAGATTAGTATATCATCAAAAAATACTAACACAAATTTTGTAATGAAGGGTTTTAAAATGGAATTCATCAAACCTTGAAATGTAAAAGGTGCATTGGTAAGGCCAAAAGGCATGACCAAAAATTCAAAATGACCCACATGAGTTCTAAATGTTGTTTTTAGAATTTCTTCAATCTTCATTCTTATTTTATGATATCATGAACAAAGATCCAACTTGGTGAAGTAAATTTCTCCATGTAATTCATCCAATAATTCATCAATGACCGGAATGGGAAATTTATCTTTAATAGTGAGCTTGTTAAGCTCCTAATAATCCAGACACATGTGCCATGATCCATCCTTCTTTTGTGTCAATACTACTGGATCAGGGAAAGAACTTTCACTAGGTTGAATTATACTAGCCTCTAGCATTTCTGCAACCATAAGTTCAATTTCACTCTTTTGGGCATCGAGATATCTATAAGGCCTGATTTTTGGAGGAACACTTCCTAGAATAAAATGAATACAATGATCATGATCATGAATAGGTGGGATGCCTTTGGGAGCCTCAAATATCTTGAAATTATTGTCCAAGACTTTTTGGAGATCTAGAGAAATAGATGATTTTGATGTTTGAACCTCTAGTGAACATAATTGTGAAATTATGCCCCATTTTTCTTTCTTTAGAGTTGATTATCTTTCGTAGTTTCCCTATGATACCCTTTAATCCAACTTGCTTTCCTTCCCAAAAAAATTTCAAGAAAATTTCTTGAAAATTAAAAGCTATCGTACCCAAAGGTTGTAACCATTGGACTCCTAGTACAACATCAGCACCACCCATTTGAATGGAGAGCATTGGACTATTCAATACATATTCCACCATAGTTAGCTTGATATTATGGAACGTTCTAGAGCAATTTATAGTTCCTCCATTTCCAACAATCACTTAACACTCTGGTGCTAGGAATAGGAAGAAATTCAATTCCTTGTCTATCTTACAATGAATAAAATTATGGGTATTACATGAATCAATCAGCATTATTACCTTTTTTCTTAATATGTCCTTCTATATTGAGAGCTTGAGTGGTAATTCCTACCAATGAATTACAATATATGTTCGGAGTCATTTGAAGTTTCTTGTTCCTTTTCTTCCTCCTCTTCACGATCTATGTAAAATAATTTCTTCTTAGCACACTTATGACCTTTAGTGTACTTTCCATCACAACTGTAGCAAAGCCATTTTTCTCCTTTTTCTTCCAATTTTTTTGTGTCAACCTTGTAGGTTGTGGAAGGTTAGGGGCAGCAACACTTGAATCTTTATAGTTGTGAGTGATAGGCTTCCTTGTTGCCATAATTTTGCTTTGAATTTTTCTTGCCAACTTGAATGCATTCTCTAATGAATCAAGTTCCCAAAGGCGAACCATATGTTGGATATTATCCTCTAAAGTCCCTATGAGCACATAAATCCTATGCTCCTCTGGAATATCATTTACCCTTATATTCAATTTTTGGAATTCCTCAATTTTCTCTGTCATTGAACCCTTTTGTTGGAGATTTATCAATTGGATAAAGGAGGTGTTTCTCTTTTTATCCTCATAATGTGCTATCATTTCCTTCATAAAAATTGACCAAGTGACAAGTGGTTTACGAGAACAAAGTGTTAAAATTGGCAATTAGGGAAAAACGTCATGTGGCTCATCTTATTCATGGCTGATAATATTTTTATTAGATTCCTCTCGTTGAGAGGTGTAGGGTTGATATAAAGATCATCCAATTCTGATAAGTATTCATGGCGATATGAATTTATTTTGATTATGGAATTATTATCAAGCCGGCCTACAACTCATGTAGGCTCAGAAGCCCAACATTCTCATCTATTCAAACACCAACATTGTGTATAAATATAGGAGGAATTTTCCTCATTTGGAATCACTCATCTCACCACATCTCTATCTCTCTATTGTGCAGAAAAGAGTCTCTTCTCTACTGCACAGAAAAGGGTATCTCCCTCATACATTTGAAGCCAGAAGCTGCTGAAACTGAAGCTGCAATTGCAGAAGTAAATGTTGACCTACATGGACTAGAAGATCTCCTCATCTGAACTATGTTGTAGGTTCAATTGAACCTCCTCTGAAAGCCACAACTTTTGGTGGTGGAATCAAGTCAATCCGACGAACGGTTTGCAAGATATTGACTGCCCTAGTTTGAAGTCGGGAGCTACTAAAACTGAAGTTACAACTATAGAAGTAAAGTTTGACCTACGTAGACTAGAAGATCTCCTCGTATGAATTGCGTTATAGGTTCATTTGAACCTCCTCTAGAAGCTACAACTTTTGGTGGTGGAATCAAGCCGATCCGACAGTGGGTTTGTGAGATATCGTCTGCCCTAGTTTGATCATGAAGCCGCTAATGCTGATGCTGTTGATCTAGGGTTTGCTACTGCTGATATGAATCATATTTATTGTACTATTTCTCTCTATTGAATTATTGAAGATAAAAGAAGATTTGATCAAAGGGTTTTCCCACACATTGTGGCGTTTGTCCATGGCTAGCCGCCACATCTTGTGTCTCTTGTCTTGGCTTGTTTTCTGTCGATCGTTTAATTTTCTATATGCACTTTACTTTATGTACATGTGATTGCTAATCTGTGGAATATAATAAGGAAAATAAGTAAACTTTTATAAGCATAGAACATACCATAACTTAACATGGCATCAGAGCTAAGGTGAAGACAAAGCCCAAGCAAGAGCAATAGCAATCACCGAAGAGAAGATTGGCAAGGCTATCCTAAAAGAACGATGGGGTCCTCAACACTCTTTCCTGTCAAAGACAAGCTCCATGAGAAAGCTAACTATCACAGATGGAAGATGTCTATCGATCTAACCCTTGAGGATCAAGGAGTGTTGGACCATGTGAGAGGCAATATTGTTGAGCCTCCATCAAATGCATCCCTTGCTGCCAGGAACAAATGGAAAACCGGTGAAGTCTAAACAAATAAGATCATCCGAGACTCTATTGACAAGTGCTTGGTGGCCTACATCTCTGATCTGGACACCTCCAAGGAAATCTATGATAGACTGGTGAGTTTATTTAAAGTAAATGATGCAAATCAAGTTTTGTTTCTTAGAAATAAGCTCAGAGAAATCAAGAAGGGTAAAGATGAGAGTATGCAAGAATACTTCTTAAGAATCATCGAGATCAAGAATGATCTTCTATGTATTGGGGAGACTATTACTGACAGAGAAATGGCACTCACAACTCTTGGAGGGTTACCATCCGAATGGTATGTGTTCAGGACTACTCTTCTGAACAATAATGTAATTCCTGGTTTCGAAGAATTAATGGCTAGATGCATTCAAGAAGAAACAAGGGTAGAAGAGCAAGAAATGTCCATGCCTAAAGGTCCTCCTGCTACCCTTTCTTCTCATGCTAAGAAAATAAATAATTATGGGACTAAATCAAAAGGAAAGGCTGGACCTAAGGATGGAAGAAAAGGACGATGTTACATCTGCGATAAAGCATGTCACTATGAAAGGGAGTGCCCTAATAGAAAAGACTCACACCGGGACAATGATCAAAATCCCTCTAATGGCAATCATAGGAATAACAAATTCAATAGCAAAGGTAAGAGCAGAGATGGGAATCAAGGAAGAGGACAACCATTCAAGAAGGCTAGAAATTCCAACATGTATTAAATGCACCTGACCTCAAAAAGAACCTGGTGTCCATCTTGGCAATGGAAGACAAAGGCTACAAGGTAACCTTCAGCAATGACAAGGTACGTAAATGGAAAAATAATGTTAAAGATGCCTTTACTCTTGGGTTTCGTGTTGATTCATCATATCAGGTCGATGGAAGTCCGCTAGGTGTCATATCTTATGACACATCTCTTCAGTCCGAACTTTGGCATCCGAGGTTTGCCCACCTTCATTATAAAGCTCTACCTAGTGTAAGACAAATGGTGACAGGGATGCTTGAATTCTAAGTAGAAAGAAGGTGTATGTCCAGGATGTGTCGAAGAAAAGCTCAAAAGGGGACCATTCCCCTCAAGCCAAAGTAAAACCTTTGATATATTATAGTTGGTTCACTCAGGCATATCTGAGGCTGGCATTAAGAGGGAGACTACTACACCACATACTCCTGAGAAGAATGGTGTGGCAGAAAGGAAGAACCGTATGATTGTGGAAGATGTCTCTATGGGTAGATGATGTAACAATGCCTGATGTGGAGGAACCGATGGATCTTATTTATCCACCTGAGCCTCCCTCTTCTAGGAAGAGGCCTTCATGGCTTAGGGGGATACTTGATGATGCTGAAGGACATGCTGCACCCCGAGGAACCTTTCGTGAAAGTAATAAACCTAACAAGTATCAGGGATACCTGACCATCATGAGCACAATCATACAAAATGAGCCTCATTCATTCTCAAATGCTATCAAGCATCAAGTATGGAAGGATGCTATGACAAAAGAATATGAGTCTATTATGGAGAATGATGTCTGGGAAGTAGTTCCTAAACTCGAGGACAAGACAATTGTCACTTCTAAATTGCTTTACAGGATAAAGCATGCAGCAGATGAAAGGACGGAAAAGTATAAGGCTCGTTTTGTTGCTCATGTTTTCTCCCAGAAGGAAGGTATAGACTATGATGTGATATTTGCACCTGTTGCCAGATATACGACCATCCACTCGATCATAGCCCTTGTGGCTTCACAAGGATGGAACCTACATCAGAAGGATTTCAAGATCGCGTTCTTGCATGGTTTGATCAAAGAAGAGGTCTACGTGGAGCAACCTGAAGGATTTGAGATTTATGATCGAAAATCTCATGTATGCAGGTTGAAGAAGGCTCTCTATGGGCTGAAGAAAGCACCCTGAGCATGGTATGAGAGGATCGATAGGTACTTGATGAAGCTGGGATTCACTAGGAGTGAAGCCAATCCTAACCTTTACTTTCAGGTTGAAGATGACAAGCCTCTCATACTAGTGTTGTATGTGGATGACGTCTTTCTGACAGGGGCATACCCTCTCATTCACAAATGTAAGAGGGAGTTGGCTTCTGAATTTGAAATGAAGGACCAAGGACTTGAAGTATGGCAAAAGCCAAGGGAAATTTTCCTATCCCAAGGAAAATATGTGGTAAAGATATTGGAAAGATTCGGTATGATGAACTGCAAGCCTGTGACTACCCCGAGGATCTTAACTTTTAGAAGTTATATGGTAGTGATGTCAGACCAGATTTGGGAAATTCCTCTGAGTTTCATAAACTCATTCGCATTGATGTTCTTGGTGAACCTCCGTCCAAACATATGTTTTGCAGTTAGCATTGTGAGCTCATATTTGGTTGAGCCTCACTAGATTGATGCCAAGAATCTTCTGAGATATCTTCGTGGCACAATGACTAATGCATTAAGATACACTGTCGAATATGTGAGACTACTTGGATATACTGATGCTGATTGGGCAGGAAGTGTGGTGGATCATAAGAGCACTTCTGGGTGCTGTTTCACCTTGGGACCTACTTCGATATCCTCGATGAGCAAGAAACAGAAGTCAGTGAATTTGAGCACCGCCGAAGCAGAATATATTGCTACTAGCATGGCCTCCTGTGAGGAAGTCTGGTTGTGAAAGGTCTTTAGTGAGCTGTTTGGATTTACATTGGATACCACTATGATTCTCTGTAACAACTAGAGGTGGGATTCGATTATTGAGGAATCCCATATTCGTTGATTTCTCCAGAAGATAGACATCATCTGGGATATGGTAAGTTGATGAGCAAGGAGGCTCCATCGCATTAAGATGATGTACAAGTCAATACACCTTGTCAAAGCCCCGGGGAAAGATCTAATCTATGATTTTCTCAAACGACTTGGAGTCGTCAAGAAACCCTTATACAAGGGTCTTGCATGTTGCATACATTGAGCTCTGGGAGCTCTTAGGGCTTGTGGTTCTTACTGGAGCAACATACGATCACAGGTGACTCACGCTCCCCTAGTGGTACGCACTAGAACAAGATGATTCACTCTCTTGTGGGACAAGATGATTCGCTCTCTTGTGGAACAGGATGATTCGCTCTCTTGTGTAGCAGGATGATTAGTTCTCCTGTGAGGCCTGGATTGATGTGTTCTCCATGGCGATTGTAGCAAGATTGATGTGTTCTCTTGTGAGGCCTGGATTGATGTGTTCTCCATGGTGGCCCGGATTGTTATGTCCTCCATGGCAATTGTAGCAGGATTGATGTGTTCTCCTGTGAGGATAGGATTGATTAGTTCTCCTATCGAGGCATCTTACCTATGCAGTCTGGGACTCATGGGAAGTACCTCTCATCTAACCAATGAGAAGGGAAATGAAGTTAGGGACCATAGTAGTACCGATGGATGCATCATTGTATCTACCGTACTCCCTACACTAGGATGACCTCCATTGATCTGGGATCAATGATACTGGTGTAGGACTAGTGGTAGGAGTTGTGCCATACTATGACGCTGACTTCGGGTCAGTTGAGACTGGCCTGGGACCAGTGGTACATACTTTGAGACTGAATTTGTGTCAGTGCAGTACTGGTCTGGGACCGGTGAGAGTGGTACATACTATGACGCTGACTTCAGGTCGGTTGAGACTGGTCTGGGACCAGCGGTACACTCTCTGATACTGTGATACTGGTTTGGGACCAGTGGTAGGAGTGGTACTTACTATGACGCTAACTTTGGGTCAGTTGAGACTGGTCTGGGACCAGTGGTACACACTCTGAGATTGAATTTGAGTCAATGGAGGATGATACTGGTCTGGGATCAGTGGAGTTGTATTCACTATGAAACTGGCTTTAGGTTGGTTGAGACTAGTCTGGGACCAGTGGTACATACTCTAAGACTGACCTTGAGTTATTATGATACATCCTCGATCATTTCTTCTTCTTCATAATTCGAACAAAAGCAGAGCAGAACAGAACAAAGCAGAGCAGGGCATAACAGAGCAGAGCCGTACAGATCAGTACAGGGTAGAACAAGATAAAGTAGAATAGGCAGAATAGAGCAGAGTAGGGCAAGGGTCAGGCTGTACAGGGCAGTGCATTTGATGGATGAATAGTAACGACTGATAGACAGATTGCAGATGAAGTTCTCCCTAGTTGAGAGGGAGTGTTAGAATTGGTAACTAGGGAAAAACCTCATGTGGGTCATCTTATTCATGGTTGATAATATTTTTATTAGATTCCTCTCATTGAGAGGTGTATGATTGATATAAAGATCATCCAATTCCGATAAGTATTCATGGAGATATGAATTTATTTTGATTATGGAATTATTATCAAGCTGACCTACAACTCATGTAGGCTCAAAAGCCCAACAGGCGCGTCTATTCAAACACCAACATTGTGTATAAATACATGAGGACTTTTCCTCATTTGGACTCACTCATCTCATCACATCTCTCTCTCTATTGCACAGAAAAGAGTCGCTTCTCTACTGCACTAAAAAGGGTCTCTCCCTCACACATTTGAAGCCGGAAGCTGTTGAAACTGAAGCTGCAACTGTAGAAGTAAAGATTGACCTGCGTGGACTAGAAGATCTCCTCATCTGAACTACACTATAGGTTCATCTTAACCTCCTCCGAAAGCCACAACTTTTGGTGGTGGAATCAAGTCAATCCGACGGACGGTTTGCAAGATATAGACTGCCCTAGTTTGAAGCCGGAAGCTACTGAAACTGAAGCTGCAACTGTAGAAGTAAAGTTTGACCTACGTGGACTATAAGAACTCCTCATCTGAACTGCACTGTAGGTTCATTTGAACCTCCTCTAGAAGCTGCAACTTTTGGTGGTGGAATCAAGCCGATCCGACAATCGGTTTGTGAGATATCGTCTGCCCTAGTTTGATGATAAAGCTGCTAATGCTGATGCTGCTGATCTAGGGTTTCCTACTACTGATATGAATCATATTTATTGTACTATTTCTCTTTGCTAAATGATTGAATATAAAATAATATTTGATCAAAGTTTTTCCCCACACATTGTGGGGTTTGTCCCTGGCTAGCCGCCACATCTTGTGTCTCTTGTATTGGCTTGTATTCTGTCAATTGTTTAATGTTCTATCTGCACTTTACTTTATGTACATGTGATTGCTAATCTGTGGAATATAATAAGGAAAATAAGTAAACTATAATAAGCATAGAACATACCATAACTTAACACAAAGCCATCAATGCCATACAAGCTGATTGGGTTCCAAATATAAAGTTACAATGCGTAACTTTTGTGTGTGTTGCACATTATGAAGATCAAAATATTGCTCCATTTGTAGTATCCATGTTATCAAATCCTTGCCATCAAACTTCATAATATCGATCTTTCAAATATGGTGGGTCTTCATTAAATTCTATGGAATCATGATTAAAATTTATTTTTTTCTCATCGTGAGTTTCATCTAATCCCTTTTCGCCATTAGGAAGCATTTCTTGTAGCAACTTTGTAAAAACTTCCTTCAAACCTTCAATGTATTCTTTTAAACCATTCTTTAAATCTTCCATGTCTTATTTTAAGCTATTCTTCAAGCCAATCATCTTAGCCCCCATTTCATTTTTAGTTACTCTTTGTAAGAGCGAAATTTGTTGCACTTGTTCTCATAATTTTGATATATCATGTTGCATTTATTCCTCTTCTTCATGCATCATAGTAGAGATTTTTGGTTTCTTACTAGGTGTTTCTATTTTCTTGCTTCGAGTAATTTTGAAATCAACAATGATATCTAAACTTCACTATGCCCTTTGAATCACTTCAAACTGATTTTTAAAACAAAAGTTATGCAATTTTAAAAAGCAATACACACATTTTTCTTTCTTTTAGGAGCTCGCTCTTGAAACGATTATAACTCTGTAATTTCTGATTTCCAAGTTCTGAAATTTTTTCCCCTGGTATCTCTTGGAGTCCTCTATCTAACCCCATAAGTTTGATTGAGATTGGATTCTTCAAGGAAGCGTTATGCCAAATATCCTACAATGACCTAATTATGGACTAGTTCAGTAAACTGAAGTTGTACGGGATTCCACGTGTCAATGTTTCAACCTTCAGCCTTGAAATTGCTACAAGAAAAACTACAATCCATGCAATTTCAACCACCTTTTACATAATTCCAATTCAATGCCTAAAACGAGAGTTATGACAATTTTCCATAGGTCACCTGTTTGAGACAAAATTATGGAACCCGCAAAAACCCTAACTACCTCAAAGCATATCTCCGAAAATATAGCGAACCAAGATCTGAAAGTTTTACACGAAGTTCTCTATGGTTTCGGCTCCATGTGGTTAAAATTTCAGCTTCTGAAGCCTCGTAGAAACAATCGAAACCTTAGAATCCAAAGCTCTGATACCACATGTTATGCAACCATCTCACGAATAGATAGATCAACAACTCAAAATTTATCCTCTTCAAGAGAGAAACCTCCTTTACGTTACATGAATGAAAAATTCTTGGATGATTCAAATGAAAAAACCTTCTTTCTATATATAGGAGTTTGGGGGGTCACAATATAATGAGAGCTGACATAACAATAATAATGTAAGGGCACAACAATAACAATAATGGGCTTCTATGGGGCACAATAATAACAATATGGGGACTACATAGACACAATAATAATAATAATAATAATAAGGGGTGACCATAACAATGAGGGAATACACTAGTATTATAGGGACCTAACAACTTAATTTAGATTAAATCAATTCAAGATTTTGGGCATGTAAAATGGCATGCTCCTCTATAGCTACCCCAACAATAATGACATCCTTGGCAATATGTGATAGCAGGGATCAAGTAAACCAATCTTTAAGTAGTTGATCATAAATCTTGGTCCTAATCAAGAACTTTAATTTTAGGTTGTTGATTACTCAAGGGTATGGAGTGCAATTGATATGGTGTGTAAAGAGACTCAATACTAATCCAAAGCTAAAAAGAAATTAAAGGTGAAATTTCATTTCTAATAAATTGAAAACTAGCTAAGGAAGGTGTTGTAGTAAAACACAACCCCCCCCCCCCCATTTTTCACTTAAATCTCATTATGGGGACCTTTTTAACTGAATTATTGGTATTTTTACTACTTTATTCCGAGATGTAGGGATTGCCCAAATGAGTTCAACTCGTTCTTATCTGTCTATCTAAACTCGTTTGACCTCATTTGGATTAATATTGTGCAGATTATGCCTATTTGAAGATTGGATGTGTTTAGCTACTTTGGCCTTTTATTTTGTGCATTATCCTTGTGTTTCATTAATTTATCCTTTTTATTTGTTTTTATAAATTATTTTTATCTTGTAAATACGTCAGTATTTCCATAGCTCCCAAGACCAAGAACCACACTAAGGCCTTAAGCCTTAATCAAATTACAAAGTGGCATATTGGCAAGTATATATATTAAATCTATCGAAAAAACATTGAAATAATATATTGGGGTTGCATTAAGCCTAAAGTCTTCAAATCATATTATAACCATCTCATATATCACAAGTTCCCCTATCGTAATTTTCTGATAAGAGTCTTTTGACCCCCATACCCAATATGACATTTAAATACAAGTTTGAAAAGATATTGCATCCATTCATAAATCGGAATTTTGGTTGGAGCATACGTTTAAAAATTCTGATGTCTCAGATCTGATATAAAATTATCGAGTCCACTCACCTCAAGACTTTTGTAACGACCATTGTTTGAAAATTCTGATAGCCCAGAACTGATAGGGAATTTAACTACAATATATTACAACATTGCGTCCACCCACCTCGGAACTTTTGTGATGGTTTTGCCGTAGCAAGTACAACCACCCTCCAAAATTTTGCCTTATCTTTTTTTTTGAGCCTCCCTACCAACCTTTCACAGCAACATGTCTTGCCTTGTCAAGTACACAAGCTTTAGTGATTTTCTTGCAGAATGGCAGCCTATCCATCAAATATTGTTGCATCTCGCTCACAGGATATTTCACCAGACTTGGTCGAGCTATAGGTTGAGAAGATCCCTTAAGAAATTGTGCAATTCTGGAGGGAAACCAGCCTTCCCTCTACAAATTGCACAATTCTATCCGGTAGCCTGTTGGGCTCCAGAATTGCACAAATTTTCCTGTCCCTGTTCACTAAGAATACTGAGAAATTCCTCCTAGCAAGGCTGCTCAGCCCCAAAATTGCACAATTCTGGGCAACAATCAGCTACTCTACCCAGAAATTGCACAATCCCTCTAGGCAACCAGCTCCCTCCCTCCCAGAAATGTGCATTTTTCCTCCCAACTGAGTAGACTGTTGCATGTACAGTTGAGTTGACCGGTTCCCTCTGAGACCGAGCCAAACTGATTTTCATGCATGGGCTACTCGTCCCAAGGTAGCATGCAAAGGCATCCCTTGATTCAGGGATCCATTTTTAGCAACTGGAGCTTACCTGTAAGGATCATTTCAGAAACCTACCACCAAGTGTCGCTTTCCCTATATTTGTGGCATGCACGTAACAACCTCGATCTTATCAAAACTCATCAATTGGACACTGCAGAGCTCATTCCTCACATCGACCTTGCAGCTCTGGAATCCCACATTGCATCTCTAACACCTAGATCTAAACTCCTATACACAAGCACAAACATACAAGGACACTTTTTTGCCTCTACAAAAGGAAAATTAGGATGCAACATATACTTAATGCAATACTGTGATTAAGTTTCTCATAATATAAATAGAAAATAGAGAAGGAAATATAATGAAAATGTACAAGGAAATATACCTTAGTTTCAACATGTACTCTCCTATGATTCCTCATTTCTCCTCTTCCCTCGGTTTACTAGAAAAATGGGAGAATTTTACATGCAACAAAAGACTATTCTGGTCATATTCCACCACCATAACTAAGCTATATATATATATATATATATATATATATCTCTTTCACCATTAAGAGGGTCTCACTAAATAGGCCTTTTCTATATCTAAGAGCATGTATATAGACAACTAGGGCCATGGAAAGTTAGGAATCTTATCCACTAATTAACCCTCAACCAACTCAAGATAAGATGAGTTTAACTGAGATCCTTGGGAGGAAATTGTTCTAGAATTCTTACCTCCTTTGCTCCCATGACTCAAGGAAAGTTGTATACCTAAGTGATAGGTTGCATGAATCTAATGGAGTGATGGGTTACAATATTCTAGGCTTGTGTAAGGGATGGGCTACTAGGAGAGCACAAAGAAAGGGAAAGAGATGCACATTTAGGCCAACAACTTAGAGGGTTAGCACTAGGTTCCTTTAGGGGACATAAGGTGGAAAAAATGGTTGTAACAGATAACCCCTATTGCATAAGGTTAGAACAAAAACTGATGGTCAAAATTCATTATAAAAACATACATCATAATGCAAGGAAGGATTTGAAACAAAATAATCATATTGGACCCACACTGAGAACCAAGTCTCAATCATAAGAAGATAATCCCCAACGTGGGCATACCCATGCTCGACGTAAAGAATAACTAAACATGGTCACCAACCATACATTTCAGATAAATGACATGAAATTGTAGTACATGGCCATGAGACATACATAGTGGATTAATTCAAGAGATCAAAAGAACATAGCCACTAAAAAATACAACGTAGATCTATGTCACAATATGCATTAATAGGATTGTGGATGCATAGAAGAGAAGTTCTCTAGAGAAGCACTAAAGGTACATAAGATGGTACAAACTCCAAAATGTATTAGGAATGGGTCTCTGTAGGAATGATATATCCATAAAACCAAGGCATTCTGCACAACCCTAACAGTATGAATCTATAATAGGAAATAAATGAGGCATTGTCGAGCATGGTAGAAACTATCTTATTACAATTCATTGAGGTATATTGTTAATAAATGTAAGGGGAACCATCTATGATGAAAATGAGCCCTAATGAACCTATAATAACCCATAGAGGGAAAATAAATGTGATAACTTTGAAAACTTGTGGATTCAACCAGTCAAGAGTCAATGAGGTAAACCCACTATCGATTGTGAGGAAACATGTCACTAAGGACTGTAAGCTCCAAGGTATTATTAATTCCAAGATCAAGCTCATTTATAATAATTTGAGTTCAATAGGAAAATATATATTGAAGGAGGGCCTCAATGGATCCCCCATCAATCAACACAGAACATACCGAGTGAAGATGTGAATGGATGAAAGCACCAAATACAACCGACACAAGGATGGCCAACACAAAAGGTCAAACATTAGAGTAAATTTTAGCCTAAAGGTGCCCATGAAATTTTCATGTACAAAATATGTAAACCAATCAAAATCCTTTAACTTTAAGAAGAGATGTATGTAAATATTTTGGAGGGAAAATAAAAAAACCTACTTTTTTTAATTGTATTTTTTTCTTATCTTTGTATATGTTTACTGAAATTCAAAGTGTAGACACTTGTTGGACGCGGAATTAAATTCCACATCCAATGAGTACCCATTATTCATACTTTTGATAAGACCCACATTGATAAAATTTGAAGATACATTAAAAAATCTTGTTGAATACGTTCTTTTAACGTATCTACAATTTTTATCGATGTGGTTCTTCTCAGAAGTATGCATAATGGGTACTCATTGAAATGGGTACTCATTGGATGTGGAATTTAATTATGCATCCAAGAGTGTCTACACTTGACATTTGAGTAAACCTATAAAGAGATAAGCCAAAAATACAATAAAACAAGGTAGTTTTCTTCTTTTGCCTCAAAAATTCATATCTCTTATTTTATTATTTTAACTATTATTTTATTATTTTTCATTAGGAGGCCACTATTAGGTTGAAATTTCCTCTAACGAAAATTTGCAGATGCTCGAATGAGGTTTAAACTTTCCTTAAACATTGGATGGCATGATGCTAAAGCGACTTGGAACCATTGAGTAATTATCACCAAATGATACCGTGTAAGACTGTAGGAGGCATTGAATCATGCTCCATAGTGATTGGAAGAGTAACTAGCCAGAGGAATAAATAAACTCATATGTGTGGTACAAATATTAGGAAACTTAAAACATAGTTGTAAGGTAATGATGCAAACAGGTGCCACGTTCAAGGGTGATGTCATTGATGCTACCATTTTGACTGATAGAATAATCAAACCAATTTCCCTCCCTGCCATTTTCAAATATCCCTAATAGATCTTACAACGGACTTTGACTTTCCATTGGTGCTCATTGGTGCCCCCACCCTAATTGGGTTGGGGTTGTTGCATCTCTTGGGAATATTTAGAGGTGTTATTTTTTTATTCTTCTTCTTCTTCCCTGTAGGTTGATGATAATTCTTCAATTGCATGGACTACACCATATGAATCTCAGAATTTTTCTCTAGAGACATGCTTGTTTAGAGTTAGGCACAATTGCAGGGTCTTGCTAGGTAATGATCAATTTCCCTAGTTGAGTAGTTAACTAGCTCATAGCATTAAAAGAGACGAAACCAATGACACCAACGATGTGGTCTCAGTTCAAGTAATTGTGGATTTGTTGAAGGACGAAGAGAATTCGGAATAATGCTATATAGGGTGCTTATGTAATACAACCAACTCACAAATAGATATGTCAACGACTTAAATATTATCCTCTTCAAGGGGGAAACCTCCTTTATATTAAATAAGTGAAAAATTCTTGGACGACTCAAATGAAAAAACCTCCTTCCTATATATAGTTGTCTAAGGGGTCACAATATAATCAAAGTCGACATAACAATAATAATGTAAGGGCACAATAATAACAATAGTAGGCTTCTATGGGGCACAATAATAACATATGGGGACTACATGGGCATAGCAATAATAATAAGGGGGTGACAATAACAATGAGGGAATACACTATTATTATAGGGACCTAACGTGCCCCTATCCTTCAAAAAAATGTTTTCCTCCACTCTTGACTAGTTCTAGATGCTTTTGTATAAAATTCCCATCCTCCCATGTGGAATCTTCAATGGGTAAGTTCTTCCACTTGATGCGATACCCTGAAATTGATCGATTTCATAGCTGTCGATTTCTTTTCTTCGTGAATGCTTCAGGTTCCAATATGATTTTTCCTTCCTCATCAAGTTTTGGAAATATTTCTTGAACTGGGAGCTTGACACCTATAACCTTCTTTAGGCATGAAACATAGAAAACTAGGTGCACTAGGGAAGGTGCAGGAAGCTCCAATTTGTATGCCATGGCACCAATCTTTTGAAACACCTTGTAAGGACCATAATACTTTGGTGATAATTTATTATCCTTCTTAGCTTGCTTGAAGTACATTTGTTTATATGGTTGTAGAAGTAAAAATACTCAGTCACCTACATCAAAAATTCTTTCACTGCGATGCTGATATGCTTGTTGTTTCATTCTATTTTGCGCCAAAGTGAGGTTATCCTTTAGGAGTTGGAGAACTTGTTGTTGATGCTTAATGTGATCTTCCACTGCTTGAACCTTAAAATTTTCTCTTAAACATGATGTGATGGATGGTGGATGTTATCAATAAAGTGCCATAAATGGGGTAATTTTTGTTGTAGTATGGAAGGAATTATTATATCACCATTCAGCTAGAGGTAACCACTTGACCCATTGTGTTTGTTTATCAGATACAAAGCAACGAATATATCCTTCCAAACATTTTTTCGCTATCTCAGGTTTCCCATCAGATTAAGGATGATAAGATGAGCTATGAGCTAATCGAGTACCTAAACAAGAAAATAATTCCATCCAAAAATTTCCAGTGAAAATGGGATCTCTGTCACTTACAATAATCTTTGGGTTTTTGTGTAGCTTTTGAATTGTTTCTGTAAATGAAATAGAAACTCTACTGGATTTAAATGGATGAGATAATGCAAAAAAGTGTGCATACTTGGTAATTTAATCAACTACCACCAGGTTGACAATATTTCCTTCATACTTGGGTAACCCTGTGATAAAATCCATTGAAACCTCCTCCCAACATTGACTTGGAATAAATGTTGTAACAGACCCGGGGTCTTAATTTTCTCAACTTTATTTTGTTGGGAAACCAAATATTCTATCAAAAATTTTTGAATATCAAATTTATGTCCATCCCAAAAAAAATCCTTCTTAACCCTGTGGTAAGTTTTTAAAAATCTTGAATGCCCTCCTAAGGGAGAGGTTTTCAATTCCAGAAGAATATTTTGTTTGAGTTGGGAATTCTTATAATGGTATAAGAAATATTTGTACCATAATGAATCATTTTTCCAGCTAAATGTATCATATGTACTGCGATCTTGCTGCAACTTTTGAATGAGTGCCCACACTTCTTCATCATTCTTCCATTCATCCCTTGCTTTGGCCATTCAATATGGTTGGATAATAGAAATGGCACAAAGAAATGCTTCCACATCCTCATCCTTTCTTGAGAGTGCATCTGCAACACCATTTTTCTTCCCTCTTTTGTAGATGGTTTGAAAATCATAATCCAACATATTTGTGACCCATTTTTGTTTCTCTTTTGAAGATAAACGTTGTTCTAAAATGCATTTAAGGCTATCATGATCCATTTTTACCTTGAAGTGTCTTCCCATTAGGTAAGGTCACCATTTCTTAAGTTCATGTAGTATTGCCAACATTTCCTTCTCATAAATAGCTTTATGTAAATACTTCCCTTTGATTAGACGACTGTCAAAAGCAATGGGTCTTCCCTCTTGCATTAAAACAACACCAATTCCATTTCCTGAGGCATCACATTCGACAATAAAGTTTTTTGTGAAGTCTAGCATAGCTAAGACCGATGCTTGGCACATTGCTTCTTTAAGATGTTCAAAGGCCTCAATTTCTTCTGGAGTCTAAGAAAATTCATCATCCTTCAGTAATGTTTTTAGAGGTGTTGTTATTCTCCCATAATTATTAACAAACTTGCAATAATACCTTGTGAACCCAAGAAATCCTCGCAGATGCTTTATGGATGTGGAGGTTTTCCATTCCTTAATGGCTTTAATTTTGTTAGGGTCTACCTTAACACCCTCATGAGATACAATGTGACCTAGATATTCCACCCCCGTACTCCAAAGAAACATTAGGAAATTTTTGCATATAATTATTTCTCCTCCAATAGTTTGAGTGCCCTGTCAACATGTTGAACATGATCCTTCCAAGTCTTGTAGATTAGTATGTCATCAAAAAATACTAACACAAATTTTCTAATGAAGGGTTTTAAAATGGAATTCATCAAACCTTAAAATGTAAAAGGTGCATTGGTAAGGCCAAAAGGCATGACCAAAAATTCATAACGACCCACATGAGTTCTAAATGTTGTTTTAAGAATTTCTTCAATCTTCATTCTTATTTGATGATATCGTGAATGAAGATCCAACTTGGTGAAGTAAATTTCTCCATGTAATTCATCCAATAATTCATCAATGACATGAATGGGAAGTTTATCTTTAATAGTGACCTTGTTAAGCTCCTAATAATCCAAACACATCTGCCATCATCCATCCTTCTTTTGCGCCAATACTACTGGAGCAGAGAAAGAAATTTCACTAGGTTGATTTATACCAGCCTCTAGCATTTCTGCAACCGTACGTTCAATTTCACTCTTTTGGGCATCGAGATAATTGTAAGGCCTGATGTTTGGAGTAACACTTCCTAGAATAAAATGAATACAATGATCATGATCATGAATAGGTGGGTTGCCTTTGGGAGCCTCAAATATCTTGGAATGATTGTCCAAGACTTTTTGGAGATCTAGAGAAATAGATGATTTCGATGTTTGAACCTCTAGTGAACATAATTGTGAAATTATGCCCCATTGTTCTTTCTTTAGAGCTGATTATCTTTCCTAGTTTCGCTGTGATACCCCTTACTTGAGCTTCCTTTCCTTCCCAAAATAAAATTCAAGAAAATTTCTTGAAAATTAAAAGCTATCGTACCCAAAGGTTGTAACCATTGGACTCGTAGTACAACATCAACACTACCCATTTGAATGGAGAGAATTGAACTATTCAATACATATTCCCCCATAGTTAGCTTGATATTATGGAAATTTCCAGAGCAATTCATAGTTCCTCCATTTCCAACAATCACTTGACACTCTAGTGCTAGGTATAGGAAGCAATTCAATTCCTTGTCTATCTTACAATGAATAAAATTATGGGTACTACATGAATCACTCAGCACTATTACCTTTTTATTCTTGATATGTCCTTCTATCTTAAGAGGTTGAGTGGTAATTCCTACCAATGAATTACAATATATGTTCGGATTCATTTGAAGTTTCTTGTTCCTTTTCTTCCTCCTCTTCACAATCTATGTAAAATATTTTTTTCTCAGCACACTTATGACTTTTAGTATATTTTCCATTACAACTGTAGCAAAGCCATTTTTCTCATTTTTCTTGCAATTTTTGTGGTGTCAACCGTGTAGGTTGTGGAAGGTTAGAGGCAGCAACACTTCAATCTTTATAGTTGTGAGTGGCAAGCTTCCTTGTTGCCATAATTTTTCTTTGAATTTTTCTTGCCAACCTGAATGCCTTCTCTAATGAATCAGGTTTCCAAAGGCAAACCATATGTTGGATATTATCCTTTAAAGTCCCTATGAACACATAAATCCTATGCTCCTTTGGAATATCATTTACCCTTATATTCAATTTTTGGAATTCCTCAATGTGCTCTATCATTGAACCCTTTTGTTGGAGATTTATCAATTCGATAAAGAAGATGTTTCTCTCTGTATCCTCATAATGTTCTATCATTTCCTTCATAAAAATTGACCAAGTAACAAGTGGTTTACGAGAACAAAGCCATCAATGCCATACAAGCTGATTGGGTTCTAAATATAAAGTTACAATGCGTAGCTTTTGTGTATGTTGCACATTATGAAGATCAAAATAGTGCTCCATTTGTAGTATCCATGTTATCATATCCTTTCCATCAAACTTCATAATATCGATCTTTAGAATATGGTGGGTCTTCAATCCAACATTAGATTATATGAAATCATGATTAAAATTTTTTTTTTCTCATCATGAGTTTCATCTAATGCCTTTCGCCATTAGGAAGCATTTTTGTAGCAACATTGTCAAAACTTCCTTCAAACCTTCCATGTCTTCTTTTCAACCATTTTTTATATCTTCCATGTCTGATTTTAAACTATTCTTCAAGCCAATCATCTTAGCCCCCATTTAATTTTTAGTTACTCTTTGTAAGAGAGAAATTTGTTGCACTTGGTCTCGTAATTTTGATATATCATGTTGCATTTCTTCCTCTTCTTCATGCATCATAGTAGAGATTTTTGGTTTCCTACTAGGTGTTTCTATTTTCTTGCTTCGAGGAACTTTGAAATCAATAATGATATCTATTCTTCACTATGCCTTTTGAATCACTTCAAACTGATTTTGCAAACAAAATTTATACAATCTTAAAAAGCAATACACACATTTTTCTTTCTTTTAGGAGCTCACTCTAGAAACGATTGTAACTTTGTAATTTCAGATTTCCAAGTTCTGAAATTTCTTCCTCTAGTATCTCTTAGAGTCCTCTATCTAACCCCACAAGTTTGATTGAGATTGGATTCTTCAAAGAAGAGTTATGCCAAATATCCTACAATGACCTAGTTATGGACTAGTTCAGTAAAGTGAAGTTGTACAGGATTCCACGTGTCAATGTTTCAACCTTCAACCTTGAAATTTCTACAAGAAAAACTACAGTTCATGCAATCTCAACCACTTTTTACATAATTCCAATCTGATTCTTAAAACGAACGTTATGACGATTGTCCCTAGGTCACCTGTTTGAGACAGAATTATGGAGCCCGCAAAAACCCTAACTGCCTCAGAGCAGATCTTCGAAAATATAGTGAACCAAGATATGAAAGTTTTACATGAAGTTGTCTATGATTTCGGCTCCACGTGGTTAAAATTTCAGCTTCTGAAGCCTCGTAGAAACAAACGAAACCCTAGAATGCAAATCTCTGATACCACATGTTATGCAACCAACTCACAAATAGATAGATCAACAATTCAAAAAATATCCTCTTCAAGGGGAAAACTCCTTTACATTACATAAATGAACAATTCTTGGATGATTCAAATGAAAAAACATTCTTTCTATATATAGGAGTTTGGGGGGTCACAATATAATCAAAATCGACATAACAATAATAATGTTAGGGCACAACAATAAAAATAGTGGGCTTCTATGGGTCACAATAATAAAAATATGGGGATTACATAACATAATAATAATAAGAATAATAATAATAATAATAATAATAATAATAATAATAATAATAACAAGGGGGTGACCATAACAATGAGGGAATACACTACTATTATAGGGACCTAACAGCTTAATGTAGAGCAAATCAATTCAATATTTTGGGCATGTAAAATGGCATGCTCCTTTATAGCTACCCCAACAATAATGCACTTGGCAATAGGTGATAGTAGGGATCATGTAAACCAATCTTTAAGTAGTTGATCATAAATCTTGGTCCTAATCAAGCACTTTAATTTTAGGTTGTTGATTACTCAAGGGTATGGAGTGCAATTGATATGGTGTGTAAAGAGACTCAATACTAATCCAAAGCTAAAAATAAATTAAAGGTACAATTTCATTTCTAATAAATTGAAAACTAGCTAAGGAAGGTGTTGTAGTAAAACACGACCCCCTCCCTAATTTTTCACTTAAATATCATTATGGGGACCCTTTTAACTGAATTATTGGTATTATTACTATTTTATTTCGAGATGTAGGGATTGCCTAAATGAGTTCAACTCGTTCTTATCTATCTATCTAAACTCGTTTGACCTCATTTGGATTAATAGTGTGCAAATTATGCCTATTTGAAGATTGGATGTGTTTAGTCACTTTGGCCTTTTATATTGTGCATTATCCTTGTGTTTCATTAATTTATCCTTTTTATTTATTTTTGTAAATTATTTTTATCTTGTAAATACTTCATTATTTCCATAGCCCTTGAGACCAAGAACCACACTAAGGCCTTAAGCCTTAATCATATTAAAAAGTGGCATATTGGCAAGTATATATGTTAATTCTATCGGAAAAAAATTGAAATAATATATTGGGGTTTCATTAAGCTTAAAGTCTTCAAATCATATTATAACCATGTCATATATCGCAAGTTTCCCTATCGCAATTTTTTGATAAGAGTCTTTTGACCCCCATACCCAATATGACATTTAAATCCAAGACTTAAAAGATATTGCGTCAATTCATAAATCGGAATTTTGGTTGGAGCATATGTTTAAAAATTCCGATGTCTCAGATCTGATATAAAATTAAATATTCATTATAAAATTATCGGGTCTGCTCACCTCAGGACTTTTGTAACGACTATTGTTTGAAAATTATGATAGCTCGGATCTGATAGAGAATTTAACTACAATATATTATGACATTGGGTCCGCCCACCTCAAAACTTTTGTGATGGTTTTGTTGTAGCGGCTACAACCACCCTCCAAAATTTTGCCTTAGCTTTGTTTTGGAGCCTCCCTACCAACCTTTCATAGTAGCATGTCTTTCCTTGTCAAGTACACAAGCTTCAGTGATTTTCTTGCAGAATGACAGCCTGTCCATCAAATATTGTTGCATCCCCCTCACAGGCTATTTCATTAGACTTGGTCGAGCTACAGGTTGAGTAGATCCCTCAAGAAATTATGCAATTCTGGAGGGCAACCATCCTTCCCTCCAGAAATTGCGCAATTCTGTCTGGCAGCCTACTGGGCTCCAAAATTTCACAAATCTTCCTGTCATTGTTCACTGAGAAGACTGAGTAATTCCTCCCAGTAGGGTTGCTCAGCCTAGAAATTGCGCAATTCTGGGTAGCAGTCAGCTGCTCTACCCAGAAATTGCACAATACCTCTGGGCAGCTAGGCCCCTCCCTCCTGGAAATGTGCATTTTTCCTCCCAGCTGAGTAGACTGTCACATGTGCAGTTGAGTTGACCGGTTCCCTCTGGGACCGAGCCAAACTGATTTTCATGCATGGGTTTCTCCTCCCAAGGCAGCATGCAAAGGCATCCCTTGATTTAGGGATCCATTTTTAGCAGCTGGAGCTTACATGCAAGGATCATTTCAGAAACCTCCCACTAGGTGTCACTTTCCCTAGATTTTTTTCATGCACGTAACAACCTCGATCTTATCAAAACTCATCAACTAGACACTTCAAAGCTCATTCCTCACATCAACCTTGCAGCTCTGGCATCCCACATTGCATCTAGGAGTCGTTGGCACATTCATCTCAATTGTCTTGGGGTAAGCCTGTTGCTCATGAATTGCACCACATTTCTATCACTTTTTATGTTTCTCTTTGTGTGAGTGTTGTCTGCTTGATTTCAGTGAGAACTTGTTGTCATTTGCATGCATACTAGCTTGTACTAGCACTGTTTTAGTTTTCGTTTGTATCTCACTGCTGACGCATGCATGACACTATTTTTCACGGAAATTCGTCATTGTGGCAACTCACTTCACACACATGCATGCTTTCCCATTTTCTAAATCATGCACTTGTTGTTTGCATGAATGATCATTCACTCTTGTTTGCACTCATCTCACCATGCATTCGGACTTCTCATGTTTTCATTCTCTCGTCGGTCGGACTGGGATGCCTTGGCCCAGATCGTGCCTCGCCTGACTAGCACTGCACATTTCCTAAAGTGAAGGCTCCACCTTCCCTCTAGAAATTTCACAAGTCTAGCCAAGCAGTGACCTCGAGGCTTTCATTACGCGATTCTTGGAGGTAGTGTCCCGCTGGCCTGAGAAACTATGTAATGCAGTTTTCTGGTTGCATGTCACTGTTGATTGAAATTCTGCATTGCGTTGTTTCATTCCTCAACAGGCCAAGATGGACTGTGCATTGCACAGTTCCAACAGTCAGTCAGCCTCCTGACAGCCCATAATTTGCCTTGCACAGTTTTGGCTGTCATTCTCCTGACCTCTCGGCGGAAATTATGCAACCTTCATGATCAGTCACACAGGTATGTTGCAAGTTAGTTCTCATTTGTTTTGGTTTTCAACTGACAGATTTCTTGCCATGAGTGTTACCATGTCTCCAGGTATCGCAAGTGTTCATTTGTTTCTCAACATCACAAGTGTAATAGTTTCCAGGAGAGCAGAGTCGAAGACACCGTTTAGAGCACACTTGGGGATGCAGTCGATCAAGTGTCTATGAACTTGACTACCCACGAAGACATCAAGTTGTTCGTAGACAAGGACATCAAGATATGACGGCAGCAACATCATAGCAAGTAGCACCATGAACAGCAGTTGAAGGCAGCACACCGAATGCAACAAACGCAAGAGGAAGGTTGTTGACAACATAGAGGTGGAACAAAGTTGTAAGCTCAAGAAGATCCACTTGTGATAAAAGAAACTTGGGAGACTCAGGCTATGAGGTGATGGCACGATATGAAGATCATGTGAAGACAGAGAATGAAATAGAGAAGGAGTTTCTTGTGTTGAAGCGGCATCTTAAGGAAGAACGGGAGCCACATAAAAGAAAGAATGAGTTGCAGCAGGAATAGGTATGACAGTGGGCGTAACATGCACTCACAGATGAAACTAAACCGATACAATTTATAGATCCATACCAATAGATGGCACGGAGTAGACATGGTAAGCAGTGTTGTTGATCGCATGTAAGGGAAATCAGCAGCATGCATGTCATTGTGACCACACATGCGATCTACCCATTTGGCACATTCACTGAGGCAAAGACAAGAAGCAAGTCTGACTTGAGCTGAACATGCAGTTGACAGTTGATGTGCATGACCACCGGCACACACTAGAAGATCAGCACGGACACTATGCATTAGTTTCTTGTCGGTTCAGATGCACCTAAGAAGACCATGCACCTGTTAACAGACAAGTTCGATGGAGGAGCCACAACAATGTACCGAGATGAAATAGAGGCAAGTTTTCGCTTCAGCAAGATGTCACCATGGAGTGCATGCCAACCATCATGGATGACCAAGCTTGGCATCAACTCACCACCTTCACCATCACAAGCATGTCAAAGATTTGGCCTCATCACAATCAAAGATTTGGTCTCATCACAATAAAAGATTTGGTCTCATCACAATGGACTGAGTGTCAGTGATGTCTTGCATGGCTTTCTCAAGCCAGTTTATCTCACATGGGCACATCTGAATTGTAATGTAACGCCTTGTCAAGTGGAAGTTCAAGTGTCGATAGTTGGATGTAACAATCATAGAGTAGATGAAGAGTCATGAGGGTAGATGAACTGTCACAAAGGGGAATTCCAAGGGTCACCCCACCCTTTGCAATCAATAGAACCTCATAACTCATTGTAAAGGCTTTTGGTTAGCCAAGCTTCCAATAGAACTATCTTAGAGAGAGCTTGGACAGTATTGTAATAGGCCTTGGCTTATCCACTGCACAGAGCTAGTACATCTCTTTGGAGGAGCAGGTGGTTGTGGCTATAACGTTCCACAGTCGGAACTAGTGGTTGGACATGGATGTATTTTATGACTGGAACTTACACTTCTTAATATAACAAGATCCAACACGTTTCATGCATATGTTGTATTGTATTTCAGCTATCTGTTTACTTTAAATGATATATGTATTTGCTTGCTTACACATGCATGTATAACTATTTAAGTGTATGTATGTATGAATCTTTATGAAATGTGTTGTTGGCTTAACCGTCACTTTGGATTGCAAGCTAACTCACCTTCCATGTTGTGATGCATCCTTGCTCATGTGTTCCCTTCTTAACTCCATGCTATCACAGGATTCCAAGAGGTGCACTCATCTCAACCCCTGTGTGTTAGAACCTCTCATGCACCTTCCTTGACTCACTACATATGTCACACCCTTGCTACCAAGAGAGTTATCTTACTTGCCTCTGTGCGAAATTGCGATCAAGGCATTACCGTACGACCCACTACTAGGACTCCTACACCAAACAGTCTGAGGTCTAATTGGGACTTCTTACCATGGATATCCCCTGACATGTTGGTGGGTCCAGCACCATCATTAGGTTCTTATTCATAAACCTTTGATCACCGATTTTCACCAACCTCCAATGAGCGATGTCACAAAACTATAGAAATTCCATCCCGCCAATATTGTGATAGGCATACAACTCTAAAATCTTTGATCGCTAATTTGATCTGGACCCGATATGATATTAATTTCCATCTAATCAAAATTTTACATCTGCGCATATCATAATTTTCGTTATCAGCCATCATTTGGAATCGCTGATCAAATGGATGTGATGTAAGTTATAAAATCAGATTAGTTATATTTCACATCTGCTCCATCGCAAATTTTGTGATTGTTTAGTTCGAATCTTGCGATGAGAAAATCTTTGATGCCACTCTATGTTTGCCACTTGTCCATAAAGGGGAATGTTGTTATAAACCAGTGATATTAAGCCTTGATTCTTATTGTTTTCGGTTTCAATTGAATTTTTTTTATATTATTAATTTATTGTTTCGCCATTTTTATGGTAAAACTATAATTTAGTTTTTTTATTTGTTGTAATAGAGATCCAATTATGGCATTTATTAAATCAAATTCGGACAATCACCAATCAAAATTGGCCAGGCAGCAAAGAAGTATCATAATAAAAGGAAATTGTTGGCTCATTTATTCCACATAGGAGAATACATTGCAACTAAGTGGAAATAACTGGGATTATTCTTATCTGATCATGCCAATTTTGGGAAATTTGTTTCAATTTTTCCTCTAAGCATTCTGTGAAGCCCAATCAAATAATTCCTTCTATATTATTCTACAATTAGCATTTCTTATTGAGGGATTTGGGGATTTATGTTATCAAATGTAATCATGTATAAATAGTCATTGATATGTTATGTTAAGGAGGGTTCCAGGATGATAGAAAAAGGATTCAAACCCTAGAGAAGAGGCTAAACTTGTGACAATGCTTGTAACCTTTTTGTAGACGGACTTTAGTTTATTATGCACTATTGTTGTAGAGTAGAGCCTTTTCTTTGCAGACAACAAGGGGTTTGCACTACTACAGCCTTTTGAGTTTTGTAATTTGATACATTTCATAATAAAGATTTGTTTCAGTTATTTATGTATGACACTATTGTTTACTTAAATCATTGAAATGATTTTTTTCCAGTTTTATTTTAATTGAATTTCTGATATATGAGTTAATAGTTTGCTTTATGCACTATTGTTGAGTCTTAACTGTTAATTCATTTAAAAATATGATTAGGCTATCCTAAAGACTTAATCTTGGATGCAACTTGAAAACTCAATTTTTATAAGAACAAATGTTTATTGCTTTAGGCTGGATAGCTATCTAACAGTTTAAGGTTGTAGATGTTTTGCTTTCATACATGACATTTTATTTGAACTACTTCAATATTGTGTCATGAATATTTCTTGTTTTTATGCATAATAGATTAGGGGCTGAATATACTTGCATACAAGTGTCTAGTAACTATTTATTAGATAATTAGTTTTTTGTATTTGTTTCAATAAGGATTAGATCTCGAGAACTATTTCCTTGATGTAATTCCTTCATCCTAATTTTGATTCGTACTTGCTTCTTTTCCTGTTTAATTAGCTTTCTCTCGATTGGGAGAAAGACTTCTATTTCCTTCAATCGAGATAGGTTAGATTAATTGCATTATAGATTTAGTCTTGCATGTGTTATCATAGATCTTGCATTCTATAAGCCCTCTTTTTAAGAGGAAAAACTCTAGAGTGGTTTAGTTGTGTCGTTCAAATAGCTTAAGGGCCATTCTCTTGCCTAATCAGCAAGAAGAATCGATTCGATGTCCCTGCCTATTGGTAACTGCAGAATCATCCTAAACCAATAGCAATAGGGAAAAGGTAATTGGACCTAGTTTAACAAGTCATAACCACCATTTCAATGGAAAAGGAGTTGCTTTAAGGTCCAGAATGGGTGGTCTCCCTTATAGTGTTGTAGGCTGATAATTTTGAGCCTTCAACATTTTTGGTGCTAGAAGGAGGGCCTGAAACTTGTTTTCTATTGGAGTTTTTGTATTTTAACGTTTTACTTTTATTACAATGGCTCATCTTAAAATTCCCATTTCGAGTTGTATTTCTGGGCATGCACTTGCCAATACTCCACCATAAATAGTAAGACACTTTTCAAAGGTAAAATTTAACGGTAAGAGGAATGCTTCTACATTTGATCATGCTTTACAATTCATTCAAAAAATTTCAAATTCTACTTTTAATGATATTGATGAATGTATTTTATGTAGGATTTTTACTCATACATTCTTGGAAAAAGCCAGAAGCTGGTGTTAATCGCTTCCAATTGCCTCAATTCACAGTCGGGATCAATTTATTACAATGTTCCTATGTAAATTTGACGGCTATGACTATGAACAAGTATGTGACAGAATTGAAGATTTACGAAGGTTTGAAAATGAATCTTTTATTGATTTTACCATTAGGTTTCGTTTAAATTTTTTGAGATTTAAAATTGAAGATAAACCTTCAGAAGATGAATTATTAGATTGGTTTGAAATCATTGCAAGCTTTGCTCAAGCTTCTCCCAATTTTATTAGTATAATTGAGAATTCCAATATGGAGGTGCAAACTAATGATGATGTAGTGGCCTCTAATGTGTACGATCAATTCCTTCATTTATTGCACACTTCCTACAGTGTTAATAATGATCAAGATTCACCTTCACATTTCAATGAATCTCAATCAAAAGGCTTGGAAAAATTTACTATACAATTACAAGAAGATACTAGCAACAATCTTGGAGAAAATGTTGCCTTCAAATCAGAAGATCACTGTGAGTTTAATTCAGAGAATCGGATCATAAATCAATGAGTACAAACATAAATTCAAACTTTCAATAATATGTAACCTGCTATACAAATTTTTGAATTCTTTCATGATGATCAAATGTCAGATTCAGGGCAGCCAAACAATATTCTTCAAGAAAGCACAATTAATCAATTGAATGATAAAAATCTGAAATTTTTAATGAAGAAAATAGAAACAGAGAATTTTGTAGATTCATTTCTTCAGATTCACATTTTCCCCTTTATCTCAATATTTTTACTGATAGTAATTTACCTTCACATTGCATGAATATTGTTCTAGAAAGCAGTGACACTGATTCAAATAGATTCCCTATTATCTTTTATCATGATAAAGAATTGTTTATTGGTAATTCTTCCAACATTGATGAACCTGAGCTTAATTTTCTTTCTTCTTTTGATTTGTCATATGGGAATGAATAAAATTTCAAATAATTTCATGAAGTTACTTATGATATTTATTATGGCATTGAGAAAATTGAACATCTTCTGCTCAATTAAATTTCCATGATCAAAGATAAAGCATATGTGGGAAATACAGACATTCTAATAGAAGTTGCTCCAACTAATTCTCATTCTCATGTAAAAAATGATTTCATGATTTCGACATTCACGACTTTCTTCCAATTATAATTCATATGATCATCAAGATCTTACATTTTTTCTTGGTCCAGAAACGTTTCCTATTCCACAAGTCAATACCAATAATTCTTCTAATTTTTTAACCAATGCTTGTGAGGGGCCAATTGTTTTAAATCAATTCCAGTTCGTTTGTAACATTAATTCTAACAATAACATAAATTATGATTTGATTTTTTTAGATTTTCTTTTTGTTAACATTTTCATTTCTTAGATGTCTTTTGTTGGCATATTGAACAATTAAGTGTTGAAAATTCGCAACATGTATTGCTAGGAAGTGAATAAGAATCACAAAATCTAGATTATAATCATCAAAAGCTTCAAATATTTCAATTCTATTTGAAGGTTTTATCATTTCGACTTACTTTTATTCCTAGTATACATTATCGATATGAAAGAACACTTATAAATAACTTGATCCAATATTAGAAACAATCTAATTTAATTAATAGTCTTCCATATTTCCATCCATATTTCATAGACCCCTTTGAAATATATTTGGAAAATCATCCTACACGGAGAAATGTTGATAATTTAACATATAATACTAACATATTTTTACAAGCCATTGAATCTCAAAATACATATCCACGATTTGGCCTATTATCTTCTCTTTTAAATCCCTTCCAATCGTTAATGAAAATTCACCCAGATTTCTATGATCCAACCGTAATCTGGCCTACTATCTTCTCTTTTAAATCCCTTACAATCATTAATGGAAATTCACCCAGATTTCTATGATCCAACCGAAATTGAACTAGAAGGGACATTTCAAGAGAAGGTAATGATTTTTTTTTTGTAAATATGCTAGCAATTAGTGTACATACTACATTTAAATTTATTTATTTTCATTTAACTATAGTTTTTTTATCAATGCTTAACATGTACATACAAGTAGGAGTTGAAATGAAAGAATGGTTACATTGGAAGTATGACTACACCTAGTCATGTTTCTTTCCATTCATTTAGTAACAGTAATAGATTAATTTAAGATAGATTCCTTTCTAGTTTTTATTTCATTATTTCAGATTTTCAATAAACAAGTAATGAGTCCAAATTTTTCCTTGGCGTTCCCTTATCATTTTTTGGCAATGTGGATTAACACGCATTAGAGTCTAATCATACACATTTGTGATGCATTTAATATTTGCATTGCATTTGTAAAACTTCATCATATTATTTAAAAAATGTTTTTATGATAAAATCATACATGAAGAAGTTCCAAGGGATTATTTTGATTCACCACTCTTGCCCTTCAACATAAATTTAAAGTCAATACAATTAGAAAGCTCATTATTTAACATTTTATATTAAATAAGTAGATGATATTGAACATATGCAAATTTTAAGAAATGCATAGGAAAACTCAAAGATTCACGAGGTAAATTCACATTTCAAATTCTTCCACGTATGCATCAATAGGTTCATCTTCATATATTGTTACTTTTATCTTTTCAATAGTCTATTTATTATTTTTGTTTTATTTCCTTTGTGGGTCTTCATTGACTTGATTTAGGAGACTTGAGAGAAGCAAGCAACCAAAAACCATGTCCAACTCTTCATCAATTTTTGACCCCTCTAGCAGACCAGATTTGGAGCTTATTCTCCTTGGTTGGGTTTCCTTTCAAGTTTTTGGGAGAAGCAGTAATGATCCTCATCATAAAAATCTAAAATGAGGAATTTATGAACCTTTACTCTGTCTCTTAAGCATTACTTTTATTAGATAATTGTTTATTCGCTACTTTTAAACCAGAAAAAATTGCAATAGACAAAGACTTATCAATTAGCTTATTATTTATCATCACTGTTAATCATCTTTCAATTTCAGAAGCCTGATCACTTATAATTCCTCAAGATAAAATTTAATAGATTCCCAACAAAAGATAAATGATCACATGATTATCTTCTTTGATTTCTTTTGTTGAGACATTTGTATAAGAAGTCTTGTTCGAGTTTATCTTTTAGATTTGATTTTTATTTTTAGAGTTTGTTGATTTCCTTTTACTTTTAGTTTTTGTTTAATTTTGGTAATTTTTCCATGATTTCTATGAAAAGCCTTTTCCTCACCCAGTAATGGTTGACATACATAGGAGATCTTTTACTCTATCTATTTCAGTGAATTTCATTTATCATTAAAGGAATATCTTTATGAAATCACAAATCCATCTTGCTTTAAAAATATTTTTCATGGAGGAACACACATCATTTCTAAGTAATAGAGTTTATTTGTTCAAGGAAAGAACATAAATGAGTTCAACTCAATGAATCCCTCCCATCCCCTCCACTTTATAAAAACCTCTAATTGATAGACGCGGGGAAAGAATTTGGAGTCAACATTATGAAAGTAATGTATCCATTAACATAAGTCTCTATTACCATCCCACATCTTTTCACACAAATACATCATAAACTAAAATCTCAAAAATGCACTTATCAAAAGGGTGATTAAATAGGAGGTATGGGAAATACAAGTAAACCCGTCTATGAACGCTCGCTGGCAGTGGCGCTAGGCTTGTATAGCATAAATGAAAACTTCATCGAGGTATTGTTTAGGCTTGCAAGTAGCAAAGAGATTTCAAATACCATTCATAATAATGGATATATGCTTTATCAACAATCTCATATCTGTACCTTCTTTTGTTTCTCATACGAGTTAAATTTAAAATTAATCTTTCCCCAAAATTTGGATTCATAAATTTTACTCAAATTTGCTTTTCAGTACTTATCTTTCAAAACTCATATTACTCAATCTATTTATGTGGGACCCATGGAAATGTTTTAGTGTTTATATGGTTTTGTGAATCTATTATTTTTAACCTTTTGGGTAAATAAAAGTTCATTATCTTTACCAGAGATAATTGGTTCTTCCCAACATGTTGCCATTGTTGTGGTAAAACAAAACCCCCACATTTTTCACTTAAATCACATTATGGGGACCCTTTTAATCGAATTATTGCTATTATTACTATTTTATTTTGAAATGTAGGGATTTCCTAAATGAGTTTGACTCGTTCTTATCTATCTAGCTAAACTCATTTGACCTCATTTGGATTAATATTGTGCAAATTATGCCTATTTGAAGATTGGATGTGTTTAGTTGCTTTGGCCTTTTATATTTTGCATTATTGTTGTGTTTCATTGATTTATCTTTTTATTTGTTCTTGTAAATTATTTTTATCTTGTAAATACTTCATTGTTTCCATAGCCCCCGAGACCAAGAACCACACTAAGGGCTTAAGCCTTAATCATATTACAAAGTGGCCTCCTAGCAAGTATATATGTTAAATCTATTGAAAACACATTGAAATAATATATCAGGGTTGCATTAAGCTTGAAGTCTTCAAATCATATTATAACCATGACATATATCATAAGTTACCCTATCGTAATTTTTCGATAAGAGTATTTCAACCCCCAGACCTGATATGACATTTAAATCCAAGTTTTAAAAGATATCGCATCCATTCATAAATCAGAATTTTGGTTGGAGCATATGTTTAAAAATTTTGATGTCGCGGATCCGATATGAAATTAAATCTTCATTATAAAATTATCGGGTCCACTCATCTCAGGACCTTTGTAACGGCTATTATTTGAAACTTCCAATAGCCCAGATCCGATAGGGAATTTAACTGCAATATATTACGATATTGGGTCCACCCACCTCAGAACTTTTGCAATGGTTCCAGGGAAAATTTTAAGGGCTAATATTCGCAGGTGGGCTAATATTCCATGC